>OX387914.1:24157926-25362926 GCA_947578465.1 Thera obeliscata
GTGTGGACAACACTATCTAGCCCCAAAGTAAGCAGAGCTTGTACGATGGAAACCAGATAGCTGATATAATACTTATTTATACATTATTATACATTATTTTTGGAAAAACATTCTTGAAAAATAAATTGAAAAAATGTAACATCTGTTCACAAATATTTGTTGTCGGTGGGGAAATAGTGATGAATAGAATGAACGACATAACCATAATATGTTATAAATATAGGATCACGTAAAATAAAATTAATCTAGCTTGGCTAATAAAAAATTCAAATCTTAGAAAATAAAATAAAAGCTCTGAAAACTTTGTGCCGTTACAAAGATTCTCTCATTGTTTCATCTAGCTAAAATCATTTCAGCACACTCGTGACACGATATGAAGATCTACCTAGGCTTAATTAACTAAGTATAAGTTTTATGACTATTATAAAAAAAACATCATTTTGAAGTAAAGGTTGTAGGGAAACGGGGAAGAGGAAGGCCAAGAATAAGTTACATGAGCCAGATAAAAGAAAAAGTCGCTGTCATGTCGTATAAAGAAGTCAAGGAGGCCGCATTCGAAAGACTCAATTGGAGAAAACTGCATCAAAACCCCGACAAGAGCTAAGCTCTTAAATTTAAGAAGAAGAAAATAAAAAAACAAATTTTGCATCTTCTTCTTCTTTAAGAGCAATGCTCTTGTCGGCGTAATGTATTCCTTTTTTCTCCAGGTATATCTTTTGAAGGCAACCTCCTTGACCTCCTTATAAGACATGAAGGCGAAGTATGTATCACATACAGACATACATACATAAAATCACGCCTCATTCTCATGGGGCAAAAGTCATAAGAATAAACCCTTCTTTTGTTAACACTCTGTTCAAAAAAACAATACAATCCTATTGCAATTTTAATCCGGTCTATATTAATAATAGGTCTGTGTACCGTCAGCAACGGAAGTTGGTTGAGTTTTTAAAAAAACCTCTTTTCTGTATGTACAGTACGATACAGCTCAAGTTACCTAAAAACAAATAAAAATGACGCTTACTGCAAGGACATAAGAGCTAGCAGTGTATAGTCTGATGCGTATCCTTGTGTACGTAACATAAATTGTAAAATTGTTATGAGTCAAGGCAAATATTCATTATCGAAGTTATTCAAGAATTTAAATCGCCAAATGTTAATAAACTTCTGTTGCTGATTGTACATAGAAGAGTGATTCTATGCAAGTGCTTTTTTTTTTCAAAATAACGATACGTCATAAACATAGAAAATACATTTTATATACAATAACTTTCTATAATGCTACCTATAGGTATATTTCATAATGTTCTTGATGTGGCTTGTTTCCTCAAAATCCTGAAAGAAAACACACTTTGTAAGAAAACTTATCATAACTAAACTCAAATTATGCAAGTATACAGGGTGGTTTTTTGAGAAGGGTGGCGATGGCCAAGTCCAAAACCACGACATTTAGGAAAAAGTCGTGAAAGGAGTCATGCCCTCGATTTATAAGAAAACAATAGCTGCATACTTACTTATATTTATCTTTTTCAAAAACTTTTACTTTCCACTTTTTATCTATTGACTGGCCTCTCAGCTCAGTTGGTAGTAGCTCTGCCTTCTGCGCCGTAGGTCGTCGGTTCGAACTCCACCGAGAACAAATATTTGTGTGGTGAACACAGATGTTTGTTCTCTGTCTGGATGTTATATTGCAAGAATTTACAAAAAAAATATATAATGATTACATCAGGGAACTGGTTCCCATAGTACAAGCTCTGCTTAATTTGGGGCTAGATAGTGTTGTGTGGATTTCCCACAATATTTATTCATATTTATTGGAACATCTCAGCACAGGACCGCATAGAGTGAATGGATTGGGGAAGGCCTTTGCCCAGAATAGATGGCTCATAATAATAATACATATTGATTGATACCTAGCGGCCGCCCGCGGCTTCGCTCGCCCCGTTCCCGTTACCTTTGTGGGAATTATTCACCTTTTAAACCTTCTCTAGACTTCCACAAATAAATTCAAGACCAAAATTAGCCAAATCGGTCGAGTCGTTCTCGAGTTTAAGCGAGGCTAACGAACAGCAATTCATTTTTATACAGGATGTCCTAGAAAGTAGTGTCAAGCGAAATTCTAGAGATAGAACACCCTTTGGGGTATTCGAATCACCCCCATGTATGTTCTGCACGAAAACTTTCTTGAGATTTTATTTTGTTTCTGAATATTGATGAGTTGTTCTTTTATGCATAAAATAATTGTTGACGTAACTTTGATGAAAACTATGAAAATGTTGGTGTAAAGTCAGAAAATTACATTCGGTGAATTAGGACTTCAATTTTCAACTTTAATTTAAAAATCTTAACAAGTGATTCCGTGGTTTTAAAATAAGTTTAAAAACTATTACACCAACATTTTCATAGTTTTCATCAAAGTTAAGATATTTTATGCATAAAAGAACAACTCATCAAAATTCAGTAACAAAAGAAAAATATGAAGAATGTTTTCTACTTTTTTCAAAGTAATTTTTTAAGGTGTTCAAGTCGAAACTTTTCTAAAATTTGGAAAAAAAATCGAAAACTATAAACAATTGCGGAACATATATGGGGGTGATTCGGATACCCCAAGAGGTGTTCTATCTCTGGACTTTCGCTTGACACTACTTTCTGGGACACGCTGTCTATTAAGATGTACATACACCTACGCTTCAGGATCTCTCTTCATCAGCGCCAGATCTGCCATCACCATATCTTTAACGAGCTCTTCGAACGTCACTTTCGGCACCCAGCCCAGTTTTTCCTTCGCTTTTGTCGCGTCTCCTAGTAGCAGGTCCTGAGGAAATAATAAAGATTTTAACCTATATTTGTTATTGTATATAAAAAATCCGTCGCCCATAATATATACAAGGGTGATGTCGTTGTGTTGCCTACCATGGAGAAGTTTTTTTACGTTTTTCTTAAATCTGTTGCATCCAAGGGGGAAAAACCAGGGGAAAACAGGTAAATAGCTAATTAATGAATTCCGACAACGTAACGTCGTAACGTAAGTTAAAACATACATAGTTATTTCAACTCATCGGCAAATAACTTAAACAATGATTCACAAACAGCAATACCATCAGTCATTGTTCGTTCATCAAAACAACTACAAAATATGGATAATAATAATAAACATTGTAGACTATCAACACAACACTATCTTAGCTCGAACTAAGCAGAGCTTGTACTATGGGAACCAGATAGCTGATATACTACTACCAATATACTTTATTTTTTTTAAATACATAGAATACAATACCCAGACGGAGAGCACACATCTGTCTTCAACACACAAATATTTGTTCTCAGTGGGAATCGAACCCACGACCTACGGCGCAGAAGGCAGGGCTACTACCAACTAAGGCGTTACCCCTGTCACTGGGTAACCCGCGGGGTTGCGGTTAGCCCGATTTTAGTAAAGACCTGCGCACATCTAGGCATCGATGGCGATCAGATGAAGCACTGCCAAAAACCGCTCTCATATTTGAAAGCGTGAAGGGCAATGCTTAAAAGACGCGCCACGCACAAACACACGCGTGTACAAAACGACATTTGTATTGTGTATGTGTAAGAACCGCACACAGACGCGCGTGTACAGAACGACATTTGTGTAGTGTCTGTGTAAGAACCGCACACAGACGCGCGTGTACAGAACGACATTTGTGTTGTGTATGTGTAAGAACCGCACACAGACGCACGTGTACATAACGACGTTTGAGTATGTATGTGCAAAAGGTAGTTCGAACGCGGCTTTTGAATGGGATTTAGTCGAGTGTCCTAGACTAAAGAGTGACCAACATAACTAGACACTCACCACTTCAGTCTGCCTGAAGTATTTAGGGTTCACTTTAACTAGCAGCTTGTCTGTCTCCGCGTCGTGCCCTGTCTCTTCAATGCCCGTGCCCTTCCACGTGACCTGCCTGCCGACGCATGCGAACGCCTTTTCCACGAACTCGCGAACGCTGTGAGTTTCACCCGTCGCTACCACGAAGTCTTCTGGGTCCTCTTGTTGGAGCATCAGCCACATTGCCTGGAAATAATTATTATCTATCAAAATCCTGTTAACATTCTATGAAACGGATTAATGTAGAGCCGATGAAGACGGATCAAAACGGTAGGAACGTAGTTGAGTTATAGTGTAACTAACCATCATCATCAGCCTGAAGAAGTCCACTGCTGGACATAGGCCTCCCCTACACATTTCCAGGAAGAACGATTCTGAGCCCTTTCCATCCATCGACTTCCCGCGATCTTAACAATGTCGTCGGTCCATCTGGTGGGTGGGCGCCCTACGCTTCGTCTTCCGGTTCGTGGTCGCCATTCGAGAACCTTTATTCCCCAACGGTTGTCGGTGTACTTAGAAAATAAAAAATCTTTGAATAAAATAAAGATGTCAAAAGCTAAACAGTGTTCAAACTATTGCTATCTCTTACCACTGGGTTCTACGACTTGCCGATTTCACAATGTTTTCCTTCACCGTTTGAAAGTTAGTACTCTTCAAAAATTAATATTTACTATGCCAGTGCATAGTAGACATTCATTTTGGACAGAAAACTCATTGGTACGCGACTGGGTTTGAACCCACGTACCTACTTAGTATCGGAAGGTCGCTACCACTAGGCCACGAGTACTCTCGCACCAACCACAAAATGAAATTAAATAATAAAAAATATAAATATAAATATTATAGACAATTCACACAACACTATCTAGCCCCAAACTAAGCAGAGCTTGTACAATGGGAACCAGATAGCTGATATAATACTAATATACTTTTTTTTTGTAAATACATACTTAGAATACAATATAACACTCAGACAGAGAACAAATATCTGCGTTCACCACACAAATATTTGTTCTCGGTGGGGAT
Organism: Thera obeliscata; assembly: GCA_947578465.1. Taxonomy (NCBI): domain Eukaryota; kingdom Metazoa; phylum Arthropoda; class Insecta; order Lepidoptera; family Geometridae; genus Thera; species Thera obeliscata. Next base: position 24,162,818 of record OX387914.1, read on the forward strand.
CGAACCCACGACCTACGGCTCAGAAGGCAGAGATACTACCAACTGAGCTGAGAGGCCAGTCAAATTTATAGCAATAATCTTAGATTGTAAAATCACATTAAAGAAAGTTTGCTTATGGTCACCTCAACATAATCCTTAGCGTGTCCCCAATCTCGTTTACTATCCAGCGTGCCGAGTTCAATATGCGTCATCAGGCCGAGGGTTATCTTGGCTACTCCCCTCGTGATTTTCCTAGTGACGAAGTTTTCCCCCCGGCGAGGACTTTCATGGTTGAACAGTAGACCGTTGCAGGCAAACATACCATATGCCTCTCTATAGTTGACTACTATCCAATAGCCGTAGAGTTTTGCACATGCTGGAAAGAAATGTTTTATTGCAAATGCTTCCGACCTTATAAAAACACTAGCAGCGAAGCCCGGCGTTGCCCGGGCATTCCAGAATGTTAAAGAACATTCTAGAACGTTGAGGACCATTTTCATCTCGTCAAAGTCGAGAATTTTCAGAAAAATCCTTAAGCGATAGAAAAGGATAGACATATAGAATTCCCTACATGTTAGAAAAGGATAGACATAGATTTCGAAACTTTTGCTCCCTACAACCACCCCCTTCAACCCCTTTCGTCCAAATTATAATCCTTCACAGCCCCGGACCGAGGGGTATCTACCATCACCAAAAGGGCAACAGATCCTAGTGGGCGGTTATCGAAAAACTTCGGACATACGTACAAACACTTGCTTTTTATACTATAGGCCGCCCGCGGCTTCGCTCGCCCGTTCCCGTAACACCCCGTTCCCGTGGCTTTTTCGGGATAAAAAGTATCCTATGTCTTTCTCCCGGTTCTAAGCTACCTCCCCACAAATTTTCTGCCAAATCGGTTCCGCCGTTCTTGAGTTATAAATAGTGTAACTAACACGACTTTCTTTTATAAATATATAGATATTAGATTCCAAAAGATAACAGATCAGCATTGACAGCCTTTACAGCTCAATTGGTAGTAGCTCTATCTGAGTTCTACGCTGGAGGGCGTGGGTTCGATCCCCACTGACACCAAACATTAGTGGTGAACGCAGATGTTTGTTCTCTATCTGGGTGTTATATTGTATTTCAATAAAGTCATGTATTTATTTATTAAATCATATTACCATCTGCAGCTATAATGACAATACAGTAAAAATTTGAGAGCTTTTAGATAGCAGAAAAACATTCAATGATGCTGTGGATTTGTTATCTACTATTTAAGTATCGAAAACCAACAATGCACAACGAGTGGAACAAAGTGAGCATGTACCAAAATGTCTTGCAAGTACTTGCAAGTTGTATCATGCGCACTTGATGTGCGGGCAGGTTTTTCCGCAAGTAGGCCGCTGGCGGGCCCTTTTTGCGTGACCCTTGACACGTGTTGCTCGAACTTTTTTAGGTTCTACAACACGCCGGTTTCCTCACGATGTTTTCCTTCACCGTTTTGAGAGTACTGGCATAGTGCACATACATTTTTCGACAGAAAAACTCATTGGTACACGAGTGGATTCGAACCCACGACCTTCGGATCGGAAGGCGGGGCCGCTACCACTAGACCACCAGTGCTCCTCCTGTACCAAAATGTCATGTAGGTATGTTTTTGTTAATAGTACCAGTCTGATACGTTCAATGACCTTTATTGTAATTATTCAGTTGTCTGTGTAAGCTTACCAAAAAGCAAAAAGCTGAGTCGGGGCCTATTTGGCATACTTCATTATTGTTTTAAGTTGTGAACGTCTACACCTATGTACCTGTTATGTCAAATAAATGTATTTTCTTTCTTTCTTTCTTTTCTTTCTTACCATAAGGTGATCTTGGGTAAAACGGCGTTTTTTCCGTCTGTGGAACTTCCACGACCTTTCCATACAGCTCTGAGGTAGACGCCTGGTATATCTTAGTTTCCTTCTCCAAGCCAGCCACCCTGACTGCTTCTAGTAGCCTGAGGGTGCCTATAGCATCCACTTGGGCAGTGTACTCGCTAAGTTCGAAAGAGATTTTCACGTGCGATTGGGCTCCTAAATTGTAGATTTCCTTTGGTCGTACCTGTGAAGGCAATAACGTTTTCATGAAACTATCATCTTATTCGTAGTTATCGTACATCCTTTATGTACTTTATGTTATTGTCCTTTATGTGTATAGCATGGGATTCTTCAAAAAGGGCGTTTTAAAAGTTTTAAAGGGTCGGCAACGCGCTTGTGATGCCTCTGGTATTGCAGGTGTCCATAGGCTAGGGTAACCGCTTCCCATCAGGTGGGCCGTATGCCTGTTTGTCAACTTAGTTGTATAAAAAAAAAAAAATGTACCTCTTCAGTTTCTTGGTTTCGCGATGATAGGTGTATTACATGGAACCGTAGAGGTGGGTAGGTTATTACCTAATTATAGGCTAGTTTTTATCCGGGTTTACGTAATTAAACTTAACTTAATTCAATTTAACATGAAATTACTTTTTTTATATGCTATAGCTGGCAGACGAGCAGGTAATTAATATAGCAGCTAATTAATACTTATTTATTTCAGCATTTTTGAGTTTTTTTCAGGGAGAAAACAATTCTGAAATATATGTAGGTATAAGTATTGTACCTTGCAATTAGGTACCTACCTATTTGAATTTGAAAATGAAATTGAAACTTAGTGGGGCTATTATTTAAGAACATTAGGTATTTCAAATAAGAAACGAGTTTCAAAACTTTTTTTTTTTTGCCTAGGCTATCATTGAATTATCAGTAGTAACGCGGCCGGGGCGTCAATTCGTTCTACCTATTAAAAAAAAAACCTATAAAACCATGTGTTTCGAGTTTGTGGTGCAAACCTTGAACAAACTATGTCAATAACGGTATTTTTTATTTGTATTGTTTACGATCAATCGTGACAATCGTGACAAACGAATATTTATCTATCGAAATGTATGGAAGTTTATTACCCACTATTTAGGTACCTAACTGATTTACAGTCATAGATACAGATTAAAGTAGAATAACTCACGGATTTCATAAATTGTAGGATAATAATGTAGATATAAAATACATAGGCTTGAGCTATGAAATCACGAAAAGTAATAATGATATCACCTAAACATACGCATCTAGGGCACTTCCTCCCAAGTTATGAAACTGTAACTTAGTTACGTAGAAGGACCAAAGAGTAATTGGCATTATCTATTTTGTACATTTCCATATCCGAGTTGAGTACCTAAATACATAGGGCACACCCTCTGAGGTTATGAAACTGTAATAGGCAGAGGTAACCGCTCAATATCTAGTGGCCTCTAGTGGTTTTATAATGTCCCAAAAGATAAAAGCCGAGCGAGATTTGAACCCATGACCTTCCCCTTGGTACAGGGCTGTGCTGACAGCTGCGTCATCAATCCCAATCATACTCAACGAATAACTCTTAGGGACTGTTAAACCGGCATAGGTTGAAAGCAAATAAACACTATGTGACTGACGTGCGTGACCTACGAGCCACGAGGCAATGCTTTGTTATAAGCGATGGTTACCACTTAACATTAGGTGGTCTATAAGCTGGTTCCACCTACTATAGTTCATGCATTTCACGAAGACGCATACAGTGATATTTATCTGGTTGTAATAAGAGCCAAAATGCTCTAATTGACGCGTCTTCGTGAAATGCATGAACTATAGCTGTATAAAAAAAAATACAGCTACTTCATAAGTATTTGCTCACCCTACTAATAATGCTTATAAGACAGGTTGTGTCAGTCAGATCCCCGTAGTGGAGATGCATGTGGCCTCCGGTGTGGCACGCCGGCTGTCCATACAGATGCTGAATACGGCCCGTGTTGAAGGAAGACGACCGCCGGATAATGCCGTGCACTTCATAGCCTTTCTCAATCAAAAACTCCGCAAGATAAGAGCCATCCTAGGAAATAAGTAACTGTTAGTACAATCATGTCGAAATAAATCAATAAGTATTGTGGAAATTCCACATAACACTATCCAGCCCCAGACAAAGCAAAGCCTGAATGATAGGAATCAGATAGCTGCTTGTTTTTTTTTGTAAATTAAAATTCAATAATTACACCCAGACAGAGAACTCTGTGCCCTGTAGGTACTTACATTAGGGCCCATTATGTATTCACAATTTTTTACTTTAAGACCTCACCATGTAACATAATAATTGCAATAAATAATATGAGTATGAGAACAAACATCTTCATGACACAAATATTTGTTCTAAGCGGGTATCAAACCCACACGGGGTAGCGCAGAAGGCAGAGCTATTACCAACTGATTTTTGAGGGCCATAAAACTAGCAGAAACAATAATGTACTGATGGCCGGTTTTCGGAAGAGATGATATCACTTGGAGGGAAGAGCACGGGCAACACTAGCGCGTACGAAGGATGGAAAAAAAAAGAAAGAAAACAAAGATAGCAGTCTATGGTTCGGTGGAAAAGCGTTGAGTTTTCAATTCTTTTGGGATCAAGAAGATAATTTAATAATGGTGAATATGAAAGGATTTTCTATGTTTAATAGTTCAAAAGTGCGATTAAGTAACTGTACGTGCGGTTAGGACTATTTGGTTCGAAAAAACAATACCTGACAATGCATGTTCGATGCTTGTAAAAACTTGTGCTGCTGCTGTGTAAAAAAAATAAAACTTGAGTGGGTTGCGAAAAGACGCTTTGAATTAGTGTAAGTGAGAAGCGAAAAAAAGACGCTATTTAAAAGTTATTCCGGTGCCGATGTTGTGTATGAACTCTGCTCGGAGTGTGGTGCATTTGGATGTTTCATAGATGGACAATACATCCAGGGACGCGGTGATTTGATGAGCTTGTTCCATTATAAGTACAACTGACTTTGAGTTTGGACAGTTGATTATGGTGATCAATTGGAAACTGTTACATGCTGTTGGTCTAAGTTTATGTGTACATAAATCTAAGGACATGTTTGTTTAGGCTTAGTGTACCTACTTGCATTTCTATTGTTTTCATGTAATTTTTGTAATTAAAAACTTAAATTGTGTTTATAATGGGGCGCCATAGTAAGAGGCATCATTCAGACACCAATTCCTCAGTAGAAACTGATGAGGAGAGGGTATCTAGAAGAAAGAAGTACAGAAAGAAATTGGAATCAAAGCAGTCTAGAATAAAAGCATTAGAAAAGTTGGTTCGAGAGATGAGACAGACACATAATTATCACAGCGATCAGCCCTCATTCAGCTGGCCACACTGAAGCAGATTGTTATAAGAAGAAAAATCAGAGCAAGCATTGTAGCTATTGTGACATTAAGGGGCACAGTACAGAGGAATGCAGAAAGAATACAAGCAGAATGGTGAAGGGGGTACATACGGTGTGTACCGACTCATTGGATCAGAAATACTATAATTTGGTAAAAATCAATGGAATAGATGCAAATGCAATTATTGATTTTGGAAGCTCGTGTAACACTATGAAAGAGGCTTACTGTAAGGAATTGAAACTGGCTGCTACCAATGATGATTCATTAGTCCTCAAAGGCTATGGTGATGCTCTGACGCTACCCCTAGGTATTACCAGGGCACAGCTAACTGTTGATGGGGTTGAGAAAATGACAGATTTCTATGTGGTGCCTGATAAGATTCAAGAGTTTGATGTTTTGATTGGTCAGCCCTTCACTGAGGCTCCTAATGTAGTTGTTTTGAAGACTTCTACTCAACTCGGTATTTATGAACGTGAAATGAACATCGAGTTACCCGACCTTTGTGCTGGATTTGAAAAGATCTGTCTATATCCACATTCAGAGGTGGTTTTAGACCCGGGTGCTGACAAGATTCTGGCGAACATCGTAAGCCTAGATCTGAAAAGGACATTGTTGGTGAAGAGGTAGAAAGTTTAAATGGAACAGCTGTGATAATAGTACATTGTTCACCGAGAGGAGAAAGTGACCGATTACCGTTGAGGGTGTCGTTTGAAGCCCGAGCCGTAGGCGAGGGCTTTAAAACACCCGAGATCGGGAATCGCAGTTTCTCTCGAGTGATACATAGTGCTTTATACTGCACCTACAAGGAAAATAAATTCTACGAAAACTGAATCCTCAAACAAACACACAAATTGGAAATGGCGTCTGCAATTTTCACATGTTCTTTTTTCAAATTATTTATCCTGCCGCCGCAGGGTCACACTGCCAGCCCGACACCATCCAACACACAGCTAGTGGCCAGTGTCATTTTGCGAACTTTGAGATAAAAACTCACTGTAAAAACTTTTTGGCTTTTGACATTTAGGTTACCGGCGCATAGTCTTACCCAAAATTAAGAAAGAAAACCACGTAAGAAATGGATTTTCATACACTTTTCTCTCCCGCGCAGATGCGTTTTCTCCCCGCATTTTTTTCGATATGCAATGACGTACTTTCTACCGTAAATTTGATAAAGTATCAAGGTACTTTCCAAGCAGGTGTAGTATAAAAGTCATTAATCTGACTAGTGAAGCCATTAAAATAAATAATGAGGACTGCATTGCACGAGTGAACTTACTAGACCATGAAGATAGCAATGGAGGACCAAAGATTGGTGAAACACTTACCAGTGATGAAGTAAATGATTTAAACAAACTGCTTGAAAAGTATGAGCATTGTTTCTCGGGGAATGGAATGGAACTCGGGAATTGCGGCATTGAGATGAATATTAAATTAATAGATGATAAAATCATAAATTACAGACCATACAGAATGTCATATCATGAAAAGGAGATTGTGAGAAATAGGATTGATGAATTGCTAGCCGCTGGTATAATAGAAAAGTCTAAATCCCCTTATGCGAGACCAGTATTATTAGTGAAAAAGAAAGATGGTAGATATCGTATGTGCGTGGATTACAGGGCACTGAATAAAATAACGGAGAAAGAACGATACCCACTACCAGTAATTCAAGACCTGTTAAATCGACTAGTGGATAAGACCGTGTTTTGCTGTTTGGATTTAGCTAACGGTTATCATCAAATCAAAGTTGCTGATGATTCTAGACCATATACAGCCTTTGTCACGCCTGAAGGCCATTATCAGTATCGTATGATGAGCTTTGGGCTTTGTAACGCTCCAGCTGTGTTTCAGAGAGCTATGAATGAGATTTTGGCTCCAGTACTTCATGATTGTGCAGAATTTTATATAGATGATGTGATTTTGTGGGGTGAAGATGTTCAAGATTGTCTGGAAAATCTTGAAAAGGTATTCCAACTTATTTCAGCTGCAGGTGTGAAGTTGAAATGGAACAAATGTACATTTCTTACCGACACAGTGGAGTATCTAGGACACGAGATATCCGGAGGAAAGATTCGTCCATCTTCACACAAGCTCACTGCTGTTGAAAAGTTTAAGACTCCTGGCAACGTACATGAACTACGACAATTTCTTGGTTTGGCGAGTTATTTTAGGAAATTCATCAAGGGATTTGCAATAATAGCACGTCCACTTACTCAACTAACCAAGAAAACAGTGGAGTGGGAATGGAAACGAGAACACACCGACGCCGTAGACACTTTAAAAACACGGTTAACATCAGACCCAGTACTCTCCATCTACAGTTCGAATCTGGAAACTCAGATACACACGGATGCTTCAAAGGTTGGGTTAGGGGGAGTGCTACTTCAACGTCAGAAAAATGGCGACTTGAGGGCGGTCGCATATGCAAGCAGGCAGACAAGTGCCACTGAAGAAAAGTACCATAGTTTTGAACTAGAAGCTTTGGCGGTGGTGTTCAGCATTCAAAAGTTTAAAATCTATGTGACAGGAATCAAATTCACAGTAGTCACAGACTGCTCAGCACTTCGTTTAGCCTGGTCCAAGAGAGATTTGTCTCCTCGCATTACCAGATGGTGGCTCAATTTACAGGAATATGACTTCGATGTGGAACATAGACCTGGTACATCAATGCAACATGTGGACGCTTTGAGTCGTAATCCTGTAGAGGTTAAACACATTGAAGAAAAGGATGTTATTGACTGCTTGCAAGAAAGTGATGAAGAAATTCAAGCTATAATTTTGAATTTGAAGCTGGAATGAGAAGCCAGTAAACATAAAAAGGACGGGTTAAGCAAGGACTATAAGATAGTGAATGACCGTTTACATCGGGTTGTTGGTGACGAGATCGGACCGGTTCTACCGAAGGGTGCGAGATGGCACATCATGAAAATATATCACGATAACAATGGACATTTAGGAGGAGACAAGTGCTTGGAAGCCATTAGGGCTAAATATTGGTTTCCAAAAATGAGAAAGTTTGTTGAGAAGTATGCGAAGAGTTGCATTGGTTGTCAATTCACCAAAAAGCCAACGGGAAAACAACCGGGTATGCTACATCCGATTGAACGAATAGCTACGCCCTTCCATACATTACACGTAGACGTTGATCATCTTGGACCGTTCTGTAAGAGTTCCGGCAAAACGTATATATTTGCAGTCATCGATGGGTTTACAAAGTTTGTGGGGCTTGAGGCTGTTGCGACTACAAATGCTAGGGGTGCTATTTCAGCATTGAATAAACTGGCTCAGGTTTTTGGTTATCCTGCGAGGATTGTTAGTGACAGGGGTACTGCTTTCACTGGACATGAGTTTATAGAGTACTGTAATGGACAAGGCATTAAGCACGTTCAAAATGCCGTTGCCTCTCTTCGAGCAAACGGCCAGGTCGAAAGACTTAATCGGACCATTTTGGCATCACTAACAGCTCATATGGGTGGGGAACAAAAAGGATGGGATGCTTATCTTCCTAAAGTCCAGTTGGGTATTAATTCTACGGTGAGCCAAGGAACAGGAAAGAGCCCATTGGAACTTTTATTCGGGTTACGTCCCCGACTAGCTGGTGAGGTCCAGGGGCCCTCATGTTCAGCACTTGATATACAAATGCTAAGGCAGGAAGCGGCTCATTCAATTGAGAAGAGTGCCTCACGCATGAAGACACGATTTGACAAAGGCCGTTGCATTGCGAAACAATGCTTAGACCGGGCTTGGTTAGTGGTAAACTCGTGCCACGTTATGCGGGACCCTATAGAATCACAGCTGTGTTGACAAATGATCGATATGAGGTCACCTCAGTGATGAAAGGTAAAAAGAAGGGTTACAAAAATATTATAGCATGTGTTAAAATCTCCAAAACAATACAAGTCGTATCAGATGCCTGAAGTTCCGATAAACTCTCCATTCCAATAAATACAAGACATATCAGATGCTTGTGTATCTTGAGTTCTGATAAAATCTCCAAAACAATACAAGACATATCAGATGCCTGTGTGGCTTGAGTTCTGATAAAATCTCCAAAACAATACAAGACGTATCAGATGCTTGTTTTTTTTTATTTTTTTTTATTGTTGATAGCTAAACGTTTGACTGCCATCACACCTGATGGAGAGTGAAAATGCAGTCTAAGGTGGAGCACGCTTTATCCACTTGTTCACTCTTGACTTGAAAATTCCAAGGTTGTAATGTTTCGGAAATACTGACGACGGTAAAGAGTTCCAGAGAGAGAGTAAGAGAGACGGGAGAGTTAGTTGTGTAGCTTAAGTTCTGACCCTCCAAAACAATACAATATGATACAATATAATATAATACAATACAAACAATATCAGATGCCTGTGTGGCCCGGATCAGATGTCTGTGTGGCCTGAGATCTGATAACTCCAATACAAACGATATCAGATGCCTGTGTGGCCCGGATCAGATGCCTGTGTGGTTTGAGTTCTGATGACTCCAATACAATACACGCTGTACCAGAGGCCTAACGACACATGACTCCGATATATAACAAATCAAATGCCTGTGTGGCCCGACGTCTGATGACCCTACACTGTACAGAATGCCTCGACATTAAGCACTTCCGCGAGGACGCTGAAGAGTCAGGAAGGCCGAACTGATGGCCGGTTTCGGAAGAGATGATATCACTTGGAGGGAAGAGCACGAGCAACACTAGCACGTATGAAGGATGGAAAAAAAAAGAAAGAAAACAAAGATAGCAGTCTATGGTTCGGTGGAAAAGCGTTGAGTTTTCAATTCTTTTGGGATCAAGAAGATAATTTAATAATGGTGAATATGAAAGGATTTTCTATGTTTAATAAACATAGATGATTGAATCATATAAAAAACCTAGCAGTATGTTTTGTAACTTACTTCAGAACTATTTACAATATATTAGCCAGCCCACTCAATCAACAAGTAAAAACCAACCGAGCATAGGTAAACCAAACCATAAAAGTGTTGAAGCACTACATAAGATTAACATTGATGAGTATTAGGTACCAACCTGTCCTGTTATCCCAGTGATGAGGGCCACCTTATTATTGGTGGAATTAGTATGGTTCACACTAGAACCTTCGCCAGACATTTTGAGAGAGGATATTATCTTTAAAAATTTTAGTTTTTAATTATTTTTCAATAACACGTCTTCAAGCCGGCAAACACTGGGTTTATCTGTCACTCACTGATAAGCTTATCATTTCACAATGCGCCACTAAAACGTACTTTTCCTGTTACGCTACAAATAAAGATATTCTTCTTGCGGCGGCTACGGTTTGTTTTGTCGGGATTATTTTAGTTTTCTTTGGAAATAACCGTGTCTGTTTACTCCTTGAAAGAAGAAACAAAATAACGAATGACGAATCGGTAATGCAATTCGTTCCTAATAGAATACTAATAAAAGCTTATATAGAAGCTTGATAAAAATAGACTTCTTTGATTAAAAGAAAGATCATCAAAATACTGAAAAAGTAGAATGAAAGAAACACAGACTACTATGGAAAGAAATGATCGATTTTACATGAATTTTACACGGGCAGAGGCAACGCTTTAAGGCGGATATTCTACTAGTATCGAATCGAAATGACACTGAAAGACGACAATGAACAATGACAGCAGCAATTACGTTTTGGTTGACGGACGAAGATTTGTTTTTTTTTTTTTTTTTTTTTTTTTTTTTTTTTTTTTTATACAACAAAGTTAGCAAACAAGCACACGGCCCACCTGATGGAAAGTGGTTACCGTAGCCTATGGACGCTTGCAACACCAGAGGCATCACTCGCGCGTTGCTGACCCTTTAAATATTTTAAAACGCCCTTCTTGAAAAGCCCCATGCTGTAATTTATAGGGAAAGCCTCGGCAGGAAGAGTATTCCACAACCTTAGAGTGCGCGGAAGGAAGTTCCTCTGGAACCGGACGGTACGCGACCATGCCGGCTCCAAGGTATGTGGATGAGCCCTCTCCCTATGGCGAGCCGTCCGATGATAAAATGAAGATGTGGGCATCATTTCGAACAGTTCTTCAGAACACAACCCGTTGTACAAGCGGTAGAACACACACAGGGAGGAAAAGTCTCTCCTCAGACTTAAGGGTTCAATACCGCTTGTGAGCATGGGATCATCAACTATTCTCACAGCACGTCTTTGCACCGAATCAAAAGGACCAAGCTGGTATCCAGGTGCTCCTGCCCAGAGGTGACAACAGTACTCCATGTGCGGTCGGACTTGCGACTTATAAAGAAGCAGTCGGTGACCTGCACTGAAGTACGACTTCGCTCTGTTAAGCACCCCGAGCTTTTTGGACGCCAGCTTTACCTTGTCTAATAGATGATTGCGGAACTGAACGTCACTGGAGATGTCCATACCCAGGATCCCAATGCTCGTAGAGATGGTAAGGGTCATGTTCTGGAATTGAGGGGCCACAGTGAATGGGGTTTTTTTCGCAGTGAACGCGCAAACTTGTGTCTTAGTAGGGTTGAACTGAACCAGGTTTTGATCTCCCCAATTGGAAACTCTGGTTAATGAACCCTCTATTTCAGACACAAGTTTTCTTCGGCTTTCCTCCACCATGGAACGAGGGATGCTAGCACGGCCCGTGTAAAATGTGTCCCCAGTACTGTCGTCCGCATAGCAATGAATGTTATCAATGGATAACATGTCGTTGATATGCAGCAAAAACAGTGTTGGGGACAACACAGAGCCTTGCGGGACGCCAGCGTTGATGTCCATGCGATCGGAGCAACCACCGTCAACTACGGCTCGTATGCTCCTGCCGGACAAAAAGCTGCCAACCCACTTGCACAAACCCTCAGGCAGTCCATAAGATGGTAACTTCGATAGAAGACTCCGGTGCCAGACCCGATCAAAGGCCTTCGCTATATCTAGGCTGACAGCCAATGCTTCCCCTTGACTCTCAATGGCCTGAGCCCAACGATGTGTAAGATACACTAGAAGGTCACCAGTCGAGCGTCCGTGGCGGAAGCCATATTGACGGTCGCTGATCAAGTCGTGTTCTTCTAGGTATCTGAAGAGTTGCTTATTAATTACACGCTCCATGACCTTAGAGAGAAGGGAAGTTATAGCAATTGGCCGGTAGTTTGATGGGTCTGATCTATCGCCCTTTTTGGGCACCGGGTGGACGTGTGCAGTCTTCCACGAAGATGGAACCTGCCTGGTGGAGTATGAAAGTTTGAAAAGGCGCGCCAGAATAGGACACAGCTCTGGAGCACACCTTTTCAAAACTACTGCTGGTATACCATCTGGCCCGCTCGACTTATGAATATCTAGAGTGAGCATCTCCCGCCTGATCTCCCGTTGTGTAAAGGTGATTTCCGGCATAAAAACACCGCACCACGGAACGGGAGTTGGCACAGCTCCTCCGTCATCCAAAGTCGAGTTGGAGGCAAAGAGATTCCCTAAAAGATCGGCTTTCTCTTTAGCACTATGGACCAGGTTACCATCAGGTTTTCGAAGTGGTGGCAATGAAGATTGACAAAAATTTCCTTCGGCAGCTTTGGCAAGCGACCAGAATGCACGAGTCCCAGATGGGTAACGTGCTAGCCGCTCACCAATTCTGCCGATGAAATCGAATTTGGCCCTGGCAACTACTCTCTTGTTGAACCTTGAAGCAGCATTGAGTTTACGCTTCACATCGGAAACATCTGAGTCCTCACCAGATCGAGCCGTGGTCCAAGCCTCATATGCTTCTTGCTTGGCCAGCCTGGCTTCTCTGCAAGAGCGATTGAACCACGGTCGCCGCTTCGCCCCCGCAGCCACAAGCCGGTTAGGAATGAAGCATTCCATCCCCGCCAAGATGGTCTCAGTAACGGCCGCGGCGCAAGTATCAACGTTTTCCGATGTGAAGCAAAGCTGCTTCCACGGGTACGACGCGTAAAATTCACGCAGTCCATCCCAGTCTGCTGATTTGTAGTGCCACATTTGACGCCATTGTGTTGGCCGAGGAGGAACGGGCCGAGCACAAGGCACTTCTGTCCGGACAAGACAGTGGTCTGATGACCCAAGTGGAGCATCCACTGAGATGAAGTATCCGTCCGGACGCGTGGTCAGCAGAAGGTCCAACAAGGAGTTTGTATGACTCTCAATATCTGGGATTCTCGTTGGAGAATTTACCAGCTGAGAGAAGCCATAGGCCAAGGCAAATTCATGAGCAGACCTTCCTGCGAAGTCAGTGGATTGAGATCCAAGCCATTCAACGTGGTGGGCATTAAAGTCTCCTAAAATCACTAACTCCGCGGAAGGATACTGCTCGGTTGCTTTGTCAACCGACAATTGCAGATGCTGAATAAGTCGGCTAGTGTCCAAATCTCCACTGTGAGACCTGTAGAGGCACGCATAGATACGGGTGTGGCCACCGTGATCCAAACGTACCCATAGTACTGACAGGTCTCTGTCTTCAAGGCCGTGAAGACGGCGACAGCAAACATCCTCCCGAACGTACATACATACCCCAGCACGAGGCGCAAAATTGTGCTCTAGCTTGTACCCAGGGTAGTGCAGATAAGACGTGTCGGCGGGCTTGGATATTTGTGTCTCCGTCAGAAAAAGAAGGGTCGGCTGCGCAGACTCAAGATGCTGGTGAACTGCATTGAGGTTTGAGTGTAGGCCTCTGATATTGCAAAAGTCCAATTTCATTGTGGACGAGGATGCCGCTGAAAAACTACTTTTCTTTTTACGAGCCATTCATATTTTTTTTTTGGTTTTAGGGGTAGAGGGGTAAGGGCGTTGGGGAATTGTTGTGCTGACAGCACAGTGAACAAAGGGCGCAGTGACATTTCGCAAGAGGCTGTGGAGGTTTTGCAGTTTGCTGGCGCGGCGGGCGGAAGGGCCCCCGGTCCCCACCTGAAGTAGTGGTCGGGTCCACTCCGGTCTCCTTCTCCGGCACGACCATCACTCCAGGGACTTTACACATGCTGGCGATTCAGCCTCCCAGGGCGGAGGTTAGAGTATTCCCTGGGTTCGGGAACCCGTTCAGCCTGCGGGCGGCCAGCGGACAGCCGTTTCACCGGGTCTCCCTGACCGCCGCGCCAACATGCCGCGCCTACACACAACCAATGGCGGTATACTCACCGCTGGTCCCCCAGCTGTCAACACAGCCATTCCCCAAAAGAGCTCTGGCAACCTTACTCACTGCAGGAACACAACACTAAATGAATAGTGTTATTTGACTGCAGTCTTCTGTAAGGCGGAGGTACTTCCCCAGGCGGGCAGCTCAAATTTGAACGGGAGACTCCCGTTATGCCCTACCTCCTGTGTTCCTCCTGTGTTGTTTCAGTGCTGCCCTCAACAGTGCTACGTCATTATCGTATGATGGGCGAATACGATAAAATTACTATTAACTAAACGTACGTTAAATGATTTTATTGTTCCTGCTGAAATGTAGGAGGCCTTTTTCCGTCAGTTAATTTTTCAAGCTGATAAAGACAACCATTAGGCAAATAACTAAATCGTTTTATGACATTAAAATGACGACACGATGTACGATAATTTCAAGGATATTTGCAAATTTATACTTTAGAGTGGGCAGCACTTATTTATTTTTAAAGTTTTTTGTAAATGTTTTAAAAATTTGCAAGGAACAAAACAAAATCCAACTATTGTATAAAACAAATAAAACCTTCAGTCTACTTTTAAATAAATTCTTACATTTTTCGGCTATGTATGTAAACAATATTTAGATACAAATAATTAACCTCAGCCGAAACGTAATTTGCCGATCACAATGCCCGATATAAAGATAACCCCGTTGGGGGCAGGCCAGGATGTCGGCAGGAGCTGCATCCTCCTCTCCATGGGTGGTAAAAATATAATGTTGGACTGTGGAATGCACATGGGTTACAATGACGAAAGAAGATTCCCGGACTTTTCGTATATCGTCCCTGAAGGCCCCATCACCAGCCAGATCGACTGCGTGATTATATCTCACTTCCACCTCGACCACTGCGGGGCCTTGCCCTATATGTCCGAGATGGTCGGCTACACGGGCCCAATCTACATGACCCACCCTACAAAAGCTATTGCCCCGATTCTCCTTGAAGACATGAGAAAAGTGGCAGTTGAAAGAAAAGGCGAGTCCAACTTCTTCACTTCCCAGATGATAAAGGATTGCATAAAAAAGGTCACCGCCGTAACTCTCCATCAGTCAGTGATGGTGGACAATGATCTAGAAATAAAGGCTTACTACGCTGGCCATGTGCTCGGGGCTGCTATGTTTTGGATTAAAGTTGGGTCACAATCTGTGGTCTACACTGGAGATTATAACATGACCCCGGATAGGCACTTGGGCGCAGCGTGGATTGACAAATGCAGACCAGATCTACTCATCACAGAGTCAACTTATGCAACAACAATCAGGGACTCCAAGCGCTGCCGTGAGAGAGACTTCCTAAAAAAAGTCCATGAATGCGTTGAGAGAGGAGGAAAAGTGCTTATTCCTGTCTTTGCCTTAGGACGAGCACAGGAACTCTGTATTCTTCTAGAAACTTACTGGGAAAGGATGAATTTGAAATTCCCAGTTTACTTTGCTCTAGGTTTGACAGAGAAGGCCAACAACTACTACAAAATGTTCATCACATGGACCAATCAGAAGATAAGAAAGACCTTTGTACAGAGAAACATGTTTGATTTCAAACATATAAAACCTTTTGATAAATCCTACATTGATAATCCTGGAGCTATGGTGGTCTTTGCTACTCCAGGAATGTTGCATGCTGGCCTATCACTAAACATCTTCAAGAAATGGGCTCCTTATGAGCAGAACATGGTTATCATGCCAGGTTTCTGCGTCCAAGGAACAGTTGGCCACAAAATTCTCAACGGAGCTAAGAAAGTCGAATTTGAGAACCGTCAAGTAGTGGAAGTCAAAATGGCTGTAGAATACATGTCATTTTCTGCACATGCTGATGCCAAGGGTATAATGCAGCTTATACAGTACTGCGAGCCCAAGAATGTGTTGCTTGTCCATGGTGAAGCTCAAAAGATGGAGTTTTTGAAGGACAAAATTGAAAAAGAATTTAAAATCAGCTGCTACATGCCGGCCAATGGTGAAACTTGTACCATAACCACCCCTATCAAGATTCCTATTGATGTTTCTTTGAGGCTACTGAAAGCAGAAGCTGTGAGATACAACGCATTGCCCCCAGATCCTAAGAGACGCAGAGTTGTGAATGGCATTCTCTGTGTCAAGGATAATAGGCTTTCCTTGCTTGATATTGATGAGGTTTGTGATGAGATAGGCATCAACAGACATATCATCAGGTTCACAAGCACTGTACGCTTTGAAGATCCTGGTCCAGCCATCAAAACAGCTGAAAAGCTGAAGGGTTTGCTGTCGGAGAAACTAGAAGGCTGGACAATAACCATATCGGAGGGAAATATTTCGGTAGAATCAGTTCTGGTGAAAGTAGAAGGGGATGATGATAGTACTAAAAACATCTATGTATCTTGGACTAACCAAGATGAAGACTTGGGTAGTTATATTTTAGGATTACTTCAATCAATGGTCCAATAAGGAAATACAATTTTTTCTTGCAGGCATAAGAAAAAGGCGTTTTTTGAGCTATACTTTGAAGAGATTAAGATTAACTGTTTTTTAGTTACATAGTTTTTCTGGGTGCAAAAAACTGTGACTTAAAGTGCACATTCCAGTGTTAGTAATAATGTTTAGATTATAAGAAAGTTGAACTTGTGAACAAATATTTTAATAAATAAGTTAGTCATAATATTTTCTTAGTTATGTACACCATGTGATGTCCTGATTACATTTTCCTTGATACCACAGATGCTGAAGTTGGTTGTATTTGGTCAAGTTTTTCAATTCTGCTCCATCATGAAGTCCTTGTTTCTGCAAAAAAATGAACCTAATTTTATATGTTAGTTCTCATGCATAGTAACCTATATCCACTTGACCTCACCAAAATGAAGATAAAACATTTTGTAGATAAATAACAAAGACCAAGGTAAGTAGTTTGATAATAATTAGGTTGAATGTGTAAAATACACTGATTTGAGTACCTACCTACCTCACTAGCTTCTAGCCAGACCAACGCGGCCAGCGAGATGTATGAAATTGATATGACACGCGCATCAGCGGCCAGCAACCAAGTGCATGATTTTATGCTAATGCGAAGGTACTTTTAGTGTAGTTACAAATTTACAATCATCATCGTCCAAGAATCTGTGAAGGCACCTAGTTTGCTAAGATCGATGGAAGGCACCTACTTGGTATTAAGAAATCCAAGGTATCTACCGTTCCTTCCTTGTAAGTCTGTTCTTGTTGACATACCATCTTACCTAAAAAACTATTTTACCGTGTGAAAGGCAATGTCTAAACGTAGCAGCCAAGTTAATGTTGCATTGTAAGCAAAATAAATATGAATAGAAGGAGGTATACGATTGAAAAGTTCTGTTTCACAGCTTAGCTTTACGAACCATCTTTAGTAGGCACCAAATTTTTTAATAGGTAGGTACGGTATTTTTGAATACCTACAGATGTAAGCAATAAATATTGCACATCGGCTTTGTAGAGCGCTATCTCTTTCTGACGCACACTAGGTACACTCTATAAGAAGCCGAAATTAGCCGATGTGCAATTGTTGCCTACTATTATACCTAGTTACCTACTAAAGGTGGTTAGATAATGTGTTGAGCGTACCATAGGAGGCGGGAACAGTCTTCTAAAATCTCCCCTATGCATGAACTCTCTGTGAGCTCTAAGGAGGCTACTCCGGAGTTTCGCGTCCATGCACGGCTTGCATAGCCCGCATATGACGTCATCACACCGGTCCTTGCAGGCTGTGCTGCACTCCTGACCCCAGACAGCGATGTTCTTTTGCGCGGCTATCATGTCTTTGGTTTTTTGATCACTGAAAAATAAAGGTTTTTGATGTTGATTTCTCAGTTTCACGCTAAAAGGGCCCACCTTTGGCCTTGCCGGAAAACAGTCCGCTCACCAAGTACCAAGATGTTGATTTCTTTGAGCCTCAAGAGGAAAGATCATCCTATAGCTATACAGGTAGGTACTGTAATGAACGAAAGTTTTGTGTTTCTGGCAAATCAGACGCTAAAAACTCTTATAACTCTTAAAACTCTATAATATAATCAGCCTGAAGAAGTCAACTGTTAAACAGGCCTCCCCTTTACATTTCCAGGAAGAAAGATTCTGAGTCCTCTCCACCCACCTACGATTTATCAAGGCTTTCAGTTCAGTTTTCTGGTAGGAATCAAGCCTTAGTTTATTACCTGTTCTTCTAGGCTTAGTCGCGTGGAACTGGCACCTAAATTCATCTAGCTTTATGACTTTCAAAGTGATCCTTGCGATACCATTGAATAAAGAAATATTTGATAATTTGATTTTTATTGTCGTCGGTGCTGAGGTACCTATTGTTCTCACGATGCAATGATTTCCGTGTGCAAGTAGCTTTAAGTCTCGTAGATTTTTTTGTCTATTTTGGAGGTCGTGCATGTTTACAATACAAGCGTAGGTATGTAGGAAAATAGGTCGTAAGCCTAGCTAGGTACTAAAAACGCTGATTCAAAAGGGAGCATTGGTCTTGGTGTGTGTGCTCAAATAACAGATGGGTGGATCTACATAGTCGTAAAAATAACGTCGCATTACTTTTTGCTTCGATACTATTCGTAAGATCAGATCCGTAAGGTCTTACGGCCTGCCTGATAGAAAAAGAAACTGAACCTGATGGGAAACATCGAGATAATAATGTACTGCGTACTAGAGAAGCTATTCGGAACAAAAGTATTTTCCATTTTTAACTAGTTATAACATAGGTATGATGCAGCGCTTTGCGTGGTTATATCGTCTAACCAAGCCAATTAAACGTATATGCAGCACTAGATTGCTTTTTTTTTATAATTAATGGACTATCCTTTGGCCACGATCTCACCTGATGGTAAGCGACGATGTAGCAGGACAGTCTAGAAGACACCTATTCACTCTAGCCTTAGCTTCTAATGTGCTTTCGTTTTACTCAAGTTTTTACTGACAAAAGCGCGTGTTGTCACATCGAGTGCCTAGCTTCGTGTGTGTGAGAGTACGCCAGTTGACCTACCCGCTGTGTTCGATTATGCCAGTTAGAGATGTGCCGTCTTAGTATACATTAAATGTCGAAAAAAAAAATATATTACAAGTATTATATCAGCTATCTGGTTCCCAAGTACAAGCTCTGCTTAATTTAGGGCTAGATAGTGTTGTGTGGGTCGTCCACAAAATTTATTTATTTATTTATTAACAGCCATACTTATAAACGCAATTTAAATTTAATCAATGCTTAAATGTAACCCTGTCACTGTTTGTCATTACCCAGCGGTAAGAGATGGCAATAGTTTATGCACTGTTTATCTTTTGACATATTTTTTTTAGGTAAGGCCATAAATGTCGATGATGGGAAGGCTTTACCTCTCCACCACCTGGTTGGCAACTCCAGTGATCCCGAACAGGCTGTACAGCACTTGTTCATACAGCAGCTGGTTGGGCGGGTAGTGCGCTGAGCTCAGGTTGGGAGACATGTTGGCTTCTAGAAGGAACACCCGGAAGTCTTCGTCCAGCACCAGGTCGAAGCGCATCAATTCGAAGAAGTTGTCTTGGGAAGGGTATTGTTTTAGCTGTAATACGAGTATAAAGAATTTTTTCTCTCACTGATTTGACTGGCCTACCATGAGCTTCATAATATGGTTATGGCTGTCAAAATTGTGTCAACAGTGTCAACACATTCAAACCCAAGAAGAAAATGAATGTGAGGGTCAGCCTTTCTATACACAATTTGACAGCCATAGCCATAGCCATATGGAGCTCGTGGTAACCCTGCAGCTCAGGGCTCTGCCTTCTGCGCCGTAGGTCGTGGGTTCGAACCCCACCGAAAACAAATATTTGTGAGGTGAACAGTTTCAACGCAATAAGTTCAATCACCGAGAATAAGACATTTCGGGTTGGTCAGACATAAGATATATTCCTTGACCACATCAAAACGTAGTGGGTTTGAATTTGGTCAAGGAATATACCTACCTCAGAAGGTAGGTACTTCTGTACGCCATGTCAAACAACTGATTGAACAGTAAGCATACATACCTCAACACATCTATATTGCAGTAAAGTTGCTGTATTTTCACTTTATGCAATTTCACCCTGATTCTTGTAAAGTTGTAATTAGATGTCCAAACCACTTCATAGATCAATCATAATCTCGGTAATGTAATTAAGTGGCTGTGCGGTAGAGAGGTTTGCGTTTTTTTAATCGATTTCAAATCAAAAGAGAGGAGGTTCTCAATTCGGTTGTAATTTATTTAAATGTGAAAAATATTGTGAATTTAAATGTGTGTATTTAAATTTAATTTGAATGGGACCAGATTGGTCCCATTGAAATTTTATCAAAATCGGCTTAGCCGTGTTTAACATTTGTTATCACATAATGTCGTCATTTATTATGAGCCGATTTGAAAAAATGATTTTTGTCTGAAAATTCATATTTTCAGATTATTTATGAACTAAACTAACAACTAACGGATGTATAAAAAAAGTATGCAAGTATTATATCAGTTATCTGGTTGATTTTTGGGCTAGATAGTGCTGTGTAGATAGTCAACATTTTTTTCAGCAGTACCTATATTTATTCCTACTTACAGCCTCAACAATATGATGTTCCTTCTTCACCATAATCTCCGCAATAGCTTTCTGAACCTCCTCCCACATTCTACTCGTGTCCTTTCCCTGTAAAACAAATCAAATTAGCCTATTTCTAGAATAATATGAGATAATCCACATCCTAATAATGTCGAAATTGGAGTCTTAAAATAACACGAGGCCTGTGGGCAAAAAGGACTCAACGTTTTTATAAATTACGTGTAATATTGGATTGTACAGAAGGATACAGCTCAAGCTACCTAAAACATAGAAAAATGACGCCTACCACAAGTACATAAGAGCGAGCAGTGTATAGTCTGATGTGTATCCTTGTGTACGTTGTTCCTTGACTTAGTTTTTTATTTAGGCTGGTAGAAAGCTAAATAATCAGGTGATCATTTTTCGCGGCTCAAAAAATATAAATAAATATTGTGGACAACCCACACAACACTATCTAGCCCCAAATTAAGCAGACCTTGTAAACTGAGAACTAATATACGTTTTTTTGTAAATACATACCTAGAATACATTATAACACCCAGACAGAGAACAATTTATATTCTGTAGCACTTCGTAACACTACGAAATTATGGTCTAATAATTGGATTATTTTAGTTGGAGTCAAAACCTTAGGCCCAAATAAAACTTATAATAGAAAATTATTTTATTTCATACGTTTATTTGCAACATGGTATGGGAAAGTACATAGATGTCAAAAGTGTTTATAATGTATCACATATTTTTACCATTTCGGTGTGCAAAAATTCAAATTTAGAGAAGTTACATGGTTACCTACAAAATAATATTAAAATTGTCAAAAATATAATTGTAGGCATGTCAAATTAAAAGTTATTCTATACAAAAATAAAAATAATAATGAAGTCGACATGTCAAATTGATTAAAATATTACAATATCTGGGAAGTTTTCATGGTTGTAGAAACGACACGAACCCTTTTTTAGAAAGTCTGCATTAGTGTAAAAGCTTTCTTGGCCGTAGCCGTTCTGTAAAGGCACTTGAAATCAGTAACTTTTAGGCTAGTTTAAGAAAATAGCTCAAACATTCTGCATAGCAGCGTTTGATATCAACAACGTTATATTCTGTGGAATAAGGTTCCGCCCACACATGCTGTGGCAAAGGCACAATAAGGTCAGCTTCCTTTGTTAGGACATGAAGGCATAGCTCAAAAAGTAGTAATTGCTTACTAAAAATAGAAGTTCCCGGAAGGAGATTTTGAGGTGATTTTAAGTACCTCACTTAAATTGAGATTTGTGATACACTCACATATTGCATAATTATAATGTATGGACTGTGTCCGCAAAAATATGCCTAAACAAAGCTTCCTCTATGACTAATAATTATTATAAGTTTAAAAAACTAGAGAAACCGACTTCATTGCCAAACGGCTAAACCGATTTTAATGAAATTTGTTTGGGACAATCTGGACGTAAAGAATAACCTTCCAAATAAAAAAATAATTTTCTAAATCGGTTCATAAATGACGGAGGCATGCAGTTACAAACAATAAAAAATAGCAACACCGATTTTAATAAAATAAAAATGGGACCAATCTGGAAGCAGTACCTTTCAGATGAAAAAAAATTTTTCAAATCGGCTCACAAATGACGAAGTTATGCGGTACCAAACATTAAAAAAAAAAAAAAAAAAATACAACCGAATTGAGAACCTCCTCCTTTTTGATTGGAAGTCGGTTAAAAAAGCTCAGAGTACCTACCTTAGTTTTGCCATCTGCGCGATACCCAGCACCCATATAGAACAAATTCACTCTGTTTATAAATAAAAATCATAATCCCTTGTCTAGTTATATCGAAATAGTGTTGTGAAAAGATTTTGAGTAGGTACGCCTCAAAGAAGCTTCTTTCGTGCATACTTGAAACATGTCATGTTTTCGAGTTTTTTAGGTTCTACTACATGCCAGTTTCATCATGATGTTCTTCTTGGGAGAGACCTACGTCCAGCAGTGGACTAATATAGGTTGATGATGATGACTGCGGCCTCTCAGCTCAGTTGGTAGTGTAGCGTTACCATTGTACACATAGCTAGCTACATGCATATTGTTTATGTTTTAAAGCTTATAAATACGTGACCGCGCGACAAATTTGATACTCTATCGTAAGACAGTCTATCGGAACACTCTTTCGTAACACTCGCTCCTAGCGCGGTCACGCTAACTAACTGTAATAATTTTATGTTTAATTAAAAGAACACATTCAAAAATAAATCTTATTATTTAGCTAACATCTTCCACACAAAATATACGGAGATCGAAAAGCTAAATTGGTGACCCTGTCGTGAACATCTTTTCTGGTTTAAATTCACGTATTATGTGATAACCAGTAAAAGTGTGCTAGTTAAACGTGAAAGTGCAAGTGACTATTTTAAATTAAATTCAGTGGTTTGTGCCAAGTACCTAGTAGTTTTACAATGACTACCACCTCCGATCACACCGAGCTTAACATGGAGCCTGGACCGGAGGGCGCGGCGTACGCAGCGCAGGCGCAGCCATCCACCGACAGCCTCATCACTGCTGTCACCATCAGCTCCAGGATATCCACCTTCTGGACCAACCAGCCGCGACTCTGGTTCCACCAATTCGATGCCATTGTCGCGCCACAGAAAGCAGGTGACTTGCACAAGTTTCAGTTAGTTATAGCTAAGCTGGGTAGGGACGAGTTAGCGCAAGTAAGCGACATTTTAGAGAACCCACCCACAGACCATAAGTATGACTGTATAAAGGCCCGCCTCATATCAGCTTACGAAGAGTCGGAGACCAAGCAGCTCCAAAGTCTGCTCACGGAAATCGAACTCGGCGACCAAAAACCGTCGCAACTACTGCGGCGGATGCGCGAGTTAGGTCGCAATAAAGTACCAGAATCTACTCTCAAAATATTATGGGTGAACAGACTACCACAAAGTGTCCGGCCCGTAATCACAGCATGCGACACAGTTGACCTTGAGCAGGCGGCCAATATTGCCGATAAAATTATAGAAACTATGAGACCTGCGGATGTGTTCCAACTCCAAACACCATCATCATCATCGACGTCTGTAACAGAGCAGCTAAAAAAATTAACGCTCGAATTAACCGCTTTGAAAAATAAATTCAACCAAATAGATAACGAGCGGCGAGAAGGCGGTCGATCAAAGGAGCGTAATACTCGTAGTAATAATACTCGTAGTACCAGCAGATCACATTCACGTGGTAGAAGTAATTTCATCAAATATCAGAATCAAACTGCTGTTCCTGGTGACAGCGACTTCAAATGCTACTACCATTTCATATATGAAGATAAAGCCACCAAATGTGGTCACGACCAATGTTGCAAGAAAAGGTCGTTAAACTAGAACAGGCTACTAATGCGGCGAGTTTAGTTGCCGATCACACATATCGCCTCAGTGTTACGGATTATAAGTACGGCTACCGTTTTTTAATTGATACCGGTGCCGACGTATCCATACTTGCGTGCAAAAAACGCCCAAACCAACAACCAGACGACTATACACTATATGCTGCGAATGGAACGCCAATATCAACATATGGAGTGAAAACATTAACTCTAGATCTTGGCCTACGGCGCCCAATGCGTTGGACATTCATACTAGCAGACGTACAACGGTCAATCATCGGAGCAGATTTCCTAGCCAAAAATCAACTATTAGTTGACCTACACGGCAGAAAACTAATAGATAAGCTGACCAACATTTCCAAGAATATACAAGCTATTTCGGATAATTTCCCTACCATAAAAGTCGTCAACACCACAGATAAATACCATACACTACTGTCTGTAGCGTTACCATTGTACACATAGCTAGCTACATGCATATTGTTTATGTTTTAAAGCTTATAAATACGTGACCGCGCGACAAATTTGATACTCTATCGTAAGACAGTCTATCGGAACACTCTTTCGTAACACTCGCTCCTAGCGCGGTCACGCTAACTAACTGTAATAATTTTATGTTTAATTAAAAGAACACATTCAAAAATAAATCTTATTATTTAGCTAACATCTTCCACACAAAATATACGGAGATCGAAAAGCTAAATTGGTGACCCTGTCGTGAACATCTTTTCTGGTTTAAATTCACGTATTATGTGATAACCAGTAAAAGTGTGCTAGTTAAACGTGAAAGTGCAAGTGACTATTTTAAATTAAATTCAGTGGTTTGTGCCAAGTACCTAGTAGTTTTACAATGACTACCACCTCCGATCACACCGAGCTTAACATGGAGCCTGGACCGGAGGGCGCGGCGTACGCAGCGCAGGCGCAGCCATCCACCGACAGCCTCATCACTGCTGTCACCATCAGCTCCAGGATATCCACCTTCTGGACCAACCAGCCGCGACTCTGGTTCCACCAATTCGATGCCATTGTCGCGCCACAGAAAGCAGGTGACTTGCACAAGTTTCAGTTAGTTATAGCTAAGCTGGGTAGGGACGAGTTAGCGCAAGTAAGCGACATTTTAGAGAACCCACCCACAGACCATAAGTATGACTGTATAAAGGCCCGCCTCATATCAGCTTACGAAGAGTCGGAGACCAAGCAGCTCCAAAGTCTGCTCACGGAAATCGAACTCGGCGACCAAAAACCGTCGCAACTACTGCGGCGGATGCGCGAGTTAGGTCGCAATAAAGTACCAGAATCTACTCTCAAAATATTATGGGTGAACAGACTACCACAAAGTGTCCGGCCCGTAATCACAGCATGCGACACAGTTGACCTTGAGCAGGCGGCCAATATTGCCGATAAAATTATAGAAACTATGAGACCTGCGGATGTGTTCCAACTCCAAACACCATCATCATCATCGACGTCTGTAACAGAGCAGCTAAAAAAATTAACGCTCGAATTAACCGCTTTGAAAAATAAATTCAACCAAATAGATAACGAGCGGCGAGAAGGCGGTCGATCAAAGGAGCGTAATACTCGTAGTAATAATACTCGTAGTACCAGCAGATCACATTCACGTGGTAGAAGTAATTTCATCAAATATCAGAATCAAACTGCTGTTCCTGGTGACAGCGACTTCAAATGCTACTACCATTTCATATATGAAGATAAAGCCACCAAATGTGGTCACGACCAATGTTGCAAGAAAAGGTCGTTAAACTAGAACAGGCTACTAATGCGGCGAGTTTAGTTGCCGATCACACATATCGCCTCAGTGTTACGGATTATAAGTACGGCTACCGTTTTTTAATTGATACCGGTGCCGACGTATCCATACTTGCGTGCAAAAAACGCCCAAACCAACAACCAGACGACTATACACTATATGCTGCGAATGGAACGCCAATATCAACATATGGAGTGAAAACATTAACTCTAGATCTTGGCCTACGGCGCCCAATGCGTTGGACATTCATACTAGCAGACGTACAACGGTCAATCATCGGAGCAGATTTCCTAGCCAAAAATCAACTATTAGTTGACCTACACGGCAGAAAACTAATAGATAAGCTGACCAACATTTCCAAGAATATACAAGCTATTTCGGATAATTTCCCTACCATAAAAGTCGTCAACACCACAGATAAATACCATACACTACTGTCTGTAGCGTTACCATTGTACACATAGCTAGCTACATGCATATTGTTTATGTTTTAAAGCTTATAAATACGTGACCGCGCGACAAATTTGATACTCTATCGTAAGACAGTCTATCGGAACACTCTTTCGTAACACTCGCTCCTAGCGCGGTCACGCTAACTAACTGTAATAATTTTATGTTTAATTAAAAGAACACATTCAAAAATAAATCTTATTATTTAGCTAACATCTTCCACACAAAATATACGGAGATCGAAAAGCTAAAGTAGTAGCTATGCCTTCTGCGCCGTAGGTCGTGGGTTCGATCCCCACTGATAAAAAATATTTGTGTGGTGAACACAGATGTTTGTTCTCTGTCTGGGTGTTATATTGTATTTAAAAAAAAATACAATAATCAGCTAGGTATCTGGTTCCCATAGTACAAGTTCTGCTTAGTTTGGGGCTAGATAGTGTTGAGTGTATTGTTTAGAATATTTATGTGTAAGATACCTTGGAGTGCGCGTACAAATCGAAGGCA
Source organism: Thera obeliscata (assembly GCA_947578465.1). NCBI lineage: Eukaryota > Metazoa > Arthropoda > Insecta > Lepidoptera > Geometridae > Thera > Thera obeliscata. The sequence continues at coordinate 24,189,805 of OX387914.1, forward strand.
TCCTTCATGCTGGCCCCCAGAGCCAGGTATGGATGAGATAGCGACGGCACTTCCCAGGTCGGCAGGTAGTCATCTCCTATCACATACTTGTCCAAGTTCCCGGAGTCGAACGGGTAGTATTTCACCGGGCAGTATCTGTAAGTGATCAGTTCAGTCCGTTTTAATAGAAAATGTCTAATAACAAGTAGGTAATAAATCTTGAAAAACTTGAGCATCAGACTTCATCACCAAATTCGATCGATTAATCGAAAAATACAGCTGACTTGAGAACCTCTGCTATTTTGTCTGAAGTAGATAACTAAAGAGTTTACCTATTTCTCGATACTGACTTTATAAATAAAGTTTTAGATACGTATATTTTTAGATTTATATTATTCTTTTATGATATTTTTTTAGATGAATTTCTCTTTTTCTTTTTGGCTTAAAATGTTAAAGACGAAAATAGCAAATTTCAATTTGAAATAATATAATAAATCAGTGAGGAATTTTTATTTTTCAATTTACTGACTGTTTGCTCTATTATTTAATTAAAATTGAAAATACCTGAATAATACGTCTCCTTTGTACCAGTAAACCCGCAAGGGGTTGACTGACGTCACGACCACATACACGCCAATATCGAACTTATGTCCATCCACCAAGAACGGTTTTTGCACGTACTCCTGCACAAAACTTTCTCCACTAACCAAGTCTATTGCACTCACATTCTTCAAATAAACACCTCTGTGCTGATTGTGCTTCTCCAAAAACAAGGAGTTTTTATTCTCCGATGCATATTTCAAAAATTCTTCTCTGTTCTTCGGTAATTTGAAAGCTCTGGGGATGTATTTTGAGTTGGAAGTCGCTAGATCGACTTTGTTTGTTATGAATCCTGTTCCGGGGAAATGATTGACTCTTTGGTGCGCTTTTAGTCTATGCAAATTGGGGTAAAGTACCCGGAAGGGATAGTCATGGGACCACAGCAAGGTCCATGGTGTTCTGTTAGTATCTTTCTCGTATCCTAGTCTGTCCAGGACTGCGTGAACATGTTTGAGAAGACCGTTTTTATTGTTAACATCGTTGTAAGCGGAATACACCCAATACTTTCTTTTTACGTATTCTTTCGCGCTTCTATTCTGAGCGTTTATTATCTCGAGAAGTATTCCAAGTGAGACACCAATAATGCAAACCATTAAAAATATGTTGACTCTTTTATTTGAGCTTTTGCCGATGTTGCTGGTATCTATTTCTGGTGATCTGTTTGAACTTTCGTGTGGTACATTTTCGTTCTCGTCAGTATGTTTGGTTTTCTGAAAATAAAAAATAAACTAAACCTTACAGACCCCTGGAAAACCCTAGAGATGTCAAAACTGCCCCAAGTTTAATCATCATCATCATCATCATCATCATCATCAGCGCATTTGTTTCCAATATAGATATCGATATACTGATATTTTAATAAATCATGCTACTTTACATCTTCACTAAAGTCTTTATTTACAAAAAGCTATGTATTAGTTTCTAATTGAGCTTTTCAGAAAAAAAAACCCATTGCTTACCATATTCTCACTCTCCTCCATTTTATTTCAATAACTTAAAATCACTTCACTGCACATAAAACACTATGTACCTACGTTATTGTTTATGACTGCATAAACAAAATAAACTACGTAAACAAAATAAACTGCATAAACGAATCTGCGCACGAGTATGCATGTAGAAACCACACCATTCAATGAGTTAACTGGTTCCCATGTGTTGTTCAAAAGAGACAAAAGATAGCCGTTACTTGTAAGAATGAATGAGACACCATGCACTTTCTAAAACATGGTAAACCAGTACTTGGCTTTTAAGGTCACATCAACATAAAAGAGATTCATAAAGAAGGTCTTAAGTACGTATAGGTTCTTTTGTCGTAAATAAAGACAAAAAGTAGTGTAGCTGTAGTTTCCGAGATGAAGCACCCGCCATTTGACGACTGTTATAAAGCGGAACAGTTTATTTTATATAGATGAAAAATCAGAGCTTGTATTATGGAAACCAAATAGCTGATTTATGCTGGGCTTCTGTTACTCGCTTATTCTGTACGCCTGCTGTCTTCACCTGTAATTGTAATAACACTTGACTCTGTTAAAAGTATAAAATAAAGCACCATCTTTTAAAAATAGATTGGTGGATATTATGTTGATGTTCAGTAAATAAAATAAAAATAAATATTAATATGGTTTTTTTTTGTAAATACATAATTTTAGTTGCATTTGTTTATTTTTTTCTCGATATCACTATTTTGTTATTTGCATCCTTTTCGAATATTACAATGGCAAAACTCGTAGCTCGAAATATTGCATGGTGTTCGGCAAAGCTAAGTGCTTAGCATTCCAAAGTGCCCACGTCAACCTCAATTGCACACAACATAACTAACATTCACACACGCCGGAGTGACATGACATGCCAGTGTAAACGCAAAGTTCCATAGCGGAGATGCCATGCCATAGTTCCCACTCTGCGCTCATTTTCCTTGTAAACTTATCTACACTCATGGAAAAATTTAGAGGAACGCAACATAAAGAAACAAATTAGCATAATAAACGTTTTGTTTGATCAATTAAATGTTTATCCCTCTTCGTATAGATAAAATGATCTAAAAAGACCTCTTTTAAAAAGTTTATTTGTGTAAGCGACCACAAAGTTTTTTTTATAAAAAGTTTAACTATATTTAAAAAAAAAACACAAACGCGAGAAAATATTCTTGCAGTAGAAATTAATGAAATTAACACAAAGCAGAGAAAATAAAAAATGTAACTCTGAAAAAATCCTTCTTTTTAGGGTTCCGTAGCCAAATGGCAAAAACGGAACCCTTATAGATTCGTCATGTCTGTCTGTCTGTCTGTCCGTCCGTATGTCACAACCATTTTTCTTTGAAACCTTAAGAGCTAGACTGATGAAACTTGGCGAGTAGATGTATTCTGTGAACCGCATTAAGATTTTTACACAAAAATAGAAAAAAAATTATAAATTTTGGGGGTCACCATACTTGAAACTGAAACTCACAATTTTTTTTTTCATCGGACCCATACGTCGTGTGGGGTATTTATGAATAGGTCTTCAAAAATGATGTTGAGGTTTCTAATATCGTTTTTTTCTAAACTGATATTTGGTTTGAACGAGATCTAGTCAGTAGTTTTTTTTTATACGTCATAAATCGTAAACAGCAATTTACCTTTCGACGAACTACAAGAACCTTTATATTATGTTACTTGATGCTACGGAACCCTTCATGGGCGAGTCCGACTCGCACTTGGTTGCTTTTTTTCAAATTACATGCACCGGTGATAGTGGCCAGTGTGTTTTATGACCCAAAAAAAAAGTTGTGTTCCTCTTTATCCTTGACATTTGTTTTTGGTTTAGTTACAGCATCTAAGTTAAAAATTAATACATTATGTATTTAATCCAGATATAAATAATACGAGCCGGTAGGACCGAGCTTCGCTCGGGATTTAATTTTTCGTAAATCGTATTATTAAATTTTTTTTATCATTATTTGCCAATAGATGTCCGGAAGAGTCATAATCTTTAGTGACTTATTTTTACTTAGCAACGCCATCTGCTCGAATAGCTTGCAGTTAGTTGCTCACAATCGCCAATAGATGGCAGGAACAGTCATATATTTAGTTTATGTTAGATTATTGCAAAAACCCATTTCTCGTCATTTTCTAAAAATGAATCCTAGCTAGATCGTTTTATCGTCCCCGAAAACCCCTGTATACTTAATTTCATGAAAATCGTTGGCTCAGTTTCCGAGATCCTAAATATATATATATATATACAAGATTTTCCCGTTTAAAGGTATAAGATTATCAGGTTGGTAATACCAATATTTAACATCTGGTAGCGGTTTTTTAGATTAGTGTAGGTAATTTTAATTTATTTATTTATGTTGATATTGTTATTTTTTCTTAAGTTTACGTTTTAAATAAAATCATAAAATATTTAACTATTTATGTATAATATACACCTCAAGCCCGAGTTTCTTTTTGTGTGTGGATTTTGGTTTACTGTACTGTTATTGAAAAACCGCAAGTCGGTTTTTCGAGCGGTTTTCTTATGTAGCCGTGAAAAGCGTCGCTATCATAGTGAGCGGAGAACTGGATTAAACTAATCGCAGTGTTCGCTTTCCATTAAAAAAATCCCTCTTAGAAAAATAGGCTTACAACACAAAACAGGGTGTTTCTGATAAAAACCTGAAAAGGTACTTAACAAATTGTGAAATTCTTTGATTTATTTGAAGAAAGATCCATTCTCGCTCGGAAATGAGGTCAACGATCCTTTTTCTGATACTATAGCCACTCTAAATCATTATTAAACAGTCGATTCTCGAAAACCAATTCACAAAAGAGGACTCCATTACCGAAGTAAAATAGCTTAGCGTCTAAATTCGAATAACAGAAACACGATAAGGCCTAAGTGGTAAACTTAGTATTTTCCAAGTTAACCTGTAGATGACTTGCTATTACTTTAGATTGACTACATTACCTAGAAGAAAGTTAATTTAAGTAGACTAAGAGCTGGTGATAAGTTTTTTACGTCATACACCATTTTGGAGCCGAAGCAACGCAAACGAAAATGAAGTTTATAAAAGTATGTATAAAATAAAAGTATTTATAATTACACTTTTTACTTAGCTAATATGAATGGCATCATAGTAAAGAAGTCCCAGTGTGGTGCCAAGCTTTGCTTAGTTAGTATGTTTTAATACTTAGCCCAAGTATGCATTGTCCACAATATTTATTTTTTTATTTATGTCGTTTATCGTGCACGTCCCAACGGCGTATTGGTTTTGCTCTGAATCCTGGGGTTTACTATATTGCTATATTATTGGCCGCTGGCCCACACTAATTAAAAAAGCTAGAGAAATGTTACTCGAGCTAACACACACTTAAACTATAATTATGCTTTAAATGTAGGCGTCTAGAATTTGCATTTCTAGATGTGCTTGGAGGCATGTATTGCTTGACGTCAGAATTGTTTCACTGGCTCCTAGACTATAAAGTTCATCTTTCATTCAGGAATAGGTCAGGTTAAGGACGTCGTGACTTTCATTTGTATTATTACAAAGGACTTTAGTTCAATATTCTTTGACAGGTACGGTCAGCGATACAAGTTGATTGACAAAGTATGTTTTAAATTCTAATCTTTTGATTTATGTAGGTATCCCATCTAAAACTGTTTTCGGTTTCGGTTTATAGAACTTTATTACCAACTCATACAGACTTTACAGTCCACTTATAATGAGCTTAGACTAGGTAGTAGATAAAAGCTAGTATAATTGATAATTTCTTTCTTTTTTAGCGAGCGTACGACTGGTTGTGGCTTACCCCGACCAGAGAACAAAATACTCACCCCCGGGTCACTTCTTTTTAAAAGCTTGGGAGTCGTTTAAAAAACATAACTGTTTTTCTTTTATCGTGTCATGGAATCGTTTCTTCATTAAAATTATTAGGGGTAGGTAGCGGTATGGGTTCAAAATGTTTAAGAAGGTTGAGCTCGTGGGATGTTTGCCTATCAAAAATTTGTTGCAAACAAAATATAGTCACATCTGTCAGTTATGACATTATTTTGAGTTTCGATTGCGATAAAAAACGAGACAAAACTTATCTTTGACAAAGAGCAATTGGAACAAGACTGAATGTTGACGTAATAAATATAAATAATAAAAATACGTAATTAAATAATTACGTATTACATGAGATAGCGAATAGTAGGAACGAGTATGTACCTACCTATGACAACACAAGACATCATTATTTCATTATTAGTCGAAAAATTATGACAGCAAGATATGTGATCGCTGTTCTTTGTTAGTATCAAAATTATGATTGCAAACAGAATTACACTATAATAGGCGGCTTTATGTGCCTAGGCACATAGAGGGGCAAAAATGAGAAGTGATTTTGTTCGACTTACAAGCTGCAAGTCATTTCAACCAATCAGGAGAGTCGAAAGCAGACGCTGGACGCTCATCAATAAAATAAACCAATGAAATGTAAGTGGCAGTTCAACAATAGTGGCATTATCTCCGAAACTGTTTACTGTCGCCACAGACAGGCTGGCGGGCGCCGGAGCTCGGAGGCGGGGAGGTATGTTATAACTAGAAAACATCCCATAGAGCCATTTTTACATTGTAAGATTTCTTGAAGTACCTAATTTCTTTAGGCGGGCTCGTGTATTTTTTGAAGTGGAAAACTTTAATGAACCGTGTTATCGTCACCGATACCTTTTCGGCAAAGATCGATAAACTTCCTCAAAAGGCGGGGCTTGTGTTTGAAGAATATGTAAGAAATTCAGTCGCATATAGAAAAAAATTCTAGTACTATGTATGGTCTCTTAGACTACCCTTGGTAGTGTGTCGAACTGGTTCAGTTCGGCGATCTCTAGATTTCTCCATCAGCATCGTTTGGAACGGTCTACAAGAAACTAATCAAAAGCAGTTTCTGTGTAGGTATTTTGTAAATATACATTGTAATCTTATTTAATTTCCTTAAACATTTCTTTGTTAATAAAACCTCTATAAAAACATTAATGATGTGATTTAATAGGAGGTGTCGTTTTCAAGTGTCAGGTGTGAAAAGCTCACATATTTTTTTTTGAGTTATTTATCAGTCATGGCTATTTAACAAAATTAACTCACTCACATAAAAATATTACTAATACTAATAATCTCAGGATACTGTACTTCAAAACTTGTATTCGAATTCGAAACCATAGAGTTGGCAACACTATGAACACAACTACATACCTCCAGCAGTCAGCGGCGTCTAGATGTCTACGGCAGTCATCGATCGCACGCATCCTATTCCTTTCCCGGGAACTGCGGGCTAACTTCTACCAGCAATACAGGGTAGCCACCATCAGCTTAGCTGTGTTTCTGCTTGGGCGTTTGTGTCTACGGGGTCTACGGCGTTACACACAGCCACAAGGGATCTACAGACATCTTTTCGAAATATGTAATTGCAAACGTACTCAATGCCTGTAAGATGTATTCCTACGCAAAAAAGATTCTCCCTAAGTATGCATGGGGTTGTTTTTATACAACTGGCCGATAGAACAATCATAATACTTATATAAAGTTTGGTAAAAAAATAGGTATTTCAAAATGGGCGTTTTAAAAGATTGAAAGGGTCGGCAACGCGCTTGGGATGCCTCTGATATTGCAAGCGTCCGTAAGCTACGATAACTGCTTCCTATAAGGTGGACCTTAAGCTTGTTTGTTTACTGTCAGTGTTTTATAAAAAAAATGTTGTTCCAAATTCAAATGATTGGCGCGCAACTGACTTGCAAACCTGCAAACTGACAACTCTGGTGTCAAGGTCTACTATCGTCCCGGTCGATAAACAGGTTCAATGCCTGTTTGCCACAAGTGTACCTATCTTGTCACCGTGACTTTCATGGCAACAAACTTAGCGGCCTGCTAAGCGAAAAGATAGATAAAGCATTTATTTGTCTAGAATAGAAACACACACGAAATAAAAATAAGGAAAATAAATAAGTATGTATAACTAAAAAATGGTGTGCGTAAAAGACTGCTATAGGGCCATTATGAATATGAGCCTTAGAACTTTACACCCTGTATACTGGCTCCTGGCTCCAAGTTCTGCGTGGTTCTATGCTTTGTCGGCAGCGGACGCCGCGCGACAGACCGGCGCCGGAGGGGAGCCTCCGAGTGAAAGTGCCTTTGTACGTGCCTACCACATGTACTCGGCCGATGCCTATACTTCTACATATTTTTTTCTGCTCAAATAATTTACATAATTAATATTCTTCCATCATGGACGGAAAATTGCTCGTTCACGGAGAACCCTGGCACTTTTCCGGTGAGCGAAATGTGCTGGTTCGATTTTGCGGAGGGATTTTTTGCAGAAGACTTGCAAATTTTTGTGTTAGGTGCTGTGGTATCATCGTACTTTTAGTTACAGTTAAACACTACTTTTTTTTCATTTCAAATTACTGCTAATATGCTACGTCAGCCAGTACAGTAGGTGGTAACCCTTCAGTGAAAGAAAACGTTGCCACTCAATACCACTCGTATTGCCTAGGAGGTACGAATGCCATAGCATTTAATGACTCAAAATTTCTAGGAATGTTTTTCTAGGAAAGCTTACTTTATATTGTTGGAGTGGAGTTGGAGTGGCACCCCACTGGAACATAACTTTTATTTTATTTTGCTAAAGGATCATACAAAAAGCTTGCTGCCTGTTCTTTTAGGCTTGGTCGCGTGTAACTGGCACCTATATAGACACTTAACTCTAGACGTTTCAAAAGAATTCAATTTAGATTTGAACTAGGTACCTAAAAATTGCCTAATTCTACAGCGTTTTAACCGTTTAAACATTGATCGTGTATATGTTTGCGTTTGCACGTGAAAAGGCACTAAAAGTGAATAAAATAGACAGATAAACACGCTGTTTACTTGTTCTAATGGAACAAGATTTGTTGATGGGTTTGCATAGGATTGACAATCATATTATTACTATTAGAATCGTACAACATTTTGTGAATTTCTTGCACTGTCGTCTTTGCAAGATTTTTTTTGTCGCATATACGGAGGTGCACTAATCTAACTTTATTTAAGAGCAGTTTTTATGAGCAGTTTGACCCAGTAGTCTTAATATCAGTTTGCTGCTTTAGTGCTGGGAATTTTCGTCCCAACATGCAGACTTACTAGTAATTTGGGAACATTGTACCCAGTATAGACTATGCGAGATTATACTTTTGATTGGGCTACGTTTGTATTGTTCTTTGAGAATATACCATTAGAAGAAGCTTTGAGAATAGACCATTCGAATTTCAAAAACACCAAAGAAAAGTTATTTCTAAAAAGTTTGGATACCTTTGAAACGATGAAGTTCCTTTCGTTTTTGTTTTTTTTTTATAGTTTTCTTTAGCATTATCTACTTAACTTTTCAAATAGGAGGTAGTGTTTTACTTAATTTCTTGTTAGAATGGACTGGAAATATATCTTCCGACCACAAACATGAATGGGGAAATGTAACTAGCATTGCGTTTAATGCAAATTCATTATTTTGTGACTAAGAGATCATTTCCAGTCATTTTTTATATGTTTCGCCATTAGTCACGCGTAGATTGAACCTACGCGCACCCTAGAAGGTTAATTACATGTTCAAGCTTCAGTTTAAAAGCCGAACCAAATTGATGTTTGTAAAATGTGGTTTACTTTTTTATTTTCATTAAAAATACATCAACGAGTTTTAAATGGTATTTGGTATTTCCTAGTGCGAGTAGCTAATTACTTCAGACACTGTACAAAAGGGGTGGTAGACAGCTTTTTAATAAACACTTATCTCTAGATCGTTTGTAACGGTCTGCAGATAGCTCAACTGTTCCTTGTGTATTTTATACATTTTGTAAATAATGTTTTATTGATAATTTTCTTTGTGTAAATAAATAAATTAAATGTTCATAAACACCTGGCATTTTGATAAATTGACGATAAATAACATACTATTATAGATACATGTATAGGTACTTATTAACTATTCGATCATTTATATCACCTGAGGAAACCCGCGGCTTAGTCAGCTCTACGAATATTGACCATGTCTTTCCTGTGGTTTAGGCCAACGAAGCTGTCAGGATGATATAGGTGCTAGGCAAGCGTATTCCATCTAAAATCCTGTCCCAGGCACTATAGCGTCCCTCAAGTAGGGCTAGAGAAATCACCTGATGCTATTTAAATCATCTACAATAGATGCAAAGGCCGGTTTACTTATTAAAAATATCATCTGCTATTTAATCATCATCATCATCAGCTTATGAAAGACAATGCCTACATACCGGGGAATCAGAAAACAAATACTTATTAGAATTTCGATGAAATACATTTAGAAAATGACTCCTAAGGGAAATATATCATTAGATAAATGTAGATAGTGTTTGAATAGTTTTTTATAACTTTCCATAACAATTAAAACCTAAATGAAATTCTAAAAATAATTTATAAACGATAAATTACGAGAGTGGAATAATGGAAAATCTTTATCGCTTCATCCAAATACATGAACTATGCATGTAAATTACCAAACTATTACTCCCCCTCTATGGCCTTTATCCACAGAACATTGTAGAACTGCCATGTCTGGAAAAGTGTCGCCAAAATACATGACCATGTGCTCTGTTCTCCATACAAATTCGGCAGTTTTTTCTGGAGTCATAAAATCATAAAAGCCTCAGTAATTATATTCCGAACAAGGAGTCAAGCGACAATTAAAAAATAGTATATTACTTACCCAGGGAAGTAAAATAAGAAATGTCTCAAATCACATGTTATGTAATGTGATCTGAGGCTTTCTTTTTTACTTGAGTAGGACCATTACCTCCCGTGGCAGTAAAGCACTATAGGAACGCACTAGGAGGTCCCCTCCACAACGAGCTTTAATATTTGGAGGATAAGTAAAGGCTGGAGGTGTTGGTGATGATGTCTACTTTACACATATATGATAGGCTATAGGAGTTTCCCTCGTAGGATACCAATTTAAAGATCACTTTTTAGAGATTCATTTATTAGTTTGGAGGAGATTGGTAAGGAAGGCTTTACTTTGAGCTAATAATAAAATAATTGATAATAATTATGAAAAAGTTGATTTTATTAATTATAATTATAATAATTATTATAATACAGTTTACAATAATTACAAGCGATCACCAAACGTGGCGAAAGAAAACTGCATAGTATTAAATTATTGTGTTGAGTGTGCGAGTGGAGCCGGGCGTCTCACATAGTGCGCCGCGCGACCGTCGGTCCCTATACTTATACTAACGTTACTGGAGATAGGAATACTCTCGATTACACAAACAATACATAGGAAGATTGATTAACAATAGATAGTAGACAACACTTATATCGAACGTTCAAAATATATACGCGAGGCAGTCACAGGCTAAAGAGAGGCGAAGCGACGCAGCCGCGCGGCTCCGCCGGCACACCTCTAGTCGTTTAGTTAATTATTTATTTATTCATTCGAGTTAGGATATAGTCTTCGAACGCGAGGAACAAAACGTTACACAAGTCGAGAATATCATTTATAATCGATTCGGACGAAATCGGATTCGAGAGCAGCGGAAGCGAGCTGGGAGCGAGCGGCGCGGCAGCGGGGCTAGGGGCAGTCGCACTCCTCGACCACCATCTCGGGCAGGTCGCGCTTGATGATGTTCGAGTCGGCGCCGAAGTAGATGAGCGACAGCGCGGAGAACCGCGTCGGCGCGCAGCACGCCGCGCGCTCCGGCCGCGCCGCCTCGACCATCTGCGAGTGGTAGCTCTGCAGCGGGCTGCACGCGCCGCGGCAGTAGTTGGCGTAGTAGCCCTCCGGCGCCACTATCCAGTCGTCCCAGCCCAGCGCGCGGAACGACACGTAATACGTCTGCCGGCAGCAGCGGCCCTGCTCCGCCGCGTCGCAGTCGAGCGCGCGGCGACGGCGCGAGACGCGCGGCCGCAGGCGCAGGCGCAGCAGCGGGCGCGCCGCCTGCCCGCCGCCCAGTCGCAGGCGCACGCGGCCTGCGCACCCGCTGCAGTCTAGCAGCAGCCGCAGCGGCGTGCGAGCGCCACGCGCCGCCCACGCCCGCGCCGCGGCCGTCACGTCCAGCCGCTGCCAGCCCGACGCGCCCGACACCCGCGCCGCGCCCGCTAGAGGGCCCACCGTCGAGTTATCGACCACCTGCAACGAAAGAAATGTCATCGTCCATCCACCATGTGCCTAGCACTCATTGATCGCCATGATTTCTTTCATTTCACAGCAACAGTTCCATAAGGTTGCAGAAGGTTGTAATGTACTAACCGTGAACGCCCACAGCGTGTATCGCAGACGGCGCGTGCGTGGCGTCTCTGCCCGGACCATCAGCTCCGCGGAGGCGACGGCGAGCCCCGTGCCCTGCTCCTCCGCCTCCTGCCCGAGCCGGAACTCGATCAGACGCTGGCCGTTCAGCGTCGCTCCTGCAGACAAAACAACGCTTAAAATGTGGCTAAGCTGAGGCGCAAACTGCACCACAATTTGCTTGACGTGGTCCTTCTTGTTATTTGTCCGTTCGTAACTTTGGTGTTACTCAAGCCGTATCCTGCCTATCTTGAAAAATCATTCAAAGAAACCTGCACAGTCCTGCCTACAAACGTGCCTACCTAAACTTGAAATGACCCATAACAAGCGCAGCATCTGCAATAGGAGAAGGAGGAAAGGGCTTAGGCAGAGTGCAAGCGGTTTTCGTCCATGGCTGTGGGCTACACTTGCCTTAGCGGAATGAACACTTGCTTATAAGTGGCTCAAACGTCCAGACCGTGTCGGGTTTGCGCTTGCCGTGAGCACATCTGCTTTAACTTTTTAAACATCCTAGGGTCGGATAAATTTCTAAGAGCTTCGATTAAGACGATATAAATATTGCAGGTGCTGACGCTTCTAAGCTAGCAAACTATACAGTTAAGTAAATGGTTTTAATTTTGTCATAGGACAAGATCTCTATAAAACAGGTTGGATTGGAATACTGTTGATCCATCGTCGGCGATCGCTGGAACATTCTTACGTCACTTTCCCATCTGAATCACCCTCGCTCCTGAAACAATAACAAACTAGGTGATAGGTTGTGACATACATTTGTAAAAGACGTACACGTGACATATATGCATAAAAAGTTGCAGATAACAATCCGATTTTATGATTTCTTTGAAAGGTAGTCAGAGGAACATCGAAATTATCTTTAGGACGCGTAGTTTTATTGCTTAGAATACATGGACCGACGACATTGGTAAAATCGCTGGAAGTCGGTAGATAGAAAGAGCTCAGAATCGTTCTTCCTAGAAATATCTTGCCTGTAGAATTGGGGAGGCCTATTTCCAGCAGTAGCCTTTAAACTGATGATGATAGTGATGACAGTACATAGTAAAGTTCTGCGATGGCGATCAGTGAAACGCTGACAAAATGCATTGAATCACAAGAAAGTCGGTGGATGGAGAGAGCTTAAAGTCATTCTTTCTGGAAATTGATTGGTGCAGTCTCATTATGGTGGGTAGTAACTTATTTTATTACGAGATTGTACCTGTGTGCAAAGAAAATAAAAAATGTCCTGCATATTTAAAACATTAAAGTCCAGCTTTTAGTTGTTTGGCAGTCGTTTTAATTATATTGTTAGGCCTCACAAAGTATTCAGGCATTGCGCCAAATACTAAAGAGAGTCCTTGAATTAAAAGTGCATTAAAAACAGAGTGCTTAATTTTTGCGAGGATGTTCCACTTGCGCGTCAAAGTTGACCATAAATAACATTCGTTTTTTACAAGTTAAATTACTTTATTAGTTAGTTGTTTAAGTTAAGTTACTTAAAAGAGGGTCCCTTGAATTTTTTTTATTAAGATTAAGTTTATTTCTATTAGTTGAAGTGGCTATGGGTAGCTCATGTAGCTCGAAGAACCGACAACCGTTGGGGAATAAAGGTTCTCGAATGGCGACCACGAACTGGAAGACGAAACGTATATAGGGCGACAAGGGGCTCAATTCTAGACCAGTGACTTTTTTGTCACGCACGGTAGGTATATCTTTTTTATATCACAAGAACTGTCAAATTCACTAGGGAAACTGACAGTTCTTGTGATTTACCTATATCTACCGTGACAAAAAAGTCACTGGTCTAGAATTGAGCCCCAAGGCGGGCCAGATGGACTGACGACATTGTTAAGATCGCGGGAAGCCGGATGGACGGATAGAGCTCAGAATCGTTCTTCTGTGTAGGGGAGGCCTATGTCCAGCAGTGGACTACTTCTTCTACTTCTTCAGGCTGATGATGATGATGAGTATGGGACTGAATTACGGTGTCTTATTTCAATTAGTAAGCAAGGCACGGAATATTTTGTGTGAAATTTTTAATAGATTTCTTACTTCCAGTTAATGATTCTTTTTCAATGACGTCATATCCACCCTACTCAAACGGGGTTGCCTGGCAAGCCGCCCTCGTTCTACGTAAAGAGCTATTATAGAAATCAATCTTTTTCTTTCGCAATAAAGCATGCATGAACTGTTTGGTACCTTAAGGCGAGTACTCACTGTGTTTTATGATACTGACAAAAAGTGGGCTATGCCCTTACTGCAAAACTATTACTAGTGAATCAAAGATATTGAGTGCCTAAAGCCTTGCGCACATCTAAGCGATCTGCGATGGCGATCAGTGAAACGCTGTCAAATATGACAGCGATATTTGGCAGCGTTTCAGTTGATCGCCATCGCCATGGCCTAGATGTGCGCAGGCCTTAATTGTAAAAGTTTGTTTGCGAAAATAAATAAGTGACGTAAAAAAAACTAACGTACTTTAGAGAGCCTTCATAGCACAGTTGTTAGTAGTTTTGCCTTTTACGCTGAAGGGCGTGGGTTCTAGGCTTAAAACAAGTAAGTTTTATTTCTTTTTATTTATTATTGCATCAAAAATATCACAAAACAGAGTATTTTCTACAAGCCAACCTTGACAAGAGAAACACAGTCACTCAATTGGCTTGGTGGTTGAATTAATAATATGAATCGATCGGCCCATACATGCACTTAGGCAACCGATGCTAGTTTTCTTGACAATATACGAGAAGCTATTATAGGAAGGTTAGATTAGTAGTTCGCCCGGGGCAGTACTACCACCATGCCTATTTCTGCCGTGAAGCAGCATTGCTGTGTTTAAGTTTGAACGGTGTGTGCGCCGGTGAAACTACTGACACGTGAGGCTGAACATCTGCATGCCTCATGATGCTGGATGCAGGGCAATGCATCTGAGGGCACTCTCCTGACGTGCGTGACCTACGAGGCAGTGCATTGTTATAGGTGATGGTTACCACTTAAGGGGCCGGCGGAGCGCGAATTTTCATACAAACGTAATACCAAAATGATTACTAATTTAAGCAGATTTTCACTATATTATTGTAATAATTGTATTTATCTAGGTTTCTAAACATTTTTATTTTAAATTACTTACCTCAAATGAAATTAACGCCAATCACAGTTTTCAATGAAAAAAATATGTAAAATGCGATTGGTGATTATTTCATTTGAGGTAAGTAATTTAAAATAAAAACTGTTCAGGAACCTAGATAAATACTATATGAATATACAATATAATAGTATATATTACAATATAATAGTGAAAATCTGCCTAAACTAGTAATCATTTTGGTATTACTTTTGTATGAAAATGCGCCCTCCGCCGGCCCCTTAACATCAGGTGGGCTATGCTTTTTTCATCAGCTGGTTGTACAAAAAGAAATCCCAGCTACGACCAAATTCATTTCATTTCATTTCATTAAAAAAACTGTCGCTCGTTCCGCGCTCTCGCTTGCACTTCAAGCCTTAAATGGAACACCTCAGAGCGAGGTAACGCCGCATCAGTCATGTTTTTTCGTGCGTGCAGCCGGCTTCATCGAATTATAAGACGTTGTCACGTCAAAAATTAATATAATCACAAAATACAACAGTAAATAATAAAACAATCATAACACTATAATTTAAAATTGAAGGAATTGAATTGTTTCTTATTTTTGGTACATTTTGTAATTTAATAGATAGGTACTGTTTTTGGCGGGGTGTACATTTCCGTGTCCACTCGCTCAGGCTTACTTCAAAGACAAGGAGTATTCTTGGGGTTGTATCTACTTGAAATCAAAGAAAATAGGTCGTTTCTTAGAATGCAATTGAGATTATACATTTGAAGAGAAGGGGAGATCAGGGAGCTTAAGCTTAGTCTGTGCAAAAGGTTCTGCTTTAAAAAAATGCATGGATATTTTCAATTTCTTTTACACAACTTTCTGAAGGAACAAGCATATGGCCCACCATTAAGTGGTCACCATCGTCTATAACAAAGCGTTGTCTAGTAGGTCACGCATGTCCTACAACGAAGGAACAAGGAACGTGCCTTACGATGTACTGTCTTGTGTCCATCAACTTATGGCATACAGATGTTCAGCCTCACGTGCCAGTAATTTCACCAAACGGAAACAAACGATTCTGCTTCACGGCAGAAATAGGGGCATTGTGGTAGTACTTCCCCGGACGACCCCATCACAAAGAGCCACCACTAATTAAATGTATGTGAATAACGTTTACCTACTTATAAAACAAAGTAGACATGCCTTTGCATCTAGTAGACCCTGGCCGCCCTAGAATGCTTAAATTAGTATGTTTCATTTCATTTTATTTCATTCATTTTTTTTTTTGTAAAGACATACTTAGAATACAATATGATCTGCGTTCACCACACAAATATTTGTTCTCGGTGGCGATCGAACCCACGACCTACGGCGCAGAGATACTACCAACTGAGCTGAGAGGCCAGTCCCTTCTGAAAAAACACTGACTTGTAGTTAACGAATTGTGTACAAGTTATTGGGGCCAACTGTACCTGAGTGCTTTCACAGGCTTTCACGCAATAGTGATAAACCAAATTGTCTTTGCATGTCATTCATCTTTTTGATAACAATAAAAAACTTGGCTACAGAAGTTAAACTTTTTTACGAACATTTTATTGCACACCGTCAATTGCAGGCAAAATAATAACATGAACGTAAAAGTAATATAAACTAGGAAAGTACAGTCAAATCAAAAATGATTATTTGGTGCACAGTCTTTTGATTGTGAATTATGTGGTGGCTGTTTTTGAGACAATTTATTTTGCTGAATTTTAAAGTTTTATCTAACTATCTGTTTTAAAAGATACGTAACTAAGCAAAATTATACGTAACTTAGAATAATATAACTGAGGAACGTTAGTATTTTTATGTTATTTAACTAAATGGTACCTCATGCATGTTACATAACATGCAAGTTACATCATATACCTATTTTATAAAGCGCAAAAAACAGACATCCTGGGGATCCGTCACGCAAAAAGAACCTATTTGTGGAAACCCGTCCGCTCATCAAGTATCAAGTACGTTCAGCAAAAAATAACTACAATTGTGCTACGAAGTCTCTACGGTCGTAGCTATCAGCTACGCTCGTAGCTGTGCTACAAAAGTCATGTACATCCCCCTTTACAAAACCCGCGGTATGAAAAACTGTGACCTCGTTACTACGGCTATCGTCTTGTACAGTTATTTCCATAAGTGAAACAGAAATAAAGCCTAGATTAGGTATAGCGAGCGAATTAATGCCTGGCCTTAAAACATGTTGCAAGAAAACAAATGAACCTAGAACTGAAACTGAAGAAATAAGTTGTGATAATCACGGAAAGTTTGTGGACAACGAAGGCTCTAAAGCGTTTTTCTATTATATAGATTAAATGTGACTTGGTCCAACAGTCTTGGACTTCTTCAGGTTGATGATCTACAAGATTTCCGTTTACGGTAAAGCTAAGTTTTTTGGTTCTTAGATTGAAAAAACTATGAGCAGAACAGTAATATACAGGGTTGTTTTATGAGAACTCTCGTGATTTTGGAATTGGCCATTAACGCCCTTCTCATAAAACCACCCTGTTTAGCTGATTTAATTTTTCCTTGTTTTTTGATTGTTTAATTCAATTCTATGTCATGCTCATGTTTTTATTTTGGCAGTGTTGCCACAGATTATTAATACAACGCAGTCGCGTGCTGCAACGGTGTGATAAAATTATTGTATAATTTAATAATGAATCTAAGCATGTTGTACACGACTTGAAACGTGCAAAAATGCACTTTGCACAATAGGTTTTTATTTACTGAGTTTAGATTAGTTACTTGGCTTTTATTTTCAATGGCGGAAAGCTGTTTTTATTACTAGTGAAATACCGCGTGGCTTCTTTCGCGTAGAGCTTTTGCAGCCCTTCTCAACCAAACAAATAATTTGAATTTAACTCGGTGAGTTAAAAGTTTTTGGCCCTATCCGAATACAGATAATTTGCAGCTGATTTCAAATAAAAAATAAGAGCGTTATCATTTCGGTTGCTTTTTTTATGTTTGTTTTCGCATAATACTCCGTCAAGCCGATCTGAAAAACTTTTTTTTATCCTAGAGATCCTGCTGGCCTACCATGAGCTTCATATGGTTATGGTTATGGCTGTCAAAGTTGTGTCAACAGTGTCAACACATTAAAACCCAAGAAGAAAATGAATGTGTGGGTCAGCCTATCTATACACGATTTGACAGCCATAGCCATAACTATATGGAGCTCGTGATAGCCCTGCTGGTTTCCAGTTGGTACCATACAAACAAATCGAATTGAGAACCTCTTCATAAAATAGCTTCAAGCAAGTTATTTTTGAATCAAAGCATGTGGCCCTTGAAGTCGTGAGCTGTGGATACTGACCCACACATTTATACCTAAGAATGTGTGTGTCAACCGACCGCTTAGTGCGGCCAGTAGATACACATATTGATATTTTAACTAGCAATTACTACGTATTTAAAAGAGATAAACGTTAAATACCATCATAAGTACCAAATAATACACATAAGGCCTCTTTTATGGTCCATATAACACGATTGATCATAGACCCAACTTCGATAGCGAGAAACTGGATGCACAAAATTTAAGGACAATAAGTTGAACCAAATTAAATTATGATTATTTATAGCACCTAACTTTGAAGGAGCCTCTTTGAGGTGCACATAAAATCCTTTCACCACACTTGGTTTGCAAGAACTAGTGACACGTTAAGAAGAAGACTATGGAGCAACTTAAAGACTACTAAACACTAAAAACCTTATTCTCAGACTGTCCTCAATGAACCTTAATGCGAGGATAAAGAAAAAATAAAGTAGAATATGTTACCTTTTCAAACAGGAAAGTTGTGATCCTGCGGTGTACGTAAAAAGTTTCCCGACGACATGGCGCGGCCTCTGTCAATGAAAGCAGGCGGTGAACTGAGGGCTTTCGGGAAACCCCTCGCCTTATATACACCTTTCCCGCAAGGATGATTCAGATTGGGGAAATCAGGGGTGGCTAACATTCTTTGCGTTTGTAGATTTTACACCACACACAAGCTACCTTGCTATTAAAGATTGCATTTGCATTTGTTAAGTTTGCAAACGAGTGTATTAAATAAAATGTGATAACACGATGAATACATAAATGAAGAGTATCTAAAAAAAATATTCTACAATATTTAAATTGTCCCAATTTTGAGGTTCAGTTACTTTTTGGTTTAGTTGTATTGCGCAGACCAGACATTCACGATAAATTACTTCTTATAAATATTTGCTAAAATGAAAACCTTTTTACAAGTAAATTAGTTCGCAATGATTAGTAAATTACTAGAAAAAACTTATTAAGACCCAGTTTTAGCATACCGATCTAATTATTTTGCTAATAATTACCAAGCCTGCTAATAAACTTACTTTAGCTGTTAATTAACTAAAATTAACATGACTAACGAAATGAATTTGTTTTGTGAATAGCTACTTCTATATAGAAAAAAATAAAATAAAATTATTATTTTATGGAATTTAGGGTTCCGTAGCCAAATGGCAAAAACGGAACCCTTATAGATTCGTCATGTCTGTCTGTCTGACTGTCTGTCCAGCCGTGTCACAGCCATTTTTCTCCGAAACCATAAGAGATAGACTGATGAAACTTGGTGAGTAGATGTATTCTGTGAACCGCATTAAGGTTTTTACACCAAAATAGAAAAAAAAACTATAAATTTTGGGGGTCCCCATACTTGAAACTGAAACTCAAATATTTTTTTTTCATCGAACCCATACGTGTGGGGTATTTATGGATAGGTCTTTAAAAATTATGTTGAGGTTTCTAATATTGTTTTTTTCTAAAACTATAAATTTTAGGGGTCCCCATACTTGAAACTGAAACTCAATTTTTTTTTTCATCGAACCCATACGTGTGGGGTATTTATTGATAGGTCTTCAAAAATGATGTTGAGGTTTCTAATATCGTTTTTTTCTAAACTGAATAGTTTGCGCGAGAGACACTTTCAAAGTAGAAAAAAGTTGGTCCCCCCCCCTCTAACTTCTAAAATGAGAGAATGATAAATCCAAAAAAAATATATGTTGTACATTACTATGCAAACCACCAACGATATTTGGTTTGAACGAGATCTAGTCAGTAGTTTTTTTTTATACGTCATAAATCGTAAACCGCAATTTACCTTTCGACGAACTACAAAAACCTTTATATTATGTTATTTGATGTTACGGAACCCTTCATGGGCGAGTCCGACTCGCACTTGGCTGTTTTATTGGATATTCATTTAATTCCTGCGGCATTGAGGGTGTGTTTAAATTCATTGAAGTTCGTAGGTTTCGTAGACGCGTAGGCGCGTAGCGCGAGTTCGTAGAGGCTGCGTAGCAAATACTCTCCTACTTTCGACTTTCATGAAATGAACTCTTTTTTGTAACTTTTTTGTACACCGGTGGGTGTTCAAAAAAGTTCCAAGTTTTCAAATATCGTTATTTTTATTTGGACAACCTGTATGGCCCAGTGGTTGACTCGCTGGCTTGGACGAAACAGGTGCGAGTTTTTATTCTGTGGTGGGGCTATAGCACGATCTGCATATTCGTTCTGTTTCACTAATAGTATGATGTCTGTTTATTTTGATAGCGACGTGAATTTTGTATAACTTGATGCAGCTAACTGTACTTCGGACGAACTCATTCACAAAGAGCTTGTAGATCATTTGATTACATTGTTCGTTATTTATATGACCTCATAGTCATTTTAATCTCTTTGTAATCCACTATCTAAATCTATCTAATGACCTACAAGACCCACTCGTGTATTCTAATTTCCATGACAGCCATCATTGTATCAGAATCGATGATTTGATTGTAATAAAAAAGAAATTCTATTTAAACTAGTGAAAATACCATGACTTCAGCCTCATGAAACTTTTTTTTATTAAAATGTGCTGGCGTTCTAGCATAAGTTCTGTCTGGCTCTGTTTTTGAGTCTGTGTTAGTGCTCACCAGTGTATTATACTGTGTGTGTGACGGTTCGACTAGCATTATTTAGTCAACACTCACACAGACTCAAAACCAGAGCCAGACAGAGCTCTTTGTGTGTGTCTCGTCCGAGGAAGTACTACCACCATGCCTATTTCTGCCGTGAAGCAGCATCGCTGTGTTTTGATTCGAAAGGGCGCCGGTGAATTGGCACGGAAGGCTGAACATCTGTATGCCTCAAGTTGATGGATGCAGGGCAGTGCATCGTAGGGCACGTTTTGGTGGATTAATGACAATAGTATCAGGAGATGCTGCCACCCATTCCCCGGTGCGTTCGCTTAGTCCCATGATCCCTGTGACGAGTTCCGACATGCACCGGAAGTGATAAAGGGGTCCTATTTCATGTCCTATTCAATGTGTGGATTGATTGTTCATAAATATTTATTTATTTTTCCCTACAAATGAGCGTGAATAGCACTGCTGGAAGGGGAAGACCTCTGCGCATGTAACTCAATCAGATATCAGACGTTTTAGAGAAAGGCCAGGTCAGGAGTGCCCTTAACCGACGTTCATGTATGAAAAATGTTATGAGAGTGAATGAAGCAAAAAAGGTATGTTAGAATCATAGCTAGTGGAAATCCGTGATATCTGCCTACCCTCATAGGAATGAGGCGTGGTTTTTTTTATGAATGACCCTGCCAAATTGAGTTTAAAACTGTATAATAAATAGTTACCCTGAATAGATCTTCATTACTAAAATCACCGACATCTTATATTAGCCTTGGCAACGTTTTTCGTGAGCTTTTCTTAGATATTTTCTTTGATATCTTATTCATGAAGTATCTAATGTTTGGATACTATTCATACTAATGCACATAAATTGGTAAAAATAGACGAAAGAGGCTAAATAAAGTAGTCTTGTGATATTTTTTTAATCTCATTTTTCTGTATATACAGGACCAAACGTTGTATCGTGCCTGGTAATACGAATAAGAATTATGTTATTCTAGGTCACGAACTAAGTACACAAACTCGAAGTGGTATCAATAACTATTCAGCCGTTATGACGATGAGTGGGAACAAACACACTCACAAACATTTGCATTCATAATAATTTGTGGTATGAATTTCCATCCAAAATTTTTATACACAACTGGCATGATTAGCTTCAGACAGAGCTACACTTGGGTAAGTGGAGGGCCATATTTGTACCCACACAGGAGAGACACCGTATCTCCGCTCCCAATGCGGGCGCGGGTTCGCGAACAGCTCCAACTTGCGACAACACATGCTGCGGCATACGGGACTGAAGCCTCATGCTTGCAAACTGTGTCCTAAGACCTTTTGCACTAAAGGTAAACTGGTTGTCGGTGATAATTTGGCTTCCTTTTCAAATAAAATGAAATCTAAAATGTCTTTATTCAGTTGTATCACAAGGATCACTTTAAAATATCTCGAAACTAGGTGAGTCTTGGAGCCAGTTCCACACGACCAAGCTTAGGAGAACAGGCAACAAACTACGGCTTGGCTCCTACAGGTTTTACTTTACAATCGGAATCTTTTTGAGGTAGTTTTCAGGTTACAAATATAAAATACTTTGGCATAATGTGTGATGAATTTTTTTGAACGTCCGCTCCATCGTCGGTAAATCGAAACTTTCCATTCAATAATATTTTTTATGAGCAAATCATAATAACCCTCTCGTCATTCAGCATTCGGATGAAAAGATGTGTGCACATGATGGAATCGAACCACCTCCCACGCAGCGATCCTCCCAATTTGCCGAGACAACGGCCGGTCGTTCGCAATGCGTCTCAATCAATGTCTGGCACCCACCCAGGCAAAGCCTTGTTGGGCCATCTTGATTTTTTGACTGAAAATTGTGCCTACAGTTTTATTTTTTTCTATTTCATCTTTAGCCTGACGTACTAATCGGCACAGTAGTTTTTCTGGTTTATTCATTACAAACATACAAAAATACAAATCTTTCCTCTTTATAATACAGGGTTATTCGTTATTAGCTGCAAATACTCAGGAATTAGGTTCAACAAATAAAATAAAAAATATTTATAAAATGATTTTTTTTAAGTTTTGTTATGAAAATCCCGAGAAAATCGATAAAGGAATCATTGGCGCCTGACCTATTTTGACCTTTGATCCGCGCCCGCGCGCCGTGAGTGACACTCTGCGTTCAGTCACCGCCTGGGTGGGTCATTGTCCTGTTCTCTGTGGCAATCATTATGCAATAGCCGTAAAGAAATTAATAAAAAGATCAAAAACTTGAAAAAATTTTTGATCAAATTTAAAAAAAATAATTTCATAAATATTTTTTATTCCATTTGTTGAACCTAATTCCTGAGTATTTGCAGTTAATAATGAATAACCCAGTATAAGTAAGTATAGATACGACTTCGGCATGATAGATGAAATAAAAGCAAACAGTTGTTTTTTCCTAATCAAGGTATGTAATATGGTTTGTTTTTTATTTAAGACTGCATAATCAAAGTGCAATTTATTCAATGTAGAGCACATGCTCTACACTGTGCCTACGAGGCACAGTTTAATAAAGACTGTGCCGAAGATGCCAATCTGTGCATCGGTACATCTTTGCCAGTTTTTATTTGGCCGCCAGTTCGGCGCCAGTTATTTCATTACCCGCTGTCTTCTATGCGTTCTGTTGACACAGCATTGTATCCACTAAAATTACCACAATACGCCATCCTGTAGGTATTTTAACTGATTTATACGTACAATGTAGACATTTTACTATTTTGAACAGTAGGTAGAATGTAATAGAAAACAGAATAGAAACATCTTTATTGCAATAGAAAAAGAAGTAACAATAACTTTAAAATATAGTATTGTTCAATAGGCGATCTTATCGCTGAAGAGTAATCTCTTCTAGTCAACCTTTGCATGGAGAGTAGCGTATAGTATGATGGTTGCATGGTGTGTACACCGTAGGCTGTAGGTTATTTGATTGTTGTCTTTGTTATCATCAAAATAAATTGTCTATAGTCATTCATTACTATGAGGTAAGAGCACTGGTGGTCTAGTGGTAGCTACTCCGTCTTCCGATTTTAAGGTCTTTGGTTCAAATCTTGTCGTGTACCAACCAATGAGGTTTTAACATGGTGTGTGCAATACGACGGTTTCTTTCACAGTGTGAAAGTATGCTGGATACTCTCAAACTGTAAAGGAACGTCGTGAGGAAACCAGCATATCGTAAAATCTATTATATTTGAAAAATGTGTCTCAAGTGCACGAAAAAAGCATCTCTGGTTTGAAATAATAATAAATAAATAATGCGGACAATCCACACAACACTATCTAGCCCCAAACTAAGCAGAGTTTGTACTATGGGAACCAGATAGCTGATATAATATAATACTTTTTTTTTGTTTGTTAATACATACATAGAATACAATACCCAGACAGAAAACAAACTTCTGTGTTCACCACACAAATATTTGTTCTCGGTGGGGATCGAACCCACGCCCTCCAGCGCAGAAGGCAGAGCTACTACCAGCTGAGCTGTGAAGGCAGTCAGTTCGAATAACCAGTTATACGAACGAAGAAGACTAAGGTAGGCTAAAAATCATTCTTTGGCACTTAAAAATCACCTGCCTACATTGCGAAGATATTATAATGTGTGTAAAGATATTATAATGTAATTAGCAAAAGCCAAGCCATATCGTCATAAAAAAAAGTTTTGTAATACAGAGATGAATACAGATTCCCGATTTATGAAAGCTTTTATACCCCTTAATTTGGTTGCGTACTGTTTTGCAGATCGAAACCCTTCCAAGAATGGTTTGTAAGGGCTCGTGCTTTCATCGTTTGGTGAGCAACGACGTTTTGCATTCGGTCACTAGATGTCGCTTCACAAAAACTTACCAAACCATTCGGCTACCTATTCATTAGCGCGCAGACGATTTTTTTTAAATATCTTTCTATTAATCCATAAAATGTGTAGCTTGAATTCGAGGCTGTATTGTATGCCTATTTCTGCCGTGAAGCAGCATTGCTGTGTTTGTCGGGTTTGGGTGGCAGTGAAATTACTGGCACGTGAGGCTGAACATCAGATCTGTGGGCAGTGCATCGTAGGGCACGTTTTTGATATACGTGACCTACGAGGCAATGCTTTGTCATAGGCGATGGTTATATACCACTTAACATCAATGGGCTATAATTATGCTTGTTTCATCAACTAGTCTTATAAAAAAAGTATGGGTTCGATTCCTGTAGCAGCTCCAGAGATTCCAAGTTCTACAAATATTTTTGTCAGTATGTATGGTATAAAAATGTGTAGAAAATGAAAACGTTCCCTGCATTTTCCATGTAGACTTTATTATAATAATAAATATAAGTAGTACATACTTAGTATACAATAACTGCTACATTTCCACTACTAAAATATAAAAACTCGTTCCGCGATACAATTTCATAAATGTGCATCCAATAAAATACAAATTATTATTTTTTGTTTTCAATAACTTAAAAATTCAATGTAATAAAATAGGCACAAATTCAGATAAATATTTTGAATATATATCGTGCTTACAATAATTCCCAGAATATAAGTTCCCAGAAGTAAAGAAGTTTTACATAAATATTAAATATGTATTATAATATGAACCCCAGTAAATATTATTCTACGTCTACAAGAACAATTCTACTTTTATCAACATGTATCTACTCGTATTAACATCTATTTATGTAGATGTTTTCACTAAATATATGAAGCATAGGACACAATACATTACGTAGCTGATGCATGATTTTAGATAGCCTTTGGGGTATTGAATTAAATATAAAAATTATGATCTATTATTAATATTATATGGTTATGATCATCTATTAGATTAAGGACTGGTTTCACGGATTGCTAATCGAACCATTCAATATTAAACAGTTGTTTATCAAAAATTTGGCAAGCAAACATTTTATTTACACAGCTGTCAAATATTTATTTTGTCGATGAGTAATCCGTGAAACTACCCTTAAAAACATTAAATTCTACAATTCAACGACTATACTAATATTTAAAATGGATTAAATACTTTGAATGTACGATTTAAATATTTTTGAAACAATTATTACTATTTTTAATAGTCTGTTAGAACGGGTTTCACGATCACTTCTAAACACATTCCATTTTTCCGAACACAATTTGCAACAACACTAAGAAACATTATCCACTCGAAGTTATTGTATGGTTTTCTACTTGTCACTGTAGTGTTGTGAAAGGATTTTAAGTGCGCCCCAAAGAGGCCCCTTTCGTGCACTTGACACGTGTTGTCAAACTAAGGTGTTACAATCAATCTACTATAATATTGTTGTTGTGTTCCAAAAAATTCTGAACTTTACAGCTGTATAGATAAAGTTTATTTTCATTTGCAAATAATATTAATCGTTGTTCAATTGTTTAAGAGCGGGTTTCACCACCAAAGATCCGCAATCCGCCGGTTAAAAATATTCTGTCTGGGTGTTATTATTGTATTCTATACTCGGATTTTTAATTAGACGATACCGACTGACAGTAGCTAATGTCACTTTGTAAAATAATGTTGCCATATTTAAAGTAATAGTGATGCGCTCAGTTCTCGTTCAATCAGATGAATGAACAATGAGTGTGAATATTTAATAATTTCAAACTATAAAAGAATATTGAAATTTGTATAAAAAATTGTATAAAAGTGCTCTGATATAAGTTACTAGTAGTATGTAACTACAATAAGTTTTTTGACGGTTTATAACAAAGCGCGGCGTGGCGACTAGTGCCAACTCCGATGAACGCCGCGCGCGTCGGTCACCATTTTGTTTTTAATTCGGCTCCTAACCTCTGGTCTGATAGCACAAATGTTTTTTTCTGCGCTAACGCTGTTTAGTTATTGTGTTTGTTAAGTTTTTCGTTACGTTGTGTTTGAGGTCATTGTTGTGTTATTTGTTGGTATATTGTTTCGCGCAAACGATATGGATCCTCAACCAAGCACGTCAAGTCAAGTTCGGCACACTAACTATTCACTAGACAATCGAGGCAATTTCATTCATTCAGGAGTTTTTTCAATCATTCACTTTGTCACAACACTATTTTTATTTCATCAAAAACTGACAACACAGTAAACGTCAGCTGGCTTCGTCTAATTAAAAATCCGACTCTAAGTATGTATTTACAAAAAAAAAAAAAAATGTATTCAAGTATTATATCAGCTATCCGGTTCCCATATTACAAGCTCTGCTTAGTTTGGGGCTGGGTAGTGTTGTGTGATTTGTCCACAATATTTATTTATTTATTTATTTATTTATTCCAACCTCAACTTTACACTATTGTACTTTTGCGATCTAAACATATAACCCGGGTATTTATCGCGTATTTTAATGATTTTTCCGAGGTTTGGGATATATTGGAATACACACATACGTTTACACTCTTGTTTGGCAAGACCCGCCTTAACAAGTTAAAATTCAGTAAGGCAGAATTGCAAATGACAACAAACCTAAGCTTTGGATTCCTTTAAGCGTGACTGTAATTTAGCAGAAATGCGGTACGTATAAGGGTTGAGAACCGCACTCTGCTATTTCGGTCACTTTATGATGTGGCTACACACGTTACAGAAATCGCTACGACCAACTATGACATCTTACGACCTGTGCATTCGATTATAAGTGGGTGATCCATTGGCGAGCTAAAACCGACGAGCCTGCGAGCTAAAACCGCTAATGGAGCACCTATAAAGCCGCGGTTTTGTAGGTGCTCCATTGGCGGTATATACCTTTAGCTCGCCAATGGATCACCACCCTCTTTATGCACGTGACACACAAGTAGGGCAGCAAATACAATACGTCTGTTTATAAGAATACGCGTTAAAAATGAAGTGAAACATATTGAAAGTCTTGAAGTAGGGTCATTAATATCTAACGAAATAAAGAGAAATTACGCTGCTCGTTTGAATTGGCTACGTAAAATACGATGTAATTACAAAATAAAAGTCATCATATTTATCAATAACATGTTAGTTCTGAAGTAAAAAAAAATGTTTCATTATTTTATTGCCTTTCTATGTCAATCGTAGCGATAAGTAGCGATGTGTGGCCTAGGAAAGCAAAGATATCTATACAGTCCTGGAGTCGTAGGGATGGCTGGTTCCCGGCCGACTGATGGTGAACCCGTCGACGGTGGGTCAAGGCAGCTCCTTCACCATGATGCAGAGCGCCTGGTGCGGGGGAGGGATTCTGGAAAATAATACGAAATACTGAAGAGCAAGTCGCAGTTTTACTCGATCAGTTTCAACATTTCGTTTCGCCTATTTGTCTCTCTCTATTGTATGGAATATCGAACGTAAGTGCCTGTTGACCTCAGATGCTGTTTGAATCATCTTCTTATTATGCATAGGCCAAAGAAAAAAAAATGTATGGAGAAAAGATGAGACAGCAAAAATACGTTACCGAGAAACGATCGAAACGAGTCGTTATCTCATGATTTTCCACACGTGCAACACCACTAGAACAACATTTGCAAAAATAGAAGACTTTTTTTAGATTACGCAGACCAATTGCAAACATAATATAACCACTACGTTTTACTCAGGTGGGCCATAAGCCCGTTTCTCTACCTTGTACACTTGAAAAAACGTGGCGCCGGTTTCAACGACACCTTAGTTCTCTCTGTACCTGAAGATCGGCTGTCCATTTTCGTCTTTATAGTCCTCGTAGCAGACTCTCTTCAGCTCCGTCATGCCGAGTGCTCGGCAGATACGTTGCGAGAAATGCCCAGTAGCGTCCACTTTGAACAGCTGGAAC
Source organism: Thera obeliscata (assembly GCA_947578465.1). Classification (NCBI taxonomy): domain Eukaryota; kingdom Metazoa; phylum Arthropoda; class Insecta; order Lepidoptera; family Geometridae; genus Thera; species Thera obeliscata. The sequence continues at coordinate 24,218,483 of OX387914.1, forward strand.
GAACTTCATGTTATTGATGATTAAGGAGGTTTATACATCTTGCTGATGGCACAAGCATATGGCCCACCTGATGTTAAGTGGTAACCATTGCCTGTAACAAAGCATTGTCTACAATGCACTGCCTTTCGTCAATCAACTTGAGACACAAATGTCCTCAAGTGCCAGTAAATTCACCGGCACACACACCTTTCAATATGTAATAACGATGATCTACTGATCATCTACTCTTTTTATTTTATTTTTATTATCTTAGGAAAACTTACAGCTAAAAATTGGATACAAAAAAAGTTTCCACTTATAGTTACTTGATCGACTGAAGGCCCGTATTCCGGAACAGTTGACACTTTACGCTTTTCAATAACGGATAACTGTCATAAAATCTATGCTTGAGGCTCGACTCAGACTCAAGTGGTGGTTCGGAATACGGGCCTAAAACAATGTAGTAGACGGAAACCGTAATAAAAATAATAACGTTTATTTCGAACAAACAAAAAGAGGAATGAAGTACAGCTATTAGTTACAAGTAACTAAAGACATTTTTAGTGCCTTTTATTTCCAGAGTCAGCATCTGTTGACACAACGGTTTGAATTACTGATAATGTAATGTGATGACTAGATACCCTGAATCCTTCCTGCCTTGCCAGCTCCATGCTGTTCCTGATGAGTTCTTTGGCGACCCCGCGGCCGCGCACTGTTGAGTCTACAGACACGATGCGGCACTCCAGAATAACCTCCACCTGGAACACCACAAATATCAACATCAAACCGGAACTAGCGACAAGCAATTTCATAGAAATACTAGCGGCCTATCCCGGCTTTGCACGGGTGGACATTTATTTATTAAACGCATAATTATAGTCTATGATACTCAGAGTGAATGTAGCTTTCCAATGGTGAAAGAATTTTTGAAATGTCATAATCCTAGGGCCGTATTCCGAAACAGCGCTTGAGTCTGAGTCGAGCCTCAAGCATAGATTTTATGACAGTTCTCCATTGAAAAGTGTCAAAAATCTGTGCTTGAGGCTCGAATCAGACATAAGCACTGTTTCGGAATACGGGCCCTAGAATCTCATTCAGGATCCATTACTTTAAGCTGTGCGTTAACTGTCAGTCAGTGAGTAACGTAAGACCTTATTTTATTTATAAAAAGATAGATATAAAGCTAGTGTTTACTCGCATTTTGGGTAAATTGAAATAGGAATTAATAAAAAGCATTTCTTTCAGTAAAAACACTGCTAAGAGCCTAGTCAGCCTAGAGGGTTGGGTTCAGAATCTTTTCAGTTACACATTTTTTTAGGAAAGGTGGAACATTTATTTCTCCAAGGACTAAATTCATTTGAGCTCAGAAGTGTTCATCCTCGAAATGTGTAGTTAAGTCCTATGTCAAGCAGTAAGTAAAGTAAAAAAACTACAAGAAGTAAGTACTTCTTAGGTTAATAAAGATTATAAGAGGGTGGAAAAGCTTACATTGCAAGTTTTGAAGATGTCCAGATCGCGGCTGACAGTGTAGAGGATGTTGAAAATCTTGTGGAAGTTGGGGTCGCTGCAGTTCTGGACGTTCTCGAGTGCCTGTTCGGTGTCCCCGGGTCATAAAAGCCCATTCAAGGCCACCCCCACAATCTGTAGCACAACCAGTCATTTGGTAAGTCATAGAATTAAACAATATTTCGCTTCCTTTTAGATAACCGACGATTCAAATAGATCACAGATAAATGGTGATCTGCGAAGAGTTTTGCCTCGTAGATAACGGATATTTCAAAGTAACTAAAACAAGAACTTATTTAATAAGATAGGAGCACTTAATGCTATAGAGCATTGTCTTCACAAAAATAGATAATAAAAAACTGAAACTGTGTGAAAGAATTAAAAAAAAAGTAGATTCATAATAAACCCTTAAGTTTATTGGGGCATAGCAATATTTGGAGAGGAAGCAGCAGGGCTACCACGAGCTCCATATGGTTATGTATGGCTGTAAAATTGTGTATTAATCGGCTGACCCACACATTCATTTTCTTCTTGGGTTTGAATGTGTTGACACTGTTGACACAATTTTGACAGCCATAACAATAACCATATGAAGCTCATGGTAGGCCAGAGTTTGACAATAGTTATTTGTTATACAAGAGTGCAAAGGTGCTTTTTAACCGCGTGCTCAATTTTGATGACTGAGCAAGCGCAGGATTCTAAAGTTTAACCCATTTTTGCACTCGAGTGCAACACGTAACTTTTCATCCCACCTTAGCGAGGAAATGACTAAATGCAAAAAAGAACATGGCGCGACTAAAAGTAACACACCAAGAAGGTTCCGAGTATGAGTTTTTAACAAATTTAAAAAGGTTGCATAATAAATTCGGCACCATGCAGGTAGAATAAATAGGTTTAATGGTGTTTTGAATTATCAAATACACCAAGAAGGTTACGAGTGCGAGTTATTAACAAAATAAAAAAGGTTGTATGATAAGTTCGGCACCATGGAGGTAGAAGTATAAATAGGTTGTGTATTCACAAACATATTAAACACGATATTCTAAATTCAAATTTACTTTATCCTCTAGCGGATAAAAACGGCTTTTCCAGTCAGAAATTAAACAGCAAAAACACACTTTCAGAGCTGGTGGGATGAAAAAGATATAAGCTGCATAGCTGGTAGTGTTTATTGTGGAGTAAATTCAAATACAGCGCAGGCAGCAGTCAAACCTACAAGGCAAAAACTTAAAGATCATAACACCAGTTTCTTTTAGCATTTCCTCAGTAGGTAGTGGCTACAGAGTCTCACCTGATCATTGAGCAGAGCCGCGAAGGAATGTCCATTAGCCATGGTGCTGTAGCACAGCGCTTCCAGTTCAGCATGGGGCTCCCCGCGCTTGCAGAGGTTCACTGCCTTGTTCAGCGGCTCATCCACGAAGAAGTTGTTACGCAGGTGTTCCATCACCGCCTCTGTCATGTCTGGGTGCATGATCCCAATCTCTATCGGTGCTGGGAATCAAAAAAATAGTTCTTTTGACACATACAACTTTTGAAACTATCATGGTTTTTAACACTATTTTTATGAAACAACGGGATATTTACATTTTGTTGAGTTGTCTTCCGATATTTCGGCACAGTTGCATGCACCATGATCACGGTTAAATATCCCGTTGTTTCATAAAAATACTTTTGACACCTAATCGTAAGGTCGGCGGCAGATTACCGACACACAATAATACAGGAAAACTGCATATTGTCAGGAAACCTGCATGCCCTAGAGCCTTAAAAGTTCGAAATCATATGGCAAGTAGAGCCTCTAAGAAGCCTTGGGGCGGCGTGGCGACACTTATCCTTGCATCACTTGTTTGTCTACATCATCATCAGTGAAACATTGTCAAAAGTGATAGCGATATTTGACAGCGTTTCACTTATCACCACCGCAGAACGCTTAAAGCCTTGTGCACATCTGCGATGGCGATCAGTGAAACGCTGTCAAATACTGTTATACTGTTATAGACAGCGTTTCATTGATGCCAGCGCAGAACGCTTAGATGTGTGCAAGGTTTGACGCGCACTTACAACCTTTCAGTACACTACACGGAAAAAACTATTCTTAAGTGCAGAATATTTCAAGTTCAAGAATAATATTGATTCATATATGCCCCAACTCAATTATACTTAAATATAGAATATCATTGTTTCAAAATTACTCTTAATCTGAGTATATGAGTTTTAAAAGTAGAATAATTAAGACTTGTCCAATAGGACTTAGTTCCAAGTAAATAATAGTCTCACATTTCAAGAATACAAGAATTCCTATTATCAAATTAACGTGATTTCTTAAGAGCGGGTCGTTCGAAAATTTGAGATTTAAAAAAAAAAATTCACAACTAAGTGACATTTTAAAAATCGCAAAAGGACTATAATTGTAGACTATACATTTGAAATTAAAATGTCACTTAGTTATTTAGTTATGATTTAAAAAAAAAAAAAACTCAAATTTTCGCACGACCCGCTCTTAATTGTAGCAATAAATAACCGCTTTATAAGCATACGCTATTCTTGGAATAAGACAACACGTAAACTGTTTTTATGAAGAACTTGTATACTAGTCCATGTAACTGTGTGGCATAAATATTTTTTTTTTATTTGATTTGATAATAGAACAAAATAAATAACGTTTCCTCCCTATCAACTTATCCAGATGGGAGGTGTCAAGGTCGACCCAGATCCCGGGTATAAATATATTTATGTAGAGGTCCGCGCGAGATAAACGTTTTAGTGCCGAGATGAGAGTGAACACGAGCTTTACTTCTTCGCAGCTCGTTTATCTAATGCGCTACGAAATCTGGAAGGATTTTAGTCACAAAAAAGAAGATAAATGCGAGCTGCAAGAAAATAGGCCATCATCATAATCATCGTTTGGGGAATGTCTATTTAAACATATATTTGCAATAATGCTACCAATTTGAAGGAAGAAATTAAAAACAAATATTTCTCTATTACATGATATTACAAGGATCACTTTAAAACGTCTTAGAGCTAGGCGAGTCCACGCGACCAAGCCTAGAAGAACAGGCAACAAACTACGGCTTGGTTCCTACAATTTTTTTGTATGATCCTTTAACAAAACAAAAAAAATAGCAGTTAAGTTCCAATGTGAACTGTGTGAACTCGCAACTTAGTGAGACCTAAGCAATAATCCACTGCTATGACTTGTATACAAAACTCTAGGTAAGTACAACTTCTGTCTTTCGCAAATACTACAATCTACTTTCGTTGTTGACGATAGACTGCCAAAGTAGGTCAAGTCGCCAAGTCCATCCAAAGCCAGTGGAACGTAAACAAAGGACTACAAACAAGAGCTGGAATGAGGACTACACAACTACACAAGCTACAGTAGTTAGCGCTACCCGAGCCTGGTATTCTAAGCCATCTTGCTATCCTTAAAAGAACTAAAAGATAACTGCTTATACTTTCATAATATAGTATACATAGTTCAGCTATACTATGTAGGTATACAGGACTATTATGCTATGCCCGGAGAAGTGAAAAGATAATATGTATAAGAAACGAGTACATCAGAGGAAGTTTAAAAGTAGCGCCAGTAACGGAAAAATGAGAGCTAATCGGCTAGCGTGGTATGGAGGAGAGAAGCATGTTAAGTTGCGAAAAGAGTGTTAGGCATGATTGTAGATGGATATAAAAGTGGAGGTAAACCTGAGAAAAAATAGATGGATTGTGTTTGTAATAATATTATGATGTCCGAGAAAGGAGTGAGTACTGAGATGGCGACTGATATGGAAGAAAAATACTTGCTGTGCCGACCCCACCGCGTGGGATAAGGGCGGGAAGATGAAAAAGTGAGTATAATAGCTTCGAATTGAAAAAACATTTTTGTGTTGGATAGTCCATTTATCGAGGAAGGCTGGGTAGATCGCGAGTAGTTTTATATTTTGACCACTTTACCGTGCTTGAGGATGAGAGAGTGAAAAGTGAGTGACCACTAAAGATACAAGTGTTACAATTCTATTAAGCTGCTACCACTAGCAACCATAGTATAGCTATACAGTGTAGTATAGCTACTGGTATGTCCTACATAGAATGGAATCTCTGTGTGAAGGATAATTAATCAGCTTCCACGCCGGTTAGGCAGCGAGAACGGAGTATGCGACAAATTAAATTATTTATGGAGCTGGTATTGTACTAGCGACTACCCATGGCTTCGCTCGTATAAACCTTTGTTCTCTGTTTTAAGATTGATTGAAGTTGGTCCAGTCAAGATTGAGGCACAAACTGTTCGGAACTGATATAAGATTTTTTATTAAATACTAGCGGCCGCCCGCTTTGGTCGCCCCGTTCCCGTTCTGGATTAAAACTATCCTAATACGTCACTTGCTTCGAAACTACCTCCCCACCTATTTTCAGCCAAATCGGTCCAGTCGTTCACGTGTGATGGCGTGACCAAGGGAAATAGAGATTCATTTTTTATATGTACCTACATTTTCTATATTTTGTGTTTATACAAGCTAGTATTTAATGACTGAATCATAGTAAATTATGTTTATAATATTTCATTCCTAAGTGTGTGATCCATTGGCGAGCTAAAACCGACGAGCCTGCGAGCCAAAGGTAATAAACCGCCAATGGGGCACCTACAAGACCGCGGTTTTGTATGTGCTCCATTGGCGGTTTATACCTTTGGCTCACAGGCTCGTCGGTTTTAGCTCGCCAATGGATCGCTCACTTTACAGTGATAGTAAGGGCGCTTGTACACGCTAAGAAAATTTGCCGTTCCTGCGGCAGACAAGACAAATTCTTCGTGTAGACGACAAGAATTTTGTCTTTTCCACACACGAAAACGCAACAACGTTCGCCGCGTCGTGTCTTGCGCAGATAAGATTTTTTTCGTGCACCGCTGCGAGCAGTGTACACAGTTATTTTCTAGTTACGACACGAATTCTTGGGTAGACCCGGCGTTTTTTCTTAGCGTGTACAAACGCCCTAACAAAGTTCGATACTCGAACTTCAAAAGCAAGTACTTACGCTCTGCTGCTTCAGCTTCGGGGTTCTGCATGATGTTACTGGATAATTCTTCAGTACCTGAAACACAAAAGTCATAGTCTCCAAAAATATTACGGACAAATCCATAAAAATATAATTAAAAAAAAAGTTAAAAGAAAGAAAAATAAATAAAATTTATTTATTTAACATAACATAGGTACACAGAACGGAGCATTACTTACTAAAATAAGCACAAAAAAAAAATTGTAACACAAATAATAAAGTAGGTACCTATCCTAGCACATAATAAAATAAAGAAAAAACAACTACGTTCCGCGCTTAGGTACCTACATGTTATGCCAAATAGACTCTGACTCAGCTTAGTGGGGTGGGTATGACCCTACCACCACAAGCAGCGCTGGTATTAAAAGAGACGTAATCATTTTTAAATGAAACTACAAAAACTTGTAAAATGTTTTTGACGGCTGTCAGAATCTTAATGACCATGTCATAAGCTTATGCGTAGTTCAACTTTGCCTTTCAAAACTAACTCAGACATAATCTAATTCACTCACCAGTCTAGCTAGAGCTTCAAAGCTGTAAACTCATTGCCGCATCTAAAAGGAAAGTTTCCCAACTCCCAGGACCTCGTTATAAAGGTTTTGTGTTCCCTGGGGGGGAAAAGGGGGGTTGAATTCCTCTATACACGATATTATAGACCATTAGGCAGACCATTTTTGACAAAGCCTTCTCAATTGAGGCTGAAACGAAGCTAAGAAGTTATTCGAGGTATTTAGCGAAATGTCAAGTTGAAAAATTGCCTAGAATGATCTAGGGAAGACAAGTAAGTCTATTTCCAATAAGCCGTGTTACTATAATAGAGACAAGGCTCGTATTAAATAAACTAGCAGTTGGTGACCGAGCTTCGCTGGGTATTTTTTATTGTTAATTTGTATTTTTAAGAAATCATTAGAGTCATATTATATTTAATGGCTTATTCTTACTGAAAAACGCCATCTGCTGGATATGATTGCAGTTAGTTGCTCAAAATCGTCAATAGATGGCAGGAGCATTCTCATATTCAGTTTATGTTTAATAATTAAACTCAGGGTTAAATAATCATTTTCTAAAAATGAATCGTAGCTAGATCGATTTATCGCCCCCGAAAACCCCTATAAACTAAATTTCGTGAAAATTGTTGGCTCAGTTTCCGAGATCCTAAATAATCATAAATCATTTATTTGCTTCAATGGTGATACAAAAGATCTTATAAATAATATTAAAAATAAGTCGCACTCATTCCCCACATTTCTGGGATGCAAATTTGTTGTCAAAATATATATATACAAGATGATAAGAGTATGGTTTAGGTCGGATGGTAGGTAGTTTCAAGGAACCTATAGTAAAACTATCTACGCAGCAAAACGCTACGAAGTGCTACGGCGTAGTCACCTACGAAATTGAAATATTTCGATCCTTCAATCATCTTTGTTTTTTATTATAAGCTGTATATTTATATATTACATTTTTATTCTATTATATCAGCTCTACCTAATTATAGTGTTGTGTGGACTGTCCACTTTTTTTTTAATTTATTTTATCTGACCTAAGAAGATTTCTTTTCAAGGTCGCTTATTAAAAATGCAATAAAACTTGTAATTGTAATATAATTTAAACTGACTCTGCTTGTAAGAAAAAATGTTTTATTTTTACATGATGGAACAAGCATATGGCCCATCCAATGTTAAGTGGTAACACTCGCCTATAGCAAAGCATTGCCTCGTAGGTCAAGCACGTTAGGAACGTGCCCTACGATGCACTGCCCTGCGTCCATCAACTTGAGGGATACAGATGTTCAAGCCTCATGTGCCAGTAATTTCACTGGCATCCACACACTTCAAACCGAAAATGTCAACAGATGTACTGAAATTAGCAAAAACTTGTAGTAAAACTTATAGTGTTAGAAGGGCTAGCATGAACCAGCCCACACTAAGAGATAATCAAATTTAATATCATCGTAGTACTTCTACATTCAAAATGCAACTCTTTATTACTAAAGATATACAGTTTACTTTTACCGTGCTGAAACAGGAGATCAAAATTGCACGTTCATAGGAAAAGCTGCTCTTTGCTTTGCTTATAGAACGAGATGGAAAGCTCTACTTTATTCTACCTGTAGTTCCATTTATCGATTGCAACGGACATGCGCTTCTGATATCGTTGGGAAGTAGGTCAATATGAAGTTATTAAGCTGCTCGTATCAAATCCGATACACTAACGACTGCTTCTTTTTTCGTTTCACTGGTTTTTTCAAACAAAGTGTGGTGTAAGTGTTTTAAGTGTGCCTGAAACAGGCTGTTTCGTGCAATTAACATGTTTTTGAAATTTTTAGATTCTTCGTCATGCCGGTTATTTTTTTTATGCTACTAAGCTGATGGATTAAAACATGAAGCCCACCTGATGTTAGGTAGTAACCATCAACAATAATAAAGCATTGCCTCGCAGGTCACGCACGTCAGGAACGTAGTAACTGAAAAATACCTGATAATTTTGGTAGTTAGATATTCGATTTTTTGTTGAGAAAAATGGGAATATCTTATCCAGTCCGAATCCAGTCGTGTATCAATGAGTTTTTCTATCCAAAAATGTATGTGCATATGCCAGTACTCACAAACGGTGAAGGAAAACATCGTGAGGAAACCAGCGTGTAGGAGAACCTAAAAAATTCAAAACATGTGTCAAGTGCACGAAAGGGGCCTCTTCAAGCCGCACTTAAAAATCTTTTCACCGCACTGGCATTGGTTCGAAAAAACCAGGCACACGAGAAAGAAGAAATAAGACTAGCAATTACTTGTAGAATATTCGAGTGAAAAACTCAAGTACGGACGGCGATGTATAAGAGCATTATACTTTTAAATTCAATAGCCTGAAGAGGTTCAACAGACGCTGAATATGAAAGAGGTCTTGAGTGTACAAAAGAATGGTACCTACACCTGAGTATAAGCTTAAAAACTGAACAATACTACCAAGTCACAGGGAGTTTTCATTCGCCATGACGAGATTAAGAAATATTTATAGCAAAAATGAAATGATATTGCTAAAAAAAAATCCAAAACATCCAGGATCAATCTTATAAGCTTGATTCTGGAATTCAAAAAACCGGCCAAATGCAAGTCGGACTCGCGCACGAAGGGCTGTACCATTATCTATAAAAACGAGCAAAAAATCACTTTTGTTATATAGAAGCTTCCATAAATACCTATTTATTTTATTCTGGTTTTTGTATTTTTTGTTCTAACAAAAATACATCATCTGTGAAAACTTGAACAGTCTAACTATCACGGTTCCTACGATACAACCGACAGACGGACAGATAGACATACAGACGGAAGGATAGCGGAAACTTAGTAATAGGACCCCGTTGTACCTTTTGTCCGTTTGGGTACGGAACCTTTAAAATCCGAGAATCCATTGACATTTCTTGGCGCTTTCGTAGGTTTATAGACAGATGCTTTACCGAACATTACTTAGGACACATGCCCATATTAAATGATGTAAAGTTATCACGTTATCGCCGTTGCTTGAAAATCTGCTTGATAATTCAAGCCTAGCAGTCGATCCAAGTCAAACCGTAGATATACAATATAAACGAAATCTTTTTAATACTATTTGAGAATGACTGACTCAATAATAAAATTTATGATCGTCGTATCGCAGCTTACGCCGATCAAAGAACTGACATGTAATGGCCCACCCCATTCCTGGAAATGAAAACAAAGGCTACATAAACGTGTCTACCCAAACATAAAACGAACCGGGTAGGACCTGTAGGCCAGGCCTACCATAAGCTCTGTTCTGGTTTTGAGTCTGCAATGTGTGAGTGCTCACCAGTGCATTATACTGTGTGTGTGACATTTTGACGTAGGATTTATTTAGTCAACACTCACACAGACTCAAAAACAGAACCAGAGACAGAGCCAGACAGAGCTCATGGTAGGCCTACTTTATACCGATTTTTACGAGATAATTATGGCTACTAAACTCGCCCGCAAAACAAAAGGGTCACCTATATTCAAGAAATTATCAAGATAACTTCTTTTGCTTATAAAATTCAACCAAAAAGGATATGCGGACTCTATGCAACCTTTTTTGCTCTAATAGCATAAGGTAGGTAAAGTATGAATTTCACGATGCTGATAAAAATCTCATCATTTATCTACCCAGGCTAACCAAGACAGAACCAAGTAATAAACGAACTTCGAACAAGCACCGATCTAAAGCTCATAAAATAGAAAAGCGACGGGGTCAGCTATGAGCCGAACTGATCAATATCCAATCAAGCCTCTATTAATTACTTTAAAAATAAATCAATTTCCCACGAATTTCAGTAACCCTACGCTTTAACTTGCAGCCAAATGAATAGACGCTTATTCAATCAACTGATTAGGGTAAATCTAATGGATTTACCTGCGAATGTATGAAAATTAGGTAAAAAAACTTACCAAGACTATCGCTCACGGTGGCTCACAGCGAACTGATAACGCCCGGGCGGCCGCCCTTCGGCAGATGTGCGCAGACGAAATGGATGCTGCGTGGTGAAACCTGTTGATATCTAGTATGCATGTATGCATTTTAATCTACTGTTTCATGGAAGCTTCGAGATTTATAGAGTGAGCTTTTGGTCCAATACTAGTCCGATATAGTGCACTTATATAGGCCCTGCGCACGTCTAATAGGCGATGGATAGCGATCAGCTGAAACGCTGTGAAATATCGCTGTCATATTTGACAGCGTTTCAGCTGATGACCTCACTGACCTTTAATCGACTAATAAAATCACCTAAGCATTTAACCTAATTCCTAATACTTACTTTTTTTGTAAATCATACCTAAAATACAATATAACACCCAGACAGAGAACAAACATCTGTGTTAAAACAAGCTACTACCAACTGAGCTGAGAGCCCGTCAAAATTACTGGCACGTGAGGCTGAACATGGTGTATACCTCAAGTTGTTGGACGCAAGGCAGCACATCGTAGAGCACATTTCTAACGTGCGTGACATACGAGGCAATACTTTGTTATAGGCGATGGTTACCACTTAACATAGATGGACCATAATAATATATGATCCACCTGATGTTAAGTGGTAACATGTGAAGAAGCATTGCTTCTTCCATCAGCTAGTTCTATAAAAAAAATCCTCAAACCTCGTTTTTAGTAGTGATGTATCGATAAGTGCACACACACAGCCACAAGGCTACTCCTACTTAGGTACTAACTAAGTACATAATATGTACAAAAGACTGGCGCCAGACAAATCGTCACGTTCATCACCGTAGCAAACAAATTGATGATAACCTCGATGGAATCGTGTTTCCACAGCACGTATCATGATGAGCCCCACATTTAGACGTATTTTGAACTCTTCGGGGTTAGCAATATACCTAGACCAATAATAAACCAAGATGAATCTGTAGCATTTTGTTGCTAGTCATAGGCATACATACAAGGCCTATGTACATGTAGGTACAGCCGCTAAAGTACAGTGTTACTATAAAACCAAGTGCCAAGTATTACAATGGCGAATAAATAATATCTTATCTTATACCTTTAAACGAGAAAATCTTGTATATATTTAGGATCTCGGAAACTGCGCCAACGATTTACACGAAATTTTGTATACAGGGGTTTTCGGGGGCGATAAATCGATCTCAAGAGAATCGAAGTCAAGAGTGAACAAGTGGATAATAGCTAAGCGTTTTCCACCTTAGACTGCTTTTTCACTTTCCATCAGGTGTGATGGCAGTCAAACGTTTAGCTATCAACAATAAAAAAAAAAATAAAAAAAAAATCTAGCTAGGATTCATTTTTAGAAAATGACGAGAAGTTGGTGTTTTGCTAAAATCAAACATAAACTCAATATACGACTGTTCCTGACATCTATTGGCAAATAATAATGCTATTTTTTTAACCCCGAGCGAAGCTCGGTCATACCAGCTCGTGACTATTAAATTAAAAATTTGTTTATTCAGATGTCAACACGTAAAATCACGCTTCTTTCCCATGGCGTAGGCAGATATCACAGATTTCCACTTGCTAACGATCCTGACATCCTCTTTCGTTTCATTCACTCGCATAACATTTTTCATACATGGTCGTCGGTTTGGGGTCTCTCTCCTCACTCTCGACCTGGCCTTTCTATAAAACTTCTGTTTTCTGATGGAGACACAGGCTTCTTCCATATTTGTGAGGGTTTACCGTAGTCAGGCTTGGCAGGCGGATTGGGATCGTAATTTCAGATGAAACAAAAATTGATAATTTGAAAATGAGCGAGAATCGAACTCGCTTCTCAGCTGGTAAGTGTGCTGCGCCTTAGAAGTTTGTAGATAAGTGTAATTACATACATAAAAATAAACTACATACATTTTCTGATTAGGCATATCTTTCTATTTATTTCAAAGTATAACAGTTATTTAGCACTCAAATTTTTCTAAAGTAATTTGTACACTAACTAAATGCAAACGAACTAAAAACTAATTTCAGTACAGTTACAGTTATAATATTCTTAAGTATACTAGCGTCCGCCAACGGCTTTGATCTTGTGTTATATATTTTTTATTAAGCAGACTTTATATTATATCTAACTATTTTTTATACAATAGTCAAATTTTACAGCACAAGCCTCTTAGTACTTTATCATTATCAATATAGAACCACATTAGCACTTTTTAAATTAACGCGGTCGTTATGCATAATTATAGGGAACAAATGGGTATTTATCGCGATTACCTTTGACACCACCCACCACATTGATTTACCCGCGACCACGGCTGTTGAACACGGTCGAAACGTCGGGAATTTATAAAGATAATCGCGATAAATACCCGTTTATTCCATATAATTAGAACCACATTTAGCCCGGTCAATTAAGACAATTGACCGGGCTAATTGTACTTATACAGGGTTATTAGTAATTATATAAGAAACCAGTTCTTTACATCTTAACAAACAATATTTTGTTCTATGACTTTTGCCAAAAATCAATGATGAATTACTGAAAGTCGTAGAACAAAAGTTGTTTGTTAAGATGTACAGAAGGAGCTCTTAACTGGTTTCTTATATAATTACCAATAACCCTGTATAAAAATAGGGTCTTATTCTTGTTGTTAAAAATACTACTTTTTATAAATAAAACGATACTTTTAGACAATGCTTCTCTATAATGACTACTAAAAGAATTATGAGAACAATTTGATTGCTTACAAAAATAAATTAATTGTATTTTTTTAAATCTTAGGCTTTTTTGCTGCTGTGCTCTGTAGTAGCTTGTCTGTGTTTTCTGTGTTTCTTACCATCACTTTTAGGGAGGATTTTTGAGCATCCTATATTTAAGTATTTTAAATTTAAAGAAAAGATTTGCATAAAAAGCTATATGTACTATAGTTTTATAATATTTCTAAAATTTTGTACAAGCAATTTATTCTTAAAATATAATATCACTCTTGCTTTTAATTACATTGACTTATTAAATAATGTTTTAAAACATAGGAATTGGTTGTCCTATAGTAGATATATTTACAATATCGAAGGCACTTTCAATATTTTTTAAATCTGCTGTACAAATCATTATGACTATTTTTTTAGTAAAAATGAGGGTAGTTTCTATTGAAGGCCGTTATAGAAATCACTTACGAGTACCTACATCGATATAATCTTGCAAATAGTTGGTCCAATATTTAGTTTATGTTTAATAATAGTTGAGACTCAAAATGTCAGTTATCGCATTTACACTCTTTGACTGAATTCCTCTTAAGGGCGCTTGTACACGCTAAGAAAAAACGCCGGGCCTACCCAAGAATTCGTGTCGTAACAAGAAAATTACTGTGTACACGGCTCGCAGCGGTGCACGAAAAAAATCTTATCTGCGCAAGACAAGAATTTTGTCTTTTCCACACACGAAAACGCAACAACGTTCGCCGCGTCGTGTCTTGCGCAGATAAGATTTTTTTCGTGCACCGCTGCGAGCAGTGTACACAGTTATTTTCTAGTTACGACAAGAATTCTTGGGTAGACCCGGCATTTTTTCTTAGCGTGTACAAGCGCCCTTACGCTCTTCCTAAAATTATAAATAGCCACTCAAGCTCTACTTTGAGTTCATACATCATTTTTCTTCAAATCTGATAAGCGCCATCTAGGCGTTAACAGCGGAACCAGCTTTTTACAGTGCCTAACTACATACGCAAACATTTGTATTCGGCACACAAATATTTGTTCTCGGTGGGGACTGATCCACGGCGCAGAAAGGCAGAGCAACTCGACTGAGCTGCCAAGAAATCTGTTACTTTGTTTCCGGCTCAATACTAATCGCAACCATACCATTAGCATCATTTATAGTAATCATATACTTATCAATTCCTATTTTCTTCAAGTTCATTTGCATGTCATTCTCCAACTCTCTGTCTGTTTGTAAATCTGGTAATATGTGTGTTTCTGAGCCTGGTATTATGTGTGTTTCTATGTGTGGTATTAAGTGTGTTTGTGTGTCTGGTAGGATGTTATTTGTGCTCGATAGCACAGGTATTCTATCAGCTTGTGTTTTAGTTTTAGGGGTGTGAGTGTATGTTTCTGTGTGTATGTTTATGTCTGTCTGTATGTCTGTTTCGTCTATGTTCGGCAGCTCCTTCATAGTTCCGTCTTCGCTGAAGTGGACTGGATAGTGTTTCTTGAGCTCGTTTTTCAATCGAAACCGTATACCGCAAACTGAGCAACTACAAAAAAGAAAAGGTTTTTGTTATTTTTATAAAATTTGATGGAACAAGCTAAAGGCCTACTAGAGTCACCAATAACGAAGTGACTTGCAGGTCACGCGTGTTTGGAACGTATTAATGAACTAATTAAAAGAAAATTCTTCACTTTAGTATAGCAATGAATTGTGGTTCAACATTACACAAAAGAGACAATATAGGTTTTACATAAAGAAGAGATCCTAATCCATTAAATTATGTAAAAACTTGTAATCTATATGATTGTATAAAAGAAAGTCGTGTTAGTTATATGTAGCGGCACATAACTTTAGCGCTGATCGTTATTGCGCAGAATCAAAAATAAGGTACCTGCGGGGGGCTAGCGGAATGAAGGGCGGGCGTGCGTAGCGCTGATTGGCTCTCCAGTCGCACTCCGCTCTCTGTACCAATAGGACACTCTGCACACATCCAAACATCCAGTGTGCGCGATACGCGCACACTACGACGCATGCGCAGCTATCCCCTCCGCGTATCGCTCAGCGCTAAAGTTATGTGCCGCTAGTTATACACTATGCCGCGGAGGGCCGCTAGTTATAGGTATACTGACTCGTAGATGTTCTGTCCAATATGAGAGCGCGTGTGTTTCACCAAATCGTTGCTCTGCGTGAAGGCGCGCTGGCAGTAACGGCACTTGTAGGGTTTCTCGCCCGTGTGGATGCGCTGGTGACGTTTCAAGTGGTCCTTGCACGTAAACCTGGTCATAGACAAAACACTTCTATAGACAATGACTTAATTCTACAATTTGATCGAAACAGCATTGTTACGTAAATAGAGAGACATCGGGGAGGTCTACGCCCGAGAGGCGAATTTTACACCATAATTAATAACTAAATGACATGATTTTTGAATTGAATATTTTAGTTTTATTAATTTGAATTTAATTTTTTATCAAAATCGTTTTTATTAGGAATCGTAAATATATGTTTAATAGACCTAAGGCAATTTTTTTTTTATTTATTTATTTTATTTTACGTAAATCTGACTGATCTGACACTGACGACTTCTTCTTCTTGTCGTATGGTGAAAGGATTTTAAGTGCGCCTCGATGACGCCTTTTAGACACATGTTTTACGCACTAGACACATGTTTTTGAACTTTTTGAAGGATCTACGATTTGCCAGTTTGTTCTGTGAATCGTTGGATAGAGAGAGCTCAGTATCGTTGTTCCTGGAAATGTATAGGGGATGCCTATTTCCAACAGTGGAGACCTCCACTGTTGGAAATAGGCATCCCCTATACATTTCCCCTATTCAGGCTAATGATGATACGATCAATACAATAATCGATAAGTAAAAAACTAATGGCCTTATTACTTGGACATGTAGAGTGAATGGATGAAAGGAGATTAACAAAACAATTGCATCAGGCAAGTGTGAATGGAACTGCTGGAAGGGGAAGACCTAGGCGCATGTATCTCGATCAGATCGCAGACGTTTTAGAAAGGCCAGGTTAGGAGTACCCTAAACCGACGAGCATGTATGAAGAATGTTATGAGAGTAAATGAAGCGAAAGAGGTGTGCCAGGATCGTAGCAAGTGGAAATCCGTAATCTCTGCCTACCCCCATGGGAATAAGGCGTGATTTTATGTATGTATTACTATTAGTGGAATAAGGGTGTAAGAGATGGCAATAGTATAAACTATTGCCATCTCTTACACCCTTATTCCACTGAGTAATGACAAGCCTATTAACTTTAAGCAATGATTTAAATTGCGTTTATAAGTATGACTAATAATGGTTACCGCATAAGACAAGTGTCGCAGCCAAATGGTCGCTGGCCCGTATGGATCATGCTGTGCTTCTTGAGCGAGGTAGGCTTGGTGAAGGAGGCACCACACTTATCACACGCGTAGGGATGTGCGCCTGTGTGCGTTACGAGGTGGGCTGTCATTTGACCTGCAACAAATTAATATTGTAGACAGCACTATCTAGCCCCAAACTAAGCAAAGCTTGTACGATGGAAACCAGATAGCTGATATTTATAATACTTATACTTATGGCTCTATGACTGACTGGCCTCTCAGCTCAGATGGCAGTAGCTCTGCCTTCAGCGGCGTAGGTCGTGGGTTCGATCCCTACCCAGAGCAAATATTTGTGTGGTAAAAATAGATGTTTGTTCTCTCTCTGGATGTTATATTGTATTCTAAAAATGAATTTTATAGTTTTGTAGGTACTAAGTAGGTAATTTTTTATTGCCAATTGGTCTGCCGCAATACAGGCTAGTCCTAGTGCGAGATATATTGTGAGCAACCTTTTATTTTGTAAAACTTATGGCTAAATAATTATATTTGTACAATACAAAATTTACAAATACATGTAGGTATTTGTAAATTTTGTATACTTTCCTGATAAGTATAAGAGTGTACATGCTATAGACAGATGACAAGCCCTAAAATAAAAGCATCATACAAAATAACGGTAGGAACCAAGCCTGTTCTTCTAGGCTTGGTCGCTTGTAACTGGCACCTAGACCAACTTAACTTCAAGATGTTTTAAAGTGATCCTTAGAATAAAGACATTTTAGATTAGATTTGATTTGAAAAGGAAGCAAAATTATCACCGAAAACCAGTTTACCTTTAGTGCAGAAGGTCTTAGGACACAGTTTGCAAGCATGAGGCTTCAGTCCCGTATGCCGCAGCATGTGTTGTCGCAAGTTGGAGCTGTTCGCGAACCCGCGCCCGCACTGCGAGCAGAGATACGGTGTCTCTCCTGTGTGGGTGCGGATGTGGTCCTTTAGACTACACACTTGGGTAAATGCTGAAATAAATAAACAACCACTTACATCATCATCTGTTTAAAAAAATATCATAGCACTGCGGGAAATTAAATGTCGAACTTGACACATTTGCTCCCAAATTGAGCCAATTCATCAGAAATATTAAAAACATCCTCTATTTTAAACACTTAAATTGCTCTCCAAAGGTGTCTTTTACGCCTAGATAATGTAAGTAGTTAGCCACTAGATGCATAATAAATAAATAAATAAATATCTTTACTTCTATACTTGTTAAGAATTATATTAGCTTATTATGTATAAGTTATTGCAATCTCTTTACTTGTATGAATTAAACAACATTAATAACAACAACAACACACTTCAACAACCCTGACCCTTGGATCAGACCCTGACCCTTGGGTCTTATTTACAACATGAATAGCTTCAAGAAAAACGTTAAAAAATTCCTTCAGGGTAGGCAACGCAACAACAGCACCGAGGTGTTGTTGGTGTCTATGGGCGATGGTGACCGCTTACCATCAGGTGGGCCGTAAGCTCGTTTGTCTATCTATTACATAAAAAAAAAATATATATATATTGTGATGTAATAATGAAAGAATGTAATAGGTCTCCGATGTGGGAGCCGATTTGTAATAAAATAATCAAATGTAGGGCTATCACTAAAGAAATACAAAGAACAAAAATATTCGGGCGCCAGATAGCCTACTGCTAATAGAAAAATAAATTTACCTGGATAGAGAGAGAGTCAGACGCGTCACTAGACCTTTAATCTAAGGAAAGGGGGATAAAATAGAACACTGTAAAATTTGGGAAAGATGGGGTTTATTCAAAACTTTTTGTTATGTCCGTGGAATCTTGATAGTTGTAAATTTAAGTTTATATCCAAAGGTTACTTCTTAATTATAGTTATTTTATTTAGAGTTTACTATTTAGCCTAAAAGTTGTACGCTGTTGTTACTGCATCGAATGAATGTTTAAATTAAAAATAAAGAATTGTTTGAAATACCTGTTGGTTTGAGCTTTACAAACCCATAAGCCTAATACGAATCGTCCCTATAGTAAAACCATGGAGGCCGAGGTGAGTGGTCCGGTAGGGGACTCCGGTTGCGAACCAGCTTGGCTCCTCCGTAGTGTTCAGCAAGGGGTCAAAATGAAGGGTGAATGAATGTAAAAAGGGGACTAATATGACTCAGCTCCAACGCGTGGTCATTTCTATAAATTTATGTTCCAAGGATAAATTTGAAAACTAGAAAAATAGTTTTAAAAAATAGTTTTTTAAAAAAATATAAAAATAGCGCCGAAGAGCTAGAACAAAGAAAACAAAGAATAATTACCAATTTATCCAAATAAGAAACGAACGTGTGCCTTTGTTAAGGAATTTGTCAAAATACATACCGCTATTTTTTCTTATAAATGTCCCTTTATGAACCAGGGCGGCATGATGAAGAAACGATGAAGATCGTGTTTAAAATCTAAAACAATTAAAGACTTCCATTAAGCTAACATTCGAGGTAAAAATACCACGAGATTCCAAAACTCAAAACTCACCGAAAGAACCAAATTAACGGATAAAAATCCAGAAAACTAATTCCAGTATTGTTTCACAAAACATGATAACAATATCTATTAAAATCAACCTGATTTTTACAGATTAATAATTTTTAAAATAAAAATTACGATCTGACATTGTTGTTCGTCAGACCGGGCGGAGAGAAAGCAAAGCCTGCTTCTTGATTTACACCAAGCTAAAAAAATCGCTTTCGAATCTGTCAACTGAACAGCGCTGCTTCCTTGTAGTGTCAGCTGTCACTGTCATTACTGTATTATGACAGACACGAAGCTAATATTCCAAAGAAGAAGAATAAAGGCATTGAGTCCTACTTTACGAAACGTAAACAAACGAAATATTATTAATTTCTTGAACAAAATTTATCAGCACCTGTAACGGCGAAAACGACTCGTTACATTATGTATAATTTTTCTGTATGTGCATGTGTTTACGTTACAATCAAGCTCAAAATTGTAATATTTTAGTTCTTTTGTGGTTGTTATGTGTTTTGTGCGTTTAATGAATAAAATTAAAATAAAATAAAGACAGAAGTGAACATTTTAACAATGACTGTTGGTCTAGTTATAGCTGCTAGCGATGATCTTAAGGTCTGGCACCAATGTGTATTTCTGCCCAAAAATATTTATGCACTATGCCAGTACTCTCGTATCCCGGAAACCGGCGTGTCGTAGAACCCAAAAAGGTTCGAAAAACATGTGTTAAGCGTTTGGGCTCAAAAAAGCCCGCCAGCGACCTAGTTGCGGAAACCAGTCTGCTCACCAAGAGCAGCTCAAAGAATCAAACGAATTTTGGTAGGAAAGATTTCTTGTTATTAAGGAATTATGAGATAAAGCTTTGCGCACATCTAAACATTCTGCAATGGCGACCAGTGAAAACCTGACAAATATTGCTGTTATATTTAGTCGAGTTTCACTGATCGCCACTGCCAAAGGCTAAACTTATGATAGGAAGTTCAGAAACCTACCTTTATTACAGAATGGACAGACTTTAGGTTTCTGCTCGGCATGGGTCTTCATATGAACATTGAGCTGATCAGATCTGGAATAACTCCTAGAGCAAGTTTTACATTTGAACGGCCTATCTTGATCGTGCAGTTTCAAGTGTCGTTTGACCAACGCTTTTGAAACATATTCCTTCCCACAAATATCACATGAGTAGCTCAACGGTTCTTGTTGTTTGTGCTTCTTCTGATGGAGTGCAAGAGATCTTGAGTTGTTGAAACTCTTATCACATTCATTGCATGGGTAAGACTGAGGTTTTCCCTCAGTGTGTTCCTCAATTTCTTCTTTTTTGATCGTTGAGCTGTCATGTGTGGTGATGTGTTGAAGAAACAGAGCCTCATCTGCAAACAGCTCCCCACATATTTGGCACCTACTTAGATCATGTTTTAATACATGTTTCTGAAGTGACTGTTCTCGTATGAATCGTTTCTTGCAGTAAGAACATGAGTATTGTGACGTGTGGAGCTCTAAATGCTTCAGATATCTCTTCTCTTTTGTGTAGATTTTGTCACAAGTTGGGCATGTGAAAGTTTTCTTATCTTTATTACTAATAATGGGTCTTTCATCTGATTCTGACTTGACGTCATTGTCAAATGGGAATTCGTCGTATACATCAAAGTAGTTGTGATCACTTTCTGCTTTGATTTCCTCTTTCACCTGCTCTTGAATAAGGATTTTGAACTGTTCTTCTGCCCTTGCAGCCTGACTGCGAAAAGTGTACAATATTTGAAGCACCTTGATACATTCTTCACAAAGATTTTGTGGTAGACCATCATCAATTTTTACCTGAAACCAAACATTTGCCAACCAAGCATTTGTGTGAAACTAAGTTAAATTTTGTAGGTCATATCAATAAAGGTTCATTACCTACTCAGCAGATAGACTAATAGATTTGCCTACTTACTTGTATTGCGGCACATTCCAACAGTAACTGTAACAGTTGAATATTACTGTTTTCATCAATATTCACTGCTTCGTACAAGTGGACCAAACGAACATTACTCTTCATACACGTCCTACACGAAGAATTTATGTCCAGCATTTTGTGTAAACCTAACGATTAGTGAGCCACCTTTACATGATTTTTCAGTAAGTAGCTAATGGAATCGTTTTTAAGGTAATTAATTCCGAAGTGACTATTTGTACGGGTGTTGGATGAATAAATTATATTTCACTTCTTCTTCTTTTTTGGCTACTGCGACTTTATGCCACAATTCTGCCAGTGTCCGTTTCATGCTAGTGTCATAAACTTAAGATGGAGTAGAGTAATAAGAACATGGCCGGTATTATGTTACAGAAAGTCGAACATAAATTAGAAAATAAAAACCAAAATGATTTCTCCAAACAAAAACTTACTAAACCACAAATAACTATTTATAACATTTAACTGGCAAAAAACTACATTGATAAATATAATACATAGGTAGGTACATAAATATTTACAGTTTTATTTTATTTACAGCAATAAATTTACATAAAATAAAGTTAATAGGAGGGGAAAAGATGAAAGATAAAATACATTTAAAGGAAGTAGGACGGGGAATCATAGCGGGAAGAATATCGTAAAGGGAGCGGGGAAGTTTTGGACAGCTGAAAAATATGTGGTCCACGTTTCCTTCGTCCAGACCACACTCACACATTGAGTGATCCCTAATCCTTATTTTGGCTAAAAATACAGGAGTACACGCATGGCCTAGCCTAAGACGACAAATTGTAGAGGTGGTAACTTTACTTGCTTTGCGGAACTTAAAAAACCAAGGACAGTGAGGAATATCTGGCTGTATATCTGCATAATGTTTGCCTTTTGCGACTTTAGAGGTACTCCAAACATTAGTCCAACTCTCTTGAAGATAAAATTTGGGAAGAAGGCAAAGGTCGTGACAAAACGTTTTGTAGTGCTCGCTAGAGCCAATCTGAGCAGCTAACTTTGCGAAAGAATCCGCAGACTCATTACCGGGGATTCCAGCATGTCCTGGAATCCAAGCAATAACAACGTTAATGTTAAGACAGTGGCACTCATAAAGAATCTCTTTAATTTGGAGGATTGAGGGAAACAGGGATACGGAGCGAAAAGGGTTAGATATAATCGATTGTAGACAGCTTTGAGAATCAGAAAAGATAATAGAATTATTCAATTTATGAGACTTAACAAATTTTATAGCTTCAAGTAGGGCAAGAGCTTCACCAGTAAACACTGAAGCAGAAGGAGGAAGTTTAAAACTCAAAGAAATGTTAGTAAAAGGAAGCCATACTGCTGCGCCAACGACACTGTCTGAAGATAATTTAGACGCATCGGTAAAAATTGTGTACCAACCACTGTACTTCGAATTAACTTGTTCAAGGAATAAACCACGGGCATCCCTAGAGTCCTTGTCAATACCAAAGTATAGAAGGATGTTAGGATGATAAACCAAAGCTTCATAGGCAGTTAAATAAAGAGGATGAGAAGGATACTGAACGACAGGGTTTGGAAGTTGAGTATATTTTAAAAAACTATGAAGAAGACTAGGATACTTATCAGGGAAACTTGAGTCGAACAAGTCACGTAGACTATGAAGTTTAGGGAGGAGCGGATGATTAGAATTTTGAATTATTTTATAAAAGAACCTATCGGAAAGAAACTGACTACGTAACCTAAGAGGCGGGTCATTACACTCAACTTGCATAGCATTAATGGGAGATGATTTCATTGCTCCAAGAATTATGCGCAAGCTTTTTGACTGAATTTGGTCTAATTTTAATAAACCACTTTTATTGCATAAATTAAGAAGAAAACCACCATAGTCAAAGTGACTTCTGATTATTGCATTATACAACAATTTTTGAGAGTAGGGATGAGATCCCCACCAAACACCAGCGAGTGAACGGAGGATATTCATGTTTTTCTCACATTTCTTAATTATATACTCAAAATGTTGGATGCCTGTCATTCTGGAGTCGAGGATTATCCCTAAGAACTTAACGAAGTTAGACTGAGGAACAACTTCCTGATCAATATAAAGTTGAATGGAAGGGGTAATTCTTTTCTTAGTGAAAACTACTACAGAACTTTTGGAGGCGGAAAGAGATAAACCATGGACTAACAACCAGTTTTCAAGGTAAGATAAAGCAGAGTTAAGCCGATTGCTTGCTTCATCAGAAGAGTTAAACGAAAGATATAGGGCTATATCGTCAGCGTATTGTAGAACCCCACAGAAAGAATTCACAGATTGTTCTAAATCATAGGTATATAAACTGTAAAGCAATGGACTTAATACGGAACCCTGGGGTAAGCCTCTCCAGACTGTCCTAGGAGAGAGGAAACCTTGACCTGACTTAACAACAACAGATCTTTCCATTAATAAATTGCAAATGAAACGAACCAACTTCTCAGGAATTCTCAGCTGAATAAGCTTATCCCTAAGAACCGAAAGCAATACGCTATCATAAGCCGAGGCTATATCAAGAAAAACTCCAACTAAGGATTTTTTTTCTTTATATGCTATGTAAATATCGGATATTAACAAGCTGAGGTTGTCAATGGTACCCATGCCCTTTCTAAACCCAAATTGGGATTTAGCAAGCAAGGATCCATTTTCAACCAACCACTCTAGTCGGTGTTTTATTAAATGTTCCATTATCTTAGCCATAACAGATGAAAGCGCAATTGGCCTTCGGCTATTTGGATCTGAGGGATCTTTCCCAGGCTTTAGAATAGGAATTACTATCTGGGTTTTCCATTGTTCTGGGATAACACCATAGTCGAAAAATGAATTAATAAGCATTAAGAATGTTTTCTTAGCTTTAACAGAGGATTTGGTGATAAAAGAATATGGAATACCATCAATGCCAGGAGATGAGTCTGTCAGACCATCAAGGGCAATAGTTAATTCGTCGAAGGAGAAGGGACGATCAAAACAGTTCTGAGAAGGAATAAAAGAAGGAATTTGAGGAAGACAGTAAAAAGAGGGAACTGAGGGAGGAGCGAGTTTATTTGAAAATGCTTCCAGCCAAGATGAGGGATCATTGGCGGAGATATTATCGATGTTACAGGATCCCCTAAAACGTCTTATTTGTCTCCAGACAATAGATGAAGGAGTTGAAGGGGAAAGGTTTTCACAAAAATTTGTCCAACCAAGCCTTTTCTTAATAGAAACAAGTCTTCTAAACACAGCTGACGCTTTTTGATATTTATTGAAGTTTACTTCCGTCATGGAGGAGTAATAATTCTTTTCAGCTAATTTACGTTCTTTGACCGCAGCAGAGCACTCAGCGTCCCACCAAGGAGTAGAGACTCTATGATCCTTAGTAGGCTTTTTGATAGGAACGTGCTGATCAGCACATGAGATGATGGATTCCAAAAAAATATCATAGGTGGACAATGGATTATTAGCTACAGAGAGGCCCAGAGAATCCAGTTTACTATCAAGAAGAGATGAATAAGACAACCAGTCAGCACCAGAAAGCCTATATTTTAGAGAAGGAGAGGGGTTATTAAATGGCAAGACATTATTTGAAAGATGTAAAGACAAAAGAATAGGGAAGTGATCACTACCATAAGAAAGTGGAAGAGTTTTCCATGACATAAGAGAAAAGAGAGAAGACGAGCAAAGCGAGAGATCCACAGCACTTTTTGGATTTTGGGAAGGACGAACCCTACGGGTGGGTGAGCCATCATTTAGTAAACAGAGGTTAGACTCATCAAAAATATCCAAAAGAGACAAGCCAAAATAATCTGAATGACTATGCCCCCACACCATGTTATGGCCGTTGAAGTCACCCATGAGAATCATGGGAGAAGGAATGGAAGATAGAAGAAGGAGTAAATCAGCAATTAACGAAGAGTTGGGATGGGGAATGTAAACAGATACAAATGAAATATTCATAGATCTGACACCAACAACGTTGATATCAGAGGGAAGAGAAGGGAGGGAGATCTGGGAAAAAGAAAGTGAGCGCCTTACGAGTAAGGCGCATCCAGCATACCCGTCAGCCCTATCGTCTCGAAGACAGGAGTAGCCTGATAACCGAAAACGGGATCCAGGCTTTAACCATGTCTCCGAGACGGCAATGACTGACGGGTGAAATTTGGTAATTAAGTGGATTAATTCATGTTTTTTTGGTCGCACACTCTGGCAGTTCCACTGAACGAGGACCACTGGATCCATTGTGGCTAGACAAGGAGACTAATTGAGTGAGTTTAGAGGCAACGTTGTCCGGTAGGGGGTTAGGGTTCATTAGAATGATATTTATGATTAAAGTAAGCAGGGTTTCAAGCATATTTTCATTTTGAGGGCCTGTGAATGCAGGTTGACCTAAAGCACCACCATTAAGCATGACCGAAGGTGGGTCAGCAACCAAGTCCCGGTGAGCAGCCCTATCATAGGACTTACCCAATGGAGCTCTTGGGCGAGGAGAGGCATAAACGTTTTTAATGTAAGAACGAGTGGGCTGGGACTGAGACAATCCAGAAGAAGAACTGGATTGTGAGGAATGAAAAGAACTAGTATTGGAAACGAACTCCTTGGCAACTTCAGCATAGGAACGAGATACCCGGGGGAACTGCGAAGCAGCTTCTTCATAAGAAATACTATTCTGAGCCATTACTGATTTGATTGAACGTTGTCTTTCTAGTTCTGGGCAACTTTTGCTAGTGGCAAAATGCCGACCAGAGCAATGTAAGCAAGTGGCTTTATCCTGAGTTACATCACATTCTTCTCCAGAATGTTCTTTGCTGCAGCGGAAACACCGAGGCTTAGACCTGCATTGTATTTTTGTATGACCATACCTGCAACACGAGTGACACTGGATTGTAGGGTACTGGTAAAGCTCAACAGGAAGGGCAGTGTAATATAAAAATACCTTATTGGGCAAGGATTGACCCTGGAAGGTAACAACAACGGTCTGGGTGGGCAACCAAGTGACTTTGCCTTCTTCTACATTCTTTCTATTTAGCCTGCGGGCTTTAAGGACAATGCCACAATTAGGAGGTAAAACCAAAGCCTCAGCAAAATTGTCCATAGACAAGTCTGTAGGGACCTGCCTCACAAGTCCCATCCTAGTTACATTGAAAGAAGGGATTGTAGCAACGTACTTACTCATAGTGAGAATCGGAGAAATCATAAACTTATTAGCATCCTCCGCAGATACGAACTCCACGGAAATTTTGTTACGTCCCACACGTTTGACACCGTCAGTCAAAATGTTTGAAAACTTATGGTTGGCTAAGAACTGTCCAAACTTAATGGGTCTGATGGAAGTACCAGCAGACTGTTCTGGCTCTGAACGAGAAACGTGGACCACATAAGGTCCTTTGTCCAAAGATGTGTATGCTTGGATTGCACCAACAACAATTGAAGGGTGGTTGTAGACCATTTGAATAGATGGTACTTCTAATTCAGGAGACATAATAGACTTTTTATTAGCGGATACTGAGGCATCAGCCTCCATGCGGCGTTTAAATCCTGCTACAGTAGGGTTCGATGCGGGACAAGGATCCGGAGGATCTGGGGGGACAGGAGAAGCCGGCAGGTCATAGTAAATCGGCAAGTCAAGATCCATGCTTGAGGTAGGAAGGTAGGTACCCAACCTAACCTCAAGCACAGAAAACTAGCCGCAAATCTAAAACTACAATTAGTTTTGTTTTACCAGTTTACTTAGGAGAAATACAACACTTGGATCAATCAAAATGGAAAATTAATTTGGAAAAACGAGCCAAAATGTGAAAAAACAAAATCAAATCTCTCCAACCGAGTTTACTCGCTAACACTTCCCGAACGCATCCCCTAAATTATATTTATTCGTACATTTATTCGGATGATTAGCTTGTCTTTTAAGACAGTGACTGTTTGTACGGGGTGCTGTCTATTCGGATGATTAGCTTGTCTTTTAGGACAGTGACTGTTTGTACTGACATTTTGTTGGTGCTGACATTTATTCGGATGACTAGCGTTGTCAATAAGAATGAGTATATTCATACGGATATTATTATTTTTAGGGTTCCGTAGCCAAATGGCAAAAACGGAACCCTTATAGATTCGTCATGTCTGTCTGTCTGTCTGTCTGTCCGTATGTCACAGCCATTTATCTCCGAAACCGTAAGAGCTAGACTGATGAAACTTGGCGAGTAGATGTATTCTGTAAACCTCATTAAGATTTTTACACAAAAATAGAAAAAAGACTATTTATTTTGGGGGTCCCATACTTGAAACTGAAACTCAAAATATTTTTTTCATCGAACCCATACGTGTGGGGTATCTATGAATAGGTCTTCAAAAAAAGAGCCGAATTCGATCGGTAGAGCCGTTTAAAAGTTTAAAAAAAAAAACAACAAAAAAAAAAAAAAAAAAAAAAAAATTAGTTACACCAAAAAATTTATATGTATATATAAAAAAAAAAAAAAAAAAAAATATAATAATAATTCGTCCCGACTTATGTACGAATAATAATAAATTGTTTGTCCAGTACCCGTATTAATAATTATAAATTGTTCGTACGGTAACCGTATTAATAATTATAAATTGTTCGTACAGTACCTGTATTAATAGACTCAGCCAATTAATTCACCTACATTTAAATAAATGCAAATCAACAGACAGACCTAAACATACGTAAAAATTTGCAGAAGCATTTGAACTTTTGTTTGATTTGATTTGAAGCGATTTGAAGTTTGTTTTTTCCATTTATTTTCTTTTTCTTCGCATTTAAATGGCATCTGTCAATTCGGCGGGCAATATTGCCAACGTCGAGTGAGGACAAAAATAGTTTACAGGTCAAGTCATTCAATAGACAAAAAAAAAGGTAGGTTCTAAAAAAAGCCACAATTTTTTTCAAAGTCAATGACGGGACGGCTGACTTGTTTTTTGATTATCTTGCTCTATTAAAAAAACTATTTTCTAGACCTGACCTGACCTCATTTGACAAGGGTAAAATGTAGAATTGTTCGAATGAACAGATGCCATTATGAAGATGAAGAAGATTTAAAAAAAAAAAAGATTTTTATTTACTTTTGGGGGACAGATAATGTGTATTTATTTTTGCTTGTGATTAGCTAAATAAAATGGATGATATAGTTTTTATTGATGATTGGATCAAGGATCGAGTTTTAGGATCGGGAAGTTTCGGTGTCGTAGTACTTTGGAAACACAAAAGAACAGATGAAAAACTCGCAATTAAAACGTGTAAATGGGGCGATGAACTCACAACGAAGCATAGAGAAAGATGGACAAAGGAAGTAGAGATGCTTCAGAGCTGTCGCAACCCAAATATTGTGGGTACGAAAGAATTACCGCCGGAGTTTGTAAATGGCTTACAGCGTGCCAATCCGTCGGGGCTGCCGATACTTTGCATGGAATACTGCAGCGGAGGTGACCTGCGACAAATCCTCAACAAACCCGAATCTTGCGCAGGCCTAAAAGAACAACAAGCCAGACAAATACTGAGCGATGTCAGAAATGCCGTGCAATTCCTTCACCAAAACAGAATTACACATCGTGATCTCAAACCTGAAAACGTAGTGATGTGCGTGCTTGACAATGCAGGGCCAATAAATGCACAAGGTCAACAGATGGTCTACAAACTTATAGATCTCGGATATGCCAAAGAAATTGACTCCAACTCAATTTGTGCCAGTTTTGTTGGGACATTGCAATACCTAGCTCCAGAAATTCTCTACAGCAAAACTTATAGCAATTCTGTAGACTTTTGGTCATTGGGTCTTCTAGCGTTTGAAATAATTTGTGGAAAGAGACCATTCCTACCTTATATGGCTCCTGTACAATGGATGCCACATGTGAAAAAGAAGGCTCATTCTAATATTTGTGTCTATGAAAGTTTCCATGAAGACATAGAATACTCTGATGAAATTTTCCCAGAAAACCACATATCTAAACCGTTCAGAGAACTGATTGAAGAGTGGTTAAGAACAGCATTAGAATGGGACCCTAAGCTAAGAGGAAGAGTTGCTCCTATAAGAGTAACTTTTGATTTACCTGCTGAAGCAAGAGACAAACTCGGTGATGTTGTAATTTTTGACCAACTAGGAGAAATATTGATGAAGAAAATCATCAAAATATTTTCTGTAACCACTTTTACCGAACTTGCTTATAGCATCGACGATACAACAACAGTATCTTCTCTGAAATCTTGGATCCAAAGAGACACTAACATCACAGCTTATGAACAGATTTTGATATCACAACTTAATTATATAGAGCTTGAAAATAATGATCAACTTGTCAAATACTGGAATGGTAACAATGATACCATGTTGTTCCTTTTCAGCAGAACTGCCTTCATGGCAGACAGTTTAGAACCCATTGTGCCAAAGTCTGTTCAAAGGTCTTTGGAGCACCCAAAAGCTCTTTACAACTTCAAAAACAGCCAAAACTTGTATCAAAATGGCCTATACTTTGTCCAGTCTCAAATGGAATCTTACGACTCACTTATAAAAGGTATATTTGTGAGAGCAGAGTCTTTGAAATATGAAGGGAACCAACTACTTCTGAAACACAACTCAGTAGATAAAGGCATTGGAAACTTATTAGCTCAAGATGAAATTCTAAAAAAGATGAAAAAAACAGGCCAGAAACATATCACTGATCTGAGAGAAAATGCTACAGGAACCAACTTGCTTGGTGGCTTTGACAAGATATTCAAGGATTCTGAAGAATTAAATGATAAAATCTGTAAGCTAAAAAGTGCTTGGTCCCAAGTGACCGTTAGACTGCAATCGGCCACAAGAAGGTGCAATGAACCCATATCAGCTGATCTCAACAGTTTTGTGGCTAAATATAACTTTACAACTGTTTACACCAATGCTTACAAAGTTTTTCTGTTTTACAAGAAGAGTATGAATGAAATGAGAGGAAAAGAAAGACAATGTCACGATATAATGAAAGTGTGCTATGACTGCCTCAAACTCAGAAGCAAAATTCTAACTGAGATCAAACACCAAGCCTTTGTACTGAAACTGGTGGATTTGAGCGCTGAGTTTGCGAAGATAGGCGACATAGTAAAAAAAGTGTCTGAACACACTGAAAAGTTGACAGAAGATCTTGGGAATGTTACTGAAGAGCTTACAAATTGCACATGGTCTACAATAAGTCTGATTGTAAAAGATGCTGATAGCTTATCAGATCTACCTTACAGCGTGGTGTCCTATGAGAAGAAAGATTTCAAGATTGGAGAGTCTGTGTCCAATCATTGCATTAAAATGGTGAACAAAGTTGAGGAAGATGATACACTCAAATCTTTGATTGAAGACAGTTTGCAAATAAGGAAAAGTCATATGCATTTAACTGAGAAATTAAATTCGCAAAAAGAGCTGTTAAACAAATCACTGCTTGATTTTAGCTTTTTACATGAAAATTAGTATACTCGGCTCAATTTGTTTTTACAACTGGGCCTGGGTGACATTTTGTAAAATAGAACTGGTTAGGTCAAGATTCAAGATTCAATAAGCGTTTATTCAATACGATACAAGAATCACTTTGAAACGTCTTAAAGCTAGGTGAGTCTAGGTGCCAGTTCCACGCGACCAAGCGTAGAAGAACAGGCAACAAACTACGTCTCGGTTCCTACCGTTTTTTTATATGATCCTTTTACAAATCAAAAATAGTCTAAAATAATAGCAGTGAAGTTCCAGTGTGGTGCCACTTCACTTAGTCAGACGTATGCAATGTAATTATACAAAAGCAAAAGTTTCAAAGACAGCACACGCTACGCTTCAAAGTTATAATAAAGTATCTACACAGATATAAAAATAAGATATTAAATAGTAGGTACAGACATTGCAAATTGACATGCTAGCTTCCTATGGGTAGAGTGACCGGGACATCGGGCCACGCAGTTTTATCATTCATATAGCTATCTAGAGTATGGTACGCTTTCTTTATCAAATTACTCTTAATATAGGCTTTAAACTTCCGAATTGGAAGCTTAGTTGCATTTTCCGGAAGTTTATTGTAGAAGCGTACAGTGTTCCCCATAAAAGACCCATTTACCTTCTGTAAACGAAATTTGGGAATATAAAGTTTATTTTTATTTCTAGTGTTAGGGCAGGGCAGATAGGTTAGAGCAGAGATTTATGAACTCCTTATTGGTTTCCGAACTCCTTGGGTTAGAGATTTCCAACTCATGGGTCATTTGTTGTTTTCTAGAAGTTGAACTGCAGTCACTTAAAGAACCTTTTATGTAATCTTTGGCATCAACATTAGTATTAAGGAAACTTACTATTGTAGCTTGAGTTTATTTTACTTAACAATTGTAGATCTGTAATCTATTTGTTTTTTTAATATTTCTACTTTTATGTGCCTAATTATATTGGTAGGTATAACTAACCTTACTATTGTAGGTACAGTGCCACCAACTTATCTGTCTATGTGACAAGGAAGAATAATGATGTCAATTTTGTGATGTTGGTGCCCCTCTCGTCTAACAGATAAGTTGGTAGCACTGTATAGTGTTAAAGTCTGGTGCTTTTAAAATGTTCGAATTTGTTTTATTAACAAAGCGTGTGCAATGTGCAACTAAATAAAGAAGTGTTATTTCTTGTTTTCAGTTTAGATGTGGTTACTATGATATTAAAAGTGCCAATATGTTAAATGTCCTTATTAAAGTTTTATGAATTTTACTAATATAACTTTATGTATTGTTTTTTGTGTTCTAGTCAAAGGTATGTGCAATTGGAATAAATTCAATTTACGTTGTTATTTAGTTTTTTGTATATATGGAAGTCATTAAATATGATAGAAACAATTTAAAAATCACTGGCATGAACTAGGTATTAATTAAAATTTATTTTAATCAAAGTGAACAGTCCAACCATTGTTTGAAATTGTTCATCATTTTGTTCAGTTTCTTAACATCGGCTGGGGTTTGAAGGTATTCTTCAGGTGCAAACCTTGGCTCCGGGCTGCCACTCACGTGAAGCCATATGGCTAGTACAGCATCGTCGACGCTCGCGACAGATCTGCGACATAATCTCGCTGAAGTCACGCAAGTGCCAACCAGCGCTCTCATGCTTCCCACAGAAACTGTTCTAGGTATTTCTTTACGCGCCGCTAAAAAATAGCTTCTCAAAAGGGTTTCTGCTGACAAGTCTAACGACACCTCAATCCCAGCAACCAAGTCAATATAAGACGCCAATTCCCTTAACGCTTTTATTTCTTCACTGCTGCTTTCTACTGGCTCGAGTGCACGTTCCAAGTTGAACTCGACTATCTCATCGCTGTAATCGCAAACATCGCCGCGGCAAATTGTACCGAACACGCTGGCGACATTGTATAGAACAACCTTCTTGAAATCCATCCCTTGGGCCCACACGGCACTGCGAAGTTTCCCCTTAGCTGTTTCAGTAGTTACAGTACTACTCTCTACGGCGGCCAAAACACCACTAATTTGTTTTTGACTGTAAGTATGCAGAGGTAATGGCATAACGCAAACTCCCCCAGAACTTCCTAGAAGGGATTTGGAAACGGAAGCGTTACAGGTTCCTAAGAAAATGGAACGATCAGCGATTTTAGTGGCATCTGTCATGAGTTGTCCGACATAGCCCGTGTCGTAGCCAGCCGCCAAAACGTGGACTATGTCTGAATCCGTCAGAAGGCTTGATTTCACACTGCATAGGCTGATCAAAAGATGTATTTTGAGATTCATGAAGCAGTTGAGTGGGCAAATATTGACACCGATACTCGAAGCGAGGCAGTAAACGAACTTCCACGGAATACCATCGCAAGCTAGGTACAAATCCTCAATATCTTTTAAAACCAGAGAGGTGAATGAAGTCGGCGGTGGCCTTATTTCTTCCAAAGTCCAGACGGTTGTAAGCTTCTTCAGCACTACTGCGTGTATCGAATACTTTAAACCGAGCGTTAGTTTTGGTATCAAGTCGTCAGTAATGGCGAAATTCCTTAAAAAACATTGATTTCTCATTTTAAAAGTAGCTGTGACTTGTTCGCCGCACCTTCTGAAACCACTGTTTTCAAACTGAACACTTCTGCAAATGTAACATTTCGGAGGAGTTTTTGGGATGTAGTGTAAAACAACTTCGCTTCCTTCACACTCTTCTGGGCAACACCATACGGTGTGATGAACGTAGCTCGTCGGTTTGGATATTGAAATCAGAATACCTTCAAATAACACTAAACCGCAGCTTTGTTTATTCCCTTGAACTATCAGTTTTGATAAACTTCGTAATCTTACCAAAGCGACGCATTGGTCTTGTTGAACAATTTGATGGCGCTCTCCCGTGCTGGATTGTAGACATGCAAACAAAATCTCACTGCACATTCGCTGCCACTTCAATGGCTCTTGAAGTAAGAATGTGCCGACGTCCGCAAATGAATCTAACAAGTCCATGATGTCAATATTGAGAAGGTATCGAAGCGGTGGAAATTTATTACTTGTCTTCTCAATCAGTTGCTCATCTGAAAACTTTTCGCATTCAGTTTTCATATCCTCTAAATGGCGCCTTTTATCTAAATATAGCAATAACTGGCACTGCAACTCCATTGCTATAGCTTTTAGTACCTACGGTATTTTGTTTTCTGTTATCTTGTTTTCTTTACAGAATAATATAGAAAAACTGTAGTGTAAGAAGTAGTTTTTTGCTTGCCTAAAAAACAATAGTAAAGTAAACGTTTTATTCAAGATGGCTTCCTAAAATTCCCGCCAATTTTTTTTTATCTGGATTTTTTTGTTGGATGTAAAAGACCTACTTATTTATTCAGCCAGCTTTATTCTACACTCTCAATCAAATTTTAAAATATTGTGTAAGATAATCTTTGCGACACCGAAAATTGTCGGGGCCTTCCTACACACAGCATTAGGGCGACCCACGCTGTGCTAAAGGACAAACACTGACTCCCCATGAAGGTCAATAAGCAATCAAAAATTGGTGACTGGCGTTGGGGCGGAAATCAGATGGATATCTACTATGCAAAATAGTAGATTATAATATTTTATGTAGGTAGGTAGGTATCTACACTTTACAACCCAATGACATAAGTAGAGCCTTGTTCATTCATTGTAACCGTACAATTGCGTAGTAAAGTGCCGCAATAGAATACGTGGTGCCAAGTAGGTAGGCAGGTACATAAAAGTGGCGAATGAAAAAAAAATACCCAGGCGTACGGAAGTCTCTTGATTGGGGAAGCTCTTGGATGGGATGATACCTTACCTGTGTTAAGGTAGTTGTATGAGTAGTCTCTTCTCTCTTCGTTCTAGGTGTTTTGAGAGTCACAAGCTGAAGCGAGTCCAGCATTTCTAGAGACGTCCTTCAGATCGTGACATAAAGGCACAGTTACGTCACGTTGATCTAACGTAAAGCCTTGCGCACATCAAAGCGTTCTGTTCTGCGGTGACGATCAGTGAAACGCTGTCAAATATCACAATTATATTTCTGATCGTCATCACCATCGCCTAGATGTGCACAGGCCTTAAGTCGTCGTGCGTGGTGCTTAGCTTTTGTAAAGATGCTAGGAATGATTTATATCTCCAGATTAATCCTGACACCTGTCTCTGTTGGTAGGTATGTTTCCTCAACGACGTTGACTTCCCGCAATCAGCCGCCATGCGCCATATCGCTTCTCAATGCGTGAGTACCTGGAACTTATTGAAAGCAAGTTCTCTGCAACTGTACATGAACGGAGCAGGGCATGTGGGCGGAGTGAGCGTATTTGAGATATCCATGCGCGGGCGTGCGTGGGGAGTCTGTCCTGTCATGTCAGTGCGTCGGCACTCGCCTCGCGGCTGAGTGCACTCTGAGCCGTGCCATGCCGGAGCACGACGCGTACCAGCTGCGGCCGCGCGCCGCGCGCAGTCGGGAGCCTCGCGCGCGTCGCACGACGCAACCTCTCAGCAAGTACAGGAGGAAAACCGCCAACGCGCGCGAACGCAGTCGAATGCGGGAGATAAACCTCGCTTTCGAAACTCTAAGACGGGCCGTCCCCGCAGCTGCCATCACGGGCACCCCGGTCCCTTGCGAGAAGCTGACCAAAATCACGACTCTGCGACTCGCGATGAAGTACATCACAGCTCTATCCTCGGCGCTGCGGGAACCCAGCTCCGACTGCGAGTCGCGGCCGGAGAGATGGTCGTCGCCGCTCTGCTCGGAGCTGTCGGAGTTCTCCGCGGAGCTGGACCAGGAGACTCCGTCCGAGTTCGCTGAGGACTCGCTATCACCCTTCGATTCCTTCTTCGCGGAGTTCGAATGCGACTACGTAGACAGGACTTTTGCGTGACAGTGCTATGCTTGTGAGTTGTGAATTGTGATTGTGTTGAACTTGTTCATTATATTAGGTATTAATTTAGCAATTGCCATACTAATATTAGGTTTATGAGATAGACTATTTTTGAATTTTATTTATTACTTTTTTAATAAATTTTAATTGTTATCGTTATTATTCGTGTCGTTTTTCTGTATCTTTTCATTGCCCTATTTTTAAATCGAACCCCTGAGATATCAATCCTCAATGCTGATTTTAATTTGTAACCGCTTTTGGTAGTCCCAGATTCATCTACTATATCAAACTACCTACACCTAGTACCTACAACTACACAACTATCCATTGTTCTAAGTAGTTTTATTTGTCCAATAATACTTACTTGCCCATTGGTGCGGAATGATGTCGATTATTCGAATGCCTCCGGAAGCGTGGGCTTGTCAATTTATTGCCAAGGGTTCTCGCGGCAAAAGACATCGCAACATTTTAAATGCACTTAAAATTTATCTATAAGACACTGACAACTGCCAGACTAAAAATGTTTTTAATAATTTTGTAAGTAATAAGTACGATGGTCAGTTGACCCATCCAAGTCCTTAGAATCTTTAAGTCCTTAAAATCTCCAAACTGAATTTAGGTAAAGGTCTAAAAATTTTAAGCGTTAAAATTACGCAATTATATTTGGATTTAATTAACACCTCATCGAACATTTCTAGGAAAAAAGTGATTTCATCAACACATTTTTTCTTCATTCAATAAAATGAATAATGTTGAGTAGTCACTATCATGACGTCACAATGACGATTTCTTTGCAAACGAAAACTGTGTTGTGATATCATCAAAACTCAAGCTCTTCAATGTAATAAATAAGCCTAGTAATGAACAGCCGCGCGGCTGTTCAATCGGATCGTGGGTTCAAATCCAACTGGAATCCAACTGGATACCAATTTATCTATCTTTACAAAGATTTGTGCATTGTGCAAAAAAAAAAATTGTAGAACCTAAAAAACAAAAAACGTTGCGTCAAATGAAACATCTTTGAGGCGCTCAATCCTTTCACCACACTGGTTTGAAAGATCTAGTTACACGATAAGCAGACCACAGATAATAAATTAATTAGCTATGGTACAAAAAATGCCTCGGGTCAACTTTCTTTCGCAGTAAACCCATCGGCCTATAACATAGCCCACGCGTATGCCATTGTCTCGAGTTGCTGTATTGCTGTGAAGACGACTGCAATTACTTTTTGTTACGGATCATTTATTTTGAGTTCATCGATTTATTGATACCTAACTTCCTTGATTGGATTTAGATAGATCAGCAGGGCTACCACGAGATCCATATGGTTATGGCTATGGCTGTCAAATTGTGTATAGATAGGCTGACCCACACATTCATTTTCTTCTTGGGTTTTAATGTGTTGTAGATTTCTTAGTTTGTTTCTTTCTCTCCAGAGCTTCTGTGTGAGTAACGTCTACCTATCTATAGATTTCTTAGTTCGTTTCTTTCTCTCCAGAGCTTCTGTGTGTGTAGCGTTAGATGCCTCTATCTATCTATAGATTTCTTAGTTTGTTTCTTTCTCTCCAGAGCTTCTGTGTGAGTAACGTCTACCTATCTATAGATTTCTTAGTTTGTTTCTTTCTCTCCAGAGCTTCTGTGTGTGTAGCGTTAGATGCCTCTATCTATCTATAGATTTCTTAGTTTGTTTCTTTCTCTCCAGAGCTTCTGTGTGAGTAGCGTTAGATGCCTCTATCTATCTATAGATTTCTTAGTTTGTTTCTTTCTCCCCAGAGCTTCTTTGTGTGTAGCGTTAGATGCCTCTATCTATCTATAGATTTCTTAGTTTGTTTCTTTCTCTCCAGAGCTTCTGTATGAGTAGCGCTAGATGCCTCTACCTATCTATAGATTACTTAGTTTGTTTCTTTCTCTACAGAGATTCTGTGTGAGTAACGTAAGATGCCTCTACCTATCTATAGATTTCTTAGTTTGTTTCTTTCTCCCCAGAGCTTCTTTGTGAGTAGCGCTAGATGCCTCTACCTATCTATAGATTACTTAGTTTGTTTCTTTCTCTACAGAGATTCTGTGTGAGTAACGTAAGATGCCTCTACCTATCTAGGTATAGATTTCTTCGTTTGTTTCTTTCTCTACAGAGCTTCTGTGTGAGTAGGGTTAGATGCCTCTACCTATCTATAGATTTCTTAGTTTGTTTCTTTCTCTCCAGAGCTTCTGTGTGAGTACCTACCCATCTTTATATTTTTTTGTTTGTTTTTTTCTCTCTAGACCTGTAGTTAACGATACTATGAACTTTTTCCGTGGTGACCCCGACAAGTTTTGAAACAGCATTTTTTTCTATATACCGTCACAAGGATGCAGTGCTGTATCTTTTAACTAAGATGAATCTTAGCCAGTACGTAGGCCTACCACAAGCTCTGTTTGGCTCTGGTTTTGAGTCTGTGTGAGTGCTCACTAGTATATTATACTGTGCGTGTGACGATTCGGCGTATGATTTATTTAGTCAACACTCACACAGACTCAAAACCAGAGCCAGAGACAGATCCAGACAGAGCTTGTTAGGCCTACAGTTTGAGAAGACCTAGCCTAGAAGCCTAGTTTGTCATGTTGAATCGACGTGGAAATCGAACCTGCATCTCTCGTGCCTCAGAAGACACAGTCACAGCGGACTGCAAAGTCGTGACTTGACTCGAAAATTCCAGTTTTGGAATTAGTTTTGTTTTTCTTAGCGATGAGTTCATCCGAGTTCACTCTCCAAAAGGGCTGACAATGACAAACATGCGACCAAATTATTTATTTTTTTGTGCAAATATGTTTTTGCTGGTTGGGCTATCAATATTTGCATGGGTGACTGCTAGTATCACTTTGAAATGAAATAAAATTTACATTACAGTAAGTAACATTATTATATCTACTGTTAGGTTCCAGCTAACAATGTAAATTTCCTAGTGGGATAACATTGGTACCCAAACTAGGATTAGGTACCCTGTGATATGGCATACCAATGCCCTTCGCTCCGCCGAACAAACTAAGCACAGCAGCTTTTATTAATAACTAGCGGCTACCCGCGGCTTGGCTCGCCAAGTTCCCGTTCCCGTTAAGTTTTTGGAATAAAAAGTACTACATTACCGTCTACTTGTTATAAGCTACCTCCTCATCAGTTTTCATTCTAATCGGTTCAGCCGTTCTTGAGTTATTAAAAGTGTAACTAAGACGAATTTCTTTTATAATATAGATTATTCTTTCTCGAGCAATGCTCTTGTCAGCGTAATGTATGCATTTATGCATATAAATTGAATGAAAAGTTGAATGAAGTAGGTGGTTCTAAGAAGCAAAATACCAAAGTATCACATTATTACAAATTATTGGACGAGATCTATTTGTAGGTATTGTTACGGCGAAAACTCTTCATTGAATACAGCTACAACTCGGTTTTACTTTAAGACACGGCAAACAATTACAACTACGCAAGACCCCATCTTCTTCTTCTTGTTCTAAGTGATGTCTCGCGTCGCTCTGTCCGACTAGGGATGTCCTATTCCCAAAACCGGCTAACAGTATGTAATTGATAGTACAACTTACAGGGAGGTACTAACTACTATACCGTATCTACGCTACTAAATATGACGTCATGCTTTCATTACGTCACGGCCTACATTGTTGTGGGACGGTGACCTTCAATATAATAAGGTATAATTTCCTATAAATCAAGAGAACATTTGTCTATTATCCCCATCTAACCTCATCTATTTCCTTCTGCGCCGTAGGAGATGGGTTCGATGCCCAACGAGAATAATGAAGATTGTTCTCTGTCTGGGTGTTATTGTATGTAGGTACTTATTTACTTATATGTGTAAAGTATTATATCAGCTACCTGGTTCCGTACAACCTCTGCTTAGCTTGGGGCTAGATAGTGTTGTGTGGATTGTCAACAACATTATTATATTTTTTTATACAAATTTTCATACGATTGAAGATAATGTTATAAATTAATATAACTACCAAAAATATACCTTTAACATAATTACAAAATATAAAGCTCATAATTAATCGTAACTTAGCGTTATAGATAAAGTATTTGTATTTCTTTGCTTATTAAAAAAAAACAGTCATCTCTGTAAGTTATTTAAAAATAATGTAAATGCCCTCGCAATTATCTCTACACTCGTCCCAGGCCTTATGCAACGGACGTACAATGCAATAAAGAACCAAGCGGTCCTGTGCGCATGCCCAATTCCACGGATTGCTTTCTCACCAAATAAGGACACATGACAGTTCACTTGAAATATGTGATATGTGTGTGATTAAATGACAGACTGACATGTGGTCTTACAATCGTATAATATTTGGTGGAGTTGTATTGCATGATACCGTCCATAAAGCTCAGGCTGCTTTAGGACGTTGAATGGTTTTGATTGAACTATTGCTTGCCAAATTGAGTGCGTTACCTTAGTTGGAATCTTAACGCTGGATTACTTTGGGAGTTACTGTCAATCAGATAATACCTAATGCCTAATATACAGGGTGTTTTTTTGGGAAAGGCGGTGATGGCTAAGTCCGAAACCATGAGAGTTAGGGAAAAGTCGTGACAGGAGTCATGCCCTCGATTTAAAAGAAAACAATAACTGCATATTCGTCTTATTTACAAATCTTTAACTTTTGACTTGCGAAGGCTATTTTATTAAACACCTAGTTTAATAAAATAACCTTCGTCCAAAATCTATTTGTTTAGATAATAAGCATAAGTGTTACAACGTAACCAATAGGCCAGTAAGTACAATCAGCTGCAAAAACCTTCCTAAATTCTTTATTGTACAGTCAGCGTCAAAAGTAGATTGGCATTTCTGGTTAGATTCAAGTTTTGAATTACATTTGAAGATCAGATCAGAGAAACCACAACTATTAACTTTTAACGCTTAACCTTTAAAAGAATTTGCCTCCTGCAAACCTTTGAGGTTAAGAGAAAAGTTCAACTGAAAAGGTAGCGACTGTTGTCGGTTTGTGTGTTATTTTAAAAACATTAAATGTTTATAAATTTCTGTTGCTGCCTGTACCGAAGTTGATACTGTCTACTCTAAAATATTCAATTATCTGTTCAACCAATTGAACATAATATTGGATACATTTCCTACAATTTTTGTAACGGACTGAAAAATGCAATAATTACAATCACAACAGAGTTAAATAAAGAAACTGTTACTATCATGAATTTTAAAACGGGTAAATTCCTTACATTACCAGATCAGATACT
Organism: Thera obeliscata; assembly: GCA_947578465.1. NCBI lineage: Eukaryota > Metazoa > Arthropoda > Insecta > Lepidoptera > Geometridae > Thera > Thera obeliscata. The sequence continues at coordinate 24,259,535 of OX387914.1, forward strand.
AGGATAGCAGAAACGATGGAGGGGTACTGTAGATTCACAAAGAGTCGAGATCACGGGTGGCGTAAACCTGTACCCTACTATAGTTACCTTGAAACGAGCTAGGTATGACATAATTTTATAATCGTGCTCCATCTCGAGAGATGTCGTGATACCCATAAAGTAGGCCAGATTTATAACGATTTATGAGCAATTTACCTATTTACCTGTGATTACTTCACCCTACTTGTGAGATGTGAGACATTGTTATTGTCAAAGTAAGTACGTGGGTTCAGAACACTCCTATCCTGTGTTTATAGTTGAACACGTGTTCAGATACTTTTAAATACGTTGATATATACCACTATTTTGTCTCTACCAAAAAAAAATAGGGCAATGTAGAACATTATGAATGTGCAATCAGAATTTTTAGTTTCGATAAAATGACAAAGTTATTAAATGTTAAAATTTTCAGAAATCCTGCATAAAATTATGGACATTATTAGTTACGAAGTACTAGAGAGAAACAAATTTACGCTGTTCGGTTCCGCTTGGTATTTAGCGTTTATGAATGAAATGATTTTTGCTTTCATTTCTTAATATTTGACTAAAAGTTGTGGTTATTTAGGGATATTTTTTTATGACTTGAATTCTTTTTTTTTCGTGGATGTGTTTAGTAACAGCAGCCAATATCGGCATTTTTTTTTTGGTAATCACAAAATAGTGGTGTATAGCTGCCCAAATGCCACCATTTCCACCTACAAATTGATATCCCAGGATAATCCGGGAACGAGTGCGACTTATTTTTAATAATATTATATCTTTTGTATACCTATAAATCAACATTTAAGTAAATTAATTATTTATGATTTAAATGCGCCTCAAATAGGCTAATTTCGTGGACTTATAGGACTCACTATAAGACTCATTGCATTTTTTTTGTCCTTGGTGTCTTTATACATCAAAACACTCTACGATCTACGACCTACCTCCTCGAAAAATTCCATAAATTAGTTCTATACTTGGCAATTAGCCCAAGTGAGTCATTAAAGGAAAAAATGACTTGCAATCAAATCAAGTTGGAAACAAGTTGACACGAATCATGTTTACCTAGAAAATAAACTAAATTCAGATGAGAACACTAACCTTGTAGTAGTGTGTTATACCTATGTATACTTAATATTATATACCTATTCCATGCACTTTTAGTGATAATAAAATATGTAAATACCAACCCAACTCACATAAATACTTACACACTTTATGTTCATCATACTCATCACAAAACAACTCATAATTGTATATTTTTATAAGAAAATAACGTATTTACACAGCAAGGAAAAGTACAAAATGTAACATAAACCACTGAACTATCTGCTGATCTCTGCATGCGATCTACAGATAACGTATTTACAAAAGAAGGATAAGTACAAAATGTAACATAAACCACTGAACTATCTGCTGATCTTTACAAGCGATCTAGAGATTGCTCAAGTGATCCAAATCAGTGCCAGAAATGTTACCAAGATACATAGCTGCATTGCCTCGCTGAAAAGCAATGCTGATGATTTGAAACTCTACTATCTAATTTTTTTATTAGAGTAGGTCCTAGGTAGGTACTCTAGCTATACCTAATATATCTTGCATAGTACCTATACCTAGGTAGGTTAGGTACACTAACTTGCAAGGTCGTATTTTCTGACATCAACGCCTGCAGTGGATCGGGCGCGACATTTTTGAGGCTGTGCAAAACGCGCGGGCGAGCCGTGGGTAGATCGCGTTTTTTTGACCAAAATAAAACAGGTTATGGGTGATTGCAACTAACTTACTGATGGTTCTGTAGACAAAACGATTCTATCGAGTCTTATAAAGTTAGAAAGTCGAGTTTTATGGGAGGTAATAAAGGGCAGCGGTAATGATGAGCGCGTTGATGTCTTTTGTAAGGAATTAGATATTGCACTTTCGGTTAATCTACAGAAATATAAATAGCATACTTGTGGAACGGCGATCATGCGCCCCGTTTGTATGGGAGCCACTGTCGCCCGTTCCACTAGGACTGTCATTACATTTCGCGAGAAGATAAGTCATTCTAAAAAAAGGGAAGGAAGGAGGATGTAAAGAAAGTATTTCTTTGTTTTAACTTGTCGCTTGACTTCTTGTTCCGAAAGTAGTTATTGCGCAACAAGGGATTTTTCATTTTACGACTCCCGAAAAAACTGCTGAAAACTTTTCCTGTCACATATCTCTTCTACTAGGTACGTTCTGTAGGGTGAATCTCACAGCTCTTATTCGATGTATTAGACAATGTTTTAGGGATACCGCTGAGAAGGAACCCTAAAAATCTTTACCTTTTATTTTGGCCGTACGCAGTCTCCGTCGAATTTGGCTAACAAATGCGGATGAGCTCGTGTGGTCCTGTAGGGAATTTGCAACTCATTTTGGCAACAAGAATACTTTCCACGCCTCGGCCGCAGCAAGTACCAGTTACGTCGGTTATCTGCCTACGTAAATCATGGCAGTAACCTGATACTGTATGGACATTATTTAAATTGATAATTCTGCGTTGCACCGCATACCTTGGGGAATAGCAATATTTAATTGGAGAATGCAACTAGTACCTACTTCTGACGATATTTACTTACTATTCCACCTGACCATTTGGCTGTTGCTGGTCAGCCTGTGAAGCCACCTGAAAACCTGTTGACTGGTTCCACCTGAAAATCAGCGTCCGCGAGAAAAATCACTGATGGAGTTGGGCTGGCTGGGGTAAGGTTTGGCAGGCGGACAATGCACAATACACCCCATCGCGGGACGTCAGTGCAGATCTTATACTCCAACGCAATTAGAATTAGAAGAATCAATGATTTTTTTAGCAGCGGTGTTGTGATGTGGTTACCACTCCTGCAGCCTCTTGGTCGGAAAACTTGCCACCGCCGCTGTAAGGCATTACTACTCTCCGTTGTGTTTAATTACTTTTAATTAGAATACTTTTAGCAGGACACAGTGTGATTCCATTACGTGTTTTTGTAGAATCGCTCTCATGGAACTGGCACTTCAAAATAATCCTTTGAATAAACAAGCTGTAAATAAAACAAAATTAGCTTAGACTCGCATGATTAAGAGAATTTACGGAAAATAAGAATATTTCAAGGTATCAGTAAGTGAACAGGCCTTTGCATCTACTGTAAATGATTTATCTAGCGTCAGGAGCAACTGGTGATTACTCAAGCCCGACTCGCGGAACGCTATAGTTCCTGGGACAGAATTTTAGATGGAATAAGCTTGCCAAGCACCTATACCATCCTGATAGCTTAGTCGGCCTAATCCACAGGAAAGACATGGTCAATCCGTGCAGTGCTGTCTAAGCCATGGGTTTCCTTGCACGATGTGATTTCCACTGATGAAGTTAAAGGGTATTTATTTAATGGTGTAAGACCTAAGTAATCAAGTCACATACCAATAATCTAGACGGGTCAGGATCGTATTTATTTGAACCAACAAAAACTCAGCAAGATAATAACGGTTAGGTGTGTAAGTTTCCATAAAAGCTGATCGTTTGCCGTGAAGTAAATAAAGTGTCTCTTGCACAGTGTTGTAGTAAGAGCATTTGCCACCGGGAATCTACCACCAGAGGCAGTCCCATCATAGAAAAGTATCCCTCATGGGGATTTTGTAAAAATAAACTATATAAGGCAACAAATCAGGGGATGGGCCACAGCTTTTCTTGAATACACCAAAACTGCCGTTCATCTTTCGTGTCCATCATGGACACGGAACATGAAAGTGTGAAAGTGACATCAGCGTGAAGTCCGCTGCAACACATAAACCTCTCTATATTGTTACGGAAGTGGGTACAGGGATTGGAAGGAAACGAACGTTTTACCGAAAGTAGCGATTTATTCGCACTACGAACACGTAACACTGCACTGAACGCGTAGCACTGCACGAAACGCGTAGCACTGTCCGACACTGTCCCCGCGCACTGCGCGTTACACGGTTCAACGCTGTGCTCCGAACACTAACAGTCCACTGGGAGCACTTCACCACTTTACACTTCACTATTCACTATTCACTGTTCACTATTCACTTTCCACTATTCACTTTTTCCACTTTTCCCCTTTTCTTCTTGTTCCTTTCTTCAGATCACTTTCCACTGAACTGCCCGTAGACGCGCCTGCAGCTCCTTATATACCCGGAATTTCGATTGTCATTTATTGAATTTCGATCGTCATTTATTGAATTTCGATCGTCATTTCGTTTTCTTCTGTTGGATTCCGATCGTCTTTCCCTACCTGTATAATTTCTTGTTTTAGTCCAGAACTTTCGGTTCTTTATTTGAATTCGTTAAAGAAGGCACTCGCCGCTACTAGAATTTTCTGGTAAGATTTGAATGTCGAACAAAAATCTTCACGTAGTTACGTCAGCACGGCGTCACACTACCCCCTCCTTAGACGTGCTCGTCCCGAGCATCGTTAGAGCCGTAGTACCGTGCCAACCTGTCCACATGAACCACTTTCGCTGGACTTCTTGGCGTTTTCCGAATTCTATATGTGACATCATTGATCCTCGTAATTACTTGAAAAGGGCCTTCCCAACTCGGTTGTAGTTTTGGAGATTTTCCTTTCCTTCTAACGGGGTTGTGAAGCCAAACAGCAGAACCTTCTTCAAAGGACTTGGAGTTGACGCTTCTGTCGTATCGCGTTTTCATTCGCTAACTAGCACGCAGATTCTCTTCCCTCATATGCCCGTGAACTTCCTCCATTTTCTTTCTCAAATCTTCCGCGTATTCCGAAATACAGCTAGGCGTATCTGGAGGACAACCCGCGAGAAGATCCGCTGGAAGTCGAAGCTCTCTACCAAAGTTCGCTCGGGCCGGAGTAGTAGAGGTACTCTCATGAACTGCCGTTCTATACGACAGAAGAAACAGAGAAATGTACTCATCCCAATTGTTCTGATGACTTTCAACAACTTTTGCCAGATGCCGCTCCAGAGTTTGGTTGAACCTCTCTACCATTCCATCAGATTGCGGATGATATGGCGTAGTCCGAGTTTTGTGTATCCCCATAATTTTGTATGTTTCCTGAAAGACTTGCGACTCGAAATTCCTGCCTTGGTCACTATGGATTTCAAGGGGTAGTCCAAATCGGCAGAAAACTTCATTCACCAGTTTGTTAGCCACAGTGATAGCTTCCTGATTTGGTAATGCGAACGCTTCTGGCCACTTTGTGAAGTAATCCATTATCACCAAAATGTAACGATTTCCACTATTCGTCATTGGAAACGGCCCAGCCACATCCAAAGCTATTCGTTCCCAAGGAGCACCCACGTTGTATAGCTTCAACGCTCCCCGACTTCTTGTTTGTGGTCCTTTGACAGAGGAACAACTCGTACATTTCTTGCACCAGTCTTCAACATCTTCCTTGCAGTGCAACCAGTAATAACGTTGACGAATTTTCACCAAAGTTCTCTTCACACCGAGATGACCACCTGATGTTCCGTCGTGATACGCTCGCAGTATATCAGAAATCTTTGACTTCGGCACAACTGTCTGAAGATGATTGTCTTGTCCTGATGCACTCTCCCATTTTCGACATAAAAGACCATTGTGTAAGAGCAGGCTATTCCATTGTGCCCAATAGCTCTTCGTTACTGCACTCATTCCAGCTACTTTCGAGAGGTTAATGGAACGTGTCCTTGCTGGGTTGCTGGGAGAAACCTGCTTGGTGTATCTTGATGACATTATAATAGTGGGGCGAGAATTTGATGACCATTTGAAGAAGCTGGAATCCGTATTCAACAAGTTGAGAAGTGCAAATCTGAAACTAAGCCAGAAGAAGTGCTCATTCTTCAAACGGCAGGTGAAAGTAAATAGTGAACAGTGAATAGTGAATAGTGAAGTGTAAAGTGGTGAAGTGCTCCCAGTGGACTGTTAGTGTTCGGAGCACAGCGTTGAACCGTGTAACGCGCAGTGCGCGGGGACAGTGTCGGACAGTGCTACGCGTTTCGTGCAGTGCTACGCGTTCAGTGCAGTGTTACGTGTTCGTAGTGCGAATAAATCGCTACTTTCGGTAAAACGTTCGTTTCCTTCCAATCCCTGTATCCCACTTCTGACACCAAATGTTACGGAAGTGGGTACAGGGATTGGAAGGAAACGAACGTTTTACCGAAAGTAGCGATTTATTCGCACTACGAACACGTAACACTGCACTGAACGCGTAGCACTGCACGAAACGCGTAGCACTGTCCGACACTGTCCCCGCGCACTGCGCGTTACACGGTTCAACGCTGTGCTCCGAACACTAACAGTCCACTGGGAGCACTTCACCACTTTACACTTCACTATTCACTATTCACTGTTCACTATTCACTTTCCACTATTCACTTTTTCCACTTTTCCCCTTTTCTTCTTGTTCCTTTCTTCAGATCACTTTCCACTGAACTGCCCGTAGACGCGCCTGCAGCTCCTTATATACCCGGAATTTCGATTGTCATTTATTGAATTTCGATCGTCATTTATTGAATTTCGATCGTCATTTCGTTTTCTTCTGTTGGATTCCGATCGTCTTTCCCTACCTGTATAATTTCTTGTTTTAGTCCAGAACTTTCGGTTCTTTATTTGAATTCGTTAAAGAAGGCACTCGCCGCTACTAGAATTTTCTGGTAAGATTTGAATGTCGAACAAAAATCTTCACGTAGTTACGTCAGCACGGCGTCACAATATATACATTTCCAGGAAGAACGATTCTGATCCATTTGAACCAACAAAATCGTCACAACTCACATCGGACCATCACATTCTAGATGCAATAATTATTTTATTCTACTCTGAAGTTGACTTAGTTACAGCCCTGGGTTCTTGGGCCAATAGTGTCACTTAATTGCAGCGAGTCATATTTAGCGCCATAGCGGGATAGATTCGGTCGAAAACATTGTAAGAAATCTTGATTGTCGATCCTAATTGGATATCAGATATTTTTATCTGTTTATTTGGTAGGTACATACCGCTGTCTTACATAGAAGCGATGTTTGTGTGTGTGTACCTAGATGAAAGTATCTATTTAATATTCGCATCTTAAATAATAATAATGAGTCACCTGAGAATCATTAATTTTCATTTTCTTTAATTATGTAAGGAGCTAAGAACGACGATATTCTTAAAACAATAGAGAATTGGAGATACCATACGAGTCCACTAGATTTTCGTTCAGACTATCGTAAAAAATGAAATAAGTAAATACACTTAAAAAGTGTCATACATTTTACACAGCGGGCGGCGCTTAGTAGGGTGCCTAGTTAGGCCTAGGTCTAGGTATAAGTACAGACTAGTGTGAGAAAACTATAGCCCTCACCTACATACTTCTAAAGTGAGTGACTACTGCGCTTCAATGTGCACTTATTATCCTTTTTATAAGCTTTAAAGGTAACAAAACCAACTACTGTATAGAAACTATATAGCTTGGTATACCTAGCTATAGAAGCAGGCGCCTATACTAGAGAAAAATTAGTAAAACTTTTTTTAGAACACCATTTAGGTTGGCTGTTAGAAAGGTGTGTTAGTACACCTATTTTTGTCCTCAAATTATAAACAATAAATAAAACATGAATAAGTTTGTGAAAACGGTTTTTTTTTATCCTAATTTGTAGTGTTTGGGGTCTGGTTTCACCAAACCTTACTGAAATGGACTTGAGCACCTACGCCATCCACTGAGCATATTCGACCTCCTCCTCCATAGTCGGTCCCTCATTGTTGAGAATCGTGACTGGACAATGTTTCTCCTTAGGGAGCGGTCGGTGGCCTGATGGGAGCTCCTGATGCATCGGCGTTTCCAGCCGCAGAGATATCTGGTCAAGCCAACGCTTGGGGCTTCGGCCTCTAGAGTTTTTGCATTATAATCAGTCTCTCGATACAATCGGTATTTCTGCGAGCAATATGGCCAAAGTACGTATATATCAGGACTCTGTGCAGCCAAATAGAAGACAGCTGCTTTCGATGTTCAAACTTATTCACCTAATCCACAGGAAATACATTGTTAGCTGAGCCCAAAACCAACCAACAGGTAGTTCTATACTATCAGGCTGTCAGGTAGACTGCAAGATCACACTAGCCCTCTTTGAGGAGATAAGATAAAATACGACACTTTGTCAGACAATCTATGGTGATATGGATTATTGTGGATTTGAATCTCATGTTCCCACGCTTCTAAAATACAAATCTAGGACACTCCATATACGTTAGTTAGATTTTAAACTAGATTTGTTAGGGCGTACGATTGTATTTAATAAGTTTTCAAGTTGTCTTGCTGTGGGAATCAAACCTGCACCATGTATATTATTACTTTTAAACGTAGCGTGTGCTGTCTTTGAAACTTTTGCTGTTGGCAACACGCTGGAATTTGATTGGTATTTTATTTTTGTTTCTTAAAAGGATCACACAAAAAACGGTAGGAACCAAGCCGTAGTTTGTAGCCTCTTCTAGGGCTTGGTCGCGTGGAACTGCCTAAACTCATCTGACGTTTTACTTGTGAAACTAAAAAAATTTTTTTTTAATTTGAATTTGACCAGCTGCGGCCACTGATGTCATCATGGTCATGCACCGAGCTATAGAAAATAAAAAAAACGTGACACTTGTTGTATTCATTTTTAGGTTAGCACTGTGCGTTTAAGGTTGTACTCATTTTTGTCAGCTTTTATTGAGCGACACAATAAGAACTAAGATCGTGAGCTTTTGCACGTGTCTTACCTTCTTCTGCTGAATCTTGAAACTTATTCTTAGAAGTAGAAGGTTCAAAATAGCGAATAACTCTTGCGAAAATTGGTTTAACTCGTATAGGGTTGTCGCTTGACATTGTCGTATTAGGAATGGTGAGTGATGGATTGTGAAAGGGGCCTAGACCTGTCAACCACGGTACAATGTTAGAGCTCATATTTTTTCTTGGTGGTCCATGAAAGGCTCTACAATAATGTAAATTACCTTCTATCTGTACTAGTTTCGATGTAGGTTGAACAGTTCAGTAGATACTATCAAACTCCTTGCAGAAAACACGTGACGTCATAAATATTATAAAGAAGATTCAATCCAAAAAGTGCTAAGAGTTTTATAAGCCTTACGCAAATCTAAGCGTTCAGCGGGAGCGATCAGTGAAACGCTGTCAAATATCGCTGTCATACTAGACAGCATTTATACTGATCGCCACCGCTGAACGCTTAGATGTGCGCAGAGCTTAAAGATTATGTGCCTAATTTGATCTATTATAATAGTATACATTTAATTTTGTATTTTTGTGTGTAACGAATAAATTCAAAAAGTACTGGACCGATTAAAAAAAAACTTTCACTATTAGAAAACTAAATTATCCTTGCTTTATTTTTTACTAGCGATACTTCCCGGCTTCGGGTCGTAGAAAAAAGGTGGAAAATGTGAAGTTCCTTTATGCATAGGAGTCTTCAAATTTTTCCACCCGTGTTGCGGGCTGCGGGTGAAGCTGCGGGCGGATCGTAGTTAATATATCTTAATGTTAATATAAATACTTCAAGTTAGTAAGATTTTCTAGAGTTGTACCTTGGCCTGTAACCCTTAGGTCATTTGCGAATCGGCGACCTCAAAATTGTGACACGGCCTTGCTGTCATACCTACCTAGCTACCTACCTATACCTATAGGTTTATAGGTGCGCAACCAGTTAGTTAAATAAGTAAACATACATGACTCACTGCTACAAGCAGAAATTCGGATAAAAACAAACGGATTATAATAGATTCTTTGACTGCACTGACTTTTTTAATTGATTTGACTGGCCTCTCAGTCTCAGCTCAGTTGGTAGTACCTCTGCCTACTGCACCGTAGGTCGTGGTTCTATCCCCACCGATAACAAATATTTGTGTGGTGAACACAGATGTTTGTTATATTGTATTCTAAGTATTATGCATGTATTTACGAAAATGTATATTATGTCAGTATTATAGCTATCTAGTCCCCCTTGGTACAAGCTCTGCTAAATTTGGGGCTACAAAGTGTTTTGTGGATTGCCCACACTAATAATTTTTAATATTTATTAAATACACATTAATTACTATTTATTTATTGACGCGCAGGACAGGGGAGGCTGGCAAAATATGAAGGAGGCCTTTACCCAGCAGTGGGTGATACCGGGCTGAAATGATGATGATGATGATGATGATTTATTAAATAATTGAAATGTAAAATCTCCCTATTTCACTTGAATGACGAGATAACTAACTTGAAATCCTACACACAGATACAGAATAAATAAACAGTATTAGGTACGTAGTCGTAGAACGATTACTATTACAACGTAGTCCCAAAAAAAGTTTAAGTTTTACTTTTTTAGTTAAAATAGTTCAATAATTTCACACAAAAGACATCAACGCGCCTACGGGCTACGAAACGTGAGGGTCTACGAAATAATTACGACTGGGATATGAGCTCCGATGGTAGCAGCCTTGCCTTCTGCACTGTTGGCCGTGGGTTTGATTCCCACAGAAAAATAAAGGATAAGTATTAAATTGGTTATCTGGTTCCTATAGTACAAGTTAAAAGTACCTATACTGAAGCAGCATCGCTGTGTTTCGGTTTGAAAGGTGTGGGTGCCGGTGAAATTACTGGCACGTGAGGCTGAACATCAATATGCCTCAAGTTGATGGATGCAGGGGAGTGCATCGTAAAGCACGTTCCTGAGGTGCGTGACCTACTCTTGTCTTCATTCTTCATGTGCTTCTTCTTCGTTAACTCACATTTTGGAACTACGCTTCCTACCTTTTTTTATGGGGGTCTACCCTAGCAATTTTGTAGTTAAATGCCAAAAACAAAATGATCAGGTTAATACGCTGATCTGATACATACATGACTCACCTAGCCTACCTACTTAGCAAACAGTAGTCAAGATCCTTATAAGGCAAGGTGGTCCTTCGAAACGCTTTTGCACACAGTGTTCGATTTGATTAAAAATACGCTGTGTAATATGTGCTATAAGTAATATGCTTGGAAAGAGCATATTTTTACAAACTTCGAGATAAATCAAAATTGGTGCATTGGCCAAATAATGCGAGCAGCAACCGGCAAAAGTTGTATGAATATCAATTACTTCGTGTTTAGCGACCAGATATATTACATAGTAAATCTATATACTCGTACCTGTCGTGTAATTTAAAAATGGAACGATCCTGTACTCCGAAACATGGCAACCAAAGAGGCAACTTACCAAAAGTTTTATTTAAATTTCATAAAACGAATCTCTTTAGGCGCCTAATGGGTTTCCAACCTCCTTAGTTGGTGCGAAGAGACCCAAGCGATTCCCCACCTAAACTAAACACCCCTTCATGGCAAATGCATAAACCCATGCGAGGCAAAAAAAAAAAAAAAAACACCCCTTGTGGGGGGCCATTCGCTGACTGAAATAATCGTTCAAAATAAGTGCTATTGGCCCGGGGAATAAACATTTTAACTAGGTCATAAAAATCAATCAATGCTAGCACGATCATGACAAGCCTGTATCTACGCATGTGAATGATGTTGATTTTCCATATAAAGGATGGAGCCACCTTATCTAATACAGTATCACACATAACTTTGATCTTTTCTATCTACCAAGGCACAACCACCTTTATACTTATAGGTATAAGGTAGACCATAGTTTAGGATTTGAAAAGACACGTGGTGTAATTTAATCGTGCGCTTACTTAGAGCCGAACTGTATACGTAAATACGTAATCAACGCTCTAACTCAAGAAGTTTCAAACACTCCATAATCGAATATTAATTTACTGAAGTGACTATTTTTGGAGAGACACTAGACTTCGATGAGCTTTAATGTTTTTAACCAACTTCAAATAAAAAAGGAGGAGGGTCTTAATTCAGCTGTATTTTTTAATCTTTTCTATCGCATAACTTTTTCAACTCTAATAAGAGCGGATTTGAAAAAAAAAGTTTTACCTATAACGTCTAAAACGGCCCCATAGATGAAAAGTTGTCATGAACATCGGTTCAGGAGGTTTGGCCATGAAGTTGGTTCCTCAAGTTTAAAAAAAAATGGTATTACTCAATTATGGTGTTTTGCGCCGCCAAAGTCACCTCACTACTATTTTTAAACTTCCAAAAATCTGAAAAAGCATAATCATTGTCTCGAATAGGGTCTAGGTTATGTAGATACTTAATCATGGTTACTTGTGCATTATTTTACCTACATTACCTGTAAAATACTGTCCTACTCCTATGTCTATATCATACAATGCCAAGAAGGTATAGGTAAAGTCCCTTCCCTATTCCAAGGTTTACTTCTCAACACGTAGTCCCAATCAAATTCAGCAAATCGAAAAAAAACATTTTTCTATACGTTGTCATTAGACCTAGTGTTGGAATAATTAAGTAAAAGAATTTTGATATCAATTAGTGGCTCTAATGGTGAATGAATGCACCTACTATATAAATATTTATTATATTCAATATTATGTAGTTGCTAACTAATATTTTATCTCAAAGATATATGGCTGAAAATTCAACAGCATTATTACTTGTGGATTTATCTGAAGCAAAGCAGAACTATTCAAAAAATCACCACAAAAACGGCTCCAGCAATATCTGAGATCGTATTTAATTGGTATTTTAACATATTTTCTTGAGTTTCATTGATATAGTACTTCATTCACGTTTTTAGAACACGCTTGGCGCTTGATTCAAGCAATCAGTCGGACTTCATTTCCTGTGTCTGTAAGAGTTGGACTAATTGATTGTGTTCTATCTCACATTGTAGTAAAGCCAACTAGGTACCGTTTTTTTTTATACATACCTATATTATGTATAGTAGGTAGTATTTCAATTAAAAAAATAATTAAACCTCTTAAGCATTGCGCACAATTAGATTGCCATCGCAGATCGCCAGGTTTTACAATCTTCTGAGTAGTACGCTACCAGTCGGTTTAAAATTATGTTTATACCATACCCCCTCAAAAAAGCTTATTTTATTCACTGAAAACAGTGAATAAAATTTAACCTTCCTTGTTTTCAAATAAAATCAAAATCAAAAGTTATTGATTATATGTCACATTAGAATAGTAAAATCATAGTTTTTAATCCTTTTTCGCTCCATCATCATCATCATTAGCCTGAAAAAGTTCACTGCTGGATATACGCCTCCCCTACACATTTCCAGGAAGAACGATTCTGAGCCATCTAACCACCGTCTTCCCGCGATCTTAACAATGTCGTCGGTCCATCTGGTGGGTGGGCGCCCCACGTACGTTTTTCGCTTAAATCTTTCTTTTTCTCGTAGTCATGGTATAAAGTATAATATGCAACTCTTGAATAAAACGGATTTGTATCGAGAGTCATGAATCACTCGTGTCGTTTAGGGTTCTAACACTTGAATCACTCGCTACGCTCGTGATTCAATCATTATGAATCACTCCTTACGGTCGTGATTTATTCGTTAGAACCCTTCACTTGCTTGTGATTCATCCATGACCCTCGATTTAAATCCGTCTTTTATTCACTAGTTGCATAATGTACCTACTATTTCTTTTTTTGACAAGTTTTTTTTTGGCGTTGCATTTTGTCAAGTTTTAAGTATGGGCCTTTATGGACGGATGTAAGGTACGAAGTTGTGGCGAACTCCTTGGTAGTTTTTTACTTAGTAACTTTTGTTAGCCATAGTTTTTTTTATCAAACAACGGTCCATTTTCAAAATTCAAATATCAAGGCAGGCGAAACAACAGAAGCTAGCAGTAGCAGCACGTCACTTTCCTCTGTCTCGCGTTTGTTCGCATCTGAATAAAAGTCCATTGAAGAAGTGTTGTGTTTTTTCATTATATCCCCCGTCAGAAGGAAGCTTTCTGATGGAAGAGGCGTAGGATGCATCTCGAAAAAGTAAACAAAATCCTTTTCCCATCCCTATTATGTATTCATAAAAACCAACGGATAGCGTTGTACGTTGTACTCCGAGATGCTAAAATAAGTATATTTGATTTACCACCTGACCAATTATGCCTCTATTTATAAGTTGGTAAGGTAGAATACATGATATGTATTCAAGGGCGGATCCAGGGGGGGGGTCATGGGGGTCATGACCCCCCCCTGAGCTGGTTCCAGGACTTAGGTGGACCACTAATTGTACATAATGATTTTGTATTATAGTATGTATATTTTGTCACCATACAGATTTTATGTAACTACAAACCTTCAATATTTAATTATTTTAATCTAAATATATATAAAACTCTTACGCTACTGACTGACTGACAATCAGCGCACAGCCTAGGCCGTTAGTCCTACTCGTAGAAGCATGAAACTTGGAGGGTGTGTTCCTTTTATAGTGTAGAGGTTCACTAAGAAAGGAAATTGGAAAATTATTTCGCTAAAAAGAGAAAAAGGGGAAAATGGTTTTAAGAAAAATGATGATTGTAAAAATCAAAGCAAAGTTAGATGCATGAAACTTGGACAATAATACATAATTATATGTAGGAGCACAGTGTGAAAAAAAATCAGGAAATTCTTACAGTTGGTCATGTCAAACTAAACAAACCAGATTCGATTATACACCAACGCATACACAAACCCAACTTAGCCACTAAAACAAAATCACCAAAAAAAGGTTTAAAAATACACAAAAAAACACGGTCATAAAAAATTTTGCTACCGCAGCACCTGTCACCAAATTTGAATACACACAAAGGTTTACAAGGTTGGCTAATAAAGCACTTGCTTTTATATTCAAACGCATTCTAAAGTTTTAAATATAAGCTCAAAACTATTAGTAACCAGCAGTTGGTAATGTGAAACTTAAACAACCAGATTCAATTATAATACACCAACGCATACAAAACCCAACTTAGCCACTATGACAAAATCACGAAAAATTGCTTTACAAAATACCTAGGTACGCAAAAAAACTGTAAAAAAAACTGCTACCGCAGCATCTGCCACCAGATTTAAATACATACAAAGGTTTAAAAAAAACCTATGTAACCACTAAGACAAATCGCGGTTTTTGTATGCGTTGGTGTACAATCGAATCTGTTTTTTTGGTTTAACATGACCAACTGCTAGTTACCTTAGTTAATTTCGTTTAAGATGAACACACCCTTCAAATTTCATGCTTCTAGGACTAACGGCTTAGGCTGTGCGTTGATTGTCAGTCAGTCAGACGACAGTGAGTAACGTAAGAGTTTTATATAATATTTAGACTAGTTATACAGGGTGGCCAGAACATTCACGTCCGAAAAAAAAATTTTGGTCCCTCGTATCGTGGGGTATCTGAATCACCTTCATGTATGTTCCGCGATTTTGTAGGTATAGTTTTCGAGTTATTAATTTTTATCTGAATTTACGGGGAATTTCGACACGACCACGACCAACTTAAAAAAAATTCAAAAAAAAAGGTAGTAGACGTTTTAGTAATTTTTTTGCAACTGAATCCTCATGAGTTGTACTTTTATGCATAAAGCAATTTATGGTTCATTAAAAATACCACTTCTTATTTTAAACTTTTCTGACCAAACCTATGAAGCTATTTCTTGGTTAATTTCCAGTATTTTCTATAAATAGTTAGCCTTAAAAATGATAAAATGGGCAAAAAAAATTTTTAAATCAAATTCATATGAATGTTCCATCTTGCTGTCTTTGAAGCCCAATTTTAGCAAAAGTAGCCAATTAAGTACTGTTTTTTTTTGAATAATTATGGAAGCTAAAAGTATGGCGCATTTTTTGAAAGCTACTTAGGAATCATGAAGTTACCTGTTTAGATTTTTAATTTAAAGTTGAAAATTTGTATCACAATTCACCAAACGTTAATTGTTTACTTTGGGTCATCATTTTCATAACTTTCTTTAAAGTAACAAAACTTATTGTTTTATGCATAAAAGTACAACTTATGAGAATTTAGTTGCAAAAAAATTACCAAAATATTTCTACTTTTTTTTTAGAAATTTTAAAGTTCATTTCGAAATTTCTCATAAATTCAGAAAAAAATTCATAACGCGAAAACTATACAAAATCGCGGAACATACATGGGGAAGATTCGGATACCCCACGATATTCCCCACGACGGACCAAAATTTTTATTTTGGACGTCAATGTTCCGGCCACCCTGTATATTTAGATAAAATATAGGCTGCCTCATTCCGTGCGTGATAGTGCTTCTCTGGATGTCTTCAAGAGAAGATGGCAATAATGTACGAAGTTATTATGTGTTAAGTTTTCAAGTGTACAATAAAGAATAAATATTTTTAAGTACAGTACTTACGTACATTAATAAAATACCTACTTTTAACTTGTATCTATTGTTATCAAAATTAAATTATAAGTTCTTGACTTGACCACGACTATGTGACCCCCTCCTGGCGCCAAAGCTGGATCCGCCCTTGTATGTATTCTACCTTTCCAACTTATAAATAGAGGCAGTGTGGTAGGTACAAAATTACTGTAGTTGGTATGGTGAAGATGACTTGTCTTACGTATTGACGTAGTTCCTGATACGTGATGATATTTTTAAATAGATAATCGACAAAGCATGTAGGTACTCAGTCGGAAATCGAGTCAATATTTTAATTCTCAATACCTCAACTGTCTGTTCCCACGTGTATTATAGTTTGTCCCCAATTAAATAATTATAGCGGATCGATGAAAATACCTAAAACCCGAGCTAATTGTGAAAATGGCGGTGAAAATCATTACCTCTCCCTTGCACAGTATTGTTCACATTAGTTACCTTAGTAGTCTCTCTCGCTCTCACTCGTACGTAGGTATAGATTAGCGCCGCTTGGTGTCTTTTGCTGGGTTATACCACCTACTCCTATGCCTTCAATTGGCTGACCCAATTATTGATACAGACGATATTGTTTGTTAGTAAACCATGTTCAAGTCTATAGGTGATACGACGTATAAGTGCTATAGGTAGTCATAGCCTCACAAAATGGATCTTTGGAACAAAAAAAAAATTTTTTTTACTAGAGCATTTCTCGAAATTGGCCCAACTTTTCATGTTTAGGTAAAGTTGCGAGTTTAGGGAGCATGCCTGAAGTAAAACACACCCAAAAATAAATTTAAGAAAACACCAAGTGCTATTTTTGTAGTTCCACGTGTGCATTCTACCCCGCAGAGCTGCGCTTGACAAACCTTTTTTTTAAAGCCGTTTATTTATATGACGCACAAAGTTAGTCAAGTTGCTCGTTGCACAAAGCTCTGCAAAATCTGAGAATAACAATAGAAAATGCGTCCGCGGCACACCAGTGCTTGATGGCGATATTAGGTAAAAGGTAAGTATACCTAGTATACGTTTTTGTTTGTAAGCTTTCAAAAACTCGAACTCTTTACTCCTTCTTTTCACAACCGTGCATGCCACCGCGTACGCATGTGGAACGCTTCAATAATATAATCACATAGTTAGAAAAATGTGGAACTGCACTTCCACACTTTTTAACCCTTAGAAATAAATTTAAAAGCTTTTCAAAAGTGGTTGCAAATTCTATTTATGGCAATAAAATTGCATTAAAAATAAAGATGGCATAATCGCTTGGAATACGATGCAACTCATACATTTCACTCGAACTGGATATCCTGACCTCAACGTGAATCATGCGACCTGCCTGTGTTCGACTACGAATACTGCAGACTACGCCAACCTAAAGTTACGATTCAAAAAGTAGGTATTGCGTCGCCAAAAAAAGTTGATACTTACACATACTACATACTTTTACCTGACGGCTCTCTTCTTCTGATCGTTTTACTATGGATGTCTATTATTCACTGGGACTTTTAGTCCGATAGATTCGTAATTAATAACCTAACTAGTAGTTCGCCCCGAACTGAGATCTCGTGATGCGATTCAAATGCTCTGAAAAGTTAAGTACCTAAATAAATTCCTAATCAGAAAAAAATGTGCCACCATCACGCATTGTGTTTTATCTACTTTGAGAAGGATTTCTGTCTAGATTTGCTGTTTGACCTTGCCTCTGAGTATCCCTCACTAACTTCGTATGGTAAATAAGTTTTAACTCAATTGGCTAATTGATTGAAGAGTTCCGTTGGACTGACCTTGGCTGATGATGAAGTCAAGACCAGGCCGCTTCCATCATTTTATGACAGCTGAGTACTTCCTTATCTTATTTCAAGAAAAAAAATAAGTAAAAGTAAAATATTGACTGACCAGTAGAAAAATCTTGATGTCAATGCTTTGCTATAGGCGATGGTTTCCACTTACATCAGGTGCGCCATCTGATTTTTACATCAGATATTTGTATTTAAAAAAATGCACTCATGTAAATCTACCAGCATTGAAATTGAAAATTTTAAACATGTTCAAAGTTCACATAGTTTACCAACATCGGCGCGGCGCCATCGCAAGTCGGTTACACCACAGATTTCATCTGCAAGCTATTTTGGCGGCAACGTGACTCCCATAACGGGTGTCTTTTAGTACCTTTTAGACCAGATTTTTTACTTTACATAACACTCGATATGGTAGTTAAGTGTGTATTGTTACCTAAATAGGCTGATTATATTATAATCGTCAAGAGATCAGACTTATACGGTAAATTTAAGAAGTTACTGCAGGTGGTCGAAACGATCCAGTTTTGGTATATCTACGTAAATTAATCTCAGTTCTCAATTGCCATATCAGATTTGGTGTTTTACGGGGTTTAAGATAAAATAGTTGCTATAAGTACCTACGTTTTGTAGGTGTCTTGTACTTTGTAAGCATGATGAACATGAGGTAGGTTGTCAACGTCTACCTGAGTACCTAGCAGGAGAGTAGCAGCGTGACAAAGTTAGATATGTATGTCTGTTGTCTGAGTAGGTACATCAGTTTTTTTTTAATATAGGCTTGCGTTTGACCGCAGTCTCATCTGCTGTTAAGTGATGATAATGATAAGTTCTACTGTTCTGGCTACTCGTAGTTCCCTACATGAAACATTTGCGTGAATAAGTATTATGCCCCTTTTTTTATACTACTAGCTGATGGAACAAGCATATGGCCCACTGATGTTAGGCGGTAAACATCGCCTATAACAAAGCATTGCCTCGTAGGTCACGCACGTCAGGAACTTGAGGCTTACGCAGATGTTTCGCCTCACGTGCCTGAAATTTCACCGGCACCCACACCCTTCAAACCGAAACACAGCGATGATGCTTCACGGCAGAAATAGGCATGGTGGTAGTACTTCCCCGGACGAGCCCTTCACAAGGTGCTCTACTACTACTAGAGCCCCTTTAAGTACTCTACAGTTAATAACTCAATGAAGGAAAGCATGTTAAAGAGTATCAAGGCAGAGCAAAAGATATAAAAATTTTAAATTGCAAAACGTGTCGTGAACTTTGCTAAAATTAATTGCATTACACCCTGACACAGACAATTTGCGCCTAAAGCCTCTCGCCATATTAGGAAGAGAAGACCGGTCGCGCCTTATAGAGAAGGCTTTTTGGCTTTCGAAAACATTTGCAGATATCGCCCCGCGCATCGTCCCTCAGTGATGCATCTACCTACTTACCATAGCCTACTTCATGATCATAAAGTCTTAAACCCATGAGAGAGTAAGTAGCACACTCTTTTATTTTACTGGTTTGAATTTGTTGCAAAAAGTTGTAAGTAAAGTAGTGGAGTTGTATAGTTGTCACTGTGGATCATAATTTAAAAGTCAGCACATCAAACATCAAGCCAAATCCAATGCCTATGCTTACCTAACTGTTAGGTACTTACCTACCTGTTAACAAGTACCTACTAACTTTGTTTTTGCTTTCTCAATAATCGAAATCGGTCCATCCGTTGCGATTGTCACACGGACTAAAAATGGAAGGAAATATTAGGTATATTTACAGATCCCATTTCCTTCCATTTTTAGACCTTTCAAATTAATACATAGTATTTATTTTATTATATACCTACCTAATGCACCTATGTAGTGAATAAAGGACGGATTTAAATCGAGAGCCATAGATGAATCACGGATTAGTGTGTTCTAAATTCAAACACAAAAACTGGGAAAAGAGCTTTATATACACTGTTTTCAGCTTTTTAGAAGGGCTACATGGTATGAACATACAGTTTGAAGTAGTAGCTCTGCCTTCTGCGCTGTAGGTCGTGGGCTCGATTCCCACCGAGATCAAATATTTGTGTGGTGAACGCAGATGTTTGTTCTCTGTCTGGGTGTTATATTGTATTCCAAGTATGTACATATTTACAAAAAAATGTATATAAAGATTTTATTAGCTATCGGGTTCTCATAGTAAAAGCTCTGCTTAGTTTGAGTATAATAGTATACCAAGTATTATCTTATCTCTGGTTTGGGCCAGATAGTGTTGTGTAGATTGTCTAAAATATATTTATAATTTAAATATCAAAATACCTAGACTAGCCCAGCAGTACAAACTGCAGTCGGTTTTTTTCAAGTTTTTAAACTTATTTGATAGTCTAATAAAAAAGTTGGCAATACTTTGCTTCCACGCTCGCTGCTAGTTGTCATTGTCATGTGTCATTCTGCTGCCATGTCAGTAAATTCGCGGCGCTCTTATATTTACGCAATATTCACCACGGCATGTTTATCAAAACTTTTTTTTAATTTTAATTTGAGCTTTCTGGGTTAAAGTTTTCTGTAATATTCCACTATCTTTCTTCATCTTCTTTCTTTATTCTTAATCTGTAAGCTTATTTAAGTTAAATCTTACTGCATTCATATAACATCGATTTTTGATTAGAGCTTTCATCATTTTTTAATAATAAGTTGATGATACACACTAGCAAACATTTAGCAAACATTTTTTTTAAGGAAGTCAAATCTTCTCCTGCCTTGGCTTTTACCGAATGCAACTAGAATGTAAAAAAAAAAGCGGTGTTTCTCACGACATGGAATAAAGGATAGTTAGTATGGGATAAGGTTCGGGATAGGGTGATGATGATGTTAGATTTCGTGAATCTAAGATATTTCCGAATTACAGATACGCTAGTAGTTACTATGACACGGGGTGCTTGCTACTAACTATTATCTATTCTGTGACGGTTCACAGAATAGATATTACAGATACGCTAGTAGTTACTATGACACGGGGTGCTTGCTACTAACTATTATCTATTCTGTGACGGTTCACAGAATAGATAATAGTTAGTAGCAAGCATCCCAAGGCGTTTTTCGTGACTGTAGATTTTATGAACTAGCGGTCGCCCGCGGCAGGCTTTGCCCGCGTAGTAGGCCATTGCTAACATCCATCCTGTGGAATGTTTGTTTTATTTACCTACATGATTTTGTAGATCTACTGCATTTAGTTAGGTATTATGAGTAAGGTGGGCACTGATGCAAACGAGCTTACCTGATGGTGGATTCAGAAGCTGAATACCTATGTTTAAAATGATTACCAGCTCCTAGGTAGGTAGGAGTTCTGTGTGTAAAATGGGACTTCTCAGCAAATAGATAGATAGACTTGTCTACCTACATAGAGGTACCTTTTCATCATCATCATCATCATTAGGCCTACCTTATTTAGGTACCTACCTATTATGAATAAGGTAGACAAGGCACTGATGCCAACGAGCTGCGGCAAATTCATCATCCACACTTGATGTGCGGGCTGGTTTCCGCAAGGCCTCTAGTGGGCCCTTATTGCGTGGCGCTTGACACGAACGAGTTGCTCGAACTTTTGTAGGTTCTACAACACCCCGGTTTCCTCACGATGTTTTACTGGCATAGTGCACATACATTTTTCTACAGAAAAACTCATTGGTACACGACTGGATTTGAACCCACGACTAAGGATCGGAAGGCGGGTCCGCTACCACTAGACCACCAGTGCTCTCTGCCAACGAGCTTACCTGATGGTGGATTCAGAGGAGCGTGTAATCATAATACTTAATCATATGTATGTATAGGTAGGCGTTCTGTGTGATAATCGGACTTCTCAGCAAATAGGTAGGTATGTACTTATAGGTACTTAGGTAGGTAACATTGTCATCATCATTATTATACAGATTTGTATTTTGTAACAAATAAACTCAAAAACTACTGGACTGATAAATTTCTTTCGCCTCTTTAATGCTGAATTATCCCCGAGTACCATAGTTACATTATATCTAGTTTGAGCAAATGAAACCTACAGGAAATAAGTCTCTTTCACCAATAACTCTGCATCTGTAGTTTAGTAACTACTGAGTAGTTCGACAGTTGGTACAAATAAAATGAAATGAAATATATTTATTTGCAAGAAGTATGGTACAATTATAAGATCATAGGGTATGTAAAAAAGTGGCTCACATACTTCATCGGCGACCAATATACAAAATTCAAACAAAAAGTAGAAAATATAAGTTAAATTAAAATAAATCAGTGTGAGAATAATAACAATAATCAATTCAGAATAATAATTCTTAAAGAAAATATAAAATAATTTAAATGAAATCTTTAACGCTATAAAAACATTTATACAACATTGTAGATTATCTTTAGTAGGTAGTTACTCCATCACACACATATAGCAAGTTTCTTCATTCACAATCTGACCTATCACACTTTTGGCAGGGTTATAAACACACATCACACACCCACTAAAGTGGGGTCTACCACCTGCTAGCGCTAAGTTTGACACACATCTTCAGCCCACTGAAGATGAAAGCCCACGAGGTGGTCTGGCATGCGGCAGAGGTGTCCAGCCCTGAAGAATTAAATGTTCTTCTCATTATTGATGACTGCCCAGTTGTAACTATGCGTAGGAGTTGACTATGAGCGGTTGGTTCCCAACGCTGCTGGAGGTATTGGAGTCGTCTGTGCTGTAGGAAATGGTAAATACTCTTCAGATGATAATAATAAGACAGATGATTAATTACCGATGCTGTTGCAGCCATCGCATTTCTGTCTTATTTAATATTCCGGTGGATTTTATTTCGTAAATATTAGCTCGTATCTCGAAATAGCCTAGCAAGAAATATAGAACAGCAGTGTTGCCAACGACGCTGGGATTGATATCGCCATTTTTCACAGCTCAGGTAGCCTAATGTAGCCGAATTTTAGATTCTGTCCCCTAAAAAGAAAAAAAAAGGAGCGGAAATATAAAATAAAATAAATTTGTAGTTTAAATTGAACTTTAACTTTATTTATAAAAAAAAAACTTATAAAATACTAACCTTCAAAAATATTCTGGATCGTCTGCCAGCAACGATAAAGCACCAATTTTCCATGCTTTCCCATGTTTTTATCACGGAAATAATATTTTAAAAGACATATACACAGTTTGTAGAAGGACAGGATAATTTCCAAAGCGAACGAAACTAAAGAAAGTGACAAAACATTTTCCTGAACTACGTAGTTAGCATAATATAAAAAATTGCGGTAGTCACTAACAGCAATACATGTATATCGACGCATGAAAAGCAAACCTTACTAAGCGACAGTATGGGGTCAATTGAGTTTTATATATCAATCGAATCGCCAAAAAAATCCGCGTCGATTGGTCTGAGTCTCATAGCGCTGCGATGAGTTTTGCTGTCGCTTAAGAAGTACGTGAATTCTTAGTATTCTAAAATATTCGGCCCACTAAGCGACACAAAAATACGCATTTTACTTTATTCGGTTGGTTGAACAAGTTGACTTAATATTTTTTGCGGATAGTAATTTGTTCATCATTCGAATTTATTTTATCCATTGACTTAAATAATTTTTCTTCAGTAAAAATCATGAGTACGAAGCAGTAAGGTATTTTTACCTGAATTACGCTTTTCCGTCAAAGTCGCTTCGCAAATTTTATACGAATACAAAAAAGATCCAAGTGTTTCCTTATGCACTTGTTACTGTTATTGTGTTTAGCTCTATTTGTACTTATATACTATTGCTTGTTATGAAATTGGCATAAAAATCAACTTGGACAATTTTACAATAAAATGAAATATTAACTTGGTGTCGCTTAGACAATTTTACTTGACAAATTCGTTCGAAACTGAATGTCGGTTAGATATTTTTACCGGCGTGAATATTGTATAAAGAATGTCGCATACATTATTTTACGTGAATTGAAAAACGAGTGATGATGGTGGTTAGGAAGCGCAGTTTTGTGTCAAATGTCGGTTAAAAACATCGCACTGCGTGAAACAAATGAATCCGCGCGTCGGTTAGAGAGGACGCTGCGCGGTGCGCTCGCCGCTCTTCCTTCGATTTTGGCGCGTAGTAAATAAGAAAACTGTAAGTAAAAATTCTTATTCACTTATATAAAACTATTCAAGCTCTAAGGAAATACTTGCCAAGTATTTAATTAAATTAGGTATAATTGCGTAGTTAACCAACTACTTTATTTTTATTTTATTAGGTACGGTTTTACATCATCATCATGCACAAAAGACACCGCTCATCTAGAATCATCGACATAGCTCTCGCTTCTGCTGGAATAGGAGCATCGCCCAAGTGTCGACAAAAATTAAACAATGAGATCACATTTAATAATCAGTCTCAATATTAATTTAACAAGGCACAGTTCAACACACAGTTACTTATTTCTAAAATGATCACGGGACTCATCCAAGTTTTAAAAGTTTTTGGACAGTTAAGTAGATATTTGTAATTACAGTAAGTACCTATACTAATTCTTTCTTACTTTTCTGTACTAAGATACATAACTATAATTATTTAATGTGTAATGTAATATTCTATGAACTTATCACAATTTTTTAGGAACCTGATACATTATGTATAATTGTTTCGTAAAATTATAAAAGTTATAACAATCAAAACAATCGAAGTAACTATAATAATATCACAACGTAACTTTTATCATCTTTGTTCAGATATTCTTTAAGATTGGTTACTACAGATCGATCAAATTAACTTGAAATTGAAAATAGAGACAGCGTTACACAAACATCGAGCTTATCTTGAAATTATAAATACACACAGTGTTTATTGAATTCACATGTTTGTATAATGCTATTTAAATTTTTAATTTCTAAATATTACCTTTATCTTAGTCGATTTGTATCTCTAATACTAATAAACAGGTACTAATTATAACAGCAAAGGAATAAAAACTTGAGTAAAATCAATTAAACATAATCAGGGTCTTCTATATCTGATTCAGGTAACATGTCTTTGACATTCGCATCTCGTGGAATGTTTTTATACTCATGATGGAAACAATCTGGAATTATGTGGTCAATGCATAGTTTATGAAGATCGTCGTATTTCTTTTTAGAAATGGGTAGTAACGACTTATAGCATGACATCAGTGGAACCCTCGTTTTAGGCTGGACTTCAACATTAAACGACTTGGCAGCAGCATTCATAGACGT
Organism: Thera obeliscata; assembly: GCA_947578465.1. Lineage (NCBI taxonomy): Eukaryota > Metazoa > Arthropoda > Insecta > Lepidoptera > Geometridae > Thera > Thera obeliscata. The sequence goes on from OX387914.1 coordinate 24,284,774, forward strand.
TTTTATTGACACAAATTGTTTGCCTCTTTTGAAAGTTGCGATCCGGACTTTACTAATTTTCCCTGTAAGGTTTCCTTTGAAATATTTGTCTCCAATATTATCCCATTTTTTGAACTGCTCATAACACATTCGCTCAACATTAAATGGTGATGGATTCTTTCTAGCAGTTAAAAATATGGTAAACCATTGGGAAGGTGCATAAACAGTGGTGTGTTTGAGGTGGTTTTCAATAACGGCGTGAGAACTATCTACTGGCATATAAGTATGCCCAGTCAAGAGGAAATTCAACTGAATTGTTTCAATATTGTCACATTCCTGTAAAGTTTGATGAATCATACCCATAATAGTTCGGTTCCGGTTTTGACCTGGACAACAATCGCAGTACAACAGCAATCGTTTGATGTTTCTTCTGGCATCCGGCATTACCATATTTTTAACTGCTAGAAAGAATCCATCACCATTTAATGTTGAGCGAATGTGTTATGAGCAGTTCAAAAAATGGGATAATATTGGAGACAAATATTTCAAAGGAAACCTTACAGGGAAAATTAGTAAAGTCCGGATCGCAACTTTCAAAAGAGGCAAACAATTTGTGTCAATAAAAACGTCTATGAATGCTGCTGCCAAGTCGTTTAATGTTGAAGTCCAGCCTAAAACGAGGGTTCCACTGATGTCATGCTATAAGTCGTTACTACCCATTTCTAAAAAGAAATACGACGATCTTCATAAACTATGCATTGACCACATAATTCCAGATTGTTTCCATCATGAGTATAAAAACATTCCACGAGATGCGAATGTCAAAGACATGTTACCTGAATCAGATATAGAAGACCCTGATTATGTTTAATTGATTTTACTCAAGTTTTTATTCCTTTGCTGTTATAATTAGTACCTGTTTATTAGTATTAGAGATACAGATCGACTAAGATAAAGGTAATATTTAGAAATTAAAAATTTAAATAGCATTATACAAACATGTGAATTCAATAAACACTGTGTGTATTTATAATTTCAAGATAAGCTCGATGTTTGTGTAACGCTGTCTCTATTTTCAATTTCAAGTTAATTTGATCGATCTGTAGTAACCAATCTTAAAGAATATCTGAACAAAGATGATAAAAGGTACGTTGTGATGTTATTATAGTTACTTCGATTGTTTTGATTGTTATAACTTTTATAATTTTACGAAACAATTATACATAATGTATCAGGTTCCTAAAAAATTGTGATAAGTTCATAGAATATTACATTACACATTAAATAATTATAGTTATGTATCTTAGTACAGAAAAGTAAGAAAGAATTAGTATAGGTACTTACTGTAATTACAAATATCTACTTAACTGTCCAAAAACTTTTAAAACTTGGATGAGTCCCATGATCATTTTAGAAATAAGTAACTGTGTGTTGAACTGTGCCTTGTTAAATTAATATTGAGACTGATTATTAAATGTGATCTCATTGTGTCAAATACTTTTTTATGAGTAGATACTACTTAATTAGGTTATTTGGGAATTTTCAAGTATAAGTTTTTTTGTTTTTTACTAGTAAATTAAAACCTGAAAAAAGGAACCTATGTTTGTTAAACTTATTAACTTTCTAATACATGCCATTTCTAATTAAAATTCTTGCAATAAATACACTATGAATACAAAAAATTGTTTTCATTATTTAAGCTCATACAAAATGTCGGTTAGTTTTGCAAATATTTCAGTATAATTATTATTTGGGTTTATTTTCTTGACGATTCTCCCTGAAGTTAAATCATTAAAACAATTTTCTCAGTTTATAAAATAAATATTTTTATGACTGATACATTTTTACCTATTCTCATAGACATTTGCTTATGTAATATAAAGAAATAAACCTGCTGGTAACTGAGAAGATTCTGGCGTAAAGATAGTTTTACCTGAAATTTTTGTCGGGTTAATTATTATCTAACCGACTAAAAAGTATGAATTTAAAGTGTTACGGTAATAATTTATTTGTGAGGTTAAGGCCTACAATATTACAATGCCTAGGCTGTAACAATTATTTCTTTATGACATAAACTCAAATTTTAAAAGCATTTTTTTGCAAAAAAAAAACTTTTATCAGCCCTCCTATACATTTAAATCCATGTCGGTTAGTAAACTTTGCCTTTCAAGCGTCGATATTATTTCACTTTATTGCCTTGTGGGAACATCAAGTTAAATTAAATTTGGTTTCATAATTGCTAGGACAAATTCTGGGTATTCCCCGCCCCGTAACTAAACAACCAACCATACAAGAATAGTGTGGCCATAATTATTTAATATCACATACAGACTGTCGGGTGACTATGATTTTTATTAAAAGCAATTCATTTGCGATTCGGATAATATAAATGGCTTGTCCCTGAAGTAGCCTAATAGGCGACTAGTCGCCTTTATGATTTTTTCGTCGCCGATTTTAGTCCTGAGTAGCCTAAATGGCGATAAATCGCCTACGTTGACCACACTGTAGAACAGTAGCAAGCAGAAGCAAGCATGACATTGACCTCTTGATATTTGACAGTTTGAGATGTCAGTTTTGACAGTTTAAATATAAGATTTACGCACACAAATGTAGATATACATACGTATACGCACACATACACCATAGAAATCTGCTTCTTCTTTTTTCGTGAAAATAAGATCGGCCGTAAATTCGGCGCCCCCCCCCCCAAATTTAATATTTATTGTTCGCTTGCAAAATCTTGACCGTGTTTAGTGGTTTTTATCACAGAAACTGATAAAATTATTTGCATAGTTTAATATTAGCATGACGTAGGTGTCGTATAGATATTATTACAACTTCTTTACCATTCCACGTTAGATAATTTATTCCAAAATGTTTAGTGAAACGGCACGGAAATGGGTGCTCTCGATTAATATTTTAGCGTGTGCTATTTACCTGGGACAGATGTATATGAATGTCCGGTTGTCTTCAGAGTCCCTCCTGCAACACATGTTAGTTCTAGAGAAGCAGAATATAGTGGGAGTTGGTAGTCTACAGCCTAAGGTGGCTCTGGGTTACGGAGGCTGTCACGATCTTTTCGTTAACGCCACGGCACTATTAGACTTCCGGGCGCTTAAAGGAAAACCAGAACACTTCAATGAAATCACTAACAAAGAAGAACTGTTGCAGAGTTTTACGTATTTCTTTCAACATGGTGCTGCTGCTGAGTAAGCAAACTTTTAAGTAATATTTCACATCAAACTCTCTTTTAAGTACCTTCTCAGTATAATATTTTTTTTTATTTCAGGAGGTTCATGTCCAACTCGGAACTTTACCAAGAACTCATTGAACAGGCATTAAAACTAACTGACACAAGATGGGCTATTGGTGGTAATGCTCCTCTCATGGCCAAGCGATTCAATACCGAAGGTTGGAATGTGCTCTTTGCTGCTAAAATGAGCAAGAAATTAAAAGAACTCATCCCTTCCGATATCAAAATAGTTGGTAATGAGCCCAATGATGAGGTTCAGGATGATATTCACATGATATTAGAGTACAAAGCTGAGGAAGAGTTTGGAGAGTACAAAGCACCGAGAGCCAACAGATACATTATGCATAATGACAAGAATAACCCCCTGTTGAGTTCCTTGGAGAAGTTTGGAGAAAGCTTGCCGCAGTTCAAACCCAACTTACTAGTCATTAGCGGATTACAAATGATGGACAACTTTCCCTTTAAAGGAAATGGAGATGGTAATATCTTTTGAAAAACAATAGCAGCCATATTATTAAACGCAACTTAAATTTAGTCATGGTTTAAAGTTAGCCCTGTCACTTTTTGTCATTACCCAGTGGTAGGAGATGGCAATAGTTTAAGCTTATCTTTTGACATATTTTTATTAATATTATAGAAGTTTGAATTATTTTTTACAAGTAGTAGTAAATTAATGTTTAATTTTATTATTTCTTTCAGATCTCAGAGAAGAAAGGCTGGACTTAGTCAAAGAACAAATACTTAACCAACCAGAAAACACACTAGTCCACTTTGAAATGGCCAGTTATGTAGACATAGAGTTACTTCTACACCTGACCACCAAAGTCTTGCCTTACGTCGACTCCGTCGGTATGAATGAACAGGAACTGGCGAACTTGCACAGTGTCTTAGAATACGGAGAAGTGAGTGTTGTGGCTGATTCTAACCCAAGAGTAGCCATGGCTTTGGATCTCATGCGGTTAATATTTACAAAGACAAGACAGCTGAATCAGGAGCATGGTAGTGAGAGGGAATTGACTCGTATACATGTGCACACATTAGCATATCAAGCAATACTGACAGTAAAGGACTCTAACTGGAAACGAACCAGAGCCGCAGCAGCGAAAGCATCTTTAACTGCTCATCGATATGTTTGTGACAATCCTAAAATAGAGCTTGACCACTGCAAGCTTCTGCTCGATGGAAGCTTTGCTGTGACTCGTAATGAAAATGATAGCAGGCGAATGTACTTTGATTCTACAGAACCCATTGCATGTTGGGATGAGCAAGTTAATAAGCAAGATGTGGAGATCTGTGTAGCACCAGTACTGGTGTGCAAGGAGGCACGTTTGACAGCAGGAGCTGGGGATAATATCTCAGCTGCTGGACTTGTGCTGCAAGTAGAGATATGAACAAAGTTTTATTCTTATGGCCTTACTTATAGAAATATGTCAAAAGGTAAACAGTGCTTAAACTATTGCCATCTTTTACCGTTGGGTTAATAACAAATAGTGACAGGGCTAGCTTTAAGCAATGATTAAATTTAAATAACGTTTATAAGTATGGCTGTTAATGTTACATTGATCTTGTTCTAATTTAGTCATTTTATTTTGCCAAGTAATCTTAGAGAACCATTTTGTCTCATCATGGCACATTATAATATCTTATCGTGTCACTGGTATGTTTGAACTATTGTGATGAAAGGATTTTAAGTGCATCTCAAAGAGGCTCTTTTCGGCATTATATTAAAAATAGCTATAGTTTGTCATGACATTAACATTGTTAGTAATGACATGAATAAGCTTATTTAATTATGGCACCAATTTATTTGGTATTTCCACGGAACATTCCTATATTATTTATCTTTTGAAAATTTTACTTTGTTGCAAATAATAACAATAAAAATGTACTAAGTTATGACTGGTTTATTCTTTAACTTCTTATAATATTAAAAGTAGTAGTTAAATACAAGATACATTCAAGCAATCAGAAACTTATTAGTTATACAACTCTAAATTCATAAAGAGAACAAACAAAAATCTGGTTATATTAAATTAAAACAAAAAGATTCTAACTTCACTTACTAAACTAAATTTTAAACAGTACAAGCTTGCTAAAACATAGTTATTATTATAAACATTGTTTTTTTTGCATTTGTCTGATAATATTCATCAAACAAGTAATCTTGAAGGAATGTTAACATAAATTGCAAGATGATAGAGTAGAGTTATAAATAGAATCTAGGGACACAAAAATTAAATAAGCCTGACTAATGATTGCGCTGGACCATTTAGCTTGTAAAGTATTTAAATAATGAACCGGTAAAACAGGTCAAACTTCATAAATAACTAACAATAAGTAATTACTAAAACATAGCCTTAGGGATTAACAAACTTTCCTATAATCTAATTAGGTAGGTACTAGAGTACTTTTAATTGGTAAAATACAAACATATTTAAATTTATGTATCTAGTAAATTCACTGCCTTTGAATAACCCAAATGTTATGGTTATTCACTCATCATCACTATCTTCATCGAAACGAATCTTTTTGTTGGGAGGTGAAGCATTAGTGTTGAGATCAAACAATCCACCTCTGACAAATCTCTTCGCAACAGGTAGATTTACAGTAGGCCTCTTGTCCCTATCCTTGACTTGTTGCCACTTAAGCATCATTGCTTTAATTCGCTGCAGTTCTCCTTTGATGGGGTGTTTCGTAGGGTCTATGCCTTGGATGCGCAAGTTCACCCAATGTAGCGAGTTCAACGTGAACGCCAAAAACAAGTCCAGTTCAATACGCGCTGGCAGAGTCAGCTTGTCATACTGTGCTTTCAGTGGTAGGAGCTGGTCCAATACTTCCTGCACGCCCATCAGATCCTCTTTCAAATTTTCACATTTGTTCACGAAGTCACTATCTTGAGCAAGGTCGCCGTATTTTAGATCCCAATCCATTCTGAAACAGGTTTATTGAAGATACGAAACGCAAACGCGCAGTAGTGTAGCTAGTTTGATAATGGATGGAATGGATCGATTAGATGATTTCACCGCACAGTTCTAGTTTCTGGCAAAGCCAGAAATATAAGCCAACAAAATAGGCAAAGCAATGCACCAAACACGACCACGTTTTATTGATTGAAAAAATTCTTCTTCTTCTTCTTATGAATGGTATTGCCATTGCCAGTATCGATTAATGAGGTTGTCTTATCTTATCTTATCTTATACCTTTAAACGAGAAAATCTTGTATAATCTTATTCATTTAAATATCTTATCCCTTTAAATTAAACGAGAAAATCTGGTATATATATATTTAGGATCTCGGACACTGAGCCAACGATTTTCATGAAATTAAGTATACAGAGGGTTTCGGGGGCGATAAATCGATCTAGCTAGGATTCATTTTTAGAAAAGACGCAGGGGAGAAGTTATTTAAATAATTAAAAATTTTAGCGCCATCTGTTGCTGAATAGTCAAAATCACGAATTAGCTCTCGTAGAGAGTATTAAATTTCTTGCGAATTAGGGTCAATTCACACCGAGACGCGACGCGACGCGACGATACTCAAAGAGGCCAATGATTTCGCGCTACGCCGCGCGTCGTCGCGAGACGCATCGCAACGTCGCGAGGCGCATCTTAAAATCGTAGCAGGACGACCGCTCTTGCACGCCGCGCGTACCGGCGATGCACCGCTGCGTCACGATACGTCGCGCTACGCCGCGAGGCACCTCGAGGCGCAGTGCTGCGTGGTGTAACGTAATCTGAATTCTCACAATGTAATGTGTATCTTTTCGTGTAGTGAATAAAGTATATTCTGAGTCGCTCTATGAAAAATATGCGCGCAGCGTCGCGTCTCGGTGTGAACTGACCCTTAGTGTCACGGAGAACGCCATCTATTGAGCTTCTACGTAAACACTCGAGACAAAAGTTCCGGAGATTTTCATGAAAATTAGTTTAGAGAAGTATTCGGGGGCGATAAACCGATTTATATAGCTGGGGTATTTTTTAGAAAATCTATTTTATTGTTTTTGATAATAAACTTTATCTATTAATCAACTTAAACATTAACTTATTTTAGCTATTCCAGCAGATGGCGCTGTTAGTAAGATCGAAAAATATTATTCATATTTCACCATTTTCATCAGTATGTAATACTATGAGTGTTACTAAAATAAAAATAAACGTCAGTACGTTATGCCGTCCACGCTCCATGACAAGGAACAATAAAAACTACTAATTAAACTGTGTTATTTTATTTTAATTTTAAAGTGGAAATACATTAGCTATCATCATTGGATGCTACCAGACATCATATTTACTATTGTACTTTAATATTTTTCCAGATAGGGAAGAAGACAATTAAACTTGTTCAACACATTTTTCGGGATTATTGGGTCAAATTAAAACGATTTTTAAAGCTACTAATCATCTAAGTACTCAAAAGGCTCTGGGGGTTCAGGCTCTTTTTCCTCTTCAGTTTTGGGGCCGAAGGCAGCCACTGGTTCTACCAGCACCTGTTCAACATCGCCAGAATGGTTCAGCATGACAATACCACCAATATTTATTTCTTTCAATGGAATAAACCCTGATCCTTCAACGACGGTAATGTTCTTGAGCTGCTGTCTCATAACTCTGGCGGGATTACTCAGTATTTCGAAGGCAGGCTCTGGTTCTTTTTTCTCCTTGGTTTCTTTTTCCTCTCCTTCTTTTTCGTCTTTCTTTCCGTCCTTAGATGTCGTTGCTTCCTTGTCTTTATCATACTTTCCATGGAAGGTTATATTCAAGTTTGGAGTCTTAGAAGGCTTCTTATCTTCTTCATCAACGTCCATTTTGGAGGTGGTTGAGGATGTAATACTGGTGCTAGCAGATCCGTCAGTTCCGTGCGCCTTCCTGCGAGCTTTAGCCGCGGCGATGGAAAGCACTGCGGTGGTGACGCGCTCCCTTTCCTCGCGTTTCTTTTCTTCCAAAGGCGCGGGATACGCATACAGTGAAGGCTTAGCGTTGGACTTAATGTCTAGCTGAGGCATCTTCAGGTCGCTGTTGAGAGCGATCAGGCAGGTCGGCGTGAAGGCCAATGACAGGCAGTGCGCCAGAGGGAACCAGTACCAATACTGAGTGAACACTAGCATGCCGACAACGGCGAGCATGTTCATATGTCCTGTTCGATTCTGCAAGGAAACCGTCACGTTGCGACCGCCGGCATCGATGATCCCTTGAGCCATTATAGCGCCGAACTTCGCCATAACATCTTCATGTTTGTTTGAGATCACTTGCGAGTACAGCTGTCGGAAGTATGTGACCTTGGGGCAAAGCGTCTCCGTCTGTTGGATAAGAATCATGGCAGATGCTATCAAGGCCCCTTGCCGTACAAAGTTGACAGGGTCGAATTTAACCATCGGCTCTAGGAGACCGATCGCCTCCCGGTTTCCGGTTCCGGCGCAAGCGATACCAAGAGCCATGGCCGCGCCATATCTTACATGAGGGTTGTAAGATTCAGCCAGTAAAGATACAACTGAAGGGCATTGCTCAGGAGTTCTGAATAGGAGGAATCCTAGGGCAGTGACAGCCGCGCGTCGAACGTCATCGTTAACGTCAGAAACGGCGACGTGGAGCAAAGTTCTGATGGAGTCATTGTTCCCGGTGCCGCAGTACGCAGTAGCGATGGTGTAGCAACCGGCGCGTCGCAGTAGTGGATCCTTGTCTCTTAATAGTTGCTGCACGAGTGCATCGGCTTCCTCCAGCCGCCCGTACATAGTGAATGAGATGCCGACCGCCAAGCCTCGCAAGATCTTTTCATGCTGGGTTTCCTGGGCATATGCCACCATGTCTTCAATAGCAGCGGCATGTTTCGATCCCAGCATGACCATTCCCATTGCGATACCAGCAGCCTCACCAGTCACAGCATCGTCTTGATACAAGTTGAATTTGAGCTGTTCATAAACATCTTGTCTGTGGGTGCCCATTGCAGCCAACCCCAGGCCGAGACACCCTCCATGGCGCACCATTTCATTCTGAGCATCTTTTAGTTGAGTTAAAAGATAGTCAATGATATTAGCACCATGGTTAGCATGGATCAGCCCTAGAGCATAGAGACCTCCGCCTTCAGAGTACCCTGACGATGGCCCGGCTTCCTTAGGTAAGTAAGACTGCATGAGAGCTAAGGATTCACCCTCGTGACCTCTGTGAATGACCCCAAGAGAAGCTGTTACTGTCAGTTTAGCCCAGTTGGTGGCACGGGCTAGCCACTCCAGATTATCTCTCAAGAACTGATCACTGGTGGTACCTGCATGCATAAATGCATTAGCTATGACTGTGGCTGTGTGGCAGATTGAAACTCTGATAGCGTCTTTGGTGTTTTTAAGAATAAGCATGTCAGCATGGTTGGATCTGATCAAGAACTGGAGTTGCAGTCCTATTGAAACATCTCCCCCTAGAATAGATATTAGTTTTTCCACCCTTTTCTGGTGTTCCTTTTCTTCATCATTCAGACTGTCAATATCTCTCTCAGTTTTTGATTCTTCACTTGTGGCTGGTGGTTGATCTACCTCCATACTGGAAGCTTCAGGGAAGGGCCCACCTTGGGGTTGGGGCTTTCCACCGAGGGCAGAAGGAATTGGAGCTGTACTTCTGAGTGCTTGTAAAACTCTACCTAGGAACTGCTGTGTAGCTGAATCATACAGATCAAAACCAATCTGATATGCCATGAGAACAGATTCTTGCGGTCCATGTGTTAGTTTATCAAGGATCTCAGCAACTGAAAGAGGGTCTTCAAGGAAGATCAGACACTGGCACATGTTGACATAGTCGGGGATGTTCAGATTTCTGTAGAGTCCTACCAGGGATCTGAGGACAGTGCTGCGGAAGCCTTTGTTTTGAAGTAGGCTCATTGCGACCGTGAAGGCATAGATAAGCATTCCTGAAACAGAAATTAATATATAATTAGATGACTATGCTGCTTCTGCTTTAAAAGTCAGCTTAATTTGATAAGAACATCACACAAAACACACATACAAACATATATGCCATGTATAGAACAAAGTAAAAATAAAACTATAGCATAGCCCCTACAATCAAACAACAAATTCGGTAATCAGAAAGCAGTAACAAAATTCTAGAACAAAATGTGGTTGTGATTGATTTCAATAATGCTGAAATATAAATAAACAAAAGGCTGTATTGATCAGTAGGCCTACTACAAGCTCTGTCTGGCTCTGTCTCTGGTTTTGAGTCAGTGTGAGTGCTCACCAGTGTCTTATACTGTGCGTGTGGTGTTTCAATGTAGGATTTATTTAGTCAACACTGACACAGACTCAAAACCAAGATAGAGCCAGACAGAGCTTGTGTTAGGCCTCTAAGTTATTGTAACAATGACAAGGCACTTACCAGCTATATCATCTGATTTCATAATAGATTCCTCGAAAATGTCCATTCGGCGGGTCTCCAGCGCCAAGCCCAGAGCTTGCCTGTACTGGCCGTCGTCCAAGCATCGCTGGAACATGCGGTTCACGATAGCTTCCAGGCGAGGATCGATGGCCTCTGCAGAACTATCCACGAACAGCGCCTTCCTCTTCTGTGTGTAGAAGTCAATAGCCTTCGCAATCGTAGTATCGACATACTCGTTCCTTGCGTTCACGTCGAATAGATCACCAGCTCCTAACGCGTACGTCAACGAATCTTCAAACGCCCCAAGGTGGTAGTATACCTTACTGGCTACTAAAGCAGCCAACTGATGTTGTGAAAATACCTTGTCTTCGTGCAGGATCTCAATCTTTTCGATAGACTCTGATATTTCGGGCCAGAATTCGTTGACTATGTTGTCCAACCTCTTCAATGCAAACTCTTTCAATTCAGATATAGGCTCGTCCAGCAGGGAGATTATCCCCGCGGCTGATGTGATATTCATCTTGATAACTTGTTACTGTTCTTGGGTTTTTACTCAATCTCTTTCTAAACTATTTTCTTGCACGAAATGACACACAAAAATACGCTGATGAGATGAATTGACAATTTTCTGATACTTTACCATAGACAATAAAATAATCGATTTTTCTTTTTTTTTATATAGTTACGTTGTTGGATATAAGTCTTTTTGCTTTTTCCAATTTTTGAAAGGAGTTGGAAACACTGGCTAACAGTAGACATAGACAGTAGACGTAACTAGCGTTCGGAGACTAAAACGAGGCACGACAGTCGGCATTATTATATCAAAAAACTTACGCTTTCTCACTGTAATAATACAAAACAATTGTTAATGTATAATAATTGGTAATTTTAAGGTAATAGTAACTTAAAATAGTATAGTAATAACATGTAATTATATCAATAAAAAACAAAGCGCCAAACTATTCATAAATATTTATGATATTGGTTTCAAAACAACACATCTGAGTTGTCATCTATCTGTCAAACTCTCGCACACGCACGCATCGCATCGCACGCATACACATACACACACATTCCTACTGCGCAGCAAACATCTGTTGGCGATTTATTTGAAAACGCAATTTACCACATAATTTTACAAAATGTTAGACCTATTCAGCATCTTCAGTAAAGGAGGTATAGTTCTATGGTGTTTCCAGAGCACGGGTGAGATGTTCTCGCCCTCCGTAAACGCTTTGATTCGCAGTGTTATTTTGCAAGTAAGTACCTATTTTATCGCTTTTTAAGCCTGCGTGTGACTTGTTTATAATTTAATTAGTGAGTCAGACACCTGGAAAAGCCCGAGTGATAAGTATCCAACCCTACAGCAGTATATTTTCCGCAGAAACTGTGTCAATGTCTTTGCACATATTGTTCAAGGTAAGTTCTATAAAGGGTCTTGTTTTCTGTTACAGGAGCGTACTGGGAACAATACCCACAATCACAACGCGTTGACGTTGCAATACAAGCTTGATAATGAATTTGAGTTGGTATTTGTGGTTGCGTACCAGCGTATACTACAGTTATCTTATATTGATAAGTTCCTGAATGATGTGCACTTGGAGTTTAGGGATAAGTACAAGAATGAGCTCACAGCGGGCAACCAGATGGTGGACTTTGATTTCATGAAGACATTTCATCGCATTCTGAGAGATGCTGAAGAATGGGGTGAGATATTAGACAAATACAATCAGTTTTTGTAAATTCATCGAAGGAAATTTAATTTTGAATTCATTGAGTGAAACCTGTTTTACTATGTACATGTAAATAATAAGTGATGTAAACCTTGCAATAAATAACATAAGCTAGTTGCAAAAGTAAAATTCGCCAATTTTTTATCATCCGCACTTGATGTGCGGGCTGGTTTTTCCGCAAGTAGGCCGCTGGCGGGCCCTGTTTGCGTGACCCTTGACACGTGTTGCTTGAACTTTTTAGGTTCTACGACACGCCGGTTTCGTACATACATAGTGCACATACATTTTTCGTCGAGAAAAACTCATTGGTACATGAGTACATTTTCATACCTCCACTGTATTTTAACCCACGACCTTCAGATTGGAAGGCGGGGCCACTACCACTAGACCACCAGTGCTCTGTTGCAAAAGTAATTATCTGTTTGAATTTCAGGAAAGTTACAAGCTAAGATTCCAAAACGAATGAAAACATTTGAAGACTCTCTTAAGTCTAAAAAGACTGTATCATCTATGATTGAACGTAAGGGAGAGGAGAAGGGAAAGAAGTCAGGTGAGTTACACTATACATACCATTTAATGGACACAATATGGTCACTGGAACATTGCTGCCACCATCCCAAAGTCCTCCGTTATTTTAAGGAGTTGGGCTGGCTGGGGTGAGGTTTGGCAGGGGGACAATGCACAATACACCCCATCGCGGGACGTCAGTGCAGATCTAATTCCCCTAACACAATTAGAATTAGAATGGAGACATGGTAAATAACCAGACTGCCAGGTCTGTCTCTATTCAATGTATTTAAGCTTAGAATGTGTCTCTGACTACACCCCTTATGTATAAATAAATAAATAAATAATGTGGACAATTCACACAACACTATCTAGCCTCAAACTAAGCAGAGCTTGTACTATGGGAACCAAATGGCTGATATAATACTTGTTAATTTTTTTTTTGTAAATACGTAATTGTTTCAGTGAAAATAGTAGAAAACAAGAGTCTGACCAACGGCGCGGTAGAAGAGGCGCAGGAAGTGGAAGACGATGTGATCGCCGCGAACCGCGCTCGCCTCGCGCAGAAACTCTCTTCGAAGACCAAGAAAGAACCCAAGTAAGTAGAACAAGTACTTAAGATTGTTTTCCGATTTCGGCACACATGTAGTAGAGCTCCTTGTGAAGGGCTCGTCCGGAGAAGTACTACCACCATGTCTATTTCTGCCGTGAAGCAACATCGTTGTTTTTTCGGTTTGAAGTGTGTGGGTGCTGGTGTAACTACAGGCACGTGAGGCTAAACATCTGTAAGCCTCAGGCTGATGGCTGAAAAAAAACGTGGTGTTGCGCTGATTTTACATACTAATTCGGGATCGCGGGATTTGAACCCGCGACCTGCCCCTTGGTACGGGACTGCGCTGACCGCTGCGCCATCGGATCCTAATCACACTTGACGAATAACTCTTAGGGACTGTTCGGCACAAACGCGACCGTGGCTCCATCTACAGGTTTGACGTTACAGTCAACTACTTACCTGCTATATCATCTACAATAGGCCTGTTTACTTTCAGAAAGTCCCCTAAAAGCCCGAAGGTGGTGGAGAAGGAACGCGTGAAACAACCCCGCGTGTGGGAAATGGGCGGCAACACACGAGATCTGCCGTCTCTAGACTTTAGCGATGATAAAGATGGGGAGAACCAGACGGAAATCAACCCGGACACTCAGGTACATATAGCGAAATATCTCTGAATACAGGTAAAATCGGCTGTATTAGAATGTATACAATTCGTAACTTTCATGGTGGTGTTATTGCAGGGAAGCGATAATGTACATCATGTTATTGTACACCCCATTATTACGATGCCAGTTAAGCCACATGTACACTGTAGCAATTCAAACATGGATTTTTGCTCTTATGTTCTGTCACTGGATATCAACTTATACTTGTCCATGATACTTTATAGGGGCGGATCCGACTTGAATTGGTAAGGTTATGTTAGAACATATACGCACAAGGCGAGCGAGCAGAGCGAGCGTGACGCGGTAGCAGCCGCCGTAGTGCCAGAAAATGTTTTTTACCTCAGAGGCTGTCCCCTTTATGACAATTAATTATTCATCGCTAGATAAAAAAGTAATAATCGAAATATTTATCTGCTACAGTGTACATGGGCCTTAACAATTTTACAGTGGAAACAAGTGGATTTTTTTTAACTGGGTGTACTGTACAAAAACTGGCCGTAAATTAACCGGACCCTTGTAGCATAGCAAGGGCAAAAGCTGAAAAAATAAGTGAACTTGGCAACTCATTCAGACAAAAACTCTTAATTCATTAATTTGAAATTTTGTGGATTTATTTATTTACTTAGAATAAAAATAACAGAGAAGAGTCATAATAACAGAGAGTTTTCTTTGTTCTACGACCTTTCAAAGTAATACTTGTTTAAAATGACTATTTATTTTGATTTACAATTGTTTTGATATCAATATTGGCCGCGTGGAACTGGCTAGACTCACCTAGCTTTAAGACGTTTTAAAGTGATTCTTGCAGTTGTATTGAATAAATTTTATTGAGTTTGAGTTATTGTTGTACAGTTGGTGGGTCAAATGACGGGAGCCATCCGAGACTTGGAGGTGGAATCCGAAGAGAGCAGCAGCGAGGAAGAGTACGAGGAGGAAAGAAAGGCCGCGCCTAAGAAAACTGGCGGCATGTTCAGCATTTTCAAAGGTATCTACGGTTGTAGGCAATATATTGCACATCGGCTCTCTGCTTTCGTAAAGCGCTATCTCTTTCTGACGTTTTCCTTCGCCGTTTTGAGAGTACTGCCATAGTGCACATACATTTTTCGACGGAAAAACTCATTGGTACATAATGCGTATATGTTATGGGTGTCTTTATCCATGGCGGAAGGCCCTGGAGACTTGTATTACAGGCCATAATAAGCCTATCTCAAGCTCCAAGTCTCTTGCAAAGTGGGTAGACACATCCCAACTAATAACTTTTCCTAATAAATCTTCACCATATATTGTGTTCACTACCTACTCTGGAAAAGAAAAATAAATGCTTTTATTATTATTATTTTTAATCGTTCTTCCTGGATATGTGTAAGGAAGGCCTATGTCTAGCAGTGGACTTCTTCAGGCTGATAATGATGATGATGATGATCCCATAGGACAAGCTCTGCTTAGTTTGGGGCTAGATAGTGTTGTGTGGATTGTTTTTATTAAATTAAAAATGTGTCCAGGTCTGGTGGGTTCCAAGGCGCTGACTGAGGAGGCTATGCGTCCAGCGCTGGACAAGCTCCGCGATGTGCTGATCGGCAAGAACGTCGCTTCAGAGATAGCCAACAAGCTGTGCGACTCTGTCTCAACCAAACTCGAGGGAAAGGTAAGCTTGTCACCACTAGTTTATAGATTTTTTTTATTTAGCTTTGGATTTAGAGCGGTTTCATTCTTGTGTTTTTTTGTATTTCTTGTTTGTGAGAGATCTGTATCATTTTTTGTTCATGCTGATATAAGTTAATAAGTTATTTTATCTAGGCAGTAGATTCGGTTATTTTCTTGTATTTCCCTGTTGTACACCTATGAAAAACCAATGATTAAGTTTAAAAACTTGAAAAACAGACTCCAAATTAAACCATGAGGCATTGGGCGGTTTTATACTTTGCAGTAACACATCACGGTATGTTTTTGCCGTTATTTTATACTTCCGTCGGAGGTTACGGCATGCCGTGGACATCCACGGCACGGCGGAGTTGAAGTTGGTTAAAAAGAAAAGACAATGTACCGATATCTGATTCCATAATTATTTAACAGGTGCTGGGTACATTCGACAGCGTGGCTAAGACCGTCAAAGGTACGCTGACTGAATCGTTGGTTCAGATCCTGTCTCCGAAGCGTCGCGTTGACATCCTGCGCGATTGTATGCACGCCAAGTCGCAGGGCGTGCCCTATGTCATGGCGTTTTGTGGGGTCAGTACAAACATTTAAGGCCTGCACACACCTAAATCGCTGGCGATGGCGATCAGTGAAACGCTGCCAAATTTGACAGCATTTCATTGATCGCAGGCCTTTATTCACTTTCACAATTATCACTTTGAAACATAACGGTAAGTGAGTTTAGGTGCCAGTTTCATATATGAGACGCATAATTTGCAAACAAAATATATCAAGAAATAAAACCTCGATTTATAGGTTATGAGGCTATGACCAGTAAACTTATTTAGGATGATGATTATTATGTTTATATAATACAAGGATCATAAAAGCGCCAGCAAGTAATCCGTAACTCTGCATGTTCTTATAAGCTAGGTCACATAATATAACTGGTACGTGCTTGCTTACGTCACGTCCGAAATGCAACCCACTATAAACTACGAACTGGTACTTAAACTCACCTAGTGGTACCATTGAATTAATACATATTAGACTTTGCCTTTGATATTATATGTTTATATCAATATCATCATCATTATCATCAGCCTGAAGAAGTCCACTGCTGGACATAGGCCTCCCCTACACATTTCCAGGAAGAACGATTCTGAGCCCTTTCCATCCACCGACTTCCTGCGATCTTAACAATGTCGTCAGTCCATCAGGTGGGTGGGCGCCCTACGCCTCGTCTTCCGGTTCGTGGTCGCCATTCGGGAACCTTTATTTCCCAACGGTTGTCAGTTCTTCGAGCTATATGACCTGCTCATTGCCATTTCAACTTACTAAGCTATGTCGGTGACCTTGGTTCTTCTACGGATATCTTCTTTTCTGATTCTATCACGTAGTGAAACTCCCAGCATAGCTCTCTCCATAGCTCGTTGCGCAATATATCAATATATATTATCCTAATAGTTATTTCATTATTACTTATCCCCAGGTGAACGGTGTAGGCAAGTCAACGAACCTAGCTAAGATCTGCTTCTGGCTGATAGAGAACTCAATGTCGGTGTTGATAGCGGCGTGCGATACCTTCCGCGCCGGCGCTGTCGAGCAGCTGCGAACCCACGTCAGACATCTCAACGCGCTGCATCCCGCCACTAGGCATCACGGACGGACCATGGTGCAGTTATACGAGAAGGGATACGGTACGATTTTAACTGGCCTCTCAGCTCATTGGTATAACACGCGGCACGTAAGTCTAGCTCTGAGCGATACGCGGAGGGGATCGCTGCGCATGTGTACTGTCGCCACACGTAATAACTAAGTATATATTAGCTAAATAACGATAATGACATTATTTTAATGTAATGTCAAATAGAGGGAGGTCCATAGATTTATAGTAGGTGCCTAAGACATAATTTTTAACAAGTTTATGGGGATTAAGAAAAGAAAAACAATTTGTTAATAACAATACAATTGAAAACGCGACTGTACACGGGATGTGCGCGGGGTTTGGTATCGGTGCGGGAGGGGAATGCGAGGGAAGAGCCAATCAGCGCTACGCACGCCCGCCCGCTAGCCCCCCTCAGGTACCTTATTTTTGACTTCTGCGCAATAACGGTCAGCGCTAAAGTTACGTGCGTGCTTCTGCGCCGTAGGCTATGAGGTCCTACCGAGAACAAATATTTGTATGGTGAACGCAGATGTTTTGTTCTCTGTCTGGGTTGTTATATTGTATTATAATGTAAATAAGTATTATATCAGCTATCTGATTCCCATAATAAACATAATACAAGCTCTGCTTAATTTGGGCCTAGACTTAATGTGGATTATTTACAGTTTTTTGTTTTATTATGAAGTAGTATTTTGTTCCATCAGGCAAAGACGCGGCCGGCATAGCTATGGAGGCGATCCGGTTCGCGAACGAGTCGAAGGTAGACGTGGTGCTCATAGACACGGCCGGACGGATGCAGGACAACGAACCACTCATGCGCGCGCTAGCTAAACTCATCAAGGTAACAATAACAAACTTACCCTTAAGACAATAAAATAAAAAAAATAAAAAAAATTGGTCAATAAACATATTTTCTTTCTTTCTTTCTTTCTAAGAGCATTAAGGGTAGCATTTTTCATCTACGGAGTAACTACAGTAAAAAATATCAGTCCTTGTTTTTGACAAGCCCAAAAAGAGATGTATTATTTTTTATACTACTAGCTGATGTAACAAGCATATGGCCCACCTGATGTTAAGCGGTAACCATCGCCTATAACAAAGCATTGCCTCGTAGGTCACGCACGTCTGGGATGTATTGTTGATATATAGTTATCTGACGAATAAATTTAGCTTTACATAGAAATGTAAGCCTATTGAATTTGAATGCCAATATAATTGCCAAAATTTTGGATTGACTGGCCTTGCAGCTTAGTTGGTAGTAGCTCTGCCTACTGCGCCGTAGGTTGTGGGTTCGATCCCCACCGAGAAAAACTTTTTTGTGGTGAAACAGATTTCTCTGTCTGAGTGTTATATTGTATTCTAAAAAAAAATTGTACAAAAGTATTATATCAGCTATCTGAATTTGGGGCTAGATTGTATTGTGTAGATTGTCTACAATATTTATTTTAGAAGCGCTGAATATGTCGTGGTGGCTTTTCTGGATTTACCAGTAAGCATGGCCATGTACGTAAACCTCGAAAAATAGTCTCCAATATCCTCTATGCAAATCCAAAATGTAATGTTTGTGTCCAGGTGAATGAGCCAGACATGGTTCTGTTCGTGGGAGAGGCTCTGGTCGGCAACGAAGCGGTAGACCAACTGGTGAAGTTCAACCAGGCGCTCGCGGACCACAGCGCAGCCAACAACCCACATGTTATTGACGGCATCGTGCTCACCAAGTTCGACACTATTGACGACAAGGTGAGCTAACTACACCCAGGCGCATGAGTTATTTGAGCTGCAGATCAGCTTCAGCTCGAGCTGTGAATGAGCTGATGGGCTGCAGATCATCAAAGTATCTTTTTAACGGCTAATCTACGGAATACCGCTATTCGTCGAATAAAAATGTCAGTTCTTGTGTTTGACCCACCTAACCATCGTCTATAACAAAGCGTAGGTCACGCACGCACGTAACGTGCCCTACGATACACTGCCCTGTGTCCATCAACTTGAGGCATACAGATGTTCAGCCTCACGTTCTAGTATTTCCACCGGCACCCACACTGTTCAAACCGAAACACAGTAATGCTGCTTCACGGCAGAAACAGGTATGGTTGTAATAATTCCCCAGACGAGCCACACGCAAAGAGCTTTACTACTACTAAAATTTGTAACCCTACGCATTTTATTAAATTACCTACGCATTTACTTAGGTAGTATTATTCTATATGTTCTTACCAAATAATTTGTATATATAATTTGTTTTTATTGTTATTGGGCACAAACTTGCCCTTTTATAGTACGTCCGGAACGGACAAACTGTGAAAACTGTACCTACCTAGCCATAGCCACTAAGATCTTTTCTGTACAACATTTATGCAATAAATATTTCTGATTTCTGATTTATATATTGAATGAAGTAATAACAGTAGTGTTGTCAACAATGAATAAATAAATAAATAAGTTTTCTTTCTTTCAACAGGTGGGAGCTGCCATCTCTATGACGTATATAACCGGCCAGCCGATAGTGTTTGTGGGCACCGGACAGACGTACACCGATCTGAAGGCGCTCAATGCCAACGCTGTTGTTCACGCCCTTATGAAGTAAACCACCGGCATCAAACTACTCGCGATCGCAACACAAGCAGCACACATTCCTAGTTGGTGTCACTACCTCTAAGTACCCGAAGTCGGAGTTTGGCAATCACATTTCGTTACCAAATGTTGTTTTCGTTTCGCCTATTTGTCTCTATCTATTGTATGGAGAAAATATGAGACGGCAAAAATACATTACGTAGTTAGAGTTGTTGTCTCATCTTTTCTCCATACAATAGACAGAGACAAATAGGCGAAACGAAAATAACATTTGGTAACGAAATGTTGTGATTGCAGTGGGACTTGGGCTGTACCCCAGTTCATCAGTTCAATCAGACCGAGAACAAATATTTATGTGGTGAACGCAGACGTTTGTTCTGTGTCTGGATGTTGTATTGCATTCAAAGTATTTATAAAAAAACACCATTTCACCTTTCCACAATGAGCATAAGAAATAAGTGAAATTGACAACAGATTTCATGAGTCTTAAGTTGATTCAGTGTGAATCATTCAGCTCATTGCAATGATGCGATACTACTATGGAAGTAACGAATGTTTAGAGTTGTGTGCAGCTGACTGTACTTTGGCATCTTTGCGCAAGCCATTTCTTAAGCTAGCCTTAGCTACGTCCAACTCCATAGAATAAGGTATTACCATACTTTTTTGTAAAATTTGTTGTTGGTGGGAAACATATGAAAAACACCAAGCTTAGAAGCTGAGGATGTGATCGCGAAAGTTTGAGCTAAAAAGACTCGAGCTAAGCTAAGCAAGGTTAGCTTAGTTGAGCTAAATACAATTATTATGTACCCATGGAATGTTCAAACAGGATTTTTTTTATCAACAATTTTAATTCTGAATCTTTCTGTTCGCGACTACGTTTAAGGTTGTTCGATTCCGATACAAACTGAATTTACACAACTATGGGCAAACAAAGTATAAATGTATACTGAAATAGCTGTAATAGAATTTTACAGTGGTCTTTATTGCCGGCCAGTTATATAAAGTTGGAGAAAACTGTAGGATAACAGAAATATTAATAAATAAACAAAAAAGTAATTTTTTCGTCATTCTTTCTAACGGGTACTCGGCATTGAATACGTGAATGAGCTTAAAACATATGTCTCAAAATAGTCGTAAAAGACTGTTAGTTGTTTTTCTAAAGCCCGACTGCCACGACCAACGGTTGACACTCCAACTTTATATAACTGGCCGGTAATAAGGACCACTGTAAAAGCCTATTACAGCTATTTCAGTGTACATTAATTCTTTATTCGCCCATAGTTGTGTAAATTAAGTTTGTATGGAAATCGTACCCCCTTAATTGATTTAATTTCAAATGAAAACCGCTTTCTATATCAGATTTTTATCTGAGAGAAAGATTATGATAAGCGTTCGGAGTACTAGTATAAATTATAGATCAATCGGGTTGTCATTATTAAATTATTACCTATTGATTTATTCAACTGTTTAAAGTGTTCTTTATTATATCGCCTTAACAGATATAGGTATAATTACTGAATAACTTGGGCTAAGTAATATGCGGTAAAGGTTACAAACATTAAGTGATAAAAATAAATATTTTTTTCCAATTCATTGTTTTTTATTCCGGTTTGTATTACAGGGATTATATAATTCGTAAATAATTTTATTTTGTTAATATTTTTCTGAGTGACGTCACAAACGAGGACCTAAATTGGTAGTATTTTGTTCATCTATTTGTTATGTAGTTTTTTATTTTCAAAGTGTCATTTATTTAAGCTGGGTATGTTTTTTTTTAAGTTCAGCTCAAATACAGTCCTACTATAGTATACTGTGTAAAAGCAATTTTGGTATTACACATAATAGAATATTTTTTATCAATTATAATTATTCACATTTTATTTTAGTGCCTTTAAAAATAAATTCTGCATAAATGTTTTGTTGTACATTATAATAACAGTTTTGTAAATTGGTTCATTAATTATTGAATTTAATCATGTTTCTCAGGTATATATTTTATGGTTTCATGAAGTATTAAATAATTTGTTTTCCATTTTCTGTTTTATTTGCATAGAACCATTCTCGTGTTAGTACATAAAAATAGAGATTTCTTTGTTAAAAAAATAAACAGTAGGTACTTATGCTCTTATTCTGTAATAATAGTTGCTGGCCGTGCCTCTGACAACTGCTAAAGGCTATATTTATGAACAACGGGATATTTACCATAATTTAATTTTCGAGTTTTGTGGTCGTGGGTTCGATCCCCACCGAGAACAAATATTTGTGTCGTGAACATCGATGTTTCTTCTCTGTCTGGGTGTTAAATTGTATTCTAAGTATATTTAAAAAAAAAAAGTATTTAAGTATCTGGTTCCCATAGTACAAGCTCTGCTTAGTTTGGGGCTAGATAGTGTTCTGTGGATTATCCACAATAATTATTTATTTATGATGCCCAGCAGTGGACTTCCTCAGGCTGACGTTACTAACCTAAACGTAACATTGATTTCAATTAAAACATCCAGACCTTGCCACTGTTACCCGCGGGATAATTAAGGACGCTAATTACCCAACACCTAATGCTTTTTGACCTTTTAATCAACCACATCCTAATTATTTGACCGACGTTTTGGGATAGATCGTACGAATAGCACATCGCGATAACGCGTTTTTGGCGAAATTTCAAAATTCAAAAAAGTAGAAGAATTTATTTTGTAAAAAAAAGTTCTGTTAAAAAAGTGTAAAGATGGAGCCTTTTGATTATATTAAGGCTATGGTATTGAATTTCCGGCTGTATAATTGCTGTTGGTGTGCTCCCGTTAGGATAGGCTTGATTCTGGCCGGTTATTTCAATGCTATCTTAGCGGTAAGTGCTTTTTTGCCTTTTTTAATAGTTCCTCTATTCAGTTAACTCGATGTCTTTCTTCAATTCAGAGAACGAACTCACGAGTTTCTATCTATCTATCTATCTATTCAACCTTTATGCACCCACTGTTAATTGGGTAAAGGCCTCCCTAGCGCCACTCTTCGGTCCTGTGCCAGTCTCCGTCATTGCTGCCCAACTACTCCGACAGTGTCATCCGACCAACGGGCGGGTGGTCTGCTTAGTGGTCGCTGTGCGTCTCTTGGCCACCATTCTGTAATCGCCGTTGTCCATCTTCCATCATTCCTTATGACCACGAGTTTGCTTCCCAAAAATACATCGTCTGCCTTTTGAATTGGCTTTACCGACCTATATCATAGGAAAATATCTTTTGTAAATCTTTGAGGCGACCAAATTCAACTCACATTCACAAAAAGTCATCTGCAAATTTAAATTATTAATTTTTCGCTGAATCCACAAAAATGGACACTGCATATGCAAAACTCAGTCAGTTCAGTTGGTAGTAGCTCTGCCTCCCGCGTCGTAGCTCGTGGGTTCGATCCCCACCGAGAACAAAATAAATATTTGTGTGGTGAACGCAGGAGTTGGTTCTGTCTGGTATTCGAAGTATGCAGGTGAGTATAAGTATAAGTATTACTTATACCAGCTATGTCTGGTTCCAGTAGTGGGTACAAGCTCTGCTTAATTCTATCAATTATTGTACTAACCTTAATCTCTTGTTCCAGGCTATTTGCGTGGTAGGCACCGCTAATGAGAGCTTTGTAACGACTCTAGCACAAGTGCAGACTAAGTTAATGGAGGATTATGAGACCAGATCCGTTGTGATGTTCGCTTATATCACTGAAGTGGCGTTCAGCGTCGTGTGTTTGTGTGGGATCTACCGCGTAAGTAGACCCAATATGGGGGGGTCACAACACTTACTGTCTGTGGAAAGTACCTACATCTCTGGCCTCTCAGCTCAGTTGGTAGTCCAATTGAGCTGAGAGGCCAGAGATGTAGGTAGGCGCAGAAGGCAGAGCTACTAAGCTCTGCCTTCTGCGCCGTAGGTCGTGGGTTCGATCCCTACCGAGAACAAATATTTGTGTGGTGAATATTAGATGTTTGTTCTCTGTCTGGGTGTTATATTGTACTATTCTATGTATGTATTTACAAAAAAAAAGTATTTAAGTATTATATCAGCTATCTGGTACCCATAGTACAAGCTCTGCTTAGTTTGGGGCTAGATAGTGTTGTGTGGATTGTCCTCATTATTTATTATTATTATTATTATCTCTGTGGAAGTACGTGTACATGCATAATAAACAATATCACGCATCTTTCCCTTTAGTAGTAGTAGAGCTCTTTGCGAGTGCCTCGTCCGGGGAAGTACCTACTACAACCATGCCTATTACTGCCGCGGAGAAGAATTGCTGTGTTTTAGTTTGAAGGGTGCCGGTGAAATTACTGGCACGTGGGGCTGAACATCTGTATGCCTCATGTTGATGGACCCAGGGCAGTGCATCGTAGGGCACGTACGAAGCAATGCTCTGTTATAGGCGATGGTTACCACTTAACAAACAGGCGGGTCATATGGTTGTGCCAACAGTGTGTCGACCGGGAACCAATCGTACACCAGCTGACGTGGACACGTCACCGTCTCGCAATCGCTATTCATGCTTCTTGAAGAATCCGCTAGGGGCGCTTTTGGTTTCTCCATACAAAATGGTGGCAGAGGTGGGCGATACGATCGGCGATAGGCGTCAGGCACCGCACCGCACACCGATTTCATACGATTGGTTCCCGGTCGACACACTGCTAGTTGTATAAAAAAAAATATCGAACCGCTATACCTACCTACTATTCTGTTCACTAAACTACTCATGGCAACTGACACACATTCGGTATACATATATTATACACACAGAAGCAACACTGCTAGGAGTATTGAGAAAAAACTACTTAGCAAGTTGACCCACCTGATGTTGAGCGGATCAGTAGACATATATGCCTAATGATAGGTACCACCGACTATAACCTATTGTTTTACAGAAAGACTTGGTGCTACTCCGAGTGTACATGTACTACTGCATAGCTGCCTTGGTGCTGTCCATTCTGGTCTACTCCATCGTGATATTGGCCATCGACGTGCTTATCCAGCTTGCTATTATAAGCGGCATAGGTAAGAAACGACTTGAGTATATTATGCTGTACAGGGTGGTTTTTTGAAAAGGACGGTGATGGCCAAGTCATTAACCACGAGAGTTAGGGAAAAGTCGTGAAAGGAGTCATGCCCTCGATTTATAAGAAAACAACAACTGCTGATTTATCTTTTTCTAAAATCTTTTACTTATGACGTAAATGTTCCGTGCAAAAATATAAAATAGCAAAAAAATTCCTAGTCATTCATTTTTATTTAAACATTGATTTGCAAATATTGATCTTTATCAGCAACAGAAATCCATTGGTTCAATAATACAGACTGCAATATATTTGTTGAAAAATCATTCGGTGCATTTCCGTCAAAAGTAAAAGATTTCTGAAAAAAATAAATCATTGTTTTCTTATAAATCGAGGGCATGACTACTTTCTCGACCTGCATAGTACCTGCATAACGCCCTATAAATATTTTTCATTTTAACTTTAGACTTGTCAAAAAGTCCTTATTTTCTAAAAGAGCAAGGCTCTACAAAGCACCCACAAATTTACCGTTTATTTCAGACCGCTAACTTTCATTTCTCGAAAGACAAACTGTTTTTACTCAGTCAGTAAACTAGGTCATGATATCGTATGTCGTTTTCCAGTATTCCAATCCTACGTGCTCCTGCTAGTTAGAAGCTCAATCGTCGAGATAAAGTGGGAGAAGAAGCAATCCGAACTGCCTACACTAGTCTTGAGCTCTCTCATCCACGAGAAAGAGGCGCTGAAAGATCAAATCTCCATCAAGAGCCAAGACTCGAAGCACGATACGTTGTCAAAGAACGAACAGCAAGAAGGCACAGAAGCTATTGTCGATACTCATGAAGCAAGAATTAATGTGGAGAGCCCTGAGCCAGAATTGGAGAAAAATGGAAAGAAAAACGACAAAACGGGAACGAAAGATGAAAAAACGGGAAAGAAAGAAGAGATCAAACTTGAGACTGTCAATGAGGAAGTCAGCGCGGTCAGCCCGTAAAAGTAAACGAATGCAAATAAAGTTATTTCAGAATTATTTTGTACTTTCTGTTGATATCCGTAGGTAGGTATTGTTTTACGAACAAATGATGGCTGTAACCACGAAGTAATAAATCACTAGATACAAATCATACTTTTTATAAAAAAAGTATGGTGGTTCGATTTCCATATAGATTGATTTAACCATTTATAGGCGATGAGAGTAAAACAGTTTTCGGAGAGCATTTGGTACTGTCATCGGTCATAGATGGTAAAAAAAGGGGATCATATCACCCTACCTATGCGTAAAAATCAAGGAGGTTGGAAACCCATATTACAATTTTATTGAAAGGAAATGTCAATTGGCCTGATTAGGATGCGCGCATGCCGAATTAATTCTTCCTCCTGTTCCACCACTTTCTGTCAAATCCCATAGGTTTTTGACACTAAGTTCCACCACTTTCTGTCAAATCTAATTGGTTTTTGACACTTAGTTCCACCACTTTCTGTCAAATCTCGCAAATCCCATGTTTTTGACACTTAGTTCCACCACTTTCTGTCAAAAATCTCATAGGTTTTGGACACTAAATTCCACGTACGCTCAAAAATGCGTTACGCTGTCATTCCTGCAAAACATAGCCTGTCGCCAAATGCCAAATACAAATAAAACAATTTTTTTACGTAGTTCACAACATTTATTTGGTTTTATATAGATTTTTTGACAATGATGAAGTCAAGATACTTAGAGCTACAACTGATACGACAGTCTTTCATCACTACAAACACTAAATGCAAATAAATTTTATCACATCTAAGGCGTGCGCACATGTCATATTTGAAAGAGCGTCAGCTAATCGCCATCGCCATTGCCTAAATGTGCGCAGGCCTTTACCGGAAAGGTATTGGCACAAAATTATGAGACATTTCACTTAATTTAATAATAAAAGAAATTGTTAAGCACCAAAAAATATTTTTTCTTCTACGTTTAATCTTTAATCAACTCAGGGTATAATCATCAAAAATAGTCATGTAGATATTTTAGTCAGATGTATTTGACGTTATGGATCAATATTTTCTAGTGAAAATATACCATAATATGATGAACAATAGTATAAAATTAAAACAAAACTATAATTATGAGACTTTACAATCGTAAAAATAAACATACTTATTTTATAAGGACTTTATCATACGAAGGACTACTTAATTAAATTGATCGTCTACGATCCTGCCTCAGTCCAAATGTTACCTCTTATTTCAATAAAAGGTATTATACAGGGTTATTCATTACTAGCTACACAAACTGACAGGGCCTAATTTTTGGGTCGTGAATATTTGTTTGGCCGAATCATTTTTATTCCTAAACTGATTTAAGTTTTTGTATCAAAATTGTATTTTTAATAATTTATTACGGCAAATTGTACCTAAGATATTGCATCAAAAGAAATTCCACCAAAACGCGTAGATACAGTTATTTTCATTTGATCGTTATTTGGCGGAGTAGTGTCAACATGGAATAATATGTGAGCATGGAAAATTATGCCCAATGAGATGTTTCATGGAACTATGGAGCCCGCGCCACATTTATGTACACCAATCTTAAATACAGCTTAGCAATGTAGAATTCGGTTTAAAATGTTATTTGTCTTAAATTTTACTTCGTTCGGTTGTAAATAGAGATTTTCTTGGTCAAAGAGAGCAGCACAACGCACTCAAAACTTGGCGGACCGACATGGACATGACGAGAAGTAGTGGAAATGTAATTTTGACAACTAACGCTGTCCATTAGCATGATACTGACACTTATATGTGCCAGTCACTGCGGTAAAACTGTCAAATGGCATGACACTGACACTTGTTTGTGTCAGTCACAGCGTTAAAACTGTCATGGCGGCGCCTTTTGGTGTTCACCACTACAAAAAATTAACCAATTTTAGTACGTTTATAAATTTGTGAATTTAGCATTTTAGTAATAATCTTCATTTTTTACCGCATTTTCCATACAAGTTTTCATAGACCTAGCGGACTATAAAACATCTCGTTTGCAGTTAAAAGTTTGGGGCGCAATACCTTAGGTATTTCATCAAAATAGGTCAGGCGCCAATGATTCCAAAAGATATTCTTTATCGATTTTCACGGGATTTTCATAACAAAACTTTAAAAAATCATTTCATAATTTTTTTTTATTGTTTTTGTTGAACCTTATTCCTGAGTATTTGCAGCTAATAATGAATAACCCTGTATATACCACAAGTTTTATATTTATAAATCGAGAAAATGTGACCAAAAGTCACGCCCTACGTTTTCCAAATTTTGGTCGTAATTTTCAAAACCCTGTGAAGTATTCCTGAAACCCGAAACTTCAATCAGACCATTCTCTCGATGGATTTTCTCATCAAGAAAACAGTAGTACCTAAATACTTCTATTTACAGTAACCATTTTTGAAATCTAGGTTACATTAAAACTACTGTAAATAAGTAGGTACATTTGACCAACAAGAGACGGATATTTTAATCCTCTCCAAAGTCATTCGTCATAACTTTACGACACTTAACTTAGGCTCCGACGTAAATGCCACTAGCGGTCGCCCATCCAAACAGTGATGGCCCAGAAAGTTGCTTAACGTAATCGATAGGTAGAGAATTAAGAAGTGCTATAGATAGCGGCACATAACTTTAGCGCTGACCGTTATTGCGCAGAAGTCAAAAATAAGGTACCTGAGGGGGGCTAGCGGGATGAAGGGCGGGCGTGCGTAGCGCTGATTGGCTCTCCAGTCGCACTCCGCTCTCTGTACCAATAGGACACTCTGCACACATCCACACATCCAGTGTGCGCGACATGCGCACACTACGACGCATGCACAGCTATCCCCTCCGCGTATCGCTCAGCGCTAAAGTTATGTGCCGCTAGTTATACGCCATAAGCTCGACTACTGGGGTTATATTCTTTGATAAATTGTACCTAAGATATTGCATCAAAAGAAATTCCACCAAAACGCGTAGATACAGTTATTTTCATTTGATCGTTATTTGGCGGAGTAGTGTCAACATGGAATAATATGTGAGCATGGAAAATTATGCCCAATGAGATGTTTCATGGAACTATGGAGCCCACGCCAGATTTATGTACACCAATCTTAAATACAGCTTAGCAATGTAGAATTCGGTTTAAAATGTTATTTTTCTTCAATTATACTTCGTTTGGTTGTACATAGAGATTTTCTAGGTCAAAGAGAGCAGCACAACGCACTCAAAACATGGCGGACCGACATGGACATGACGAGAAGTAGTGGAAATGTCATTTTGACAACTAACGCTGTCAATTAGCATGATACTGACACTTGTTTGTATCAGTCACTGTGGAAAAACTGTCATGACGGCGCCTTTTGGTACTCACCACTACAAAAAATCAACCAATATTGTACATTTTACTACATTTATAAATTTGTGAAAATAGTAATCTTTATTATTTACCGCATTTTCCATACAAGTTCACATAGACCTGGCGTATTATGAAACATATCTTATGCAGTTAAAAGATTGGGATGCAATACCTTAGGTATTTCATCAAAACAAAACAGACAGATACACACAGACAGAGAGATATAAAACAGAAGGGCTCTACCCTTCTGTTTTAGGCTTTTATAGGCTCTACTTTGTAATATAGCTTAATACTTCTAACATTTATTAGTTTAAGATCAAAAATTGCATCGTCACATTTACGTCATATGTGTGTACTGTCTCTGTACGTTCAGTAGAATATTGTTGTGTACGAAGGCAAATTACTTGTTGAGATTCATTGTTTTCATGTCATTGGCAAGTTTGCGGCCGGAACCTGCGAACAAATTCACGTGATATATTATTGCTTGCCTCCTGATCAAAAGGTCTAAGCATCAAAATGTCCAACAGAGCAAAAGGTCTAAAGGCTGGTTTACACTTTGATTAGTGTGAGTGCAGGTGATTAGTGCGAGTACAAGTGTGTAGTACGAGTAGTGTTCACTGCGAGTGTCTTCGGTCCACTTTACCAATTTTTACAACAAGCGTCCGACGCTACACACTAAACGCTAAACACTCCTGTCCAGACGTGTTTAGTGGCAGGCACGCTGCGAGTGAGGGGGAAGGGAGGGCGCGCGGGATGGCTACTCGCAGTCCACTCGCAAAAAAATAGAACACGCTTCTATTCACTTTACTACACAGCCCACTAATCACTTGCACTAATCAGTCGCTGTCCACACCTAGTCACTAAGCACCTGCACTAATCACCTGCACTCGCACTAATCAAAGTGTAAGGGCGCTTGTACACGCTAAGAAAAAATGCCGGGTCTACCCAAGAATTCTTGTCGTAACTAGAAAATAACTGTGTACACTGCTCGCAGCGGTGCACGAAAAAAATCTTATCTGCGCAAGACACGACGCGGCGAACGTTGTTGCGTTTTCGTGTGTGGAAAAGACAAAATTCTTGTCTTGCGCAGATAAGATTTTTTTCGTGCACCGCTGCGAGCCGTGTACACAGTAATTTTCTTGTTACGACACGAATTCTTGGGTAGGCCCGGCGTTTTTTCTTAGCGTGTACAAGCGCCCTCAACCAGCCTTAATGAGCAGTAAGACTAATTAGCAAAATGACCAAGTAGCAAAACGTCAAACTATCAGATGGTCTGTATAGCGGAACGTCTAGGTAGCAAAACGTCAGCTTCTCAAAATTGCTTTACTTGGTGTACGCTATGCCAGTACTCTCAAATATACCGATATGTCGTAGGACCTACAAAGTTCGAAAAAAATATCGAGTTCACAAAAGGAACTCGTGCTATGGAAGCAAGAAAGCCCATATAATACTTGCATACATTTTTTTGTAAATATATACTTAGAATACAATATAACACCTAGACAGAGAGTAAACATCTGCGTTCACCACACAAATATTAGTTCTCGGTGGGGATCGAACCCACGACCTACGGCGCAGGAGTCAGAGCTACTACCAACTGAGCTAAGGCCAGTAAAAAAAAAATCATCATCATCATTATCAGTCTGTAGAAGTCCACTGCTGGACATAGGCCTCCCCTACACATTTCCAGGAAGAACAATTCTGAGCCTTTTTCATCCATCGACTTCCCGCGATCTAACAATGTCGCCCGTCCATCTGGTGGGTGGGCGCCCTACGCTTCGTCTCCGTGGTCGCCATTCGAGAACCTTTATTCCCGAACGGTTGTCGGATCTTCGAGCTATATGGCCTGCCCACTTCAACTTACTAATTCTACGAGCTATGTCGGTGACCTTGGTTCTTCAACGGATATCCTCATTTCTGATTCTATCACGTATTGAAACTCCCAGCATAGCTCTCTCCATAGCTCGCTGAAATATATAATACTAGCAGCCCGTCCCGGCTTTGCACGGGGTAAACAATATTGTTGTACATTATTTTGTTCTATCGCTAATAGTTTCGGCAGCGCATTCGACGAAAGACATTTTAAGACTCATTTTTCTACACCTTCGGTTACATTGTTCAAATTTTACCAAGGATCCCTAATTTTTTTCAAAATGAAATGTAGCCTATGTCAAATTGGAAGAATGTAGCATTCTATTGGTGAAAGAATTTTTTAAATCGGCCCAGTACTTTTTGAACCTATTCATTACAAACATACAAAAATAGGTACAAATCTTTCCTCTTTATACTATTAGTATAGATAAAGATAATTACCTCGTCCAGCTCCCAAGCTCAGCGGTGGGAAGTTAGTCTCCGACAACTCGGGCGCCACAATCCTGCTCTGGAAGTCTGTAACAATACAATGGCTTTAAACTTTTATAGCCCTATTAATAAAAATATGTCAAAAGATAAGCTGCGCTAAACTATTGCCATCTCTTACCACTGGGTAATGACAAAAAGTGACAGGGCTAACCTATGCAGGATGCGTGACCTATGCAGCATTGCTTTGTTATAGGGGGATAATTACCAGTTAATTATACTTATAGGTAGATGGTAACCAGAAAAAATGTGCCACCATCACGCAATGTGTTTTATGTACTTTGAGAAAGTATTTCTGTCTAGATTCACTGTTTTGCCTTGCCTCTGACTATCCCTCACTAACTTTGTATGGTAAACAAGTTTAACACAATCTATCTAGTACATTTTATGTACTTTGAGAAAGTATTTCTGTCTAGATTCACTGTTTTGCCTTGCCTCTGACTATCCCTCACTAACTTTGTATGGTAAACAAGTTTAACACAATCTATCTAGTACAATCTATCAAATTATCAAATTTCATGCAGATCGGATCAACGGTTCGAAAGTTATCGTCGGACAAACATACATAAATACATTGGCATATCAAATGCTAAATCGCCCAAGTTGTCAAAGATCTTCGTTCGATTCGCTCACTCGATCAATCAGTAGGATAGTAAGCGGTACTAGAATGTACGCAATTGGTATTGTATTTCGCTATAATATCGCAGTCGTTTTTGTCTCAAACTCTTGGTTTAATTTAGTTAAACTTACTGAACGTATCGACCGTCGGCTTGCGGAGCGGCGGCTCCATCGTCCTCACAGGAGGTTCTGTGACAAAGAAACATTAATTTTAATATTAATAAATATTGTGCACAATTTACCGATTGGCCTCTCAGCTCAGTTGGTAGTAGCTCTCTCTTCTTAGGTCGTGGGTTCTATCCCCACCGAGAACAAATACCTATGTGTGTGGTGAACACAGATGTTTGTTCTATGTCTGGGTGATAAACATATTGTATTCTAAGTATTTACAAAAAAAAGTATATGTATTATATCAGCTATCTGGTTCCCATAGTACAAGCTCTGCTTAGTTTGGGGCTAGATAGTGTTGTGTGAGTAAGTGTAAATAGAAGCATTAAAACAAGAACAGCGGGCACACGAGGTTCTTGTGGAAAGTTTCTGTAATCTTCAATAAACTTCAACGTTAAATCCTTTTCTTCGTCCGCCTTGTTGTTGAAGGCTATAAGGCACAGAAATCCACCCGATGTCGGATAGCGTGAACCACAGCGCGCGCGTCGCTTTCAACAGTCATCGCACATGCGCTAAGGGCATGCCTCACGTGCGCTGTTGACTGCGCTATGACGCATGCCCTTAATGAACAAAAAAAGGTACAGTGTGGACATAGCTATTAGGCGAGACTACCAGCAAGTAGTAAAAAAAAATTATGCGAACGTTTTTTGTAAAAAATAGAATAGATAACTTACTGCCCCATGTTCGTTCCGTTCTTTTCGCAGACGCATTTGAAGTGTCGTACGAGTCAAATGAAGCATCGCGCGAATCGCAGGTTGATGGAGCCTAGATAATAAAAAGGTTAGCAGTTATATTTATTTGTATTGTATTTTTGCGTCAGTATTTATTTTCTTTTTCTGCCTATGTGGCGGTGCCTAGGCTCTGCCTGAAAACCAGCGCTGCTTAGCGTGGTAGGTAAGTATTAGGTCTGCTCAGCAAAAGCTGAGTTAGAGCCGATTTCTACCAATGTCTAAGCCTCTCTGTGAATGTTTAGTAAAAAACTATACACTTTATTGTATACAAAGATTACAAGATAACTAATACAATCACGCCAAGCCAGTTAAAAAATGTCGCTAATACAAGGTAAAAAATAAATAAATGAACGGCTACGGCAACCCCACCTAAAACTTGGAGAGACTTTGTCCCTTACGGTTAACTTTCAAACTTTATTCAGGCTGTAATAAAGTTATACTTACTCTAGATGCAGGTTGGCGTCTTTCCTCCTTCTTCTTCTCCTTGTATGTGAGGACCGCCTGAAGAAACAAACATTGTTTGAACAAATAACGTTTTGAATTTAAACGGGACCGACTATTGACTGTTTCTAACGCCCTTTGGGGCTTTTGTATAATGTAAAAATTGAAAATTTTCATTAATCTTGTAAATATAGGTCACGCACGTTGAACGGTGTAAAAGGAAGAGAGTGTTGCCACACTGGCACACCAAAAAATGCTTATAAATAAAGTTATGTCATAGCCCTTGAACGTTTTTTTTTGTGTTCCGCACACAAAATTCCTTCTTTATTCTTTGGTGGGAATAAAACAAGATGTCAAGCACGGTGAAAGCCCAGCGCTTCACGCGCGCCATACTACACTCTGTAATGAGTAGGTATGACATGTGTGCTTACGCCAATGTGCGTGTGTATTTCACATTTTGTAACGGTGTAACGAGTGTGAGCGTATCCATTTTCTGCCAGTTCGTTCTATCCGTTTACGTTGTAGCCGGTACGTATGTGTACTTACGTCAATGTCCGTGGTCACGGGCAAATGCATCCCGGGCACGGCTTCGACCCCGGCGACGGGGCAGCAAGCATCCAGGACTGTGAAGGCCCAGCGTCTCACGCGCGCCAAACTACACTCTGTGGGCTTCTCTCCTGCCTCGTGATGCTGTCAACAAATTATATTGACGAGTTTTACTCTTGGCAAAAAGAACGGCCTTATTATAAAACAAGGACTAAAGAAAAACCAAAGATGATACCTTAGTTAGACCATGGTTTAGACAGAACCTTATTACAAATCATAGTCTATCTCCAAAACCAGGTTTAATCTATGACTAAAAGATAAACCCGGGAGATCCCCTAGTTTAACCCAATTTAACCATAATAAAAGTTAGTTACCTCACAACCAATGCCAGGAGTATACTTGAAGGCGTCTTTCCGCAGCGCCGCTAAGGCTAGCGACTGCTTAGGCAGGCCTTCCTTAGAATGGTTCTTCATAGAGTTTATCAGGTAGAAGAATAGAGTATCCAGCTTGTAAATGCGGAATATGGACTCGTCTTCGTCTGAAAAATTACAAAATAAACACATCCATATCAATAATAAATAAATTTAGATAGATAGATTAATACTTTATTGTACACATAAGAAACATATTATAACAGAAACATTACAAATATAAGTACAATGGGCGGCCTTATCGCTAAAAGCGATCTCTTCCAGACAACCTTTGGATGGAGAGATTTTACAAAAACCGAAAAACAGAAAAACGGTGGTGTACAAAAGTAAAATCCCGATATTGCTAAAATTATATACCTACTAATCCATACTAATATTATAAATGCGTTTGTAACTCTGTCTGTCTGTCTGTCTGTCTGTCTCCATACTAATATTATAAATGCGTTTGTAACTCTGTCTGTCTGTCTGTCTGTCTGTCTTCCTGTCTGGCTTTCACGCCAAAACTACTAAACCTATTGAAATGAAATTTGGTACACAGATAGTTCAGGGCCTGAGGAAGGACATAGGCTACTTTTTATTGTGAAAAAGGTTTTACAAACCTTATAAAACACGTTCTAAAGAGCAATTCTTTGATGTTTCTGTCTCACTTTCTGTCTCGCTCTTACACTAAACCACTTCGCCGATTACATGCCGATCACCGAAACTTGGTACACAGATAGGCAAAGGCATTAGAAAGGTCATTTATGCAACTTATCAATGCAAAACACTTTTTGTAAACACCATTTTACATGAGAATTGCGCTTTTTTTGGAGAAATTCGACGACCTTCGATTCTAGAATGTTTTGTTTGTTTACGTATCACAGTGACTGACTGACAGCCGACCGCCGCTTAGGGATGGGATACATCGAACCGACCCGATGTTTTGAAATGCTTTTGATATACTCGATTTATCGATGCTTTTTCGGATTTTAATAGAAAAACATCGAAATCGAGCCGGCAATTTTATAAGAACTCAACTTTGACCAGTTTAATTATTTTAATCTGTGAGAAGATCGTAACTAAATAAACCACATGAGTTGGAAAACGGTGAAATCTGACCATTATATTTCAGATAAACTATTTATTTACTTACGAAGGCAGACTAAATGAGAGCCCTTTATATTTTTTTATTGATCTCAAGATTAAGTAAATGCGGATGTTTTTTTTTAGTTCTTACGTTAAAGATTTTTCTCTTACTTTTTTTAATAAAACAATGTTGGAATGAGTTGAACCTGTAAATTTTATTTGTTGGTGTTTGTTTTTATAGCGGCAACATAATCTGTGAAAACGTCATAATGTATAAATATCACGGTTCATGAAATACAGCCTGTTGTGACAGACGGACAGCAAAATCTTAGCAATAGGGTTCTGTTTTTACCCTTTGGATACGGAACCCTAAAAAGTACTCGATACGTACAAAATATTAATGTTTTCATCCGATAAATCGAAAGGCATAGATGTACAGCTCTGATTTATCGAATAGGAAATATATCGATTCTTTTTAAAGTGGACTCCACTACCACCGAGCCTACACCTGAATTGTCACTGTCACGTGTCAACATGTGTCAACTGTTACTTACACACAACAGTCAACAGTCGAGATGTTGGTGAGCGGAGTTGAAGAATGTAAATTATCATCATTAAACTCACTATACCTACTACTCGACACTGGCAAAATTGATCAGAAAAGTACAGATGCCATTCATTAGGAAGAAGAAGAGAAAAGAAGTGGTAGTGCATTATTCTATGGTCACCAAAACGTAAGACTAGGCGGTATAGTCTTGGTACTATAGCCTGCTTCGAAAGGAGCGAAAAGAAAAAAAAAAAATTCTATGGTCAAGTGACATGAAAATAAACAATTTTCTGTTTACAAATACTCTAAGTGTTAGATACTATTAATCTTTTCAGATGCCATTCATTAAGAAGAAGAAGATACTATTAGCGTAGCGTTTTATACTCATTGTTAAATACCCCGTGAGTAGTTGAGTATTGTTTAGACAAATTATACGCATGACGATAGATAGATAGAATGCCACACACCGTTCCGTTTACCCAAAAATGAAGCAAGACAACAATGATACAAGCTTTATAACATAATATCAAGCCTGGATTAACCGTACGAAACAATTCTCTGATTTGCTCAGCTCATTTCTGATTTTGCTATAACACCATTGTGCTAGACAAAATTGGGTAAGTCCTTACTTATTTATCTACAATACCATGTATTTTGTTACATACTTTGAAATCCTAATGTAGGTACTCATTTTAGTTGTAGATCGTACTACAAAAATATTAAAGAAGAGTGCTATCCCGTCCGTGTTCCCATGGAACCAAGCATATCAGGAACAACCATCATCATCAGAAGATTCACAAACAAAACCTGATGATTACAACATAGCAGAAATTGAAATTGAAGATCTCAGGCTTGGTGATAGACAACTAAATGTGGTAGACGTCACAACAAATCATTACAAACTGAAGAGAAAGGCATACTGAAGAGAAAGTACATAATACCTATTATTGATTCTGGAGTTCCTAGAAGCAACAGCTGTAAATTTTGGTAGATCAAGCATGTTGTAAAACTGAGTGAGACCAACATTTAAGTTTGTTTTAAATAAACTTTAATACCGAGTCCGTGTAAGACTGAGTCAGACCAACTACGCCAACTGAGACAACTAGAATAAAAACCAGTCAAACACAGCCACCGGACTCCTTATAAGTAAATCAATCTTGGCCGACATCCCAAAATTATTAAATAGACATTATTGTTACTTTGGAAAACAATTTTGTTTCTATTTTTTCTCCTCAACCTTCCCGCCCCCCACTTAATTATTCTATTACCATGGGTATAAAATAACAATAGGGAATGAAAGTTTGTATGGAAAAATGTACATTAACAGAGGGAGAGGAGGGGGGAGTGGTGTAGGTGGGGAAATATGCCCAAGTGTTAGTAAGAGGGCAGATAACTGTGACAGCGAATAAGTATCTACTGTTTTTTTTTCGCTGCATATTTAAAATGCTACCCATAGACACTATTCCACGCGAACGAAGTCGCGGGCACAGCTAGTAACCTAATAAAACACAAATTAAATTCAAATAAATCACAAAATTAATCCTATAACCTATAATACATACATAACAATATAGTAATATATATGTATATGCTAACTTAAACCTAAATTTAGAAGTATTGCTTAGTAGCAACACTACACACACAGAGCTCTGTGTGTGGCTCGTCCGGGGAAGTACTACCACCATGCCTATTTCTGCCGTGAAGCAGGATTGCTGTGTTTCAGTTTGAAGGGTGTGGATGCCGGTGAAATTACTGGCACGTGAGGCTAAACATCTGTATGCCTCAAGTTGATGGACGCAAGGAAGTGCATCGTAGGACACGTTCTTGACGTGCGTGACCTACGAGGCAATGCTTTGTTATAGGCGATAGTTACCAATTAATATCAGGTGGGGCATATGCTTGTTCCAGCTAGTTGTATAAAAAAAAACCCCTCTCAGCTTTTGCCTTCTGCGCCGAGAACGTGGGTTCGATCCCCATCAAGAACAATTATTTGTATGGTGAACACATATGTCTGTTCTATTCTGTGTGTCTGTATATTGTATTCTGAGTAAATATGTATTTACAAAAAAAGTATACATTATCATAGTAGCTATCCGGTTCCTATAGTACAAGCTCTGCTTATTTTAGGGCCAGTTA
Source organism: Thera obeliscata (assembly GCA_947578465.1). Lineage (NCBI taxonomy): Eukaryota > Metazoa > Arthropoda > Insecta > Lepidoptera > Geometridae > Thera > Thera obeliscata. The sequence goes on from OX387914.1 coordinate 24,323,110, forward strand.
GTGTTGTGTAGATTGTCTACAATATTAATAATTATTCCTTTTTCATTTATTAAGTTATTTGGTCATTACTTACGCGATCTTCGGCATAATTGCATCGTGAAGTCCGATACTTCTAACTCTTTCTCTGGCATCGTGTACATCGGAGGAAGGACCTTCAAACATGTAACATTAAAATTACAGCCAAGTTGGAAATGATATATTTGACTGGCCCTTCAGCTCAGTTGGTAGTAGCTCTGCCTTCTGCGCCGTAGGTCGTGGGTTCGATTCCGGTAGGGGGTTATTGCCAGTTCGGCAACACCGTTTTTTTTTTTTATTTTTTTTTATGCCATAGCTGGCAGACGAGCAGACGGGCCACCTGATGGAAAGTAGTCACCGTCGCCCATAGACACCCGCAACACCAGAGGTGGTGCTGATGCGCTGCCGGCCTTTAAGGAACTGAAAGACCCGCCTTTTGAAGGACCCCATGTCGAAGCTCCGACATGTTTGCATGTTTGTTTAATCAAAGTTCAATCATTATTTTATTGCAATCAAAACCTAGTCGCATCTGACAGTTTTGAAATTATTTAAAGCTTTGATTGCAATGAAAAACGAAACTTATCTTTGCTAATGAACGACGCATTATGTACATGAGATAGCGAATATAAACTTCTCTTTATAAACTTTGTATGGCAACAGATAGATAAATAATGTGAACAAGGTGTGTGTTGTTATTACATAAGTAAACTTATTTATAATTGTTTTTTTATCTACATGCTCTGAATGTTGTGTGATAAGAAGCAAATGAACGATTGTCTATGTCTATGTGTGTGGGTGTGTGTGTGGAGTTCTGTTGGTAGTGTTGGCAAGTAGGTACTTGGTACACAGTTAATGTTGTACTAGATTGTCTCTTTGTCGGCAAGTCGGCAAGTTTATCATGCGCACTTGATGTGCGGGTATGGTTTTTCCGCAAGTAGGTCGCTGGTGGGCCCTTTTTGCGTGACCCTTGACACGCGTTGCACGAACTTTTTTAGGTTCTACAACACGCCGGTTTCATCACGATGTTTTCCTTCACCGTTTTGAGAGTACTCACACCGATGAAGGAGGATGATTATGCGATCACTTTACTAAGTCTTAAGAAAATAGTTTTAAAGTGTCTTCTAGACCAACCTGCTCCATCGTCGGCTACACCGTCGCTATAACTATATCACGTAAAAAAAAACTGCCAAGTGCGAGTTGGACTCGCCCATGAAGGGTTCCGTAGCAACAAGTAACATAATAATAAAGGTTCTTGTAGTTCGTCGAAAGGTAAATTGCGGTTTACGATTTATGACGTATAAAAAAAAACTACTGACTAGATCTTGTTCAAACCAAATATCGTTGGAAGTTTGCATAGTAATTACAACATATATTTTTTTTAGTTTTATCATTCTCTAATTTTAGAAGTTAGAGGGGGGGGGGCAACTTTTTACCACTTTGGAAGTGTCTCTCGCGCAAACTATTTAGTTTAGATAAAAACGATATGAGAAACCTCAACATCATTTTTGAAGACCTATTCATAAATGCCCCACACGTATGGGTTCGATGAAAAAAATTTTTTTGAGTTTCAGTTTTAAGTATGAGGACCCCCAAAATTTATAGTTTTTTTTCTATTTTTGTGTAAAAATCTGAATGCGGTTGACAGAATACGTCTACTCGCCAAGTTTCGGAGAAAAATGGCTGTGACATACGGACGGACAGACAGACATGACGAATCTATAAGGGTTCCGTTTTTGCCATTTGGCTACGGAACCCTAAAAAGGGTCACAAACTGCTTAAAACATTTCAGTTAATGCACTATATTACCTTAGTTGCAGGATCACTCTGCTTCAGATAATCCACAATTTCTGATAGTAGTTTCATGTAGTCGGTCCTGGGTTTGTCTGAGTCGGGGAAGTCTAAGCCGAGTACTTCACATCCTAACTTAATGTCTGATGCATAGCCCACTGGGATCTTGGCTGAAAAATATACTTCCGGTCACACACAGCAAAACCAAGAGTGTAAACTGAATGCATACTTGCACACAGGCACACAGGCGTAACTGCTCAGTTGGTAGTAACCCTGCCTTCTGCGCCGTAGGCCATGAGTTCGATTCCCACACACATCGTGGTGCATGCAACTATGACAAAATACCGGGAGTCAAAAGTCTGGTTTAAAGAATTTTTAACTAGACATTTATAGTCAGAGACTATAAATGTCTAGTTAAAAATTCTTTAAAAAATCTTTTTAGCTAAAATGGACAAGCCTGTTTGCCAACGGTATAAACCGCCAATGGATCACCCACTTTAGATAGCTGTGTGGATTGTACACATTATTTATCATTGAACTTACGATTGATAGTCTTGGGAGTACAATCCTTGATCCCATTACGGATGTTGAAGCGCAGGATAGCAAACTCCCCAATAACAAACTCATGACTGGTCTCACAGAGGGAGTTCACATCGATTAGATAGATGTATTCGTCTAGAATTTCTGTGGAAATTAAAAACTATTCATTATCTCAGAACACCTGGTTGCTATATCATGGGTTTTACACAGTAAGGGAATACATGGATTTTAAAATGTAAGTTTAGGTATAAAAATATTGTAATGTAGCTAATTTTTAATTATATTTTTGCATGCTAAGTCTGTACTGATATCCCCCGATAGAACTAATTGAGTCTTGTCCTTCCACATCCACATCTGAGTCACCATTGGGTCAACTAGAACACTGCTGCCGCCAACCCAAAGTCCTTCTCCGCTATTTTAAGGAGTTGGGCAAAGTCAAAGTCAATAATTTTTTATTCAGTACGATGCAAGAATCACTTTGAAACATCTTAAAGCTAGGTGAGTCTAGGTGCCAGTTCCACGCAACCAAGCGTAGAAGAACAGGCAACAAACTACGTCTCGCTGGCTGGCCGGCTGGCTACGGGCTGGCTGGGTTAAGGTTTGGCAGGGGGACAATGCACAATACACCCCATCGCGGGATGTCAGTGCAGATCTTATTCCCCCAACACAATTAGAATTAGAATATTAGAATCCCCCGATGGGCTGTATGCTATCAGAACCTGTAGGTAGTAGGTACATAATTACTTACTGCTATTGAAAGTGTTCTGCTGCACAAAGTTTTGTATATCGTGCAACTCTCTTTCTTGGGCCTCCTTTACCAGACGCTCCCGATTCTCTATTTCAGAAAACGGGATACCAGTTGTTGTATACTTTAGATCGGGAATGTTGTGCTTTGCCTTTTCTTTTTTAGCTATGTTTTCATATTTGGCACGGACAGATGGGTGTGATGCCTGAAATTCAATTATATGATACAGCACAACCAAGGATGAATGGGCCTAGGTTTTATAATCAGCTTCAAATCAAGTGTATGAACTTTGACATATTGAATAGGTGAGACAAATGAGAGAAAAACTAAAATTATTTGGAATAAAAAATGTGCAGTTACAGCTTATTTTTTGTAGGTGGGACAATTATTACTTGAAGATAGTGGTGACTGGTGAGTTTACCCTCCAAACTGGATCCGCAGCCTGTTGAACTTCGGTCATATTGGCGTAATTTACACCGTTTTGCTTTTGTTCATCCCGAAAATCCAACATGAAGTAAAAGTAAGCGTTTTTAGGAGCTTTTTTAGGCATTTCAATTATTTGCAATTTAATGACTGGACTGACATAAAAAAATGCACGTTGTTTCACTTCAGCACAATCCAAGGAACTAGGAAGGAACCAAAGAGAATGAGAGATAGAAAAGAATGTGTAGAAAACCAGTGCTGCCAGATGAAAAAATCTAATCAGCGCTGACAGCGGTGCACTAAGCGCTAGATTCTAATATATTCACGAGCCAATAAAGCGCTAAATCGGCTCAAACGGGTCATTAAAGCGCTAAAATCGAACTTTTAACTAAGGCGCTTTTTAGACGATCAGTGGGATTCAATAAATCTCCCATACTAAACAAAACATGGGCTATAACCATGAGCTCCTAAAACAATTCTGATAAAGTTTTGGAAGCGAGACGCAGATTGCGACTTGTATAAACGCATCTCGTTTACGGCTCCGTTGTTTTGCTCTATGTGTTTAGTATGGTAGATTGTGTAATCACATTGATCTTCTTGTGATGAACTGAATCACAATGTCTCTGGATATCACATAACTTGGCAAGAAAATCCTTCCTACAATACAAACACATTGCCCTTGTATCATCTCCAGACACAGGTTTCAACCATTGTTTAAAGTTGGGCGATTTCTCCCATTCGACTGTATATCTTTGTTTGTAAACAGTTTTTTTTTATAATGGTACATCCATTTCAAAAGAGTTATCCAACACAACACGATGGAACACTTACAAAAGTAAGTAATAAAAACAGTGCTTAAAACGTTATTTCTAAACTTGAACTTCAGTGCGTTCACGTAGACAGAATGAAAATGAAAGAAGCATAGCCAATCAAACATGAAACAAACCGTAATTAATATTCATGGGATTCCCCGTGCTCTATTGCCATATTAAAACCCAGCTGGCATAGAGCACAAAATTGAAAAAAGCGCTAAATTATCCGCTAGGCGCTAAAATGATCAAGTGCCCGCTGAACATAGCAAAAAAGCGCTAGATCTAGCGCCGAAAGCGCTAAAATGGCAGCACTGCTACTGAACCATAGAGAAGTACTATAAAAGCAGTGCTGCCAGTAGCAGATAGTAAAAACTAACATTTTCACGAGAAGAGTAACATTACCCTATTACCCTAAATCGACACAATATTAAATTGGGACAATCTAAAGGCACTTTAGAGCCTGCGCACATCTAGCGTGATAGTGATGGTGATCAGTGAAACGCTGTGAAATATGACAGCGATATTTGACAGGGTTTTACTGATCGCCATCGCCATCGCGCTAGATGTGCGCAAGGCTTTAAAAACTAAATTACAGTCCGGCAAGTATAACTTGGCGGGTCTGAAGCTAGCCGTTTGGCCAATCTTCCATCAGTCATTGGCCATTAACGATCGAACAGCTCACTTCAGACCCGCCAAGTTATACTTGCCGGACTGTATATTAAGTTTCCTGTCATAGCATAGATAATAAAATCGTAATCCAATCGGGATGCGTCGTAAAGCGTTTCGTTCATGAATATTTTTATTGTTTCGCGTACGGCTAGGCCAGTTGGGCGAAAAATAATAATATGTGGTTCGTTATCAAAAGTTTATTGGGCTTTTCAGAAAGAAAGACATTAGTTATTTTAGATGATAAACTTTTACAAGCTCTCACGAAACTTCAAACCAGGGAACAGGAATAGTAAATATAACATCCTTGCATCCTTTCAAACCGACCAAAATCAAAAACATTCTAAAACTAACTTCTGACACAATGTCAACTGTCTTGTTCCCAGAACTGTCATGTCATCCGTCAAGCAACCGTTTAGGAAGTCTCATAGTGCGGACGGGTCTAGTGCTTTTGGCACGTGCTATAATTGCTATTTTTTTTGGCCGATCTTATTTTCACGAAAAAAGAAGAAGCAGATTTCTATGGTGTATGTGTGCGTATACGTATGTATATCTACATTTGTGTGCGTAAATCTTATATTTAAACTGTCAAAACTGACATCTCAAACTGTCAAATATCAAGAGGTCAATGTCATGCTTGCTTCTGATTGCTACTGTTCTATATTTCTTGCTAGGCTATTTCGAGATACGAGCTATTATTTACGAAATAAAATCCACCGGAATATTAAATAAGACAGAAATGCGATGGCTGCAACAGCATCGGTAATTAATCATCTGTCTTATTATTATCATCTGAATAGTATTTACCATTTCCTACAGCACAGACGACTCCAATACCTCCAGCGGCGTTGGGAACCAACCGCTCATAGTCAACTCCTACGCATAGTTACAACTGGGCAGTCATCAATAATGAGAAGAACATTTAATTCTTCAGGGCCTCCATATTGAGATTTTCTAGATAGCAAACGCAGTGTAGTTTTTATATCACACACATTTTATTATTTTAGGCCTATCCGCCATTACAAGAACTCGCAAGACAACTGCCATCGTATTACCAACGACAATATTATTATAGATTCACAATAGACACTAGTGATCCTAGAATGGTCTCGGCCTCTTTGCCATAGGAAAACATAAAACCTTGACACCTTCTCCTATTTTTTAAAAAAAATAATCTGAATCTCATTCACATATTTTTAAACAAAATATCTTATAACATTTAACTACTATGCATTCAACATAATACATTTTCAACAACTATTTAGTATACAAAACAAAATTCATTATTATTAATACAATAACATACCTAGTTGTTAATATTCATTTGCTCAACAGCTTTCCACTATGAAGCTCAAATTTACATTTCAACAATGGTTTCGTTAAAATGTCAGCCACTTGCTGATCTGTAGGACAGTACTTTATCATAATATTTCCTTTTAAGTATTGTTCATTAATAAAATGATAACGTACATCAATATGTTTTGAACGCTTATTGAACGAACCAGTTTTTATTAATTTTATAGCACTTTGGTTGTCTATATTCAGCACAGTATTTACATTTCTTATTAACAATTCATTCAGGATAGATTTTAGGTATAGAATTTCTTTACAACAATCTGCTGCTGCAATAAACTCAGCTTCAGTAGAAGATAATGCCACGATTGGCTGTCTTCTTGAACACCAAGATATTGGACCATCAGATAACATTATGACATATCCTGTTGTGCTACGCCTTGTCAAAATATCATTCGCATAATCTGCATCACAATATGCGTTTATGACAAGATCATTACATCCGTTTTTAAAACAAATACCTTTATCTTTTGTGCCAGCTAAATATCTTAATATTTTCTTTAAAGCTATCACATCTGACCTATCCGGTTTTTCTATTTTTGTACTAGCTTCATGCACAGCATGTGCTATATCTGGCCTCGTGCGAGTTGACAAGTATAATAGACCTCCAACTAGTTCTCTATATGGAAATTCTGTGTCTAACTCACTAGTCTCAACTTTCTTATCGGAATTTCCAGGAACTTTACAAGGATTGCAATGACTCATATTGAAATTCCTTAGAAGCATTTCCGTATACATTTTTTGAGTCAATTTTATACCTTCTGAGTCTTTATTTACTTCTAATCCAATATAATTCTTAGGATTCTCATATATTTTTATTTCAAAATGCTCTTTTATACAATTTAAAATATTTATCAGTGTTTGCTTGTCTTTAGCAATAGCTAAACCATCATCTACATAAATCGCAATGATTACAGTTTTGTTTTTATTTGTGAACACACATCGATCAGTCTTAGTCGGTAGTAAACCTAATTTTAACATTACATTTGTGAATGTTTTGTTCCATGTAATAGGAGCTTGTTTAAGCCCATACAAAGCTTTATTTAATCTTATAACCTTGTTAGATTCATTTTCGTATCCTTCTGGTATTCTCATATAAATATTTTTATCAGACAGTTCCCCATACAAAAATGCTGTTTTTACATCGAAACTCATTATTTCAGAATCATTATATGCAGCTATAGCAAACAGAGACTTCAAAGCTGATTGACTTACTACTGGACTGTAGATTTCATCATACTCTAAACCATATTGCTCAAAACCTCTGACTACTAACCGTGCTTTGTAGGTTCCATCATCTTTTATACGAAATACCCATTTATTAGATAAAATTTTCTTACCCTGTGCTTCTTGCACATCAACTACTTCCCACGTTTTATTAGCTAGAAGAGATTCCTTCTCCGAATCGATTGCCTTCTTCCAACTGTCTCTTTCTGTACCTGAAATAGCATCATTATAAGTTATTAACGCATAATCACTAAACTTAGCAGGGAGTTTTCTGATTCTCTTTGATGTTCTTTGTTCCTCAACTTCTTGTTGTATCAGTGAATCATCATCAGGTCTTTCTATTAGTTCATCTCGACCAGTTTCAGTATTTTCCTGTTCTTCTTCACTGTAGTAAATCTCGTCTTCTTCACTAACATCTGATATTGTTACATTTTCTTCTGTGTCATTTATTACTGTCTCATCTGTAGTAACTCTTACTCTTTCTTCGTCATTTTCCATTTTTTTATCAACATTTTTAACAATAACAACATCTCTTCCTATTTCAATTTTACGTTGTTCAGGGTTCCACAGCCTGTAGCCGTTATTAGTGTATCCCACCATCATTAGTTTTTTACTTCTCGGTTGTAACTTTTTTATATGTCCTTGATGTTTTAAATACATAATTGTTCCAAATTCTTGTATATTTGATATGTCAGGACGTCTTCTATTCCATACTTCATATGGTGTTCTTTTCTGTAGAGCATCACTGGGTAGTCTGTTTATTAAATAAACTGCACTCAGTACAGCCTCACCCCACATCTCATTTTCAATGTTTTTGTTGAACAACATTGCTCCAGTTTTCTCTAGAATAGTTCTATTAAATCTCTCTGATCTGCCATTTAATTCTGGTGTGTATGGAACTGTAAAATCCATTTTTATACCTTTATTTAGACACCAATTCTTCAAATAATTGTTTGTGTACTCTCCTCCGTTATCACACCGAATACAAGAAACTTTCTCATTTTTTTCTCGTTCTGTTTCTTCAACATAATTTTTAATTATATCTGGAACTTGACTTTTTTTGCTTTATGACGTATACTTTTGTAAAGTGACTGTAGTCATCAATCATCGTGACAAAATACCGTTTTCCGTCATGCGTTTCAGTTTCAAAAGGTCCACATACGTCTGTGTTTATTATTTCCAGATTTCTTTCTCCTCTTTTTCTTATTGTATTATGTGGTAGCTTTGTTTGCTTTGCTTTTATACATATCTCACAGTTCTCTTCAATTTTATCATTTCCATCTATTTTTATTCCATCTGCCACCTTTGTTAATGTCTGTAATATTCCTTTACCTGGATGTCCCAGTCTTCTATGCCACTCAAGGGCAGTACCTTTTTCTTGCATAAGCAAAGAAACTTCATCATTATTATTTTTATTTATATCGACATAATATAATCCATTTTCTTTCATTCCTTTTAAAACGAGCTCTTTATTTTTATATATTTCTACTTTATTACCAGTAAATAATACTGAACCCTGGTTGTTAGTTATTGCACTCACCGACATCAGGTTTTGTGCCAGTTCAGGAACAAACAATGTCTTTTCTAAATTGCAACTGGTACCTTTCACAGCGCCAACACCCTCTGAGATCATGGTGTTGTTATCAGCAACTGCAACTTCAGTTTTATTTTCTTGATACCCTGACATCAGATTTAGATTGTTTGTCATATGAACTGTGCTTCCAGAATCAACCACAAATTTCAATTCTGTCTTTTTATCAGCGCTTGTCAAAAATGATGTTTCAGCCTTTCCTTTGTTTTTCCTGAAAAAACAATTTTCTTCCGCATGATTTGTTTTCTTACAAATGGTACAATGGGTTGTATTATTTTTTATTTTACAGTTCTCATTTTGCGTTTTGCAATTTATTTTAATATGCCCAAACTTCCCACACTTAAAACATTTCATCCTGTGTGTTGAAGCTTTATAGGCCATTGGTTCTTCTTTTGTTTCATTTCTAGACTCTTCCATGAGCAGCCTGTTTGTTAGATTTATTAGTGTTTTATTTTCTTTTGATGTAGCTTCCCAAGCCGTTACGAAGAACTTGTATGAGGTTGGCAAGCATGTCAGCAATTTCGACATCACCAAGTCATCATCGATTTTTTGACCCAAGCTATTCAGTCTCATTGCCAAATTTTCGACTTCTGTTATTAGTTGCGTCATTGTCTGATCTTTGTATTGGAAATTGAAGAATTCTTGAAGTAGCGAACATTTGTTTCGTTCTTCATTTCCCTCAAAAATGCTACACAACTTTGTATACATTTCTGCAGCCGTTTTACACCCAAGTATATGCGCCTTTAGTTTTCTATCGATCGAGCATAATATTATTTTCTGTGCTTTGGCATCTTTTAGATCATCAATTTTTTCTTCTGATGTTTTTACAGTACCTTCCAGCTGGCTTGCTCGAAAATGCACATTTAGTTCGAATTTCCATAGGTGAAAATTCTTTGACGACGTCAACTTTTCTACCGTATCTTCATCTGTTTTACCGGACATTTTTCCCGTTTTATTTTTACTGTTTTTAATTCTTATTTTTATGTTTTTAATGCATTTGCACTCTAGCTCACTGGGCCCATAACCTATTGAGATTTTCTAGATAGCAAACGCAGTGTAGTTTTTATATCACACACATTTTATTATTTTAGGCCTATCCGCCATTACAAGAACTCGCAAGACAACTGCCATCGTATTACCAACGACAATATTATTATAGATTCACAATAGACACTAGTGATCCTAGAATGGTCTCGGCCTCTTTGCCATAGGAAAACATAAAACCTTGACACTCCACACACCTCCATACACCTCTGCCGCATGCCAGACACCTCGTGGGCTTTCATCTTCAGTGGGCTGAAGATGTGTGTCAAACTTAGCGCTAGAAGGTGGTAGACCCGACTTTAGTGGGTGTGTGATGTGTGTTTATAACCCTGCCAAAAGTGTGATAGGTCAGATTGTGAAGTAAGAAACTTGCTTTAAGTGTGTGATGGAGTAACTACCTACTAAAGATATCTACAATGTTGTATAAATGTTTTTATAGCGTTAAAGATTTCATTTAAATTATTTTATATTTTCTTTAAGAATTATTATTCTGAATTGATTATTGTTATTATTCTCACACTGATTTATTTTAATTTAACTTATATTTTCTACTTTTTGTTTGAATTTTGTATATTGGTCGCCGATGAAGTATGTGAGCCACTTTTTTACATACCCTATGATCTTATAATTGTACCATACTTCTTGCAAATAAATATATTTCATTTCATTTTATTTGTACCAACTGTCGAACTACTCAGTAGTTACTAAACTACAGATGCAGAGTTATTGGTGAAAGAGACTCATTTCCTGTAGGTTTCATTTGCTCGAACTAGATATAATGTAACTATGCTACTCGGGGATAATTCAGCATTAAAGAGGTGAAAGAAATTTATCAGTCCAGTAGTTTTTGAGTTTATTCGTTACAAAATACAAATCTGTATAATAATGATGATGACAATGTTACCTACCTAAGTATACCTATAAGTACATACCTACCTATTTGCTGAGAAGTCCCATTATCACACAGAACGCCTACCTATACATAATATGATTAAGTATTATGATTACACGCTCCTCTGAATCCACCATCAGGTAAGCTCGTTGGCAGAGAGCACTGGTGGTCTAGTGGTAGCGGACCCGCCTTCCGATCCTTAGTCGTGGGTTCAAATCCAGTCGTGTACCAATGTGTTTTTCTGTAGAAAAATGTATGTGCACTATGCCAGTAAAACATCGTGAGAAAACCGGCGTGTTGTAGAACCTGCAAAAGTTCGAGCAACTCGATCGTGTCAAGCGCCACGCAATAAGGGCCCACTAGAGGCCTTGCGGAAACCAGCCCGCACATCAAGTGTGGATGATGAATTTGCCGGAGCTCGTTGGCATCAGTGCCTTGTCTACCTTATTAATAATGTAGGTACCTAAATAAGGTAGGCATAATGATGATGATGAAAAGGTACCTCTATGTAGGTAGACAAGTCTATCTACCTATTTGCTGAGAAGTCCCATTTTGCACACAGAACTCCTACCTACCTAAGAGCTGGTAATCATTTTAAACATAGGTATTCAGCTTCTGAATCCACTATCAGGTAAGCTCGTTGGCATCAGTGCCCACCTTACTCATAATACCTAACTAAATGCAGTAGATCTACAAAATCATGTAGGTAAATAAAACAAACATTCCACAGAATGGATGTTAGCAATGACCTACTACGCGGGCAAAGCCTGCCGCGGGCGGCCGCTAGTTCATAAAATCTACAGTCACGAAAAACGCCTTGGGATGCTTGCTACTAACTATTATCTATTCTGTGAACCGTCACAGAATAGATAATAGTTAGTAGCAAGCACCCCGTGTCATAGTAACTACTAGCGTATCTGTAATTCGGAAATATCTTAGATTCACGAAATCTAACATCATCATCACCCTATCCCGAACCTTATCCCATACTAACTATCCTTATTCCATGTCGTGAGAAACACCGCTTTTTGAAGTGAAAACTTCTTTAGCGGCGTTGAGCACTTTCTGTAATGGGTATAAAATCTTAAACTCGCGTCAGGATCACGTGACCTGATCGAAAAAGCGTAAGACGGATGGAGAGGACGTTGCCGTTCCGCTCGACTGACCGCGCCGTACCCGGTGTGCGACGTTGCCGCTTCGCTCGCCGGCCGGCACTGTTGCTACGATGGGGGCGGGGCGGCGCGTGCGGTTCGTGCATCTATTAATGATAAAAGTGATGAAGAAATAGCGAAAGAAAATGAGTGAGTACTTTATAAATATACTAGATGAAAATTTAATAAGTTTTAATACGAGCGGCAAGTTTTCACTTCTGCCGGCACTCCCGGAGTGCAACCCGTCTTTTTTTTTTTTTACATTCTAGTTGCATTCGGTAACAGCCAAGGCAGGAGAAGATTTGACTTCCTTAAAAAAAATGTTTGCTAAATGTTTGCTAGTGTGTATCATCAACTTATTATTAAAAAATGATGAAAGCTTTAATTAAAAATCGATGATAGATGAATGCAGTAAGATATAACTTAAATATGCTTACAGAGAAAGAACAAAGAAAGAAGATGAAGAAAGATAGTGGAATATTGCAGAAAACTTTAACCCAGAAAGCTCAAATTAAAATTAAAAAAAGTTTTGATAAACATGCCGTGGTGAATATTGCGTAAATATAAGAGCGCCGATTTTTTTTCATAAAGTTTATTTCAAATGAGACGTGTAACATGAGAGCTTCATGAGAGGGTCAAAAGTAACGTAAAATGATACAAATGTAATATTCTGGTGCTTGAGTCTGAGTCGAGCCTCAAGCATAGATTTTCAAATCAAATGAAACTGTTTATTTGCAACCTTGCTTACACATTATATATAACTTATAACTAAACATTAACTAGTAGTTGCAAATTGGTCCCAACTCAGCTTAAGCAAGTTAAAAAACTTACGCTGGTCTTCCGTTGGGGCCGTTGAGGATTTTATGACAGTTATCCATTGAAAAGCTTGAAAAGTAGACTCAAGCACAGATTTTTGACACTTTTCAATGGATAACTGTTTTATAATCTACGCTTGAGGCTCGACTCAGACTCAAGCACTGTTTAGTGAAATTCTGGGTTTAACCACTTCTTAGTTGTGCTGCGGGCAGATGAAGAGGAATCGAAAACGGGTTGCCAGCAGGCTGACATTACCTGACATTGAAGTTGCAGATTTTGACAGATGACAGACATTGCTTTTACTTTTTTTTCCAGTTTCATCAGTTTGGATTTTTCGTGCGTGAGTTGAGTATGCATTGTGCGTGATTTTTAATAATTATTAAAACAATTCGGCCAACACAAAGTACACAAACGCATCGATTGTTTTATTAAAGTGTATATGAACTGTTAATACGCTTGCAGTATCTAATTTACTTCTACATAGGTGTGCATATTGTTTTTAATAAATCGCTGTAAGCCAGGGTCCGGCCCTCGTTAGCCGATGGCATAACTTGTTTATCAAGCTGTAGTGATTGCAGATTTATCTCACCTCACGTCAACAGTAGCGTAAGTAGGTAGCTCACATTTTGTCTCAGTGTGAAGACTACTGAACCAGACCATTTAGATTTAAAATTACCAATTTCCGCTCCTCTCCTTGCGCTCTTGGTCTCGTTTACTTCCTACCGCTATTTATATATACTATTTGAATGCCTAAAAGAACGCTGGCCATAATGTAATGGTATTCATTGATGAATTTTCTAAATTTATTTGTTGTTGCAATGACTTCCTGGGTGTAAACACAGAAAAATTAAGTAAAAAATATCCTGTGTCCATCTCCTGGTGCTAAACTTCCTCTCCACTAATTTTTAACCAAATCGGTTCAGCCGTTCTTGAGCTATAAATAGTGTAACTAACACACCTTTCTTTTATATGTTTACTAGTGGCCGCCCGCGGCTTCGCTCGCCCGTTCCCGTAACACCCCGTTCCCGTTGCTTTTTCGGGATAAAAAGTATCCTTCTTTTATGTCCTTCTCCCGGTTCTAAGCTACCTTCCCACTAATTTTCTGCCAAATCAGTTCCGCCGTTCTTGAGTTATAAATAGTGTAACTAACATGACTTTCTTTTATAAATATAGATATTTATAAAAGACAAATGCTTCACTTGAATCAGCTTGCTGCTTGCTTTTTCCTACAACTTGGAAATGAATATCCTTCTCATACTAATACTCATATTATTTATTGCAATTATTATGTTACATGGTGAGGTCTTAAAGTTAAAAAATGGTGAATACATAACAGGCCCTAATGTTCAGGGCATAGCAATATTTGGAGTGTTAGCGGGTCGAAGTCTGAAAGAATTGATAAATTAAAAGCTAGTTGTTAGTTTTCTATTGTGAAGTCAATTAAATTATTATTATAACGCAGGCAGTGCATCATTGGAAAAGTCATTTAAATTATAATAGCATTTTTTTATCAATAAGTCCTCCTCTAGCAACATCTGCTAATGTTGTCTGTAAATATCTAAAATTCTTGTGCATTGTCTAACAGTATTGTGTTTACCAACAATTAATTTTGCATCAAATGCCTATACAAAACTTTGAATTTCACAATGGGTGGTCTACTCACTATATTTATTCTGTTTTTGTTTATAGTAGGTGGTTCGAAAAATCTGATTCATTCACTGACACAAATCATTCTATAGGCCTGCGCACACCTAGGTTGCTGGCGATGGCGATCTGTCAAATATTGCTGTCAAATTTGTCAGCCATTCACTGATCCTCATAACCTGTGACCTAGGTGTGCGCTGGCCTTAACTGAGACTAATTTCTGAATGAATTGTCACCTTTCTTTCGATCAATGGTACATCTACAATGGTTCCAAACAGAACAATGTTATCATTCTCCACTTTATTCTATCACAATTCTATTGTGCCCGTGTTATCTCAACCATGCCATCTGATTGCTCTCGCATGTGGTTTATTTTTAGATTGTACACTATGTGCTGGGTGTTAAAGTGTATATTGCAATAACAAAATATGGCTCAGTGCATCAAATAATAGCATAAAAAAATATGTTTTAGTCTAATAGAGAAAATGTTGTATTCCCACTATCCAAAATTATTCTTTTATGTAGCTATTCTGTTTGCATGTTCCTCTTTTTCTCTTGCATTTATGTTTTTTGTGTTTTTGGGCCAAATAAAAAGTAATATAGGTAAAAAAATAAGTTATCACACTTTATTCATTTATTCATTGGGACATCTGTTTTTAGTAAGAGAATGTATAGTTTCATCTGGTACTCATTCTTAGGGTCAGCGCAGACAGAGAGGAGCGCAGCGGAGTAAGGCGTTCAAAAATTAACTTTAAAATTATTAGAATAAAATGCATATTTGGATGTGATAGAAAATGCTTGCGGACCCGACGCGCGAGCATTTTTTGTCAAGTGAAGCATATGTACTTTATTCAGATGACTTTAAAGTTGATTTTCGAGTGCCTTAATAAATGCCTTAATAAGTCAATTAATAAGCGTTCCTCAAAAGGCTTGAGCTTTTCCTACTCTCCAAATCAAGATAAGCCAACAAATTCGGCAAATTTTTGTAATCCACACTTGATGTGCGGGCAGGTTTTTCCGCAAGTAGGCCGCTGGTGGGCCTTTTTGCGTGACCCTTGACACGTGTTGCTCGAACTTTTTTAGGTTCTACGACACGCCGGTTTCCTCACGATGTTTTCCTTCACCGTTTTGAGAGTACTGGCATAGTGCACATAAATATTTCGACAGAAAAACTCATTGGTACACGACTGGATTTGAACCCACGATCTTCGGATCGGAAGGCGGGGACGCTACCACTAGACCACCACTGCTCTCTTTTGCAGCCGGTTTAACAGCCAGTTTTCTTTCCAGAAGCTACCACCATGCACTGCGATGTGTAGTGATGCGGCGAGATATGAGGCACTACTCCAATGGTCACATGACATTCAATGACTACTTTATGATGTACTTGGCGAAATGGAAGCGTGCGGCGGTCCTGCTTCTCATCGTGTGGATTGTGGTCACGTATCTTGTGATATCACCGCTAAGGTCAGTTCAGTCAGGATAGTCAGAGGCAAGGCCAAATCAAAGTAGATAAAACACAATGCGTCATGGTGGCACATTTTTTTCTGATTATATTACCATCTGCCTATGTACAGTCGCAGTATGAAAATGTTCGTCCCCTTAGAGTCGGTTTTCGCTTGCACCAGAGTGCCTTGATCATGAACACATTTTGACATAATTTGTGACGTTAACTTATCGGTGTATTCTGTCTATTCAGTTTCAAAAGGTAGTATGTGATCGTGATACGTTGAACAAATCAAGTTGAAAATCGACGAACATTTTCATTCCGCCACTATAATTAACTTTTCGGAGCATTTGGATCGCATTACGAGATTAGTTCGGGGCGAACTTGTACTAGTAAGTTTAATTAAAGATGCCCCGCTGGCGCATACAAAAATACAATACAAATACAAAAATATTTATTGGAGATATCAGTTTTACAATGGACCTCGCTCTAGGACTAGCCTGTATAGCGGGAGACCTAAAAGAGTTTACAAAATGCGTTAAGTGGCGAACTAAAAGACGTGAAACGTGATTTGAAAGGAACAGTAAGTAAATAAACATTTCCAGGAAGGCATTATAATAAATTCAAGATAATAGGTTTTGGACTTCGGCATTGTTTGTAATAGGAGTCTGTCATGCTACCCAATTATACCAGAGAGTGTTTTTAGCATGGTAAAAACTAAGACACTTCCGCAGGAAGTGTAATCATTTATTTATTAATATAATTCAAACAAACACTAAAATTTATAAGAATTAATAAAAATATTTTACAGATAATATTCATAACCCTAACAAGATGTTCAACCTCACGTGCCAGTAATTTCACCGGCACACATAAATTCTAGTATGATATTCAGATGCAGTGGCACCACAGACGATGCAGCCGTCTTCCCGGAACGTCTGAAACGATTGTCCACGCAGCTGGACACCCTACGGCAACAGCATAGCAATCTCATCTCACAAATTAGGAGATCTGCTGGGTAAGAAATACATCATAATTTCATCTCTTCTTCTTCTCATTTAAGGGGGTACGATTTCCATACAAACTTAATTTACACAACTATGGGCGAATAAAGTATTAATGTACACTGAAATAGCTGTAATAGGCTTTTACAGTGGTCCTTATTACCGGCCAGTCATATAAAGTTGTAGTGTTAGCCGTTGGTCGTGGCAGTCGGGGCTTCAGAAAAAGAACTAACAGACTTTTACGACTATTTTGAGACATATATTTTAAGCTCATTCACGTATTCAATGCCGAGTACCCGTTAGAAAGA
The DNA here is from genome assembly GCA_947578465.1 of Thera obeliscata. Lineage (NCBI taxonomy): Eukaryota > Metazoa > Arthropoda > Insecta > Lepidoptera > Geometridae > Thera > Thera obeliscata. Next base: position 24,340,576 of record OX387914.1, read on the forward strand.
ATGACGAAAAAATTACTTTTTTGGTTTTTTATTAATATTTCTGTTATCCTACAGTTTTCTCCAACTTTATATAACTGGCCGGCAATAAAAACCACTGTAAAATTCTATTACAGCTATTTCAGTGTACATTTATACTTTGTTTGCCCATAGTTGTGTAAATTTAGTTTGTATCGGAATCGAACAACCTTAAGAGCAACGCTCTTGTCGGCGTAATGTATGCATTTTTCTCCAGGTATTTATTTTGAGGGCAACGCAAAGTAATTAATTTTTCAGATAAAAAAGATCAAATCTAAATTACGAAGTTGCTATATCAAACATTTAAAAATACACCTTTGATATTCTGAAGTCTGTTAAAAATGATTGAAGTATCGTATTAATATTCTGAGTTACAATACGAGGCAACTGAGTAACCTACTGAGTTACACTACGGGGCAATTGAGTAACCGTCTGAGTTACACGACGAGGCAAATGTTTTAAGTTTAACTACGGTGCAACTGAGTAACGTTCTGAGTTACACTACGAGGCAACTGAGTAACCTTTTAAGTTTCACTACGGTGCAACTGAGTAACCTTCTGAGTTACACTACGGAGAAAATGAGTAACCTTCTGAATTTAACTATGAGGCAACTGAGTAACCTTCCACCGTTGAGTTGTCGCTGCCTCGCGTGCCACGTAATGTAACTCAAACTGTCAACACCAAACTTCGTTTATCGTTTTTCATAGCGGAGCAGCGGCTTTCGTTCAACCTACTCATAAGTCAAGTACCTATTCCCAGACAAATATTGATCGATACTTGTGGTCAAGTAGTTATGATACGGCTAGTCACCCCTATTTGTATGCTTTCAAATTGCCGATTGACATGGCACACTCTGGCAATGTGTGTGTTACTATTACTATCTATACTAATTAAAGCTGAAGAGTTTGATTGTTTGTTTAGTTTAACGCGCTAATCTCGGATACTGCTGGTCCGAATTGATTTATTTTTGTGTTTTTGTGTTGGATAATCCATTTATCGAGGAAGGCTAACAGCTAAATAACATCACGCTACGACTAATCTTAACAGAGCATCAATGCAAAATTTCGCAAAAACAGGAAAAAATATTTCTTTGAGAGCTTCCGTCCGCAAAAATGACCCGTGCAAAGCTGGGGCGGATCGCTAGTTCCTCAATAACTAACTTAATAACCTAATGATCCTTTAAAAAAAAAAAAATAGCAGTGAAGGTACAGTGTGGTCCACTCCACTCTATTAGGCAATAATACAAAAACAAAAGTTTTAAAGACAGTACACGCATTCACGCTCAAAGTCGCGCAACGAGCTTTGGAGAGAGCTATGCTGGGAGTTACACTGCGTGATAGAATCAGAAATGAGGATATCCGTAGAAGAACCAAAGTCACCGACATAGCTCTTAGAATTAGTAAGTTGAAGTGGCAATGGGCAGGCCATATAGCTCAAAGAACCGACAACCGTTGGGGAATAAAGGTTCTCGAATGGCGACCACGAACCGGAAGACGAAAAGTAGAGCGCCCAACCACCAGATGTACCGACGACATTGTTAAGATCGCAGGAAGTCGGTGGATGGAAAGAGTACAGAATCGTTCTTCCTGGAAATGTGTAGGGGAGGCCTATGTCCAGCAGTGGACTTCTTCAGGCTAATGATGATGATGACACGTATTCACGTCACAATTCTTTTCTAGGTTCAATAACCTGAAGGACATAGATGGATCCCTTTTCCTAGACTCTGGTCAAGGACCTATGGAGGAGTACGAAAATCTCAGGAGGCGAATATACTCCAATACCAAAGAACTGTGGTACTTCGTGAACCACGAACTGGGCAAGGTTACTGCTGAAGACCTGAAGACGGATAAGATACAGACCATTTTGGACCAAGTGGGTGATAGGAAAAGGTTGGTTCTTGCTTGTTTTGTTTATTGATTTCACCCTCTGATGAGTATAAAGGGACACCACCAATACTTTCACTGTCAGGAGGCTCCATGTTCGACGTACAATGATGGTAGGCGTGAGTTTTTCGGGCGAAGAGAAAGATACGAAATGGTATTTTTCATTTTATTTTTATTTTTATTTATTCAGGGACAACAAACAGCTACAACATAAAAATAAACTAAATTAGCTTAAGAGTAGGTATTATTCTACCTACTTACTTGACTAATAATATTGCAGCCCACTGCGTTATCCTCAAGTTAAATTGATTGAATTTATTATAATTGCGCCACTTGAGGCATTAGAAATATAGAATACATTGAAATAAAGAATTGAAATTAAATTAGGTATTACATTATATAGGTACAGAATTAGCATTAAAATTGGACAAAATTAAATGTTGAATTACACACTTCTTATAATTCCATTTTGAGCATGCGAAAATGTCAATATTTATAAAAGTAGAATTATACGACTCAACCATTCGACGCACGGGGCAACGTAGTCCGGAATTAGTCCGACAAGTATCCATGGCAAAAAGGGTACCCGCACGAACTTCACGCCTATGAACAGTGCGGGGCACAGCGTAGCATAGCTTACTTGTTAGACTAATAGCGTCAAAATGATTGTGAACAATATCGTACAGAACTGTTGATTCCAGATATGTACGCCTTGCCTTTAGGGTAAGAAGTTTGAACTTCACCAACAATTGTGAATACGACAAGCGCGTCCCATAACACCTATAGTGCACAGAACGAAGAAACTTACGCTGGACTCTTTCGATCTCGTCAGTGTATTTCTGATAGAAGGGGTTCCAGACAGGGACAGCATATTCTAATTGCGAGCGAATAAGTGTTTTGTATAAGTACAAATAGGTATTGGGACTTTTAAATTCGGTTGATGATCTCATCACAAACCCATACATTTGGAATGCCTTGCTCACTATTTTCTCAACATGCTGGTCTAAATGAAGCTTAGAATCAAGAATCACTCCCAAATCCCTCACAGATAATAAGTTTCCTAGCGAAGTATCGCATAATTTATATTTAAGGTCAATTATATTAATTTTTTTTGTAAAATGTATGTAGTTACATTTGGGTAAACTTAAGTGTAGCTTGTTGCCAACACAGTATGTCGTCAGTCTGTCTAGGTCCTCTTGAAAAAGCTGGCAGTCTTCTAGGGTCTTAATTGATTTAAAGGCTTTTAAGTCGTCCGCGTACATAACAAAATTAGAATTCCTGAAACATGTGTTAATGTCGTTTATATACAGGACAAACAAAAGTGGACCCAGGATTGAGCCCTGTGGTACCCCTGACGTGACATGTATTGTATTTGATTGAAAGCCATTAACGACTACCTTCTGAGTTCGATTCTGTACGTAAGACGAAAACCACCGCAAAAGATTTCCTCGTATACCATTGTAAGCAATTTTATTAAGCAGAATTTCATGATCAACCTTGTCAAAGGCTTTTTTGAAGTCTGTGTATACCGCGTCAACCTGCACACCTCTATCAAGGTTTTCAAAAAGGTAGTTCGCAAAGATAAGAAGATTAGAGGTAGTAGATCTACGCTTGACAAAGCCATGTTGTTCCGGGATTATGGAGTTATGCAGAAATGGGTAGATCTGATTGTGCACCAGTCTTTCAAAAAGCTTTGACAAGGTTGATAAGATTGAGATGGGCCGATATTGCTCAATATCTTGCTTCGAACCGCCTTTGTGTACAGGTGTGATATTTGCTCGTTTCCAAACTTTAGGAAACACGCCCTGATCTAGACACTTATTATAAATAATGAGGAGTGGTCGTTGAATACTGTTTGCCGTGTATTTAAAGAATGAGGATGGAAACCCATCAGGACCAGCTCCCTTTGAGGGGTCAAGTTGTTTGAGTTCTTTAAGCAGATTGGATTCATCGATGTATAAGCTAGTGATTAAGTTATCAGAATTAGTAGAGGATTGAGGCGGCTGACTCCATGAACTGAGCGTCTGCGATGCTGGCTCGAAGACCGACAAGAAGAAGTCGGAGAACATGTTGCAAATTTCATCTGGATCATTAGACTTCCGATTCTGGTATCGCATTACGGATGGGACTCCAGATTTACTTCTGCGATTAGAAACGTAAGACCAGAAGTGCTTTATGTTAGAAGTAATATTATCTTCCACGGATTTAATGTATAATGCATAACATGATTTGCACTTCTCTTTAAATGTAGCCCTATGTTCAGAAAATTTGTTATAGTCCCTAATATTATTAAACTTTTTCCATTTAATCCAAAGTTGTTGTTTTCTTTTAAATAATTTAATTAATTGCGGTGAGAACCAGACGGGGAAGTCAAATGATCGAGGTTTAGCCATAGGAATGTGGGGTTTTATTAGGTCATTGAGCATGTTATAAAAAACATCCAGCGCTTCCTCAGCCGATAGGTGATCAAGCAGTTGAGACCAGTTCGTTTCATCAATGTCTTTGTTGATAAGTTCGTAGTTAGCTTTTCGAAAATTGAATTTTGTCATTGGCTTTCTTTTCATAGCATGGATGGTAAGGCTTATAGGAGCATTAACGCTGTAAGGTGTATGGTGAGGAACAACGGGCAGTAACGGATCTGTCACAGTAACCACTGTGCATAAGGTGTTAGAAATAAATAAATCTAGAATCCCACCATTACTATTAGGTACATTATGAAATTGATGAGCATCTAGTGTTGACATGAGCTGTTGCAGTCTCAGGCATATGGGTGAGGATCCAGTGCACACCATACCACCACTAGGCAAAGAAGTTGTTATCCATGCTATGTCTGGAAGATTATAGTCGCCGACAATATATACATTTAAAATATCAGGCTCGATTAGCACGTCGTGAAGTGAGTCTAAGTGAGATGTGTATACATCAGTAGGGACCCATCCCGGTATGTACGCAGCACTCAAAACATGTATTTTTGATTTGTCATTGCTAGGAAGAGCCACCATTAAATGTTCAATACATGGTATATGTATGTAGTTTGAATTTCTTGCTACGTCATACAGAAACGGTCGCAGTTCGCGCAATACCGCGATAAGGACTCCACCTCCGTCCTCTTTTCGTGTCGCCTTTCGATCCCGGTCACACCTGTATACTACGTAGCGTGGGTCAATGAACTCATTGTTATCAATAGCTGGGATTAACCAAGTCTCCGTTAAAATAATAACATCATACGATAGTGATAAAATATTCATAAACAGGGTGTGAAGTTTCGTTCTCATTCCTCCACAGTTTTGGTAGTAAACTGATAATTGTTTGGTTGTGCTATCCATTCTCAACCCGTAACATAATAAGTTCATATAAATAAAATGATTTGGTCGTTAGTAGAATGTCACTGGGGTAATAGGATACGTGTGTTCGGCTATCGCGTATTGCCAGTGGCAAACACAATACATTTACAGTGAAGTACGCGCCGTAGCATGCAGTGCGAAAAAGCTGACGTAGATAAATGTTATCGTATTCACAATTGTGTAGGTACCATAAGGTGCTTATAAAAATATTTAAGACGTGAATAGTTGAGCCATATAATAGTACATTAAATTGTATTATGTATAAGCATAAAATTAAAATTATTGGGTAAGAAGCATGCTTAAAAATGAGATAGTTTTTAAAAAACACATAATAGTATAAAATTAAATTGTTCATATAATTCATTGTAGTGGAATTGTAATTTTTCTTGAGCTTAATCAATTGATATAGTAAAAAATTGCCAATACGTGCAATATGGCTTGTGATAAAATAAAAATAAATGTTATAATTATGGAGTGGAATCAAATGTCTTATCATTAAATTAAGTTTTAAAATCAGGTACAGGAACGAGGTTACAGGGCCTTTACAACAGGGGGGATTGAGAAGCCGTGGGTCTGATCTTCTTGAGGTCGCTGTCCCCTCGAATCGCAAACGCTGTAGTATCATCGCGCTCGCGCACCAGAATGGTTGCGTTTTTAACCCAGGCATATTTGTAATTATGCCTTCTGGCTGCCTCTCTTGCTTGACGAAATAATTGTTTTTTCTTTAGGGTTATGTGCTCATTAATATAAATCGACGTAGGTGTACCTGAGATACCGACTTGGTCAGTCTTCAGTGTTTTTATTTTACGGAATGCGCTTAGCATGTCATCTCGCTGCAGACGTGTTGCAAATTTAACAACAACATTCTTCGGTCTATCGTTTTGTGGGTGTGCGTGTGGTACCCTGTGCACGGAGACGATATCCCTGAGCATGACTGGACACTTCAAGGTATTTCCTATACTCTCAATGAGAGAAGGAAGATGCTCATTACGCTTCTCTGGTAGGTTACCTATTTCTACATTGCATTGACGAGCTTGCTGTTCTAGGCTGTCTAGCTTGGATTCAAGGTGCTGGACCGTAGCTTCCAGCTCTGTGGATCCAGTGCAGTTAAGTTCCTGCACTTGTTTTTGGAGGATGTCATGCTGTTCAGACTGGCTTTGGGCAGCAGTTTGTAGGCAAATTATATCTTCCCGCATTCCTGAGACCCGATGGTTCAAAAGAGTTTGCTCAGAGCGTAAACTCTTGATTTCACTCTGTACTTCAGCTAAGGTAGATCTGATATCATCACGTATCTGGTGCATGTCTTTATTCAAATCACTACGCCATTGACTCAAGGTTTTATGGAGATCCTTTGTAAAAGAATTGAAGTCCGTGCTTGTCAGTGGTTTTACTGATTCATGCTGGGCTTGCGCAGTATTTGCCTGGGCTTGCAGTGGACTATCCAGGGTCTGAGGCTTAGCATAGGTAGTCTTGCACTCTAGTAGGGCACTGTGATCAAGAAGGCTGCCACAAGACACGTCCATGGTGTTATCACAGACTGGAGCTTGGACATAAGTACGTACCGGTGTATTTATATTAGAACGGGTTCGTTTAGTCACATTACTGCATTGTGGACATTTCCAAGTAGCCTTGTACTCACTGGACAACGCCGCATACTGTTGGGCTGATACATTTAGGCATTCGTAGTGATATTTCCCTGTGCATGTATAGCACATAAGTACGTTTTCAAATGATGGCAATGTACTATTATTGCAGCAATTCATTTTTCGTGGGTTTATTTGTTAAGTAATTCAAACCTTTGTCAGCGTCTCGTAGTACGACAGTTATGCCCAGTTTCATTACTCATACTCTAAAAGTAGGTCTGAAGTTGCCTGAGGGGCCTAATTGAAAGTAAAACTTTCAGCCCTAGGGAGAATCGCTTTCTACTGACAGCTGTCAAATTATAAAAAAAACAAGTTCTATTTTATTCAACCATGTTCCAACTTTCTAAACTGCAAGGAGGTTGAACCAAATTCCAACTTTTTATTCAGCAAGTAGGTTGGAAACCCATTACAACGGTAAGAAGTTTAAAAACTCTAATTAGAGCGCAATGTAAAATTGAAATAACATAAAGATAGTATTTAATAAATAATATATCTTCTAAATTACTTGATTAATATATAACTTCAACTATTTATTTAAAATAACATAGATTTGAGCAAACAATTTACCATTTTTTAAATTATGAAAATGAAAATAATGGCTGAATAATGCTGGCGAGCCGTAGCCGAAGGCCCGCCAGAGAAAAAGAAAAAAAAAACCGGGAAGGCGGCAATTCAATCTTCATTTTCACAAATTTTTCATTCATGTTTTTATTTTTACTTTCCTTGTATTCGTAATGAAAAGCACAGTGTTTACCTCGGGTGAAAGTCTTTTAAGTCCCTCAAGCTCCATTGGCGCCCTCGCTGACGCTCTGGCGCCAAACCCGTCTCGGGACTCAAAAAACATGACTTTCAACACTCGGGTAACAATGTACTATTAATCTCAATTTACTTTCCCCCGAAATATGATTTAAAATGGGTACAGAATATTATAATAAGCTTAGATAAATCGACACTTCGCCGAACACGTAATGCACGTCCGCGATGTAAACCGATTCGATCCGTAATCCTCGAAAATCGACCGGTCGACCCGCATTGCACACTAGCGCTCGTAGTTGTGTCAGAGTGACGTTCTTGCCACTCTAAAATAATCAACGCGCCGTCAAGTATATTGATTTGTTTAATAATAATGAAGGAAAATATAGTTTAGATTTTGTATTATCTGAAAAGGAATTTGTGTCAGATCAACAGAATATGTTTAAACAACTGTTAGCCAATTTCTTATAGCGCTATCCATAGCCCCCAAAGTTCAGAAAATGTCTGAAATCCCGCCATCTTCCAGATCTCTCCTATCAGACCAGGAGAAGCTGACGGATCTAGACGGGTACCAAGACTGGCGGCACATAGAGGCGGCTAACGTCAGTGATCTGGTGCAAAGGAGGCTGCATTATCTCCAGAACCCAGCTGACTGCAAGGAGGCTAGGAAACTCATTTGTAATTTAAATAAGGTAAGTTACTGATGGCTAGTACTGGGACGACAAAAGCTAGAGGGATATTTTTTATCATGAAATCAATTTCTAGTTACCGAAAGTATTTGTTTAGTAGTTTAACAGTACTGTCAATGTAGGTTAGGTTACCTCTTCAAAGAAAACAAGCCTGAGATTTTCAAGGTAGCGGCTTCCGATCGTGGGTTCTAATCCAGTCATGTCATGTCACCATTGAGTTTTGCTGCCCAAAAATGTATGTGCACTGTGCCAGTACTTCCAACGGAAAAGGAAAACATCGTGAGGAAACTGGCATGTTGTAGAAAATAAAAAAAATTGTGTGTGTCAGCTCCGACGCACGACTGGAGTTTACTCCTTAAGTACGATTGTCAAAACAGACACAACAAGCTCAATAACATATAGATATAGTCGCTTTGCAGCATACTCTATACCAGTGCAGCCAGATCGTGGGTAGAGCGTACCCCCACTATAAGATGTTTTGCCATCAGTAAGAGTGAGAGAAAGCATTATAAAGTATAGGCAAAGTAAGGGTACACACTACCCACGATCTAGCTGCACTGCTCACACCAAATTAGAAAGTTGCGCACGATAGGTTGCGCACCAAAAACGTAGCGAGATCATTCGTTCAGTAGATTTTACCCCTCACATTTTTCTCATACCGGGCGCCCTATATCAAAAAACCGATTCTTAAGGAGTAAACTCCAAAAAGTTCGTAAATACGTGTAAAAAGGCCTGCCAGCAGCCTGATTGCCGGAACCAGTCCGCTCACCAAACACCTATCAGGTTTTTTTTTTTTAATACAACTAGCTGATGGAACAAGCATATGGCCCACATGGTGTTAAGTGGTACCTGTAACAAAGGATTGTCTCATAGGACACGCACGTCAGGAACGTGCCCTACGAACGCACTGAAGCTTCCATCAACTTGAGGCATACAGATGTTCAGCCTCACGTGTCAGTAATTTCACCGGCACCCTTCAAACCGAAACACAGCAATGCTGCTTCACGGTAGAAATAAGCATGGTGCACTGAGAGTCGCAACAGTTTGCTTAGTTTCCTTACGATGTTTTCCGTCACCGTTTAACTGGCACCGCACGTAAATTCACCCGCTCTCACTCCATTTATTTTTAAGCAACCTCAATAATATCTAACTATAATTAGATGAACAAACAAACACCCGCTAAGCGTTTTGTCACGATTTGTCAGTTAGCACGTGGGGGTTATTGACCTACTATTCCTACTATACTAGCGATGTCTACATGTTTGGTGGGCAACATCAAAAGCTTTTATTTTTTGTGGCTTTTATACCGTTATATTTTGTGTTGGATGTGTATTTTGTATCAATACAGGTAGTACAATAATTATTAGCATCGAAAGTAGATTGCAAATAGTGATGGTTCAAAGTGAATCTTCAAATTAAGTTAAATCTAAAAAGAGCTATGGTTGAACTTTCGAAACGCCAATCTTCTTTTGACGCTGGCTGTAACACATAACATAAAAATAATACGTAGGACTTATCAGACGCGACTTAATATAAAAATATATATTATTTTATTCAGATTCATAGCTTTAGAGCTACCATATACTAATTAATAATTACACACTTAGGCATGCCCTACTTTTTGGGGCCAATTTTAAGTAAGATTTGTTTGAGATAAACCCATACCCTTATCCACATCACATAAGGGGTGTATCATACACTCCCTATGACAAAACAACACGTTTGTATAAAAAAAACTTAGAAACCAAGCCAAACACCTGATCCGATTTTCATGAAAATTTACCAATCTGGAAGTATAGTACCTAGTAGTAGTAGTTACCTTTCAGATAAAGAAAGATTTTTCCACATCGGCTCTAAAGGACGAAGTTATGCGATAACAAACAATAAAAAAACCTTGCACTTGCGCCTTCTCATCTGCCAACTACTTGCAGATAACTCAACAGATTTTTGTGTATTTTGTACATTTTGTAAATATTTGTTTAATTATAAAAAAAATATTAATTATAATCGTGAAGGTCGCAGGAAACACCTGGAGAAGAGACGCGCAGGACAGGGTAGGCTGGCAAAATATGAAGGAGGCCTATACCCAGCAGTGCATGATATCGAGCTGAAATGATGATGATGATGATAAAAAAATATAACCAAATTGAGAACCTCCTTCTTTATTTGAGTTTAAATATGTTTTGACCATGAGTAAGCAATGACAATGGTCATCGCCACGGTCTACAGAACATGATAGCGTTTAGTTTCGTAATTACCTATTTCAAAATTGTATAATTCAACATGATTACAATGTTTTTACTGTGATATTTTCCTTATTTTAAATAAAAATTATCCTGATTAACATCAATTCTTTTGTAAATATTTATTTTATAATACCACCGTGTTATCGCATAGGCAAGGTCAAATTATTCTGATTAAGCTGCAAAAAGGGTTTCAATATAACTAGAAAAATGTGAAGAGCCACTAGTTAAATAATAAATCGTGTGGGCAATTCACACAACACTATCTTGCCCCAAACTAAGCAGAGCTTGTACGATGGAAACCATACAGCTGATATAATACGTATTTCTGTATACCTTTTAACTTTAAATAAGTTATTAATCCTGGCGGTCCTTATAAGGATAATGGGAAACAGATAAGTATCATATTAATGCATTGTTATCGGTCCAAATTAATCAAACTTCTGGAAGTTGGTGAAAATTATGCTCAAAGATTCCATTACATGCATATAACCCAAGCTAATAAAAGCGTGGTAAAAACGGTAGGAACCGAGCCGTAGTTTGTTGCCTGTTCTTCTACGCTTGGTCGCGTGGAACTGGCACCTAGACTCACCTAGCTTTAAGACGTTTCAAAGTGATTCTTGCAATTCAACTGAATAGGCTTGGTCGCGTGGAACTGGCACCTAGACTCACCTAGCTTTAAGACGTTTCAAAGTGATTCTTGCAATTCAACTGAATAGGCTTGGTCGCGTGGAACTGGCACCTAGACTCACCTAGCTTTAAGACGTTTCAAAGTGATTCTTGCAATGAAATGAAATGAAATAATTTATTTGCTTGAAGTATGGTAAATTTTAGATCAAATATATAGGCAAATACAGATTCATACACTTCGCTAGAAAAACCCAGCATGCAAACACGATAAAGAAAACAGGCAAGTAGGCACATTGTTTACTTTAAAGCTAAATAACAAACACATAAAAAAACAACTGAATAGCCTTGGTCGCGTGGAACTGGCACCTAGACTCACCTAGCTTTAAGACGTTTCAAAGTGAATCTTGCAATTCAACTGAATACATTTTTGATTAAGTTTTTTTTAATTGTTTTATTGTTCCAGGGCTGTGGTTTCGGCTGTCAACTCCACCACATAGTGTACTGCCTGGTATTCGCGTACGCCACAGAACGAACCCTCATCCTCAACTCTAAAGGATGGCGGTACAACACCAAGGGTTGGGAGTATGTGTTCCACCCTATGTCGGAGACTTGCACTACTGCTTATAACGATAAAGTGCTGCAGTGGCCAAGTGAGTTTTACTGTGTATTTGTTAAGATTTTTATGCATACATACATACATAAAATCACGCCTTATTCCCATGGGGGTAGGCAGAGATCACGGATTTCCACTTGCTACGATCCTGACACACCTCTTTCGCTTCATTCACTCTCGTAACATTCTTCATACATGCTCGTCGGTTTAGGGTACTCCTAACCTGGCCTTTCTCTAAAACGTCTGCGATCTGATCGAGATACATGCGCCTAGGTCTTCCCCTTCCAGCAGTTCCATTCACACTCGCCTGATGCAATTGTTTTGTTAATCTCCTTTCATCCATTCTTTCTACATGTCCAAACCATCTTAGCATACCTTTCTCTACTCTCATCACTACGTCTTCTTTCACACCGCATTCCTCTCTTATCACTGTTTTTCACTCTATCACTCAACTTTACGCCACATATACTACGTAACGCTCTCTAAGATATTTAAACTGTCCCAAAAGTTAAGAGCCGAGCGGGATTTGAACCCGCGACCTTCTCCTCGGTACGGGGCTGCGCTGACCACTGCGCCATCTGCCGAACAGTCCCTAAGAGTTATTCGTCGAGTGTGATTAGGATCCGATGACGCAGTGGTCAGCGCAGCCCCGTACCGAGGGGAAGATCGCGACCTTCCTCTTCCCGCTCGGCTCTCAACTTTTGGGACATTATAAAAATCTTTGTGATTTCCTTAAGTGTAGTGTATTTCCTCACTATAAAATCAATAAACAATTGTGTATTTTTTTTTGACTGGCCTCTCAGTTCGTTAGTAGTAGCCTCTAACTTCAGCGCCCTAGGTCGTGGGTTCGATCCCCATCGAGAGCAAATATTTGTGTGGTGAATGCACATGTTTGTTCTCTGTCTGGGTGTTATATAGATAAGTATTAGTAGTTAGATAGTATTATAAGGATGTATTTACAAAAAAATAATTATACTCGTATATGTCAACTGTCTGGTTCCCATCGTACAAGCTCTGCTTGGTTTGGGGCTAGATAGTGCTGAGTGGATTGTCTGGAATATTTATTTATTGGAAAACCGGGTGGACTTTTTTTTTAACACATAAATAAAGCTTCTAGGCTTGGTCGCGTAGAACAGGACAGACTCACCTAGCTTTAAGACGTTTCAAAGTGATTTATGTAATCTTCTGCATAAATTTAAAAGCTTAGCTCTTGTCGGGGTTTTGATGCAGTTTTCTCCAATTAAGTTTTTCGAATGCGGCCTCCTTGACTTCCTTATACGACATGACAGCGACCTTTTCTTTTATCTGGCTTGCGTAACTTATTCTTGGCCTTTCAATAATACCTTTGAATAAATCAATTATTGATCTGATGGTATTAACTTTGTCTATGATTTTTTTCAGTATCATACGACGCGAAGGTGATATCTCTACCGTTCATAGACTCAATATCTCAGAAGCCTAAGTTCCTGCCGCTCGCTGTGCCCAAAGACCTAGCGCATAGGTAAGCTACTTTCATACCACAAATGGTTCTCTAAGTTCAGTGAAGAGCTGATGTAATAAAAACCACGGAGCAAGGATTTATAATTATTTTTTATAGGTATTTTGTACGTGGTTTATAGCGAGTTATAGTTATTTATCAAAACTGTTTTCCACTACATTTTATGCACGCCAACCTCTTTGTTTTTACCTGTCAAGGTTGGCTGGTAGAAAATGCTGTCTAGCATTAAGCTCTCCTATTGTCACGTATTTTTGGTGCAATAAATAATTAAATAAATAAGGATGTAAACACTTAATATAAGTATAAAAACTTGAGAAACCGAAAAAACTTAATAGCCAAACTGCTGAACCGATTTCGATGAAATTTCTATGGGGGCCAATCTGGGAATATAACCTTCTAGCTAAAATAATAATTTATATTGGTCATTAGGCTGAATGCATGATGTCTATTGCCAGTACGATGGTTAGATGTAAGCGAACTTTTTGAAAGAAAGAAGTGTTTTTTTTAATTACTTACTGCCCTAGGGCTTTTCTATCTACATTATTACCCTAGAGCGCTAATTAGTCACCTACAAGCCCCATTTGGAGGTAATAAGTACCTACTTAATGAACATGAGAGATTTTTTTTTAATTTTTTTTTTATTCTTAAATTTATTAGGGACTTTTAAACATTTTTTTTTTAATTATTATTTTATTTTTTTTTAATTTTGTATTTCAGAATAGTGAGGTTCAACGGTGACCCGTCCTCCTGGTGGGTGGGACAGATGCTGAAGTATATCCTGAAGCCACGCGCCGCCATGCAGCGAGCCATCAACGATACCATCGCTAAGATGAACTTCAAGACTCCCATCGTTGGGTGAGGCAATTCAACATGATTTATCACATGTTGTATAGATTTTGTAATGTCCCAATAGTTAAACCCCGAGCGAGAGCACTGGTGGTCTAGTGGTAGTGGCCCCGGCTTCCGATCCGAAGGTCGTGGGTTCACATCCACTCATGTACCAATGAGTTTTTCTGTCGAAAAATTTATGTGCACTATGCCAGTACTCTCAAAACGGTGAAGGAAAACATCGTGAGGAAACCGGCGTGTTGTACAACCTAAAAAAGTTCGAGCAACACGCGTCAAGGGTCACGCAAAAAGGGCCCACCAGCGGCCTACTTGCGGAAAAACCTGCCCGCACATCAAGTGCGCATGATAAAACTTGCCGAAAACATCTACTCGCCAAGTTTCATCAGTCTAGCTCTTACGGTTTCAGAGAAAAATGGCTGTGACATACGGACGGACAGACAAACAGACAGACATGACGAATCTATAAAGGTTCCGTTTTTGCCATTTGGCTACGGAACCCTAAAAACGCCTGGTGTTTGAAGGGCCTCTTTGCTCAGTTGGGGGTAGCTCTGCCTTCTACCCTCTTGCGCAGTCTTTTATTGGTTTAGACACTACTATTGGTTGTTTTTTTTTAAACAGACATTCCACACAATAGTATCTAGCCCCAAATTAAGCAGAGCTTGTACTATGGGAACCAGATAGCTGATACAATACTTATATACATTTTTTTTTGTAAATACATCTAAGAATACAATATAACACCCAGCCAGAGAACAAACATCTGTGTTCACCACATAAATATTTGCTCGCGGTGGGGATCGAACCCACGACCTACGGCGCAGAAGGCAGAGCTAGTACCAACTGAGCAGAGAGGCAAATGTTAGTTTTAAGCTGTTTAATGACAGCGCAGTGTTCAATCGGTTAGAAATTACCAAGCAAGCACGCCTTAAAGCCTGCGCACACCTAGGTCGCTGGCGATGGCGATCAGTGAAATGCTGTCAAGTTTGACAGCATTTCATTGATTGCCATCGCCAGCGACCTAGGTGGTCGCAGGCCTTTAGCGATTTCTCGCCCACTTAAAACGCATTACCTATTCATACCTATTACTCGTCAACTTCAAAGTAATTTTAGAAATTTACAACCACTTCAGTTTAATTACACTGTAGTAATATTACCTAGAAATAATGTTAATACATAACCCATAAAATTAATGAATAGCGCAGTAACTTCTTTATCGTTACTCTTTAATTTTACGGCGCATACTATTATGTTAAGCCTGACCGCGTTTGTAATTAAATTTATTAGTTTTAGTACCTATTGTGTGCCTAATGAAGCTATAGCTTACATTAAGGATGGCAAAGTGTCATAAAGAAGCGTCTTTATGACACTTTGCAGTTGTCAGCGGACAACTGTAGAGGCCTTGGTAGTTCCGACTTAAAAGGGCGCGCTCCATGTTTCTGTAAGCAACTTTTATTTTGTGCACGCGCTCGTTTGTTAGCGGCCAAGTTTCAGCCCCATACGTAAGGATAGGTTTTGGTTAAATACTTTGGTCTTAAGACACTGTATAGGATTTTAGGCTTATTAGACGGTTTCGATTGCCCAGCCCAGGGATTTTCATGTAAAAACTTAAAAAAATGAAATTTATCTTTGAAAAGGAACGATTGTAAAAAGACTGAATGTTGACGTAATAAACATGAAATAGCGAATAGGAACTTTGCTTTGTTAAAGTAGTATGGCAACAGTACCCGAAGTCCGAGTTTTGCTACCACATTTCATTACCAAATGTTGTTTTCGTTTTGCCTACGTGTCTCTCTCTTTTGTATGGAAAAAAAATGAGACAGCAAAAATACGTTACGTAGTAAGAGTTGTTGTCTCATCATTTTTCCATGCAAAAAAGAGAGACACGTAGATGAAACGAAAACAACATTTGGTAACGAAATGTTGTAAATGCACTGGGACTTTGGGTACTGATAGATAGTGGTCGATAAATGATGGCAACAAGATACGTAATCGCTGTTCCTTGTTATTATCATTTATTTTTGACGTGACAACGTCTTATAATTCGATGTAGCTGGCTGCACGCACGAAAAAACATGACTCATGCGCTACCTCGCTCTGAGGCGTTCCATTTAAGGCTTGAAGTGCAAGCGAGAGCGCAGAACGAGCGACAAAGAGGCACGCACGGCCTCCGCGTTCGGCAGCGTTCGACATCTGTCTCTCTCCTACTTGAGTGAGCGATGCGTCCGCGTGGACAGCTGTATGACGTTGTCACGTTCAACTATCGTCAGTAAACCGACTTTACAGACAACCGATTTTTATACACACTTTTGATTGCAATAGAATTACACAATCGCAGAGTTGATGGAATACCCTGTGTTAGCTAACGTCTACTAATATAATTGTATTCCCCAGCATACACATCCGTCGGACAGACAAGGTGGGCACGGAAGCAGCCTTCCACCACATACACGAGTACATGGCTCACGTGAAGGATTACTACGACCAGCTAGAACTGACCAAGGAGGTGGATGTTAGGAGAGTCTATCTGGCTACTGACGATGCTAACGTAAGTAACGTATGTTAGATACATACATACATACATAAAATCACGCCTTATTCCCATGGGTGTAGGCAGAGATCACAGATTTCCACTTGCTACGATCCTGACACACCTCTTTCGCTTCATTCACTCTCGTAACATTCTTCATACATGCTCGTCGGTTTAGGGTACTCCTAACCTGGCCTTTCTCTAAAACGTCTGCGATCTGATCGAGATACATGCGCCTAGGTCTTCCCCTTCCAGCAGTTCCATTCACACTCGCCTGATGCAATTATTTAGATGGTATGTATTTAAAAAAAAAATCTAACTTAGCTAGTTAGATTTTTCTTTTTAAATTTTGCTATGGAACAAGCATATGGCCCACCTGATGTTAGGTACCATAGCATAACAAAGCATTGCCTCGTAGGTCATGCACGTCAGGAACGTGCCCTACGATGCACTGATGCGTCAACTTGAGGCATGCTTGAGGCAGTAATTTCACCGGCACCCACACCCTTCAAACCGAAACACAGCAATGCTGGTTCACAGAATACATCTACTCGCCAAGTTTCATCAGTCTAGCTCTTACGGTTTCGGAGAAAAATGGCTGACATACGGACGGACAGGACAGACAGACAGACATGACGAATCTATAAGGGTTCCGTTTTTGCCATTTGGCTGCGGAACCCTAAAAACACAGCACGTCTTCCAAGAATTTTATTCAGCTCCTCTGACGCGAGAGCGAGGAACCACCGAAAACAATTGACTCTCGCTTGTCTCGTTGTTTTTCTGCCTAGATATTTAAATTTTGAATATGGACCTAAACGTTCGATAAAAAAACTGATTAACAAAAAGTTCTTATTAGACTACTGAGGAGTTTGCAGAAGAGTGCTGGTAGTCTAGTGGTAGTGGCCCCGCCTTCCGATCCGAAGGTCGTGGGTTCAAATTCACTCGTGTACCAATGAGTTTTTCTGTCGAAAAATGTATGTGCACTATGCCAGTACTCTCAAAACGGTGAAGGAAAACATCGTGAGGAAACCGGCGTGTTGTAGAACCTAATAAAGTTCGAGCAACACGTGTCAGGGGTCACGCAAAAAGGGCCCACCAGCGGCCTACTTGCGGAAAAACCTGCCCGCACATCAAGTGCGCATGATAAACTTGCCGAACGAACTACTGAGGAGTTCACCACAACGTTAATACTATGCTTCCAGGTATTAGAAGACGCGCGTAAGAAGTACCCTAGCTACACGTTCCTCGGCGACCCGTCGATCGCTAAGACCGCGGCCACACATCGCCGCTACACGCCGCTCTCGCTCACCGGCCTGCTCGTCGATCTGCATATGCTGGCTATGTGTGATTACATCGTCTGTACATTCAGTAGTCAGGTAAACATTATACTAAATATACACGTAATAACGTAACGAAATATACACGAACCTCAGGCGTAGCTCAACCTTGGTTCAGTGCCGAGGCAAACGGCCTTCCTGGCTTGGGTTAATGCCAGAAAAGGCAAAGCACCAGACGTCCTATTACTGAAGAGAGCCTATAACAAAGCAGCAAAGGACTGTAAAAGAGTCCTGAAGAGAGCTCGTTTCGACCACGTAAGTCGAGTAGGCACCAAGCTAGCATCGCATCCAGCCAGTAGTAAAGGTTTCTGGTCACTCGCGAAAACTATTGAATCGAACTTCTGTCGCCCTTCGCTGCCACCAATGGTTAGACAAGACGGTTCGCTTGCCCACACCGCCGTAGAGAAAGCCAATCTGTTTGCTTCTATGTTTGCGGAGAATTCGCGTCTAAGCACTGCAGGTGAAGTACCTCCTACCGTTCCCCGATGTGCGACTCAATCGCCTCTTCTCCGTCAGTCTATATCAGGGATTCCCAAACTATTTTGGACAAGTGACCCCTTTTCCAAAATGAAAGGTCACCTCAGACCCCCATGGCCAAATTGCCTACTTTTAAGATCAACCCCCCTATTCACAATGGTCCGCTAACTTAAAACAGCTGCTACAGTGTGTTATTTTTGCATAGGTCTCTCTCGACTTAGGTCAATAGAAGAAGACAGAGTGAAAATTAGCAATGCATTAATTTAGCAGACTATTATGAATAAGGGGGCTTATCCATAATAGGGGGGGGGGGGATACAATAGCTAGGTACTAAGGTACCAATTGGAAAACTTTGCACTTCCTTAAGTGAGTAAAGTTGACTTCATTTTCTCATGAAAAATTGACAAAATAAACGAATTTGAGACTTTACATGACTACAACAATGCTATTTCCTACAAAAATATTAATCTTATACCTTTAAACTAGAAAATCTTGTATATATATATATATATATTTAGGATCTCGGAAACTGCACCAACAATTTTGACGAAATTTAGTATACAGGGGTTTTCGGGGGCGATACATCGATCTAGCTAGGATTCATTTTTAGAAAATGACGAGAAGTTGGTGTTTTGCAATAATCAAACAAACTCAATATACGACTGTTCCTGCCATCTATTGGCGATTGTGAGCAACTAACTGCAAGCTAGAAGGCGTTGTTAATTAAAAATAAGCCAATAAAGATACGACTCTTCCTGACATCTATTGGCAAATAATAATACATTTTTTTTTTTACCCGAGCGAAGCTCGGTAATACCGGCTCGTTATTCATAATACACGTAACACAACATAAACAATACAGTACCTTTCTTGAAACTTTGAAATAAAAACTTGTGTTAATTTAATAGGGGTCGATTTTTTGACCTCGTCGACCCCCAAAATCAGTTTTCGTTTATGTCGACCCCTTGGAAACCAAAATCGACCCCAAGGGGTCGATATCGACCACTTTGGGAATCCCTGGTCTATATGATGAAATTTCATCATATAGACTGCCGGGTAAACCCCCACTTCCCTATTTTTTCCAATTTCCCTATTTTTAACCAACTACAAAAAAAAAAGAAATTGATTCTCAATACGGTTTTAAAGTTGGCTATCGCTTAATTTCGGTAAGTTTTTTAAACTTATATTATTTCAGGTCGGTCGGGTGGCTTACGAGATGATGCAGACGAATCGCGTTGACGCGTCCAACAGTTTCTTCTCATTGGACGATATCTACTACTTCGGAGGGCAAAACGCGCACGACCGGGTGGCTGTCATGCCTAATGTCGCCAACAACCATGATATTGCTTTTGATGTAAGTACATACTTCATTAGTTTTCTGTCATTTTGGGAAGCTTTTTCATTTTAATTGTTTTTCTGGTGTTATTTTGAGTTCTGTACCCCGAGTCCCAGTTTTGCTACCACATTTCGTTTACCAAATGTTGTTTTCGTCTGACCACGTGTCTCTCTCTTTTGTGTAGAAAATTGATAAATAAATAATAAATATTATAGACAATCCACACAACACTATCTAGCCCCAAACTAAGCAGAGCTTGTACTATGGGAACCAGATAGCTGATAGAATACTTAAATAAGTTTTTTTTTTTTTTTGTAAATACATACTTAGAATACAATATAACACCCAGACAGAGAACAAACATTTATGTTCACCACACAAATATTTGTTCTCGGTGGGGATCGAACCCACGACCTACGGCGCAGGAGGCAGAGCTACTACCAACTGAGCTAGAGGCCAGTCTGATGAGACAAAAACTAGTTTCGATCGTTTCTACGTCACATATTTTTGCAGTCTCATATTTTCTCCATACAATAGAGAAAGACAACATTTCAACGAAAACAACATTTCGGAAATATTGTAAATGAAGTGGGATTTGCGATTCTGTTGTGTAATTTCGGTGGTATTTTATGCAACATTACTTGAAGTCTTAGCTCAAAGTGTTAACAGTTGGAATGAAAGTGTATTATGTGATATTTTGATTTGATCGAAACTGTTTCCGTTGGGTTCGAAGAAAAACGCCATCTTTTCCTTCAAAGCCAATGACGAATGAATTGTCTATTGACTGACTTGACTAAAAACTAGTTTATTTATGTAATGTATCCTCACTCGACGCTGGCAAAATTGATCCAAAATGGACAGATGCCATCAATTAAGAGAAGAAGTACATACTTAGACTAACGGACGCCTCCATTGTACTCAGATTGAGTGTTCTCAGTTGAGTGTGATTTTATTCAGTTTTTTTTACAATTAGCTGAAGAAAAAAAAAAATTATATATATAATTCGATGGAGCCGGCTGCACGCACGAAAAAACATGACTCATGCGGCGTTACCTCGCTCTGAGGCGTGCCATTTAAGGCTTGAAGTGCAAACGAGAGCGCAGAACGAGCGATAAAGAGGCACAATCGGACTCCGCGTTCGGCAGTGTTCGACATCTGTCTCTCTCCTACTTGAGTGAGCGATGCGTCCGCGTGGACAGCTGTATGACGTTGTCACGTTCAATTATCGTCAGTAAACCGACTTTACAGACAACCGATTTTTCAACTGAAAGTTAATGTACAGTGGCGGTATGAAAATGTTCGTCAGTTTTCAACTTGATTCGTTCAACGTATCACGAGCACATATAACCTTTTGAAACTGAAGAGACAGAATACTCCGATAAGTTAACGTCACAAATTATGTCAAAATGTGTTCATGATCAAGGCACTGGTTCAAGCGAAAACCGACTCTAAGGTGACGAACATTTTCATACCGCGACTGTACTTCCAGATTGGTCCCATTGAAATTTCATCTAAATCTAATAGTTTAGCCATTAAGTCGGTCTGTCAAGTTTCTTAAACTAATATTATTATAATATATAGTTGTTTTGTTTGTTTTAGGTGGACGATGAAATAGGTATAGCTGGAAACCATTGGAACGGTTTCGGGCGCGGCACCAATAGGAGAACAAACCTTGTAAGTCATTTACTATTATCAAGTACATTAGAAAATATTTGTTTGTTTATTCTAAAGATTAAGGTTTTTGTGACAAAAATAAGCAAAAACTGTTCAATTTTATTCTACCAAAAGAGCTATGGAACTGGTCAAATATTTCTTCTGATCATGTCTTGGTTTTTTTGAACCAGTCAGTGTGGTGAAAGGTCTGTAAGTGCGCCTTAAAGTGCACTTGCTACATGTTTTAAAACTTTTAAGGGTTTAAAATATGCCGGTTTCCTCACGATGTTTTCCTTCACCGTTTGAGATTACTTTCACAACGCACACAATCAAATAATGAATGATTTTATTCCAGAACGGTCTCATCCCCTGGTACAAGACGGCGGATCATCTTGTGCTGTACGAGTTCCCGGAATACAAGCAAGTGCCATTATACTCTGACACGCGGCAACCCAAGTTATAGTACAAGTCTTACCAAGCCAACTAGTGGGCAACGCGTTAACTAGTAGGCAACGAGTCAACTAGTGGGCAATGAGTCAACGGGTTACGAGTCAACTAGTAGGCAACGCGTCAACTAGTGGGCAACGCGTCAACTAGTGGGCAATGCGTCAACTAGTGGGCAACTAGTCAACTAGTAGACAACGCGTCAACTAGTCGGCAACACGTCAACTAGTAGGCAACGAGTCAACTAGTGGGCGACTAGTCAACTAGTTGGCGACTAGTCAACTAGTGGGCAACGCGTCAACTAGTGGGCAACGCGTCAACTAGTAGGCAACGAGTCAACAAGTGGGCGACTAGTCAACTAGTGGGCTATGAGTCAACTAGTGGGCTAGTAATCGGCCGTGCTATGAGGATGCTAGCCATTTCTTAATTAAAGAATGTCTTTTTGGTGGCCGCGTTGCTTGAATAAATCTAGTGTGATAGGATTTGCAAGATAGCTAGCAATATGTGTATAAAAACACGGTATAGTGCAATGTTTGATATAGGAAGTATATAATATACTTGCAAAACCTTACAATGTGCCCGCATCGGATCTGAGCCCCTTTGAAGTTAGGTAGAGTCCACGCAAGATGACTCTGCGAATGACAGATGGCAGAAAACATGATAAACAGACTGGAAAGATCTTCCGATCATAAATGTGAATAGCGAAGTTGAACTTGCATTGGGTTTAATGCATGTAAGATTATTTAAAATTAGTTTTTTTTTACTTTTTCTGCCATCTGTCACGCGCAAAGTTATCTTACGCGGACTCTAGAAATTATTGCATTGCTGTTGTGTGGGAAAAATACTAGCAGCTAACTTCAAAGAGACTTAGATCCGATGCGCGTACTGTATGTGTACTTTTGTATCATAGTTTCAAAACATATTTTAAACTGCGAAATTGTATAGATTATAGCAAACAAAGATTGAACTAGACACCGCAAGGCGCATTGTATAAAAACCATTTTAAAATCTGAATTTAGCATATTACAAATAAATGCAAAGCACAGTTTTTTTTTAAAATCCTAATGTTTTTTTTGAATAAATACTTTTTACTTTGCGGCTGATATTAACAGTGTACAAATGAGCGTAATGCACTTACTCAACAAGATAATATTGGCACACAGTTAATGTACGGCCAGTTAATGTACACCCAGTTAATGTGCACCCATTTAATGTGCACCCATTTAATGTGCACCCAGTCAATGTGCACCCAGTTAATGTACACCCAGTTAAAACAGTGTACATCTGGCTTAACTGGTATCGTAATAACGGGCTGTACAAGAACGTGTACAATAAAGAAATTAGTTCAGTTCGTCTGTTAGCCAAAATAACAACTTTCTGAAAACTTCCATTACTCTTCGGCCTAAATAATTTTGTTATACATACGTAATTATATGTTATAGTCTTACCCCCATCCATTTTTAATGACTGCCACCTTTTAATGGCTCGCTAAAAGTCTCTTGTCACTGTCATTTTAATGTCAAAAAAAGAGATGGCAACAGACTTGGCGGTCGGATTCGTTTTCTGTCATTTTGGGAAATCACATAGCTTTTTCATTTTAATTGATTTTCTGGTGTTATTTTGAGTTATGTTGTGAAATTTTGGTGGTATTTTAACCAACATCACTTGAGGTCTTAGCTCAAAGTGTTAGCAGTTGGGATGAAAGTGTATTATGTGATATTCTAATTTGATAGAAAATGATTCTGATGGTTTTGAAAAAACGACCACCATTTGTTTTCAAAACCAATTAGGGCCGACTTGTCTATTGACTGACTTGACTATAAACTATTTTATTTATGTAATATATCCTCACTCGACACTGGCAAAATTGATCCAAAATGGACAGATGCCATTAATTAAGAAAAAGAAGAAGACTTGGCGGTCTGCTAAACTACGTTGTTCTTAATGTTTTTATTTATGCTAATATTATAACTGTAGAACAATTGCTCTTTCATCTCTTCAATTAAAATATCTCCATCTCTACTTTTGACTTATCAAAAGCAAAGATAATTTTTTTTATGGATATGAAACAGGCATTTTACAATACGGTCGGCGAAACTTTGCGGGTCTGAAGTTAGCCGTATGACGAATGTTCTGTCAGTTATCGGCCATTTTCAGCACAAACGCGGCACACTTCAGACGGGTCAAGTTGCGCGGACCGTATTTTAGTGATTTATAAATATAATGTAGTGAATTGAAATTATTTTTGACAGAAAATATATTGGCTGTTTATGAAAATCGGTGATATAATATTAATTCTGGAGCCATATGCACGTAGTTAAGGTAATATGTAGGGTTTTCCGTCACTGACTTTTTTTATTGACGATTTATGACGTAACTTATCTTTTTACTAGATATTTTTTGCAAGTCAAAATTTTATAGGGTGTATTTATTTATAAGTAGAAAAATCTGATGATTTCTATGTATTTAAATAAAAGTGATTGTATTAAATGATCTGACCATCATATTTGAATAGGCATGATGACAGTATGTAACAAATTAACTTAATTTTCGTTAAATTAGACCTAATTTTCCATGTACGGATATACATACATATGGAAAAGTCAGCCGTTATATTTCTAAATAATACAAAACTCATTCTAGAACGAAAGAAAAGAATATTGGGCTTTATTTAATGTCAATATTTCAATGGCTTAGAGGTGATTTTTCTATCTAAAAATACATTTATCCATCAGATAAAATATATCCATCTCTTTTAGGCTTGTCAAAAACAAGTACTAACATTTTTTATTCAACAAATAGCGTTAGTCCGTAGATAGAAAAATCAGCCATTAATTAGCTATTAGTTATCATGCCTATCACAATCTATCGACTATTGCCTTCCTGTATGATCTGATAATAATAAAATGAATAATTTTAGTTGAAGGTAAAAAAATCGTTCATTTTTAGTCATAGGTAACATCAATAACTCCTTAGGCCTAACTTTGAAGCTATCTAAGATCTAAAGGGAGTAGTCAGACATAACATTTGGCTTATGCTCACAAAATCAAACTGTAATTAAAGTTATCTGGTTGATTATTTACTATTTTCCTTATGTTATTACTGTTAAAGTTACTAAAATGTTTAAGTTTTAGTTCTGCTCATTTTCGTTTTACGTTTTGTTGTTTTGTTGAAACAGAAAGTTAAAAACTCCAATAACGCAAGGTTTTGCGTTTGTTATCAGTAGTTTTTTTTTTACTTGATGTTTCTGAACACACCCACGTATAGTAGGCAAGAAATATTGCACATCGGCTGAACTCGGCTTCATAGAGCGTAGTGTGCGTCAGAAAGAGATAGCGCTCTACAAAAGTAGAAAAACCAATGTGCAATATTTATTGCTTACAACCCCGATGTATTGACTTAGTAAAAACAATGTATTTTTGTAATCGTACATACAATAGGAGGTATGAATTTCATACGATATTTTGTGTGAGTTAGAAACTCTTGGTTTTAAAATTAACATTTTGTAGAAGTTGTATTTTATATTAAGTACTAATGCATTTAAATTAAAAGACATTATGGGGCTTCTAAACGAGCCATGTTTTAATACAATTTGTGGCGGCAACTATTGGTGTCCCTTTCTTACTCACATGTTAGACAGGGACACCAATAGTTGCCGACCACATATTGCAGTGAAAATATAGCCCGTCTACGAGCCTCTTTACAAATATTACATTCTAAATAGGAACTACCGTCAATAAATTTTCTAAATCTTCAATTTATAGTTTTAGTGAACTGGTTGAAATAGTGAATAAGAAATAGTCCCGGATCTTAAGGTTTGTAAAATAGAAAGTCAAAGGAATAACTTTTGAAACTATCATGGTTTTTAACACAATTTCTATGAAACAACGGGATATTTACCATGATTAAATTTTGAGTTGACTTCCGATATTTCGGCACAGTTGCATGCACCATGATCACGGTTGAACTGAAGTCCACGAGTAAAAGAAATGTTATTGGCAGACAAATCGATCTACCCTCTTTCGCACTCTTTTTATTGGTTTCGACACTACTATTGGTTCCATTCTCACTTTTTTGATTTCGACACACAACAACATCATGGTGCATGCAACTGTGCCCAAAATATCAGAAGTCAAAACTCAAAATTTAATCATGGTAAATATCCCGTTGTTTCATAAAAATTGTATTTTCTAAACTTACAAAATCACTAGGTTTGTTATGCGTAAAGTATGAATGTAGTATCTATCTGTTGAGATTTTAACGTTTTATCAATAAGCTTTTGATGGTGATGTAATATGGACCTAATCTGTGTATATAGCTTTATAATATAGTGTATATAGAAGAGTTAATATAAATAAATGTAATGTGATTGAAGATTTTTATGAATTTTATTTGACAACTCTAATAGGGAGATTGGTTTATTTATTTTATTTATTCAGGGCTTCCTGCAAGCAGTAAACATTATTAAAGTTAAGTTCTATAAAAAAATATTCCTTTTTGTGCTTGTTCAGGTAACCACAGCTAACATAGTTTGACTATGGGTTTAGGACCTCACCATGTAACATAATAATTGCAATAAATAATATGAGTATGAGTTACGGTAATTTAACGTTGCAGATATTTTTTTAAGAACTCATTAAAAGAGGTTTAAAAGAACAAGGTTCACTAATATTTATAGGAGAAATAAACAAGAAATGAGATACAGGAATAAAATCGAAGACAAATAAAAAAATAAAAAACATACAATACTACAGTAAACTCGTTTGTTTACGTGGTCATTTTATTGCAAGATAGAGGTTTTAGTTTTAATTTTAATTTTCAATCATAAAATCATTTTTGGAGTTATTTTTAATATTGTGTTTATTCGATAGGTTCTTGAAATTGACTCTTAATAAATTTGGCCTAATTGTTTTCCTGATGATAAAATTATGGCAGTTTAAAATGTAAATCTGGTTGTAAAGTTAATTGATATTGACCTAAAATGCTTTACAATGTTTTTTAACGAGATCACGAGAAATTGTGCATGTGGGGCCACAAAACTAGCTGTTTTGCAATTTTTTTTGTGTTCTTGATTTTAACTAAACTTGATCTGTGGACATTTAGGACAA
This sequence comes from Thera obeliscata, assembly GCA_947578465.1. Classification (NCBI taxonomy): domain Eukaryota; kingdom Metazoa; phylum Arthropoda; class Insecta; order Lepidoptera; family Geometridae; genus Thera; species Thera obeliscata. Next base: position 24,367,618 of record OX387914.1, read on the forward strand.
CAGTTGTACGTTGGTACATACTAAGCTCTAATGAAATTTTAAGCAGACGATAGAATAGAATATTACTTTATTGTACACCAAAAATTAAAAGGTAAAACATGGACTAAGATAATTCTTAAAAACTAGAGATATACGACGATGTATCTTTCGTAAGTAGAATTTCTCCATGGATTAAATTAATGCAGAACGCCCCGTTTCGTTATTTGGTGTCAAAAACTTATCTTCATACGCAGCTGTTTCAGAAAAATACCAGATTGTGTTAGACATTTTTAGTTTATTTTTAACAATATTTATTTACTTTTTTGGGATTAGTAACTTTATAGGAGTTGAACCCAAAGCTAGTAACAGATTGATCTACCTACGCATACCAATGTTTCTTAGTTGTGTTGTGTAGAGTCGTGGAACAACACGAGTTACCGGATCTAATTTAGATCCGCTGTGTGTCTGGCGGAACCCGCTAGCTTCCTAGCCTCGTAAAAAGCGATGCCAGAGAAAGTCACGCCTTACCAGTCAAGTTCAATAACACGTAACAGTACACCTCTAGCTACGAGCGCGCATCGTCCCATCCCAGTATCCCGGATTCTCCCGTTATTTTCCGGGTTTTCTAGTTATCCCGTTCAAATTCTTCAAGTTTTTTCGTGTTCAGTGTACATGTGCTGGAACAGTGGGTCGAGTGCGGTGGCAGGATGAAGTCTTTTATAATCGTGGTTGTTATAAGCTGTGTGTTGCCGACTGTACTACCGGCTAAGTACGTACCGAAATGGAAGAAACAGGTGAGGCTTTTTTGAATATGTTACGCCTGTATTAGACTTGTTAGATTTACATTTACATTTGAGGACATATTTCTTCATAATGTAGCTAAATGTTATTTAAACTTATGTGAATATCCGTATAGGTATGCGCAGACATTTCTGACTCTACAGAAGTTAAAATATGTTTAAATAATCAAACCTATTCCTATTCTTACTCTTTTTTTACGGAGAACTGTCATAAAATGTATGCTTGAGGCTCTACTTTTTTATAGTACCTACCTACTACTCTATACTACTCTACTCTAATATGTATATATATGGGTTAGGTATATTGTGGTATGTATGTATTAGCATTATCTATATTGTGTAAATATAATAATATAATGTAAGTGTGTATGCATTATACTTATTGTTTTTTTTCTACACCATCGTCCTCTATCGTTCTTTTCAAGTCCAGTCCATCCCAAGGTTGTCTGGAAGAGATCGCTTTTAGTGATAAGACCGCCCATTGTATTCCACTTTGATGTTTTTCTGTATTCCCTTGTTAATTTTATGTGGTGTGCAATAAAGTATTTTCTATCTATCTATCTATCTATCTCTATAGGCTCGGCTCAGACTCAAGCATTGTTTCTGCATATTTTTTTATTGATTTTATAGTTTTACTACACCTTGAAAAATCAACACAATAAGTGTTTTGTTTATCTATAGGCGATCGTTTCTCATAGTTACGACTTTAACCGACATTATTTATTCATCTAAGTATAACATTGTTTTGCATTATTGTGTAGGATCGGGATCGTAGGTAGTTGTTCGTCAAAATTTTGAGGAATTTGCAATATTTTGAGTACTGAGTTGAGCTTCTCGTCGAAAACAAAAAATATCTCAAAAGTTTGTGTTTTTTTAATATATTTTATGAACAAGTAATGTTTGTGGTTTGTGAAAGATTGAGCTTGCATTTTAGAACCATGATCAAACATGTTATCTGAATGTTTAAAATGTTTTCAAACCTAATTGCCTGCCGACCTTAGCTAACTGGTTTACTTACCCACTCTTTTTGCTATTTCGTCCTACTTCGAATCGGATGCACATGCACCAAATACGGGATCCACGAAATGTGCAATTTATTAGGTATTTAAAAAGGTGCGTGTTGGTTTTCGCTTCCCGCGGCCCGCTTTCTCATGCTTTCTCGAGTTTATTAGAAAGTCTCGCTGACTCACGCAGATTATCGTCGCCGGTTTATCCTTAAGGTTTCTTTAAGAGAAACTGGTCCTTTTGATCGAGATTTGCCTCAAGATCAAGGTCGTCTCGAGCTTTACGGCTAGCCTTGACCCGTTCTATTGAAGGTCATCTCACAAAATCTGTCTTAGATAATAAACGACATCAGTTTCTTATTTCGTTCACTTGAATAATTTTGATGGATTTGCAATATTATTTGGCACTTTTTGAATTTTATCTGTTTGATCTGGTACCTAGGTTCTTATTTGCTCTCATATTAAAGGATGAAGACACCGAACCGTCTTCATCCAGCCCAGTGATGTCCATAATACCTTCGCAGTCACAAAAAATGCAAAGACTGTTGCAATCCCAGTCCTACTTTCGTTTGTTAAACTGTGATTAGGTCCGTAAATCGAAAGCGTTAAAGAAATCGAAATTGTTATTGTGTGTGACATGCATTATTTATTAAACTTCCTACAATAGGACGTTGAAACCGGTCACTTGCAACAGTAGGTTAAGGGGCAGACTGCCGTCGATGACTTTATCATTTGCACATTTAAACTTTTTGAAAATATAAGATTGCTAAAACTATTTAAAGAAAATCGCGACCAATTCATTGTTTTGTGTTTATTCCGATTGCACCTAAAAGGTCTAAGGGTTTAACACAGCTTAATTAGCGTAAAATAAAATAATTCTAGCTCGTTTCAGACTTAAAGTTTTCTCTAGCTGGTTCTCGTTTATTACTTAGTTATGAACTTTGTAACAAAAATATCTGATCAATATTATTATTTTGCTAAACTGTGTGCAATCGGATTGCACATAAGATAGTTACTCTCGATTTTCTATAAAATAATAAGTTCAGAAATTTTATATCCTCAAAATGGTCAAATATGTATCGTCTAAAGTAGGATAAATAAAAATCATCTTCATCCCTTTTTTTTAGCTTTCTCATGATAGTTTTCAGATTTTTATTTTAGACATTCGGCAGTGAAATGTACCTAATTCATAACCGCTGATAACACTGGTATTTCAATTTAAAAGACACCCATTCAAACATTTGATCATGTTGCTACAGAACTTCTAAGTTATTCTAGAGATGTTGTTTGTCTATCGATTATTTGAACTTCCAAGTATGTTCCGACAGGCATGTTCGCCAGCAGAGCGATCAGAAGATAGCCACTACGTCTGCAATGACAAAGGGGAGCCGAAGTGCCTGAAAGGCTGGCAGGGCGACTTGTGTGATGTGCCCATTTGCAAGAAAGGCTGCGATCCAATCCAGGGTAAGAACTTGGGCTAATTAAATTTGTTGAGGAAGTTTAGAGACTTTTTGAAAAAAGAAAAATAAACTTTCCACATTTTAGCTACTTAGACCTTCTGATGGGCAATCACACTGGGTGAGATTGCATCTGGCTAAAAACTCTTGCAGTCAGAGGGCGTGAGTTGAGGCCAGAAAAGTAAACACATCGCATATGTGACCGTTATTTTATTTGTCTACAACGAAAGAACTTTCTATAGTTAAGCTAACTTTCCAGAGAGTGACTCGTTGTCCTCTGTTTATTTGACTCCGAAAAGATGCTTCGGTAGATACTATGATGACGCATCATTTGTTAGTTTAGGTATTCATTGTGACGTTTCATTAGATAGGTACATGACTATAAGTTTGATTTGGTTTCACTTTGCATTGAAGTATTCCTGAGTAGTACTTATATAACACGACTCTCTCTCTTATACAGGGATGATTTTACCGCTGCGCCAAGAACCCTAAGGGCGCTTGTACACGCTAAGAAAAAATGCCGGGTCTACCCAAGAATTCTTGTCGTAACTAGAAAATAACTGTGTACACTGCTCGCAGCGGTGCACGAAAAAAATCTTATCTGCGCAAGACACGACGCGGCGAACGTTGTTGCGTTTTCGTGTGTGGAAAAGACAAAATTCTTGTCTTGCGCAGATAAGATTTTTTTCGTGCACCGCTGCGAGCCGTGTACACAGTAATTTTCTTGTTACGACACGAATTCTTGGGTAGGCCCGGCGTTTTTTCTTAGCGTGTACAAGCGCCCTAATAACAACCCTCGAACAATTAACTATTCGTGGATATAATTTAACGGTTCATTTTACAGGATACTGTAAACGTCCTGGCGAATGCCGCTGCAAGCTAGGCTTCTACGGCGATAAGTGCAACAAATGCATCGCCATGCCGGGATGTCTGCATGGTTACTGCAATGTCTCCTTTGAGTGCATTTGCAAGGAGGGCTGGGACGGCATCTTCTGCTCAGAACGTAAGTGGTAGTCGCATAGAATAATAGAGAAGAAGAGATAGAGAGAACGCCTTTTAAAACACCCATGGGAGGTGATACTCCCTGTATCACCTCCCATGGGTGTTTCGATCAAAAGGCGATTTAATTTATTGCCTTATTGGCAATTTTTCATCACGACGGGATAGTGGCTCTGTTACAATTGACCCGCACTCCCCTCGTACTGTTGTTCTTCTGGCGCATTCGTTGAGAGATTCATCAAACCCCTCAACTATGGTAGAGGTTTATAGCCAGCAGTGGACTATGTTAAGCTGATGACGACCAAAAGCTACAGGTTGTCTATGGCCGTCTTCGGCAAGCGACTTTAGCTTTTAGCGAAATCCTTGGACGTTCTTGTTCACTGCTTGGAGTTTTAACATTAATAAGTTAGGAAGATGAAATATTTATGTTGCCTCTTGTTCGACCTCCCCAGCAACTTGCCGGTCCGACTGTCACGCAACACGCGGCTACTGCGACCAGCCGGGCGAGTGTCGGTGTCGATTCGGCTGGGCTGGTCCCACGTGCCGCGACTGTCAGCCTCTACCAGGCTGTCAGCACGGATACTGCGACAAGCCGCTGGAATGCAAGTGTGCTAAGGGCTACACTGGCTTGCTGTGTCAGACGGGTAAGGCTACTGATGTTTGTGACTGCAGTGATGCTTTCACTGAACCAAATCAGAATAAATCAGTAAATTAATAATTTGAAATATCGGATAGAACTTCTCTTATAGAATGCCTGATCTAACCAGCAGTTATTTTAGTTTTTGTTGCTGAAAATATTGTATAACGAAAGCAACGAGCAATCCTAGTCTGGTCTCGTTTATGGTCCACCGAAAACTCTTCAATCTGCTTGTGCTTATTCCTCTGTTCGAGTCAAGGCTTACTCAAACCTGATAGTCACTCCAACAGCTCTATTTGTTGCCTCAACAAACCTTATGGATTGTTTGTCAGCTGTCTGTGCTGCGGGCTGCCATAGCGAGCGAGGTTATTGCCGGCGGCCGGGTGAGTGCCGCTGCCGCGTGGGCTGGACGGGGCCTGACTGCGCCACTTGCCACCGCTACCCGGGCTGCGTTCATGGCACCTGTGCTCGCCCTTGGGAATGCGCCTGCGAGCCTGGCTGGGGAGGCATGCTGTGTGATGAAGGTACAATACCTCATAACACCTGTACTCTGTTCGCGGAGACAAACTAATATAGCGCGCGCTCTCTTGCACAATTGTATGAAAGTGAACAGGACGGGACTATGATAATAAAGATTACAGAACATAGCAAAGGCTATGTGGCCGGAAAAGTACCGCCAAAATTCATGATCTCTTTACTCCATACAAATTCGGCAGCTTTTATCGGGTCGGGAGTCGTAAAATGAAAAATATCTTGTTGCGCTATATTTACTCTTTGAACAAAGAAATAATTTATTTACGTGCTTCCTCCTTTTTTTTAGAATGAAAATGTAAACTAGAGACAGCGGCTCCCATACAAACGTTGTATGATCGCGAGGTATAACTTGTACCTGTAATGTTAATATTAAATCATTTTGGTTGAGAAGCACTAGACCCGTCTGTTAACACGACTACTATAAAAGGATCTAGAGTCCTTTATAAGAAGTGTGCGTGACTAAATGGAACATTTTGTCGGTTGTAGACTTAAAAATAAACTCCATAAATTTTAGCTGCAAACCACACCTTTCGAATTCTCAGCATATCAAGATTGAGTTTTTAACGAAACGCTAAAGGCAAGGCTCCAATAAACTAACGTGTTTAATCATCAACAAAGTCTTGTTAATAAGTTACTAGAAATACATTAATTGATCAATAGGCATCTTAAAATGTACCTATCAGTAATTAGGAACTAATATGAAACGAGAAAAATATTTCTAGTTACTGTATCAGACGCAAATATGTTGATATCATGTGTACTGAATACTATCATAATTAACACTTTTGAGAATTTCATAGACCTCTAGAGGAGTTATTATTTAACTTAAATTATAAATGAACATAGATTGATTTTTTTTGCTGTGATTTATATCTTTTGTAGAAGAATTATGGGAAGATTAGCTTATTTTGATTAATAAAAAATATATGGAAGTGAGTATAATATACAGGGTGGTTTTTTGAGAAGGGCTTTGATGGCCAATAAACCACAAGAGTTGGGGAAAAATCGTGAAAGGAGTCATGCCCTTGATTTATAAGAAAACAAAAACTGCACATTTATATTTTCAAAAATATTTGATGATACATCTTGGCGATGGCGATTTCGATCAGTGAAACACTGTTATATTTGACAACGTCTCATTGTTCGCTATCGCATATAGCTTAGATCTGCGCAAAGCTTTAGTTTTAAACGTGAAAAATAAACCTAACTTTCTTTTCAGAACTAAACTACTGCGAGAAGAACGCAAACACGTGTAAAAACAACGGCAAGTGTCAATCACTAGAAGAAGACGACGGTCACTTCCGATGCGATTGTCCAACCGGTGTCTCTGGAAGGCATTGCGAAATCCTACCACAAACCACCACAGTAGCAATAACTAACTCTACTACTACAGAAGGTACTACTACAACAGTTACTGAAGAAGAAATATCGAATGAGGAATTAATATCGAATGAGGAAGTAACAGAAAAGACAACGGAAATGACGATCAAAGATTCCGATAAAGATGTGAAAAATTCAACTATTTCCAAACGAAAACGTATTGGAAGTTCCCCTGTGCTCTCTAAAACTAAACAATTCACTTTGTCTGTTTATTTAGGGTAATAAGAAATGAGATTATGGACCAAATGAGATAGGTGAAAATAAAGAAATGTTATATTGAAATAATTCTGCACAAATTGACTGAATTTCGTAGTTAGATAATTTATTTGTGAGTAAAGTGTGATTAAAATGTATTTGATTGAGCTTAGGTCTTGTTTATTGACTGTGTATTTAATGTAGCTTTAAGTTATTTATTAAATGAATTTAAATGAATATGATAAACTATTTTTAATCTTTTTAACCTTCTTTTGGCTTTGGAAAACTCTTCAAAGTCAAATGTTTTTGAAACTTCTTGTTCATGACGAGCTATAAAAGCATTTGCTGTAAAAAGCTTAGTCAGGATACGTAACGCAGGCTAGATTCATTGATATGTAAATCTGCTCTCGATATTCATCGCCGGTGTGTAATATCCAGTATTTTAATTAGGTGTAGGTAAATTCCTTTAAAAGGAAGACATGTAGGTACCGAAACCTGGTAGGGACACAGCTGACCGAGTAAAAACTACTGTATCTAATAGGTCTAATTTGCAAGACTTGTTACTTACATATGTCGTCGGTTCCTGTCTAATTAGATCAAAACTTTCCAGAAAAAACGATAGCTGTGTACTATGTGTTTTACCTTTATAATTTTTGGAGTATCTAATTTTATTTTGTTTAAAATTGAGGATGAACGCACGGTATACTACAGCGGTAGATTTTAAAACCTTAACAGACATTTTCTACAAAAACCCGAAGTTGGAGTTTTGCTACCACATTTCGTTACCAAATGTTGTTTTCGTTTCGCCTTTTTGTCTCCCTCTATTGCATGGAGACAATATGAGACGGCAAAAATACGTTACGTAGTTAGAGTTGTTGTCTTATCTTTTCTCCATACAATAGACTAATAGGCGAAACGAAAACAACATTTGGTAACGAAATGTTGTATATGCACTGGGACTTCGGGTACAGATAATGGATACAACTGTCTATATCAACATTTTTGTACAATTCAGATATTACAAAATGATATCATGTCCTCATAGTATCAGGAAAAGCAATTAGATTTTCAACGCTCAAAGTAAATTATATTTCTCTGATGGATTCCAGGGAGGCTAAGTTCCAACACGCACTAGTTAGTATTGGTTTCGATAAAGGCTCGTGTTTTTGTTTAAGTGTGTATTGGGAAACTAATCCTATCTATACCTTTCGATGGTTGGGCTTCTACACTAATTCTATTTTAGAGCCTATTGGAGAGATTGAGGCAGCGGCAGCGGCCAGAAAAGACGATATTCTGAACACCTCTTGCACCCTATCAGGCTCGCAAACTTCAAGTCTGAACACCATTACCATCGGCCATCTCAAATCATTTCCTTTTTGTTGAGCTTTCTGTATGAAAGACACTGTTCTGAGGTAAGTGTACTAACAGACGGGTGGAAGTGCTCCTAGCTCCTACGTATTTATTTGAATGTTATATTTTTTGTGTTTTATTGAAAACTTTGCTGTGTTTAATCTATAGGAGCAAGTATGGGGTCAGTCATATCAATTCCACTTACTACCTGCCTCATGGTCATTCTAACACCATAAATTCAAGCATGCTTTGCGGAATTCGTTCAAGAATTGATTAGGCTCTTCCAAATACGTCGTTGGGTGGTTGCCGTGAGACCACCGCCGGCCGCCAGTTGGGTCATCGGTAAGCGCGTTTCCACGGTTATACGATATCTTGGATAATCCTTTATCCGATAGGTATTTTAGACGACTGGGGCGGTCCCACCATCGAATATTACCTCCTTTGCAGAAGTCGAAAGACATGGGCAACAGCATCTACTGATAAAATAACGTCTGTCAAGCGTTGTGACTACGGCAAGCCTCCCCAGATGTAGGGGAAGCCTACCCAGCCAAGCCAAGGTCACCGACATAGCTTTTAGAATTAGTAAGTTAAAGTGGCAACGGGCTGGTCATTTAGCTCGAAGAACTGACAACCTTTGGGGAATAAAGGTTCTCGAATGGCGACCACGAACCGGAAGATAAGGGCGCCCATCCCTCAAATGGACCGACGACATTGTTAAGATCGCGAGAAGTCGGTGGATGGAAAGAGCTCAGAATCGTTCTTCCTGGAAAAGTGTAGGGGAGGCCTATGTACAGCAGTGGACGTCTCCAGGGTGATGATGATGATGATGCCCAGCAGATAACCTTATTCAGGCAGAGTAACAATACTCCTAGCTCTCCATGTCTGTGCTTCGTTATTCAGTATCAACAATGTTCATTGTAATTATTTTATTACTTCCATAGGCTTACTCAATAATTCTGTAGAACACGAAAGATCGTCTCGGTCCATGGATACGGGATCCGTAGACCAATGTAACTAATATGTCTATATAAGCAAGGGTGAACCGAACCGAACACATATTGATCGAAAGTAACTGGTGGATGATAGATTGGTTTCGGAACGATTAAAAGTAATGTGATTTGTGATCTCAGTTCAGGAACTTATCATGGCGTTGATCCCGATTTTGATGGTAAGGAGTAATTTTATTTGGATATTTTTATATGAAAAAAGGTGACAGGGAAAATAGAGGGTGTGAAAATCAGAGCTCTAACCCTAAGCTTTAAGCTTTTCACAGCATCAGATTTTGGTGTTTATCGATCAAGAAGAGTAGTTTGTATGGGTATGGCACTCTTGGGATTAACCCGTCTGAAAAAAAGCAGCCAAGTGCGAGTCGGACTTGCCCATGAAGGTTTCCGTAGCAGTAAGTAATATAACATAGAGTTCTAGAAGTTCTATTAGTTCGTCGAAAGTTAAATTGCGGTTTACGGTTTATGACGTATAAAAAAAAAAACTACTGACTAGATTTCGTTCAAACTAAATATCGCTGGAAGTTTGCATAGTAATGTACAACATATATTTTTTTTAGTATTATCATTCCCTTACTTTAGAAGTTAGAGGGGGGGGGACCAACTTTTTTCCACTTTGGAAGTGTCTCTCGCGCAAACTGCTCAGTTTAGAAAAAAACGATATTAGAAACCTCAACATCATTTTTGAAGACCTATTCATAGATACCCCACACGTATGGGTTCTATGAAAAAAAAAATTTTGAGTTTCAGTTTCAAGTATAGGAACCCCCGAAATTTATAGTTTTTTTTTTTTTTTATGTAAAAATCTTAATGCGGTTCACAGAATACATCTACTCGCCAAGTTTCATCAGTCTAGCTCTTACGGTTTCGGAGAAAAATGGCTGTGACATACGGACGGACAGACAGACAGACAGACAGACAGACATGATGAATCTATAAGGGTTCCGTTTTTGCCATTTGGCTACGGAACCCTAAAAAGGAATGCATGGTTTCAGTGTTTAGGAATAGCCTATTTCTGAAATTCTTGGCACGTGAGACTCAACATTACCACTTAACACGTTAAGTGCGAAGCGAGGCTTAAATCACCCCTGATGCAACTTCCCTGTGGTGCGGCAAGCAAAAAAGTGAATTTCTCTGTCGTGCGAATGGCATAGCTTTGGTTTGGTCCAGTGTAGGAAAGAGATAAATATATATTTGAGATCATTAATGGTTCCGGACTCGGTGGTGTACCTACCTTGGTACCGGATGTCTTAGGCCTCGTGCCGCACTGAATTAATATAATTTTAATGCAGTGCGGAACGAGGCTAAAACGTCCCATATCCCCCCTGACCTCGTACCGCACTCAACGCGAGCTTCCCGCGACCAGTGTTGTGCATCACGTCGATTGGATTCGTCTTTTTTTTCTATTCTGTGAACCGCATTAAGATTTTCATATACAAATAGAAAGATAAACCTTATGCATAAACCGTAATCCATTATTTTCCAATAATAAGTCTGTAATAGGTGCCTCTTAATGGTATAGAAGCACAATTTAGATTATTTAAAAAAAAATGTATCCTTTGATAGCTTTGAGTTGTTTTGCCAGGTTTTGCCCTTAAAACGATCTAATGAGATATAATTGATCAAAATCGGTCAAGTCGTTGCGTAGTTAAGACAGTTTAAAAACGTCGATATTATTTTTCCCATCACTAATCGCAGCGAAAATTTGCCCTATTTCAGTGCGTTACGAGGTGTATAAGATCCCATATTTTGTTTTGCTAATAATTCCTAAACTAGCCATCAGATCCCGGGGCGACGGTGGATTAGGGTTCATCAATTCACTGTCTATATCAATAAGGACCAAAATTCTCATTTATCTTTGATTTCGCGCCAGAAAATGGATTTTAGTCTGTAAAAGGAGGTGGGGTCTAATAGACCGCGTGTCGCCCTAACGTCTGGTCACGGTACGGGCCGATTATACCTCGTGCCGCAGGAACGGAAAGTATGCAAAAATTGGTGCCGCAGCTAACGTGTTAACATCAGGTTTCCAAATATGCTTCTTCCGTCAGCTAGTTGTAAAAACGCAATAATCCTGTACTGACAGACAAAATTACAAAATAACAGCAGCAGTCAAAACATGATTTTGATGGAAAAAATTTACTCATCATAGATATAAATAAAATAACATGGTCATAATATTGAAGTTCATTAAAAGAGAATTTTAGTACGATTACGAATAAATGCTTATGTATGAGGCACATCCGATTGAAAGTGGCTTCACAAATTAATTACAAAGTAAACTAGTAAATTAAATATCTATTAACATTTTCAGTTACGTCTGTTAGATTTCATTGCACACACGAGTAGGCATTACGACGGTTAAGTAATTTATTGATTCTTCATTTAATATTAACTTGGTTTATGTAAAAAGCGCTGTTTTCGTATACATATATTATAATATAATGAAGTGTGTCAGGATCGTAGCAAGTGGAAATCCGTGATCTCTGCCTGGGAATAAGGCGTGGTTTTATGTATGTATGTATGTATGTAATATAATTTTTGTTGGTCTTTTTTTGTGAAGATAATATTGTTTTTTTGATTAAATAACGTGATGTTTTCAAAAAGTATAGAATAAGACTTTAGGCAATTTCTTGAAAATAGTTTTATTTCGCAAGTACATACTGGCTAGCCGAAGCTTTTTAGTGTATAATGTCTGGCAGTTTCGCAAATGCACAAGTTCTACATTAGTAGGTAATAGTACATTAGGGTCGAGCACACACCTGACTCCAGTTCCGTGAGGTTTCCGACCAGATAGCCTCGCCCTAGTTCACAGTCTAGGTAAACTTAATGCTTTTATAACTGTCTCCTTTATTGCTTATGTTTATAAAATATAGGTACTCTTAGATTAACGCTACTTTTAGAAATTACTTATACATTGGCCTAATGTAAACATATGATTGTAGTATGTTAAGTAGTACCTAATTCTAATTAACCGTAAAGGCATTGTAATGCCCCAGTGGGGCTAATGTCCTGGACGTTATTATCCCCCTAATATCTGAACAACAAAATCAAGCAGTGAATATACGACTGGCTGTAAAATGTTCACTAGTTTAATTTAGTATTTTTCTTTCAGGTGCTGCTTGCAGCGAGCAGTCTTTCAACAGCAGGCGAGATCGTTGCAAAACAAAAAGTATCCAAACTCCTCCTTGAGAATGGAATCAAGGGTAAGGTGTCTTCCGAGAAGGGTATAAAACGAGACGTTTCACACTTGGGCCTGACATCTTACGGCGGAGGAGTCTCGTATGGGCACTCATTGGGAGACATTTCATATGGAGGAAGTATCGGACATTCGATTGGGGGCTCTTCAATCGGCTATTCGTCCGGACCAGGAATAGCAGTATCATCGGGACCGTATGGACTTTCTTCTGGGGTAGGAATTTCTGGAGGTGGTATCGGCATCTCCTCGGGTGGAGTAGGTATCAGTGGAGGCAGTATAGGAATCAGTGGAGGCAGTATAGGAATCGGTGGAGGTGGCTTAGGATTCGGGGGAGGCGGCATAGCAGTATCTGCAGCGCCAGCTGTAGCCGTATCCGCAGCTCCCATTGCAGTCTCCGCTGCTCCTGTGGCTCTACCAGCTCCAACTGTTCAAACCTCAGTGAACGTATCACCCAACCCCGTGATTCTAAGGCAAGAAGTCCCGAGATACATCACTCGTACCATCACCCGTGACGTTCAAGTCCCCGTACAAGTCCCAGTGCCTGTTCCCGTTGACCGCCAAGTGCCCGTGCCATACAGGGTCAATGTCCCGGTAGCTGTGGACAGACCTGTGCCATACCCGGTCGTGCAGAAGGTACCGGTGGAGATAACGAAGCATGTACCGGTGTACTATGAGAAGAAAGTGCCATATCCCGTGAAGGTTTCAGTACCTGTGCCATATCCAGTGACGGTTGAGAAGCAAGTACCTGTGGACAGGCCGGTGTATGTGGAACGTCAAGTAGCAGTTCCCCATCCTGTGTACGTGGATAGGCAGGTGCAGGTGCCAGTGCCGGTTCATGTAGACAGACCCGTGGCGGTGCCACAACCCGTTTACGTCCAGCAAGCCGCACCAGTGGCCGTCTCTGCTGTCTCCAGCTATCCTGTTTCATCCGTGTCTTCAGTAGGTGTTGGTAGCTACCCAGTTTCATCAGTCTCTTCAGTAGGTGTTGGTAGCTACCCAGTTTCATCAGTCTCTTCAGTAGGTGTCGGTAGCTACCCAGTTTCATCAGTCTCTTCAGTAGGTGTCGGTAGCTACCCAGTCTCATCAGTAGGATACTCCAGTGGATATTCTACAGGAGTGCCGCTTTCGGCTGGGTATGGATTGTCGTCAGGGATCGGCCTAGGCGTGTCAAAGTCGATCTCGTATAACAGTGTGTTAGGACACTCTGCGTACGGACACTCCGGATACGGATACCACTGAATAAGTACCATTTTGTATGACTTATTGAAATTAAACGATTTTAAAATATACATTTTTTTCTTAATAGACTAGTATTTAATCAAGGAAAGCCTTTAGGCAAAAGGGCAGAGTTAATAATCATAGAAAATTATTAAACTTTTATTTTTCTAATAAATCTTATTAGTTAGTTTTTAGTCACACAGCCGTTTCAAATCTAAAGTTAAAATATAATAAATATCACAAAATTCAAGCATAGAACTATAAACAAGTACCTATCACAAGTTAGAATTACAGTAAAAAATCTACCTTGACTTTCCTCATAAAAAGATTTTGCTTGCTATGAAATACAGTGTAAGTCATAAAATTATTTTACTAAAAGTTACTTAAACGTACATGCATAAAACTCTTTTGGACGGAATATTTAAACATATCTCATCGATGTTTTAATACTTAGGTGATTATTATCAGTTGTTACATAATACTGTCACTGCGAAGGCTTTTGAGCTACCTTCAAGCGAAATTTTCAATAAATGATACACTTGTTTGTTGGATTCATGAATGAACCTGGAGCACATTTCCAGGCCTTTGCAAACGCTGCTATATTCTGTAACGAGCCTGTCACTCTGAACTGTTGGGGTGCATGCTCGTCTTCTAAGTCTGATTTGAGGGATTCTGATGTTGATACTCCACACCATAACTGTAATAGAACGACAGCGTCGTTTAGTTTTGTGTAACGCTTTGCGTAAAGCATAAATACAAAAGCATCGACAGACTTTTCCTAATTATACTTTATCTATATAAACTTTTACCTGATGTGATGATGAAGGAGCCTACCATGCATATAGATAATCAAAGGTGAGTCAGTATTTTTTGTATTCAGCTAGAGCATAAATAAAAGTGGACCTAAAGTCTACCTTGCGGCATACCAAAGCAATCTTACGAAGGATGTTTTGAGATTGTTCCTTACGTTTCCATAAGAGAGAAAGAACATCTGCTCTGAAGAGAACTTCTCGAACCCCGGCAGTTTCTGTTCAGGGCCAGTTTTCTTGAGATGACCGCGTAGGGCTGCTAGTGCTTCTCTTACGCCTCCATTATCGGCTATATTCTCGCCTAAAGTTTTTTTGCCGTCAACCTGATAAATTGCAAAGATTTGTTGTAAGATTTTTATAAAAACTCAATGATAGTTAATGGATCTGAAACTGTTTAACTTATATTATGCATAATAAATAAGGTAATAAACATACACTGCCTATTAGACATTCTTTAATCATATTTCTTGCTCCTAGTAAAGCTGAGTAAACTTACATGTTTGTGGAGTTCAGGAAGATAGTAATCGGAGTATTGATCGATGAAACATTTTGCTTTGTCTTCAAAAGCCTCTATCGTCTCGTTGGTCCACCAAGGCAGAGCGTTGCCGTTTTTGTCAAAATACCGGCCTGCAAAAAAAAATTTAATCTAAAACATGCAACGCGAATGCATACATAAAAATGCAGTTACCAAGAGCATAATAGTAGTATATTTGAAATACATACCATAGTTGTCAAACCCATGTGTAATCTCATGTCCTAGAACTGTGCCCAGTGATCCATAGTTGAGAGAACTGAAAATGAATGTAAGTACAATAAGACAGATCACAATTTCAGGAAAAAATAATAACGTTGCAGAGAAGTTAATACTCACTCAATGCCTAAATCAAAGAACGGGTATTGAAGAACTACTAAAGGCACCGCTGAAATACAAAAATACAAATATTAACACATACCTGACTATACATTAAACATAAATATTATGTTAAGAAATGGTGAGTAAGTGATATAAAATGATCTTACTTATAGTATTTTGCTGAAACGTGTGGTAGGCGTTGACTTCCGTCGGTTCCGTTGCCCAAGAAATATTATGCACATTGTGAAAGTTATTGAATACCTTCTTCACCATCGCTTGTATAATAGTTATCATGTTCTCCAAATGCTTGTCTGTCTGTACGTCTATGCCTTCGTAATACTCATCTAACTTCCCTTCGTCTAGTAACCAATCCGGGAACCCTATTAGGGATTTCATTCGGATAATTTTCTGATATGTTGCTAGTTTTGTGTCGTCGTCCATCCATTTGGCTTGGCCAACGAGATGGGCTAGGGAATTCTTCAGTTCATTTAGCATTATTTCCACCTGAAATAGATTTTGTTTAGGTATGGGGTGTTTTATTTGGATATGAAAGAAGCATTTGACTACGTAGACCATGAGAGAATTTATAATTTTTTTAATAGAAAAATCCTCGAGAAAAATACCAGACTGTCTAGACTGAAGTTTGTGTTTTTACACAGCGTTCAGTTTAATCAAAATAAGTTCACAGAATTTCATCATAAAAGAAAAAAATATGGTGTGCCTCAAGGCATTATTACATGACTCACACTTTTTCTTATTTTGAATTAAATTGTATGACTGAACAATAAAGCTAACCTTAGGCTTAGTAACATTGAAGAAATGTGGATCAGCTATCCCATAAGACACTGCCATACCCAGCATATCATTGACAGCATTTGCACATTGCAAGCTTCGGGAGCCGGAGTAGTAATGCAAACTTTCTAGTTGATATGCCTTTTCGAATAGGTTTCTTAGTTCTGATGTCGTGTGGACCGCCATTACTTCTACAACCTGGAATAGACCAACATGTTAGATTCAAATTCCATCACTCAACAGCTCTTCAAGAGAAAAATCTTAGCTTCTTGAGGGCTGAATATGTATTGTGTTTTCTATTTTTTTGTCGTAATTCAACATCACTTATTTCATTGCTATAGCATCGTATTTTGTCGTGGTCTTCATAATCTTTAGGAAAATAAGTGGCTTTACTAACCTTAACCCATATATAAAGTTCAATTAAAACGGGGGGTAGCTTCGCCAAAAACGCAGCAATTTGAGCCAAATACTTTAGATCAGGCTCCGATACTAGAATCTTATCATTCTCAAAATCTAAACGAACATCACTGACGTTGAATATTCCTTCAAGATATTTCTTCCAAAGAGGCGTTACTGTAGCGTTATTATGTTGAACGTTCATGTCTGTGAAGTTTTGAAGTTCTTCTACGGTGAACCGTGGTATGTTTTGGTAGTCTTCATCTAAATCGGTACTGTTGTTTGCTTCTAGCTGAAAATCAGTCAGTAATCAGCATCTACTTTCTCTCCTTATATGAATACCTATTCCAAACATATGCGTATAAAATATGTCTCATATGCATAAAACATATGAGACAGCTCATTTATACTAAAAAGGTGCATGTAAAATACACCATGCACGTGGGTACCCAATCATATCGCTACCTACTATAATGAAAGGAAGGCTATAATAATCCCCTATGAGCCTGTAATAAAGTAATAATGTGGTTGTAGGTCTATCATGCCACCACACATTTTTAATGGTTATAGATTTTTTCCATCGACAATTAGCTGTAAATTTACATACGACATTCACACGATTTTAAACAGCGCTATTGCCTGTGTCGTATAGGTACATTTGCTGACAATAATTACGCGCACGTAAATCTATTGATTTTACAATAAAGTGATGGATACAATCAATTTTAAATATAAGGAGAACATTAATGTTTGGTTAGGGGCGGTTGCATAATAGAGTAAACTGTTTTGATACCAAAGCTCTTACCTCGTTAATATCGTTTTTAATGGTCACATAAGTATTTTTAGCTTTAATAATATTGTCATCCAACTCTGCTTCAGTAAGTTTTGAGTTTTTGAACAAGCCTGAGTCACTGACAAAGATTTTCATAAGTTGTGCGTAAACGAAGTTGTAGGACCTTTCGTTTTCTTCGTCATCCACCATCTTTTCAAACTTGAATTCATGTCTTATATGATTTTTATAACTTTTATATTTGAAAAGATATCTTGGATGTTCATGTTCATGACCGTGACCTTTCTGCTTATATTGTATGCTGAAAGAAAACGATTAATAATGACGTGTCCAGTGCGTAATTTGCTGTCTGGCATAGAAAAGATAATTAAAGGACTCAAAACATATTAATTTAAAAATAATGGAAGCTACAGAAACACCAAGACTCATCATCAACATTATAATAAGTCCACTGCTGGACATAGGGTTACCCCACATTTAGAAGAGTTAGCCGTAGTCATGACACTTGACAGGTGGGTTGGTGACCGTATTGTTGGTGATAAGTATTCAAGAGATGCTGCTGCTCATTCATTAGTTCATTCCCTTAGTCACATCTTACCACTTGCGCAGGAAGATGAAGTCAAAGTCAGTCAAACATTGTTTGTGCATTTGCATCACAAGGTTCACTTTGAAATTTCAGAAAGCTATGTGATTCTTGGTGCCACTTCAACGCTACTAAGCCAAGAATGAAGAAAGATGAAGAGGCTCTATTCTATGCCAGGGATAAAATAATGAAAGAAAAACATGCACGCCTAAAATATAAAAATAAATCAAGTTAATAAAAAACAAAAAAGTCTTACTAACTAGATAAAAAATGAAAAACAGGTAGGTATGTGTCATACAGTACAGTAGTGATTGACTTAAGGGCAATATGGCCCTGGCTCAGTATCTTATTGCACCGTGTAGGTGACACTCAGTGCAATACTGGTATTCTACCAAGGCCTAGAGACGAGGATGACAAACATCATGTTGATATTTACGTTCCCACTATTTATACTGACCTTGGAAATAGATCGGTTGTCACCGGCGTCCCCATAGCAAGAGTATACATAGAAGAGTTCGTTCCTACTATTTATATTGACCTTGGAAATGGGTTGGTTGTCTCCGGCGTCCCCATAGCAAGAGTTAATATAGAAGATTTCGTTCCTACTATTTATACTGACCTTGGAAATGGATTGGTTGTCTCCGGCGTCCCCATAGCAAGAGTATATATAGACGAGTTCTTTGGATCAGCGAATATATCGAAGCCAATGATAACATCCATCCCGATCTGTGTTTTCACTTTAATCACAGTTTCTAGCCAGTTGAAATCATAGGTGGAGTAGTCGAAATCTTCAGTAACGTTTATGTAGGTGGGGTAGGGAGGCAGGCCTAAAGATGTAAGGACTTCGAAGATTGGTTTCAGTCCTCGTTTGTCTAATGTCTCTAGAAGGGTAAAAATGAGAAACTTTACATTTTTGAAGACTTTGTGTTTAATTGCATGATGTTTAACTAAAGCTCTATCTAGAACAAAGCTACTACTCAACTCGGGCAAAAATATATTGGCATCATGCCCAAGCCTTGATTCTTGATTCAATCATATTTTTGAGTACACTTATTAAGAGTCCTATCTTTTTATACTTAGCTTGCTAGAATATATTTTTTTTGGCTCTTCTCATCGTGTCACTAGTTTTTCAACCCATTGCATTATGTGTCATTATGGTCAAATTCGCCTGTGTACATTATTTTTTACAATCACTATTTTGATCAAGCTAAGAATGGTTTGGTTTCAGTAGCCACCACTTCATGAACGCCCAATTAACATAGACGGAACAGTTCATAGACCATACAAATTCTAACACTTTTTAAATTAACGTGATCGTTATGCATAATTATATAAAAAAAAAGAAAAGAAAGAAAACGGAAAAAACGGGTAGGTATTTATTGGGACTTATTTCCCGATCATTGAAGCTGCTGCCATGCTTGATGGCTGGTGCTGGGGAGTCTGACCGCGGACCACGGCTTTTGTAACACGGTCGAAACGTTGGAAAATAATAAAGGTAATCGCGATAAATACCCGTTTCTTCCATATAATCTAAAAATTCTTTCACCACACTGATTTGAAGGAATCAGTGACACGATAAGAATGAGTTCACATACCTGTGTCCATACATGAAGCGTACATATCCTTAGCAGACTGTACCGCTCGAGGATGGCCGCTAGTGTTCTTGTTGAGGAAGTCTCTCACTAGGGTGTACACCTTGACTTGCTTGGCGCGGAACCAGTCGAACGATTGGTACGAGTCTGGACGGGGGTGGTCGTCAGCCCAGTTTCCACAGGAATACTATGATAAATGAATATTGCGGACAATCTATACAACACTATCTAGTTCCAAGTTAAAATATAATACTTACCTATACTTGTATATTTTTTTGTAAATGGAATACAATATAACACCCAAACAGAGAACAAACATCGTCGTTCACCATACAAGTATTTATTTGTTCTCGGTGGGGATCGAACTCACGACTTACTGTACAGAAGGCAGGCATAATAAATCATCTACAATAGATGCAAAGGCCTTGATACATCTTAGCGTGGTCTTAAAAGCAGGAGAGACGCTGATCCACCAGATACAATAGCTACAAATTAAGATGATATTCGCTCATTCACAAAAGTTTTAAAAAATGCATGTATTTCTTTCTCTTTTCAATGCTCTACATCTCTTTCTAAGCATGTACGTTCTACTTGAAAAAATAAGTAAATAAAGTAAATTGATTTTTGCATCTATTGTAGATGATTTATCGTCAGGAGCCACTGGTGATTACTCATGCCCCTACTTACGGGACGCTACAGTGCCTGGGACAGGATTTTTAGATGAAAATAGACTTGCCCAGCACCTATACCATGCTGACAGCTTAGTCGGCCTAATCCACAGGAAAAATATGGTCAATACGTGCGGAGCTGACTAAGCCGCGGGTTTCCTCACGATGTTTTCCTTCACCGTTTGAGAGCACTAGCATTGTGTACAAAAAGTATTACATTGGGTACCTGATAGAAATCTTCACAAGGATCTACAGTCGTATCCATGGATAGAGCAAGATTGGAGGCTGATCGTAGGCACTCTCTGCTCTCACAAATCCGTATTGGCTTGTGGTGTTTTTGTAGGGCGTCTAAAAAAAATAAACAAGTGAAGTTTAAAACCCGATTAAATGGCCAAACTATAACAATTTTTATAAAATTTCAATAGAACCAATCTGGAAGTACCTTTAAGATAAATAAATTTCAAATCGATTCATAAATGGCGAAATTATGTGAAAACAAACAGTATAAGAATTATAATATTACAACTGAATTGAGAACTTCCTTTTTATTTGAAGTCGGTTAAAATCTCAGCTATAGTACAGCCAGCGTCAAAAGTAGATTAACATTTCCAGTTTGTAAGGTTCAAACATTATTTGAAAACCGAAGTTGATTATCTTTGAGAAATCCAAAAAAAAGGAAATTTACTGAAATTTCCAAATAGTTTATGCGGTGAATAATACCTACACGGTAAATATTATTATTTTACCGCATTATTCAGGAACACGAGATAAATTCTTGGTGGAAACGGAAACACACAATGTTTCTGTAATTTCAGCTTAATTGGATAGCTGAATGAGCTGAATGTGGATCGTTTATGCAGTTTATTATAAGGGTCTACCTTGTTATGTAAGCCCTAAAATTCTAGAACCTAGGTAGTAGCTACCTACCAAGTACAAAAGTATTTCCAATTTACTTTTGATGCTGGCTGTACGTAGGTACAGCCAGCATCATTCAAATTTCTGCATGGTTTGTAAAATTTGAATATTTTTTAAGTCCGTAGGCCTACCCACAAGCTGTGTCTGCCTTTATTTCTGGCTCCGGTTTTGAGTCTGTGTAAGTGTTGACTAAATAAATCCTACGTGGAAACGTCACACAAACAGTTTACAGAGACAGAGCTTGTAGTAGGTCTACTGAGCTGGCAAAAAAATTTAGATTGAAGTTTTGGACTTTATTTTGGAAGTCCGCTTTGAGCCAGAACTATTTGTAAACCGAAGTTGCTCTAGAGGTATAGAGAAAAGAGGAATTTGATAACCAAAATTGACAATCTATTTTTGATGCTGACTGTTCTTAGGTATTTTCAGCCATACTTATAAACGCAATTGAAATTGAATCATTGCTGTTTGTCATTGGTCGCCCAATTCAATGAGTCTCTAATTAAAGATGATTAACGTTTACTTACATAAAATGGTCATTACGATAGCGAAAACTAGCAACACAGCTAAAACGCAAACGAGTATAATAAATGTGATTTTCTCTTTGTGTTTTCTTCTGAATCTGAAAATTAATATATATTATCCTATTATATTTTGGAGGAAAGTGTGTGAAATAATTACTTAGTACAAAATGTAAGCACCTATTTTATTAAGCCATAAAAATATTTGCATAGTCTAGTTTAGAATCCTTGACTTTCACTAGGATAACCGATGTCGTAGGTAAATAAGTAGTACTATCCAAAATATATATTTATAGTTCCTGATAAGTTGATCTTACATATTTTGGACATTCCACGCAACACAATCTAGCCCCAAAATACACAGAGCTTTTACTATGGGAACCAGATCACATCAGGTGGGCCATACGCGTTCCATTCAAAGTGGAACGTATTTATACTACAACAAATATTCGTGTGGTGAATACATAGATGTTTGTACTGTCTAGTCTGGGTGTTATAATCTATCTTGTTCGCAAGTTGAGACAAGCTCTGCTTAGTTTGGGGCGAGATAGTTATGTGGGATTGTCCACAATAAGTATATTTATTGTTATTACTAGCAGTTGGTGCCCGAGCTTCGCTCGGTATTTTTTTTTTGGTAAACTAGTTGTGAATTATATTTAAATACGAATTACTTACATACTGATGAAATATGAATATTTTTCGATCTTACCGACATAATAATAAACTCCACTAATCGTCAATAGATGGCGTTCTCTGTCCCACTAACTCATGACTTAATCGACAGATGGCGCTAGGAGTTATGATTTTATGATAAAGTTGATTATTTACATTACGATAAAGGGGACATTTTTTAAAAATGAATCTTAGCTAGATCGTTTCATCGTCCCTGAACACCCCTGTATACTTAATTTCATGAAAATTGTTGGCTCAGTTTCCGAGATCCTAAATATATATCAAGATTTTCTCGTTTAAAGGTATAAGATTATATCTGGACTTTTGATGCATTGATTTGGTTACCTTGATGTCCTGGAGCCGACTGCTATCAAATAACCCGATTCTACAAGATCATTGCCGTTCTTCAGAGGTGGTGTGGCCGGTTTTGGACTGCCATTACCTAAACAATAACAATAACTTCAGCTTTTAATCAAAATCAGATTTAATTGCCAACGAATAAAAAGCTAAACAAAAATTCTTGAAAAGTGTGGCGCGCTTGACGGAAAGCGTGGGAAAAATTCTATGTTCCATTCCAATTTTGAAAAGGAATCTTAATTCAAATAATTGAACATTTCTTTAAAAAGATCTGCTGCACAAAAAAGTTTTGAGAATGTAGGTTCTCTTCTAGATTCTTTACAGATATTTTATTTGCACTTCGATACATTTTGTAAGTATGTAGTACATGCCTACATGCATAATAATATCATATTTTATTATCATTGGCACTATGTGACAAGTAGGCTAGAGCTTTTTTTTTATAATTTCATATGAAAGAAAACTTTATTATTACAATCTTTCCGACTTGGCCTTACCTTGACCATAAAATAACAAGCTACCAAGGCAGTTAATAGCTAACATGCCTTGTCTAGGTGAAATATTTCTTGGCCACGACTTATCATAGGTGCATCTTTAGGTAAGTATAAGCTGGCAAGTGAGAGTTTCTTACTAAACCTTGACCAGATTATTGTGACCTACGTATTTAAATCCGTTCAAAAACAGCTTTACTTTTTGATTTTTTTAAATAGTTTAACGTAAGCCTACTAGCTCAAAGCTAGCTCAAAGAACCGACAGACATTGTTAAGATCGGGGCAAGTTCGCGGCAGTGTGTGGGCTCTGAATTGTTCTTCCTGGAAATGTCTAACCGAGGCCTATGTCCAGCAGTGGACTTCTTCAGGCTGATGATGATGAAGCCTACACAGATACTGGATAGAGCTCATCCTCTGAATTTTTAGTCTCTAAGACCAGTGGTTGTACGTTGTATGTCAGTTTAGTCAGAACTTTGGAGTCTATACATATCTAGTTAATAGGTTCTATGAAAATATGTTCCAACTTCAAACTTACTTGTGACCGTTGGCCCCATCACATCTCCTCCTTCACCAGACCACGCTCGCATCATATTGGAACTTTAACTTATCTGCCTATCGTCTATAGAAAAACCTTTTCTTACGGACCACATTTTCAGTTTAAGAATAATTCAGTGACTTCACTTAAAAATGTAAGATTTGTGCAAAACACGTCTAAAAACTGGTTCAGAGTTCAAAAGTTCGTATTTGTTAGTTTTTCACGCTAAACACTAGTCGTGTGTTTCAGTTCGTGGTTTTCAGACAACTGTAAGCTTGTTGTGGCCTATAGGAATGTTTCAGCTTTTGTTGTGGTGACCATAAGTTTGAAGGTACGATATAAATCGTTACGGTGGCAACTGACAACGAATATTCTAGCAAGTAGCGCTTTCACCATGAAACAACAACTCGTTTCGATCGTTTCTACGTAACGTATTGTTTTTGTGTCATCATCTCTCCATACCAAAGAGAGAGAGAAGTAGGCGAAACGAATTTTTCAAACTGATTGAGTAAAACTCAGACGAAGAAAAGGCGGGAAATATCGAACAGAAAAAATGTATAATATTATGGCGAATGCATAACAAGATGCGACACCACAAAAAAAAACTCAAGACAAGGGTACTGACAAATGCTGTGTAATACATTCGTGCAATAGTACATTGTTACCTGAGTGTTGAAAGTCACGTTTTTTGAGTCCCGAGACAGGTTTGGCGCCAGAGCGTTAGCGAGGGCGCCAATGGAGCTTGAGGGACTCAAAAGACTTTCACCCGAGGTAAACACTGTGCTTTTCATTACGAATACAAGGAAAGTAAAAATAAAAACATGAAAGAAAAATTAGTGAAAATGAAGATTGAATTGCCGCCTTCCCGGTTTTTTTTTTCTTTTTCTCTGGCGGGCCTTTGGCTTCGGCTCGCCAGCATTATTCAGCCATTATTTTCATTTTCATAATTTAAATCTATTTTATTTTAAATAAATAGTTGAAGCTATACACTAATCAAGTAATTTAGAAAATATATTATTTATTTAATACTATCTTTATGTTATTTAAATTTAAATATTACATTGCGCTCTAATTAGACTTTTTAAACTTCTTACCGTTGTAATGGGTTTCCAACCTACTTGCTGAATAAAAAGTTGGAATTTGGTTGAACAACCTCCTTCCAGTTAGAAAGACTTTAGAAAGTTGGAACATGGTTGATTTTTTTTTTTCGCTCCTTTCGAAGCAGGCTATAGTACCAAGACCATACAGCCTAGTCTTACGTTTTGAGGAACATGGTTGAATAAAATAGAACTTGTTTTTTTTTATAATTTGACAGCTGTCAGTAGAAAGCGATTCTCCCTAGGGCTGAAAGTTTTACTTTCAATTAGGCCCCTCAGGCAACTTCAGACCTACTTTCAGAGTATGAGTAATGAAAATATATTTTTAATAAGCATGACAGCCGACACTCTTTACACGGGCATCAGCTCCGAGCTCGTCTCAAAAGCCGCAACAGCTTTCAGCGCACCACACGGGCCAAAAACGACCATCCAGCAGTCACTAGATGTGAGTTGTGGAAAGAGAAAAAGCCCCCACCACCTGATTACATTTCTCCCCGGGAGCAACTACCACCCGGACACGATCTTTCCTGGCCCGTGTGGAAGTCGCTAAACCGACTCCGCACTCGAATGGGCCGCTGCAGGGAAAATCTCTGTAAGTGGGGATTAAGGGACCCTGGTCTGGCTGCATGCGACTGTGGCGCTCCATCACAGTCCATGCAGCACTTGCTTGCGTGCCCCTTGAGCCCGAACACCTGCACAAGGGAAGACCTTAATAAAGCCACAGCAAGTGCTATTAAGGTAGCCACCTACTTTGTAAAAGTTATTTAATGAAAAATCGACACGATAAGAAGAAGAATAAAAATCATCAAGCAACCTAATTGTACTCGTATAATTGCTTTATAGTTTACTCAGCTGCATCGACTGTTACTAACATTTTTTAAGTAAATCACCATAACATAGGCTTCTCTTACATCAACGTTTCCAGGAAGAACGATTTTGAATCCGATCTCCATCCACAGACTTCCCGCGATCCTAATTCGCCCTCCGGTTCGTGGTCGCCATTCGAGTAGCTTTATTCCCCAACGGCTGTCGGTTCATTCGAAATAGTTTGTCCTAATAAAGTCCACACTCATGGTCACCAGACACGATCCAAAAGACTGGTGATGTGCGATGCAGCACGCGACGCTAGTGTTGTGCCTTATCGATTTAACAGATACGCTAGCACTAGCAAAACGATTCTTCATTCATCGTATCAGTTGGATATTCGAGTTATTTGACCGCGCTATTATGACTAGAATATGCTTTTTAAAAATATAAAACGTTGCTAAACTGAACTTAAACCACCTTCCAGATATTTTTAAGCCAGGATAGCGGGACAGCGGGTTAAAAAAACCCAGCACTGTTTTAGTATCGAGTGATGTCGACGATAAAAACTTTTTATCTACTATAGCCGTTAGTTTAACCTAACGTACTAAACTAACGCTGTATTTTTAGGTGACTGTTGAAACAGACTAAGATAGTCTTTTGTAATATAGGTTATCGACCCATAAAACATCGATGTCTACTGTTTTATGGTTTTTGTGATATCGATAATTAGATACTAATCTAAAAGTAAACACTAAAGTGTTGACATCACTACTAAGATCGATTGTTAATGAATATTGCATACATAGTAGAGTTGAATAGTTCAGCATTAAATTTTAATATTATTAGTTCAAGCTCTAACTGGGTTATAGCTTCGATATCCACCATCGTATGTCGATGAATGTGGGACATGGGTGGATTATGGTAATTCTTACCCTAGTCGTTGTCACTTAGATTGTGGGACACCAAGTAGGTTAAAGGTTACGTGGATATGTAACAAGATTAGGGTTTTTCTTTTGACATTGTTGGGATTTAGGCCCGTATTCAAAAACAGTGCTTGAGGCTCTTTATGCTTGAGCCTCAAGCATAGATTTTTATCATTTTTCAATGGAGAACTGTCAAAAAATCTATGCTTGGGGCTCGACTAAAGCACTGTTTCGGAATACGGGCTTTAGTGTTGAAAGTGCAAGCTGTAAAAGCGTTTAGATCAGGGATTCCCAAAGTGGTCGATATCGACCCCTTGGGGTCGATATTGGTTTCCTAGGGGTCGACATAAACGAAAACTGATTTTGGGGGTCGACGAGGTCTATCAATCGACCCCTATTAAATTAACACAAGTTCTTATTTCAAACTTTCAAGTTAGGTATGTAGGTACTGTATTGTTTATGTTGTGTTACGTGTACTAAGAATAATTAATATTTTTGTAGGAAATAGCATTGTTGTAGTAATGTAAAGTCTCAAGTTCGTACAACGTACGTTTATTGTGTTAAATTTTGATGAGAAAATTGAGTCAACTTTAATCACCTAACCAAGTGCAAAGTTTTCCAATTGGTACCTTAGTACCTAGGTATTTTGTATCAATAGGAAAAAACTAAAGATACACCCCCTTATTCATAATAGTCTGCTGACTTAAAGCATTGCTAATTCTCACTCTGTCTTCTTCTATTGGCCTAAATCGAGAGAGACCTATGAAAAAAACACTCTGTAACAGCTGTTTTAAGTTAGCGGAGCATAGCGAATAAGGGGGTTGATCTTAAAAGTAGGTAATTTGGCCATGGGGGTCGGAGGAAACTGTTCATTTTGGAAAAGGGGTCACTTGTCCAAAATAGTTTGGGAATCCCTGGTTTAGATTGTGTGTTGTACAGCTAGGTACCTCGCCCTTATAATGGCAGATTTGGTCTTGATGGGAATTTTTAAGTTTTTTTTGTTAAGTTGTTAATTGTTATTGTAAAGTTTTGCTATTTTAGTTCGCCAATTAAATTATGAACAGGCACAATTTTTTTTTGGTTTTCTACGAAAAAACAAAACAAATTATTTGATGTTTTCGTGGTCTAAAACTTGTGGATAATGTGTGTTCGCAGGGAACGTTCTCAGGATGATGGTGATGTGCAAGCTAATGGGCAATTCCTTATGCTATGATGTTTTTTAGCTCGTGACGTTGGAAATAAATAAACATTTGAAAAATAAATTAAATACGTCATAGCATTGGCTGGGACTCAATGTATGAAAATTGTGATTTCTCATTTGTATGGACGTGGCATTCGTGGGACTAACCCACACAAAACACACTGGTAATACTGACAGTAATAACTTTATTTGCATGACAATAACAAAACGGACATGATCTCAACTCATAAATAAATAAAAATTAAAATAACATCTTAGAATCCAGTTTCATAGCAAAGTTTACCATCCGTGTCCGGAAGAGACGATTGGCTGGGAGTACGATTGTACGATTGGCTGGGAGTACGATTGGACAATTGGCTGAGAGTACGATTGGACAATTGGCTGATGCGCTACTGCTTGGACGATGGGTTGCGCGTATGATTGGACGATCGGCTGGGAGATGACTGCTGGTGCTGCGTGAACTACGGGTGCAGCATGCACCACTGATGGGTGGATGACCTGGAATATGAATGGATGTTATAGTCAGTAAAAAAATCGGTTGTCTGTAAAGTCGGTTTACTGACGATAGTTGAACGTGACAGCGTCATAAGAAAATACACAGATGTCGAACGCTGCCGAACGCGGAGTGCCTCTTTCCGATTGTGCCTCTTTGTCGCTCGTTCCGCGCTCTCACTTACACTTCAAGCCTTGAATGGATCGCCTCAGAGCGAGGTAACGCCGCATGACTCATGTTTTTTCGGGCGTGCAGCCGCGGCTGCACGCCGCGGACAACGTCTGACAACGTCTGACAACGTCTTATAATTCGATGGAGCCGGCTCCATCGAATTATAAGACGTTGTCACATCAAAAACCAGCCTTACAGGAAAAATATGGTAACTATAGAAGACCCATGCCATTACAAAAATACGGTAGGAACCAAGCCCTAGTCTATTATCGGTTCTTCTAGGCTTGGTCGCGTGGAACTGGCACCTAGACTCACGTTAGCTTATTACGCCTTAGCTTAGCAACTTATCCTAGCTTTAAGACGTTTTAACGTAATTCTGTTGATATAACTGGATGGTTTTTGAATTTGAATTTAATACTAGGTAATAAATAAATAAAATAAATATTGTAATAAAAACACCACACTATCTAGCCCCAAACTAAGCAGATCTTGTATTATGGGAACCAGATAGATATAATAAAAATACATATTTTTGTAAATATATACTTAGAATACAATATAAGAACGACCATCTGCGCCCACCACTCAAATGGTTCTCAGTTGGTTCTCGGTGGAGATCGAACCCACGCCACGGCGCAGCTTTTTGCGCCTAAACACACAACAAACAAACTACGGCAAATCTCTGTTTGCCGTAGTTTGTTTGTTGTGTGTTTAGGGTTTTGGTGTGTGTTTGTTTGTTGTGTGTTTAGGCTACTTCCAACTAATCTGGAGGTTAGTCAAAATAAGCAGTGGCTGTTATATCTTACCCGTTGGAATGAGGAGTAGCTGGTGGCAGCTGGCTTGGCAATGGCGACCGGCGCATGCACGTATTGCTGCACCACCGGCTGTGCCACCACCTGCTGGACCACGGGCTGGGCCACGTGGACCGGCTGCTGGACTACACTAACTGACGATATCTGGAGCAACAGGCATTTAAATTGGTTCATTGTGTCTAAGCGGGGAAGTTTAAACACTTAAGAAACCGACTTTATGGCCATACTGCTGAACCGAGTTTGATGCAAATAAATATTTCATTTCATTTCATAATTTCTATATTCAAATCAGCTCCTATATGATGAATTTATGCGATAACAATAACAAAAAATACAGAACTGAATTGAGAACCTCCTTCTTTTTTGTATGAAATCCGTTAAAGAAGCCAGTTAAAAAAAAATTGTGAAGAAACTCAACAGATCCAAGAGAGAAGAGAAGATGGTTATCGTAGAACCTAAAAAGCTCGAAAATATCTGTCAAATGCACGAAAGAAGCCTCTTTGAGGCGCACTTAAAATTCTTTCACCACACTTGATTTGAAAGAATCAGTACAGGAACAGGAACGCTCACGTGAAAACGTCACTAGCAGTCACCCATACTAATTCTGTCCACACTGAACATTGCTTAGTTTATTTGGTCTACTCCTCTAGCCTCATCATCATCATCATCATCCACAGCATAAATACCTATTTTTATTTGACCTACACCATTCAAACAGAAACAGTGACGCCTCATTACAGAAAAATGTATGGTGGTTGTTCTTTCAGTCATAAGTCAAGAAAAGTCCTGCTACTTACGCTTGGCGCATCCCATCCTGAGGAGTAGAGACCTCCGGGTTTGGCCGAAGCGATGGAGAATACTGCACATATGATCTGAAAATATCATTAACATTACGTACTTATTACAAAGATGACAAAAGAGCCATGACGAAAGACGAGAGCTAGAAAGATGCACACGAAATCAAACGATCTCAAAATATATTTAAGTTAGTTTTAGGCGAGGAAGTAAATAGAAACACTACTGTGACTATGGCGAGAAAATAAAATAACCCAATACAATAATGAAAAACTAATTACGATCGCTGCTAATGCTAGGTATTTGCAATTAGAGAAAATTTCCACAGATTTCGCGCCAATGTTTTTTTTTATTTCTTCTGTAGCCGCAACGCATTGTATGCATTCTACCAAAGAGATCGCCGTTATTAGTTCCATTTTCGAAAATAAAGTGTTGTTCTTTTTTCAAAAACCAATAATCAGTCGAGTCTTTATTCTGTTTTATGACTAAAGAGTTCTTCGTTTTAGTAGGCTCGTTGTCATTAGACTAAACAAATTAAAAATAAAACTTTTTCCCTAGAGGAAAAATCCTATTTTTCTACGCTCTGTTACGCCACAATGACGATCTTTTTGAGCAAGAGGAGTGATTGTGTTTGGCATTCTGGGTTTCTAGAACTTTTTTATGATAACTTCTAAGGCCACCATAAATAACATAAGCTTCCCATGTGCATGAAAACTTTAAAATAAGTTTAAGAAAAAAATATTTCAAACTGAACTTGCCGTGTTTGGAAATTAAACCATAATATTTTTTTATGAATTTCTATGGGATTAGTTTTTTAATAAGTCT
The DNA here is from genome assembly GCA_947578465.1 of Thera obeliscata. Lineage (NCBI taxonomy): Eukaryota > Metazoa > Arthropoda > Insecta > Lepidoptera > Geometridae > Thera > Thera obeliscata. The sequence continues at coordinate 24,398,466 of OX387914.1, forward strand.
AAATACTCACTAAAGTCCTCATGGTGGATACTGCCACTACTGAAGTAGGAATGTAATGTGGCAATTACTTGTGCGTGCACACCTTATATACCAACTTTAAGGAGAGCGATCTAGCTTAGTGTACACATCCTTTGCAATTTATAAAATGTTCTTGAAATATTTTTATTAATTTCGCTAGTTTTAACGCCTGGTAAGTGCCTAACGATGGGAATGTGATTCTTGCTGCATCATCCATCACCTAGTCTAAGAGCGTAATCATTATCATTATCATCAATGCAGCTGTTTAGAGCTTGTGGGCTTTGTAGGGCACGTCCTGACGCGTGTGACCTACAAAGCAACGCTTTGTTCCGTCAGCTAATTATCAAACAAAAAAGAATACAGCATACACCCAGACATAGAACAAATTTTAATATCTATGTTCACCACAAAATTATTAGTTCTCCGTCCTGCCGTGACCCCTGTCAAATGCCTGTCAATGATTTGGTTTGCACATCGTTTATGGCTCTAAAACTTGACTATGTTAAACCTAGTTTAGTGTATTTTACATTGCTGAATTAATTAGAAGCTACTTACATAGTTGTAAGTTCGTATTACAATAATTAGATCATTTTACAACATACCGCCCATTAGATACCAAATTGAGCGACTTTGAATGTTTTCACGTAATTGTAATAAGTAAGGCGGGCTATTATTTATTTTAAAATTAACTATGATTTACACGTGGTTTCACTCGCATTCAACCACTTTTGAAAATTCGTAGACCGTGCTACGCCGGTGCTACGCCGATGGTTTGCATATACACGTTGTTGTAACAAGTTCTTAGAAGACGCTTATTTAACCTTTAAAAATGTCATAGGCTTTAAGTTTAGCTAATTGCAGTTACAAATTACATGTACTTATGACTGTACAGTTAATTTGGAACCCTGTACAGTTAAAGCGATGGGAAGATGAGCTCCCTAATAAAATAAGGTAGAATCTATCCATTGAATACAGTTAGAACTCTGTTTATCTTTATAACACAAAAAACAATAATCTACGTATTACAACGCCATCTTTTTATCCCCCGACTAGTGATGTGTCTCGTTGCCCGATCGCAGTAGTGATGTCCTATTCCCAAAACCGGCTAACACTAAGGAGTGGCGCAGATGTGGACCGCACCAAAGGCAAAACCTGGAGGAGGCCTTTGTCCAAAGACAACTTACCGCCACGCGCGCTGGAGTCATTAGAGGCAAACACATTTTTAAGGACGGTGTAATAAACGCTTATTTCTTTACTTACCAAAATCTGATTAAGGATGTCAATACACTTACCTTAAAATTGTGGCCCACGCTGTAAAAAATATCAGTTAAGCAAAATAACTGTGACAGAGTGACGAACACTTATAAACATTTCACTGTAATTATTATAATTATTAAGAATTTTAAGTATGAAATTATTTATACATTTACGCAGATAATTATAACTTGTATTTCACACTTAGTTTTATGATTTTAACGCAGCAATAAATTGTTTTATTAAATACTTACTACCAAGTTTGGATACATAGAACTCTCATTTACTTTAATGAGTGTACGTGTTAACATTTTAAATATTTTTATGCATTTTAAATAGTTTCAAAATTATACATGTTTTTAGTAAGAAACTGTAGGTACAGGGATCTTTCAGTAACTCAATTGATACAAATCAGTTCCAATTGGAAGTTCCAAAAACGATCGTCCCGATATACTCAGTCCGATATACTTAGTACCTAAGATCTAAGTAGCCATATATTATCTAGATCTAAGTATAACCTAACGTCCTAAGTTCGTTCTACTCTTCAACGGGCAATTGCTAGCATTAGCAGCCCTCATAAGGGCGTGAGCCCTCGTGTCCTAGTCCATATTTAGGTATGATCACACCAGCCTAACCGAGACGGCAACTGAGTCGATACGGATGTTCCAAATTAGATGGAGACTGGTTTATCAGAAGAGTAAAAACCACTTGCCTGTAGTTTGAATTGTACACTTGAAAATACGTTAGTCCTACGAATGCCACGTCCATACAAATGAGAAAGCAAAATGTTCATACATTGATTCCCAGCTAATGTCGTGACGTATTTGAACGTTCTTTTTTCAAATCTGGCTTTAGTTCTAACGCCACGGGCATACGCATTCAATCAAATACTGTCAAAGTTGAAAAAGTTTTTTTAATTTTTTTTAGTTTACGTTTATACGCAATGGAAATCTGGAAAATCTTGGATGGAGAGCGTTTGTTCCAAGAGTTATATATGTAGGGTTAATATATAGAACCTACACTGTAGAGCAAGACTTAAGACTAGCAAAGGTATTTAAATTTATAATGTGATTCAACCTAAGTAAGGATTTCTGAATCAAGCCATTTTTTACATGCTCCACCTAAAGATATGCATTGAATTTCACATAGTTTGTGCTCATTTCAAAAAGATTACTTGTGTAATAAATCCTTAAAGAAAATTGTTTATTCATTAGCACGACTATGTATTTAGAATAGTTGTCTTGAGAAAACATGGTACTAATTTGGTCTGTATAGTATTGGTAACTTGTATACGCGTTGTTTGAAACCTATATACAAAACGCCTCATTATGTAAGGAGGTAGTTAGGATGATATAGGACATAGCTCACTCGTCATCATATTCTTGTCCATAACTCACTTCATGTGGGGCACAACCAGTTTTAGTTCTCCACTCTCCTCTATTAGCTGTCATTTCAGCAGCCCTTTCTTACCCATGCCATCCTTCACACAATCCATTCATCTCTATTTTACATCTCTACTTCTATACCCATCCCACATTCATATCTAGTACTAGCAGCCCGTCCCGGCTTCGCACGGGGTAGACAATATTGTTGAACATTATTTTGTTCTATCGCTAATAGTTTCGGCAGCGCATTCGACGAAATACATTTTAAGACTCATTTTTCTACACCTTCGGTTACATTGTTCAAATTTTACCAAGGATCCCTAATTTTTTTCAAAATGAAATGTAGCCTATGTCAAATTGGAAGAATGTAGCATTCTATTGGTGAAAGAATTTTTTTCATCGGCCCAGTACTTTTTGAGCCTATTCATTACAAACATACAAAAATAGGTACAAATCTTTCCTCTTTATAATATTAGTATACTCTTTATAGTAGTAGTAGTAGAAGTACTCTTCGCGTTACAAGACATTCTTCCCTTCCATGACATGCCCGTACCGCGCCAAACTATTGCTCTTCATCTTTTCAGTTACTGCCGCCACTTTCAAATTGCCCCTATTATAATCATTCCTTATTTTATCCATTCTTGTCACTCCACACATCCATCTAAACATTCGCATTTCCGCTGCATGCGCTCAAAATAACGCACGGTCTATGGGAAAGAAGAAAGAAAGAAAGAAAAGAAAGAAATCTTGTTTATTTGACCCACAAACACGTTTGAAGAGAAATATGGTGTATATTATACTATTTTTATATTTATATTTATCATGAAATGACAATCGAGAATTTTTTTAGAAGAAAGTTGCTCTCTATAAAATGGCAGCAAGCGAACAGCGAGACTTTGACTGTCTATTTCTTACTTACTTCTGTAGTGTAGTGAAACTTTTGCTTTCCACACTGGAACGTCACTGCTATTTTTTTTTAGTTTTGTAAAAGGATCACACAAAAAACGGTAGGAACTCAGCCTTAGTTTATTGCCTGTTATTCTAGGCTTGGTCGCGTTGAACTGGCACCTAGACTCACCTAGCTTTAGGACGTTTTAAAGTGGTTCTTGTGATACGACTGAATAAATAAAAACATAATTTCAATTTGAACAGTGAGCATGCAGCTCAAAGAACAAAGAAACAATTTATCATCTTTAATGACGATCGACGATTGTCTATACTTAGTCTAAGCAAAGAACGGCCAGTAAAGCAACTACGAGAAATCACGGGAAGTAAGTAGAAGAAGGCTTGGAATCGTTCTTCCTAGAAATCTATAAGGAGGCCTAATGATCGGCAGTGAACGGCTTTAGATTATATAATAAAACAAATACCTCAATTATGCCATAGGTTAAACTTTCTACTTCTTCTTAAATTTAAAAGCTTGGCTTTTGTCGTTTTGATGCAGTTTTCTCCAAAGTCTTTCGAATGCGGCTTCCTTGACTTCTTTATACGACATGACCACGTAACTTATTATTAGCCTTTCTCTACACACATTATTACATACAAGGAATAATCAATAAAACAAACATTAATATCTCGTTAAGATTTCGGAGCAAGCCACCCCGTTTTCATTATTAATAGTCTTTGGGTGTTCTACATAAAAACTAGGCGGTATAACACCTACGTGTTCCATAAAAACTAGGTAGCATAACTAGATATTCAGCTAAGCTAGTGTTATAGGGCATCGATCGATTGTATTAAAAATGCATGTACTATATATCGATTGTAGACCACGATAACCATCTGTGACACGCGAGCCATCACTATCACGGCACAACGACTTCAAACACGGATCCCTTCATTTGCTTAGTAATCATTGTTTTTCGGTACACTGTATTGCTGGCCAAATTAAATATACTTACTAGCAATTAAGTAGTTTCTGGTGATGATCTAATTAACCCAGTTCAGTGTACATATTTATGAAATCTGTCTGCAAGTCTGTTAGAGCGATATACATAATCGGATCGACTCTTTCAATCTTAACCAACGAAAGAGGATAGCGTATATTTTATGTCCGGAGTTATCTCGTGTGGCCATAGTATTATCAGGAGTCTGGCGGAAAGGTTAATTGGAAAATAGTATGGAAGAAGAAGCTAGCACTGAACAGCTGATGTTAAAAGTGTGTAAAAAATAATCCAAATCGAAAAAAACGCAAACCAAATTAAATAATTTGGGGGAAAAATAACCAAATATTGGTTGAGTTCATGAGAGTAACTACTCTCATGAACTCAACCAATATTTGGTTAAAATAATTCGGCAAAAATTTCTATCAACTCATCTCACCAACTGGTGAGATGAGTTGATAGAAATTTTTGCCGATACTTTATTGTATAAAGCGACATCTATACGCAGCCTGTTGAAATCAAATGTGAAATGAAAGCCTTGGTAGAGGCTCGATGCTTTGGAGTATGGTTTTATTTTTTTCCATTCAACTTTTAAGTTAGCAGGGCTCATTATAACTTACAAACCATTTAAGAGAGATGTCTCTGATATAAACTGTGGCACCATTTTAAGTTTGCTTAAGAAGTTTATAATTAGTAGAAAGAGGAAGAAGACAGAAATAAAAAACTTATTTATTCTTAAACTTATAAGTCGTTGGATGGAGAGGGCTCAAAAGCAGAAGACTCTATAGGCAGACGCGGCAGCTGTCTGTAAATAACATAGGTATACTCGTAGGTGCATAAATTTTGCACACGATTTTGTTTGTCATAAATTTTGAAATCAGAATGAAAAACAAAAGACGTTGAATAATAAATAATAATAAATATTGTGGACAATTCACACAACACTAACCAGCCCCAAACTAAGCAGAGCTTGTAATATGGGAACCGGATAGTTGATATAATACTTGAATACATTTTTTTTTGTAAATACATACTTTAGAATACAATATAACACCCAGACAGAGAACAAACATTTATGTTAACTACACAAATATTTGTTCTCGGTGGGGATCGAACCCACGACCTACGGCGCAGAAGGCAGAGCTACTACCAACAGAGCTAGAGGCCAGTCAAAAACAACGGCACTCCGGGAATGCCATCAGAAGTGAAAACTTTGATCAATGTTTGTCCCCCGTTTAAAGACACCGATCTTTGGCGATGTTTGACGATCTTTGCCGAAGAGGTGTCGGTTATGTGACATTGACGCGGGTTCGCCACCTCAAAAATGGATCAAGCCTGCCTGAAGAAGTTTTCACTTCATACAATACTACAGTGCCAAGGACTTGTTTAAGTACATAATTGGCATTGGCACATTATTGTACTTGACTAAGATATCTATCAACTTAAATAATACTAAACAGTACCTAAGTATCAATCAGTAGGTAAGTAGTGTAGTAGTATAATGTATGTACGTAAGTAAGAAATATAATCTTTATAAAAGTAGCCGAGGTCTTGTAAAATCACGACGAATAGAGTTAATTGCAATTAGGTCAGACCCAATGGTCCTATTACGTACCGGTTTACGGGCTACGAGTTCCGAGTTCGATTCCGTGACTTAGCTATCGAATTGGGCAAGTGCTGCAGTTCTATTGACATTTGCATTATTTGCTTGCACCACTGATCAAGGTGTTACTAGTTGCACTTGTCCCGTTCCATTGAAAGTTTACTGAATTGTTTTGCTAAAAATCTATACTAAATAGGTTTAACTGGAGATTCTGTAATAAACCTAGCTAGCATTTTCAGATTTTATTATCTGTGCATTGGCGCGCAATTCGAAATTCAAATAAACTTTATTCGAAAGCCGTGTTAATTTTATTTCAAATTCAGTCATTTGTTTTTAGATAGTTTTTTGTTTTTTCATTTTGGTAATTTTTGGCGCCATTGCCAAACTAAAAATTCGTAACGTAATACCTCTTTCGAATATGAGTACACATTGGAATTGTTTTAAATATTATATTTGGAATTACCGCTGCCCAAACAATACAAACATAACGACGTGTACCCATTGGTTTAATCGTTTTAAATCTAGAAATATTGATTTGAAGAACGAGCATTATTTCGGCTAAGAATAGAGAGAACTGGGAAGTCTTTGGGGGAGGTATTTGCCCAGCATCCCACTCCTAGGCAATGATCATCATCATGATCATCAGCCTGAAGAAGATGTTCACTGCTGGACACCATGCCTCCCATACACATTTCCAAAGAAGTCTTTCCATTCTTCCAGATATGTAACAATGTCGTCTGTCCATCTGTTGGGTTGACGCCCTACGTCTCGTCTTCTTCTCCAACGATAGGCATAGATAGCATGAAAAAAAGGACTCACATCATAAACAAAATATTAAGGCAAGGGGCGGTTGGATAATCTTCAATCAATGGCACTTGACAGCCTTTTACATCATAATCGATTGCGTATGACATCATTCTATCCTAATTCTAATCCAAGAATTCAGTCCACGTCCTGTTCCTATAGAAAGTGGTTGGACCACATATGCGTGCATGGGGTGTGACATAATCTGGACTAAGGAAGGCACGGGTGACCGGACGTTGCGTAATGACACGAGTACACACGCTTTGATCGGTGTTACGGTCTACAACTCTATTAAATAGTTCTATAATAAGGTAGTCCTTATTAGATAACTATTTACTATTAAGGCCTTGTGCTGAAGTGTTATTGATTTTTTTATGTTCAACAGTTATACAATAGTTATTATAGTTTTGGTTTCATTTATTTATGCAATTTGCTTCTGCTCGATTCAAAGTTATCTGGAAGATATCACTGCCTGACGATGAGCATGCCTGTGATCTAAAGAAAGCCTATAGATACCTTCAAATGCGAGGAATAGTTTTTAGAACCAAGAGATCTAAGGGGAGATTTTAATTGTTTATTTTTTATTGCGTTGACAATATTTCTTTATTTTTATATGCAGTACTGTGATATTCTATGAATTCAATATATATGACTATAGCAGTTGTGTGGCATATAGTATATGGACGTGTCTCTGCTTTCCTTTTTGAAATCCATGTATTATACTTGTTTATTAATATTTCTTAAAGTTTTGGACTGTGTACTTGGTTCAAAAATATATCAGTCACCTAATGTCTAGTGCATAAAACGGGCAGAAAGCTAAAATAAAAGAAATTTTATTAAAGAATAAAACAAAGTAAATTTTTTCATCAATACATTTTATTACAAAAGTTCGTAAAAAATAGTTTTAGTCGACTGCGATCGAAATAAACCTTATTCATAGTAAAGCTTAAATTAAAATTATATACATCAGTGCAATAATGGTACATACACACACTTGACGATACCTTTAATGGGAGAGATCAAGTGAATTACTTTTATTCACAAAATGTATTTTAAGTGATACCATAATGAGTAACCATAAGCATATTTTGGGTCCGGTTAATGTACACACAGTTAAAACGATGCCACTTGTTTTCCACTGGGATATTGTTAAGGCCCATGTAAACTGCAGCAGATAAATATTTCGATTACTTAATACTTTTTTTTTAGCGATGGATTTGAAGTCGATAACGCCTTTGATTTTATTGTAAAAAAAAAACATTTCCTGGCACTGCGGCGGCCGCTGCCAGGGTACGCTCGCTCTGCTCACTCGCCTTGTGCGTAATTTTTATGTTTATTTATTTATTTTGAATTGCTACAGTGTACATGTGGCTTAACTGGCATCGTAATAACGGGATGTACAATATCATTATACATACACCCTGTTTTGTAGTTAAATAAAAACGGTGCCTTTTATGAGCCACTTAAAATCTACAAATATTAGCCAAGATTTGAGACCATGTGGCTTGCTCCAAAAATCAGAAGATTTTTTTTTCAGTAAATTTAAAAAAATACTGGAAAAATAACGATAACTTAAAAAAGAGCAGTTTGTTACAAGCTTTTAAAGGAGTCTTTAAAAGCTTATAACACACCGTCTTTATTTCGAAAAAAAAAGTAATTACTGTTTATCACATCACTTAAAACACAATCCAATACAATTCCGCACAATAATTACATGGCTTTGATTAATTGCACTTAATCCCCAATGCATACTCTTTCTACATTAATGTTTGACTTCAACCAATGAAATTTCACCCTTATTTCCATTGGAATAAAATTCACTCACAAACCCAGTGTTCTCTTCGCATTCCCTTAACTTAGCCTATCTAAATCACACAAATCCTTTGACTACATACAATTTCTATATGAAAATGCCTTCCTCTTTGTATTTGCGTAGATCGTGGTGCTTATCCAAACTTTTTCATTATAAACCTACATGGCTTTTAGAAAAAATGCATCTGTTCCAAATTCAAAATCAAAGAAGTTTCGTATTCTTGGTGGATGATTTTTTGCGGCATTTGCATTATGTAATGTAATTTCCTACAAACGAATTTCTTTATTGGATTCAATGAATACTCTTTGTACTCGATAACTACTCATATCAACTCATAATGCCAGCATTATGACATCCTCACCCCATTGGTGGCTGAAAAAATGCTAAAATATTCAATTTTCAAATCTGAACACAATCTTTTACCAGTCAGTCAGCATTCATCCAAAAGCACCATTATCTACTACGCACCGTCTACCACCCTAGTTTCCCATGGAACCCGTGTCCATGAAAGTCGTGGCCATATGATAAGTGCCCATGGGAGTATACGGACTTCACAATGGGGACGGGGGCGGCGATCGGGACGGCATAAGGCTTTGGAACTGCTACTGGGTACGGCGCTGGTACTGGCACTCCAACCTGGAATTAATACGTCACCATAAATTTTACCAGGCAGGACTGCAACAAGGGTCTACTGAAGTGACATTTATTATTTTGCTTCCAAAGACAAGAAGATAAATATGTATACACAAGATGAATGATAAACCATAAAATAACATCAAGGTGTCATACCTGTTTGACGATAGGGTATGGCACTGCATGAGGTACTGGCACGGGCACTGGGCGGTCTACTGGCACGGCGATATGTTTCTCAACAGCTACTGGGTAAGGTCTTGGCACGGGTACGGCGTAAGGGCGGTCTATTGGTACTGGAACGGCCACCTGCATATAATTGAACACCAATAAATAACCAAATACTCCTGGATTCTATAGGCGTGCCATGAAGTATTGAGGAGGCACCCAACTCAGCTCTTCTTGTAGGAAAATACCAGATAAAGAATGATGACTTGCAAATATCGCCTATTTTGTATTTTGTCTTCAAAGATTACCTTGACAGGAACAGGATAGGGTCTGTCCACAGGCACGGGGTACGGGGCTGGGACAGGCACACCAACATGCTTCGTTACTGTCGTGTGCACATCAGCACCAATGACAGCTCCAGAGCTTAAGCCAACTGGGCCTCCATAGCCACCAATGCCAATGCCTGGTCCGGCGTAGCCACCAATCCCTGGACCAGCGTAGCCAATCGCAGGGCCAGCTGATAGCGCAAGACCATGCCCACCAATAGCAGCGCCGAACCCGTGGCCGACGCTGTAGCCGTGGCCTAGGCCGTAGCCGTGGCCAATGAAAGGTGAGCCCAGACCGTAGTGGCCTATACCACTCCGTTTCTCGACGACTTTACTCGGTTCGCCGAGAACTGATGCCGTCACGAATAGTATTGCGATCTGAAACAGAAAAAGTATAGTCAAACGTCATACAGGTAAATTAAACCTGTGAATGATGGTGACTGCACACAACATCTGAACGCATCCTGAAAGGCAGTAAAGCATATTTTCTGACCATGAATTGAGAATGAAAAGGTTCACCCACCGTTGGGGAATAAAAGTTCTCGAATCGGAAGACGAAACGTAGGGCGCCATACCCACCAGATGAACCGACGACATTGTTAAGATCGCTGGAAGTCAGTGGATGGAAAGGGGTCAGAATCGTTCTTCCTGGAAATGTGTAGGGGAGGCCTATGTCCATAAATTTGCTTGTTTATTCTTAGACTCACAGTTACATTATTGTTTCGTCACTCCAGCAGTGGACTTCTTTAAGCTGATAAATTGTTAATTAAGTGTTGAAATACTGATAGATAGATAGATAGATAGATAACTTTTTTATTTGGCTCAAAAAACACAACTTATAAAGAAAATGAGACCACAGAAAGAGAAGAACATTGAGTAAAGGTACGGCTACATAAGAAATCATAAGAGAAAATAAAACATAGAACACATACAGAAACACATAGAAAGAAATAAGTAGACACATAATCTTAGTTCTATTGCTGAAAAGGGTGCCGACAGTATCCAATTAGTTATATAAAGTATTTGTATAAAGTATGTGTGTAGTGATTGAAACTTTACTCATTACCTAGGATTGCTCCATAAACGAAAGTTATGCTTACATTATGGAAAGTTATTGTTTGTTTACCAAAATTATAACTATCATGCACTTGCATACAATATCAACAATCGATGACTTTTCCCCGTTACGTGTCTCCATCAGCTCATTGGTGATTCCCGATGTGATCACAAACGAAATTTATGACGTGATGAGCTTAGCAATAAGGTTTTTGAACCCGAGCGATGACCAATTGGTCATTTTTGTGGCGATAATTTACGTAATAGGTTTGAAACAGTTGTGCAGACATACATTATCCGCCTGAAATAGTCAGCTACTGGATTTAAATAAGTCTCTCTATTTACCTTTTTGTAAACAGTGAAGTTTAAAAAACTTAAGAAACCGATAAACCCTAATACCTTATTGTCAGGCAGCAGAAGCTAAGTCGGGGCCTATTCGGTATATCATATCTTCCATTATCTGTAATGAACGTCTACACTGTATGTATGTCAAATAAATATATTTTCTTTCTTTCTTTCTAAACCAATTTTGATGAAATTTCTATGGAAGAAATCTGCAGGCCTACCACAAGCTCTGTCTGGTCTTGTCTCTGGCACTGGTTTTGAGTCTGTGTGAGCGCTCACCAGTGTATTATACTGTGTGTGTGACGTTTCGACGTAGGATTTTTTTTTTAGAGACAGAGCCAGGCAGAGCTTATGGCAGGCCTACTGGAAGCAGAGGTTATACAATAACAAACATTAAAAAATACAGCCGTATTGAGAACCTCTTCCTCTTTTATTTGAATCTGGTTTAAGGTTGTTCGATTCCGATACAAACTGAATTTACACAACTATGGGCAAACAAAGTATAAATGTACACTGAAATAGCTGTAATAGAATTTTACAGTGGTCTTTATTGCCGGCCAGTTATATAAAGTTGGAGAAAACTGTAGGATAACAGAAATATTAATAAAAAACCAAAAAAGTAATTTTTTCGTCATTCTTTCTAACGGGTACTCGGCATTGAATACGTGAATGAGCTTAAAACATATGTCTCAAAATAGTCGTAAAAGTCTGTGAGTTCTTTTTCTGAAGCCCCGACTGCCCCGACCAACGGCTGACACTCCAACTTTATATAAAAAAATATATTCGGAGAGCATTTCTGCAGCGCTTACAATGTAGTCCGTAGCTTCGTAGTTTACCAAAGATTCTGCGGTGCGGTCTGTCAAATACGTTTTAGTGATCGCCACAGCAGAACGCTTGGATGTGCGCAGAATTAAATAGTTAACATATTTTAGCTGCAACTTTACTGCACTCAATGAAGGCTTCCCCAAATGAATAATAGATCGTAAACGAATTAACGCAGACCTCCTTATTCACTAACTCTTTTAACGTCCGCTACAAAAACGCGACAAAACATTTTTGAATTATTTAGTCGTATTTCTCCAATAACTAAAAAAAAATCGGGAGCGGATAGGGAGAGCAGCACACACGAGAGATTCTTGATCGACGCCCTGAACTGACGTGGATTGGCTTCTTTATGAATAAGGAAGCCGATCGAACAATCAAATGATTACCTACTTAATTTTTGAGAAAACTGAATTGAACTGAACTGACGTGTAGCTTCTTTGTGAATAAGGAACGATCAAATGATTACTTAATTTTCAAGCAATGCCTAGAACATTAATAAATGCGTGAAACACAACAAGAGGTGATTTAAATTGTGTCAGTAACTTCACCTAGTTTTAGATTCTAGGTTGTTATTTAAGGTATTCGTCTCACGAATTTGATGGGCACTTGGTTCAAACTAATCGTAAAGTAGTCTCGACTAGTTTGACTTATGAATGAGTGCGAATTTGAGAGAGAAGGTAGTGTCTCCATCTTCATACTGCTATCTGGTTTTTTTATACAACTATACTATGGGCGACGGTGACTACTTTACATCAGGTGGCCCGTCTGCTCGTCTGCCAGCTATGGCATAAAAAAAAACCAGCTGCTGGAACTAGCATAATAATATGTTGCCCACCTGTAGGTCTACCACAAGCTCTGTCTGGCTCTGTCTCTGGTTTTGAGTCTGTGTGAGTGCTCACCAGTGTATTATACTGTGTGTGAGACGTTTCGATGTAGGATTTATTTTGACAGCACTAACACAGACTCAAAACCAGAGCCAGAGACAGCAAGACAGAGCTTGTGGTAGGCCTACTGATGATAAGTGGTGAGAATTTGAGAGAGAAGATAGAGTGTGTCCGTCTTCATACTGCTAGCTATCTGTTTTTTTGTACAACTAGCTTATGGAACAAGCATATGACCCACCTGATGTTAAGTGGTAGCCATCGCCTATAACATAGCATATTGCCTCATAGTTCACCAATATCTCAACGTACCTACATCAAACGTATATCTCTGCAAATAATAATAAATAAATATTGTGGACAATCCACACATCACTACCTAGCCCCAAATTAAGCAGAGCTTGTACTATGGAAACCCGATAGCTGATATATTTAAATACATTTTTATACTTAGAATACAATATAAAACCCAGACAGACAAACATCTGTAATCACCACACTAATTTGTTCTCGGTGGGGATCGAACCCACGACCTACGGTGCAGAAGGCAGAGCTACTACCAACTGAGCTGAGAGGTCAGTATCAGCAATCTCATCTTGATTGGTTTAGCCGCAATTCGCGTTTTCAAATTTAAAAATTGTTCTGATTTTAACATGATTCTCTCATAAGCTCATGAAGCATTGTTGTCTTTCAAGCATGCAACAGACTGTTAGACCTATATTCTAGCTGACCTATTTAGCCGACCTATTTCACATTTCACTTAAAACACTTACAAAGGCTCTCATATTGAAACACTTCACTAAAACTGGACTAATACTGCACACAAACTCACTGTCCAGACTTAATATGTGACTTACTAACCGCACTGTTCTTATATAAGGCAGACTACCCCACTATAACCACAGAATACATCATAGTCACTACAGCCTGTAACCACAGAACTAATAACAGTTACTAGGGCATACAACCAGGGAATAGTCAATAGTTAGTACGCGAGGATTTAGCTTTGGCCTAAGTTTGCATCAGTTTAAAGTTGGACAATTGGCAAATTTGGACATATCTGGAATTAACGATCGCGGCACACCGTTTTGTGAAATGCGAAACGTGAGAGCAAGTGTCAATTACGAAAAGGTAGTCAATAAGGAAATGTAGGAACCTATATACAAATCGAAAAGTTAACTTAGATCCAACACTAAAACAGGTGGGTTTGCAACTTATGTAACGTATTAATATAGCAAGCTCGGCAAAGTGAATAGGTGTCTTCTAGATCATGCTGCTCCATCGTCAGCTGTATCGTCGCTTACCATCAGGAGGCCTACCGCAAGCTCTGTCTGGCTCTGTCTCTGGCTCTGGTTTTGAGTCTGTGTAGTAGCATGAAATAACATAATAACATTGCATTTTTTGTCAGCTCACCAGTGTATTTATTATACTGTGCGTTTGACGTATTGATGTAGGATTTATTTAGTCAACACTCCAACAAAATGGCCAGTAACATGTAAAAAAAAGTATGGGTTACTGAATGTTCGTTCATCGGACCACACCCCATTACTGGCTCTAAGTCATAACTTCTCCAAGTCCATACTTGATGACGACACACGGTGACCAAATTGACTGAAGGGATGGTATAGGACCTAGACCGTCATCCCTAGGTCTATTAACGTCTACAATGTAGATTTTTAGTTTAAGAGCTTTTTCTGAAAGGCTCGTCCGGTGAAGTACTACCACCATGCCTATTTCTGCCGTGAAGCAGCAATGCTATGTTTCGGTTTGAAGGGTGTGGGTGCAGGTGAAATTACTGGCACGTGAGGCTGAACATCTGTATGCCTCAAGTTCATGGACGCAGGGTAGTGCATCGTAGGGACGTTCTTGGCATGCGTGACCTACGAGACAATGCTTTGTTATAGGCGATGGTTACCACATAATATAACATCACATGGGCCATTGTATGTTCTATCAGCTAGTTACATTAAAAAAAAAAACCATTACATTAATGGGAGAGAGAACTAAGGGCTGATTCTTACATTTTTTCCGTCCTTGTTTTTGACAAGATTTAAAATGAGAAGTAAGTATTTTTATCATGAGACGGAAAGCGCAGATGGAAAGATCAGCTGGCCTACCAGGAGCTTCATATGGTTATGGTTATGGCTGTCAAAATTGTGTCAACAGTGTCAACACATTCAAACCCAAGAAGAAAATGAATGTGTGGGTCAGCCTATCTATACACAATTTGACAGCCATAGCCATAACCATACGGAGCTCTGGTAGCCCTGCAGCTAGTTGTAATAAAATATCTTCTATAGGTACTTCTAACTTCATATTTAGGTTCTCCCCCTCCCAACACGCACAAGCTACAAAAACAATAGTAGTAATAATATTATAGATTAGATTTAATTAGAAAATACTTTATTGCACAAAAAACAGTACATAGGCGAACTTAATGCTAATTAGTATTTTCTTCCAGTTAACCTTTGTGTTATGTGGAGTGGGTGGTAGTGCTATAGGGCAAGAGAAGAGAGAAATATTAACTTAAAACAAGATTTTATTATACATTAGTAAGTACAATCTATATATATATAACTCAAAGGTGACTGACTGACTGACTGACATAGTGATCTATCAACGCACAGCCCAAACTACTGGACGGATCGGGCTAAAATTTGGCATGCAGGTAGATGTTATGACGTAGGCATCCGCTAAGAAAGGAAAATGGAAAATTATTTTCCAAAGAGGAGAAAAAGGGGAAAAATGGTTTAAAGAAAAATCAACGCACAGCCTAAACCATTAGCCCTAGAAGCATGAAACTTAGAAGGTATGTTCCTCTAATATAGCAGAGGTGCACTAAGAAAGAAAATAGGAAAATTATTTCCCTAAAAGAAGAAAAAACGGAAAATGATTTTAAGAAAAATCACAAAAAATAGCTTTACAAAATACGCAAAAAAATATTACAAATTTTCAGCTACCGCAACATCTGGCACCAGGTTCGATTACACACAAATGTTTACAAAAAAACCGATGATAACCACTAAGACTAAATCACGGAAAACATCTATCATACTTAAACTAAACACTGCTGAAAAAAAATCGGCTCCAACAGCACTCGCCTTCAAATTCAAATACACTCTAAAGTACAAGCTCAAAACTATAGTAACCAGCAATTAGTCATGTCAAATAAAAAAAATCTGATTCGATTATACACCAACACGCATACGAAACCCCAAATTAGCCACTAATATAACATAAAATCACAAAAAATAGCTTTACAAAATACAAAAAAAAAACATTAAAAAATTTTCAGCTATCGCAGCATTTGTCACCAGGTTTTAATACACACAAATGTTTACAAAAAAAACGATGATAACCACTAAGACAAAATCACGGGAAACATCTATCATACTTAAACTAAACACTGCTGAAAAAAATCAGCTCCAACAGCACTCGCCTTCAAATTCAAATACACTCTAAAGTACAAGCTCAAAACTATAGTAAACAGCAGTTGGTCATGTCAAATTAAAAATCTGATTCGATTATACACCAACACCCATACGACACCCCAAATTAGCCACTAATATAACATAAAATCACAAAAAATAGCTTTACAAAATACGAAAAAAAAACATTAAAAAAATTTCAACTACCGCAGCATCTGGCACCAGGTTTTAATACACACAAATGTTTACAAAAAAACCGATGATAACCACTAAGACAAAATCGTGGGAAACATCTATAATACTTAAACTAAACACTGCTGAAAAAAATCGGCTACAACAGCACTCACTTTCAAATTCAAATATACTGAAAATTACAAGCTCAAAACAATGGTAACTAGCAGTTGGTCATATCAAACTAAAAAAAACGAACTCAAATATCCACGCGGACGAAGTCGCGGGTATCAGCTAGTATCAGTATAATAGTACAGAAAATTAATGCATAGTTAGCCGGGCTTGAACCCACGACCTCGAGGGGGCAAGATTTTGCAAGTATGTATTTTTTCCAGTCAGCACATCATAGAAAAAAAAAGCAATTAAGTATTATATCAGCTATTTGGTTCCCATAGCTCTGCTTAGTTTGGGGCTAGATAGTGTTGTGTGGATTGTCCGCATTATTCATTTATTTATAGAATGTGGAATATAATCGTGCTTGATCTGTAACAGACCTATTTAATGTAACTCAATAAGCTTCCTAGGTAATATCTCTGACTAGCTGAATTTCAACAGCATCCTAGCATAGGGTAACAATTAATATTAATTATAAAGGATATTGCTGAGGTTTAAAGGCAAAATATTTGAGTTCCAATTCACAAAATATAATATTAGGTTTAAATAACTTGAAAAATCGACTTCATGGCCTGTTGCACTGATTTTCATGAAATTTATATTAGTACCAAGGTGTAGAAGTATTAACTTTCAGTTTCAGTTTTTCAAATCTATATTTATATAATTATAAGTTTAAAAAACTTGAGAAACCGACTTCATTGTCAAACGGCTAAACCGATTTTAATCAAATCTGTTTGGGACAATCTGGACGTAAGCATAACCTTCCAAATAAAAAAATAATTTTCTAAATCGGTTCATAAATAAATGACGGAGGCATGCAGTTACAAACATTAAAAAAATTATTTAAAAAAAAATGGCAACACCGATTTTAATAAAATTAAAATGGGGCCAATCTGGAAGCAGTACCTTTCAGATAAAAAAATAATTTTTCAAATCGGCTCACAAATGACGAAGTTATACGGTAACAAACATAAAAAAAAAAAAAAAAAAAAAAATACAACCGAATTGAGAACCTCGTCCTTTTTGATTGGAAGTCGGTTAAAAAGAAAGTCGTGTTAGTTACACTATTTATAACTCAAGAACGGCGGAACCGATTTGGCAGAAAATAAGTGGGAAGGTCGCTTAGAACCGGGAGAAGGACATAGGATACTTTTTATCCCGAAAAAGCAACGGGAACGGGGTGTTACGGGAACGGGCGAGCGAAGCCGCGGGCGGCCACTAGTCGTATAATAAATGGCAAAGCTATGTGATAGCAAATAATAAAAAAAAACCGAATTAAGAACCTCATCCTTTTTTATTTGAAATAGGTTAAAAATCAGCGCGTTGAGATCTTTCGTGTGGAATAACAGTTGCATAGATAAAAGTATGTTTTTTTAACTATCTGGAAGACTTGGATATGCCTTTGGGACTATGAGACTGATAAGACTAGGTTCAAAATAGTGGTATCATCAATAACCACCATTCGTGAAGTGAACCACAGAACATTTTAACATAGGCGATCACCATGCAAACGATTTGGGAGTGAAAATATTGAGTCATGTTTTTTTTTCTCCACGGATTTCACATAAAATGGATTTAAATAATTTATTTGCTTGAAGCATGGTACATTGTAGAACTTAAATATAGATATATATTGAAATATATTAAATATATTTAAATTAGGGAAAACAAATAAGAAATTATGTTTTACTTTAAATCTAACAACCCAAATATAAATAAAATTATTAATAAATTCCAATGGACAAAATTTATTTACACAAAGAAACTTACAGTTAAACAAATATTTACAAAATGTACAAAATACACAAGAAACAGTTGAGCTATCTGCAGATCGTTACAAACGATCTAGAGATAGCTCAACTGATCCAAATCAGTGCCAGACGGAAGCGTAAATATAAATAAATATAATATACAGCTAAAGTAAGCTTAATCTACTCGAATAGATAATTCATAGTGCCCCTACTCATAGTACTTAAACAACTTTACATTTGAAAGGGACAACGGTTCCCACAGCTCCTAGATCTAGATTGGACAATGCTGTATAATGACCTATGTCTCACAATATTCTATGCAGCAAAGTGGACTTTAAAACATATTAAAATAAGGTCGATTATGATTTGGTGGAAACCTCTGGTGACACACGAAGAATGCGTCGATGGTCTACTTTCGATGGCGTTTTCAAGGACTTTAGAAGGATTATTTTTGTTATTGTTTTTGAAATTGCAATAAATTGATTTATAGTGCTTTTGTAATTATCTTTTCACATGCATGTGGTGGCCGTTGTTTTGCGGTTCATGCAAAATCATAAATCGAAATCAAAAGTGTATTTATTCACTATTTATGGATTGCAAGAATCACTTTGAAACGTCCTAAAGCTAGGTGAGTCTAGGTGTCAGTTCCACGCAACCAAACCTAGAAGATGCGATTTGGGAATCTACCTCATGTCTCATACTGACTTTGTTTGACAGGCCTCTCAGCTCAGTTGGTAGTAGCTCTGCCTTCTGAGCTTTAGGACATGGGTTCAATCCCCACCGAGAACAAATATTTGTGTTGTGAACGCAGATGTTTGTTCTGCCTGGGATCTGGTTCCCATATTACTAACTCTGCCTAATTTGGGACTAGATAGCTATGTTTGGATTGTCCATCATATGTATTCATTTTTATTTAGGTTCTAACAAAATTGTAAAATCAAATTACTGAAGTTTAGTGGTGACTATCACCTATAACAAAGTCAAACGTCAGGAACGTGTCCTACCATGCACTGTCCTGCGTCCATCAACTTGAGGCATACAGATGTACCTCATTCACCTCACGTTCCAGTCATTTCACCGGCACCCACACCCTTCAAACCGAAACACAGCAATGCTGCTTCACGGCAGAAATAGGCATGGTGGTAGTACTTCCCCGGACGATCATTTCACAAAGAGCTCTAGTAATACAAGTATAGTCTTCAAAGCAGTATGACGTATCAGTTTGGTATGGTAAGTTGGATAATTATGTGCCACGTTTGGTCTAGATTAGTACCTAGATATCTAACATTTCATTACTTAATCACAGACCTAAATAAGTACCACTTCATTCCAACGCTTCTTCGCTCGTAAAGAATTTTTCCTACACACCTGATTAAGAGCTTCTGTTTGTAAAATCAAGCAATACTAGTCCTTACAGTCTTGTATATAGAGCTGTCTACAGTTGCCTAGTTATAGTGGTAGATATACAGACGATAGGGAGTGTCGTGAAGTTTTTATTACCTTTTCACTGCTGAGTGCTGACATAATATTATGGCGCTGGACCAGTATGGACCACGGACTGATATAGATGCTCCATTTTGTAATAAAGAATTGTGTAATGTATCTAAGAGCTTACAGCACGAGTTTTCATCGTTATCCAGCTATTACGAAAATTGTATCCCTGAGTGAAGTTTAAAAAAAAACGGAACCGACTTCATAGCCAAACTGATGCTGAACCGATTTTGATACTCAATACATTTATTACATAAACATGGTTTAGTTTAGGTACATACATAGTTCTTAGGTGTAAGTCAGTATCACATGGACCCTGTGTATAGGGTAAAGCAACATGGAGGTAGGCCGAGGCTACACAGTAGTTGGTACGTATAGGTATAATTATTATAGATTGAGAAATTCCAGGCATTGATGAAATTTCTATGGGACCAATCTGGAAGTATTTATTACCATTCAGATAAAAAAAAAAAATGTTTCATAAACTAAATGTACATTATCGCCTCCCCGGATTTGGACCTATCCTAGCTTTCCGGATATGCGAAGATGCGTTTTTCAGATTTTACATGTGCTCAAGTTCACCGCGGTCAAAACTAACCCTAATGTCAGTCTTCACTAGCTAAGCTTATGTGTCTATTATGTAGTAAATATACCTTTTTTGCCTTTATTTATGCTATGTCAAGGCCAGTAAATCAATTTACCAATATAAGCTTGTGACTTATCCGTGCGCAATGTGGTAGTTAAAACAGAACTAGTACTATTTAGGTTAAATATTTACTGTTATTCCTTAAACCTCAAAAAAGCCTTTACCCAAAAAGGGGTACACTTCTCATAGATTTAAGAAAACTAACAATAAAACTAACAACTAGGCTAAAAATAAACACTCACACAAACTGTAAAACCTAACTTTAAGAGATTTTGGAAATAAAAGGTTAAATTATTATTATTTACTGTTATTATTGACTTGTGTTAGCTTTAAGTGACATCTGAATAAAATGAAATGGTTGTAGGAGGGCAAGTTTGTGTAACCTAATATGTAGCCAACTGTAGGCCTAACACAAGCTCTATCTGGCTATTTCTCTGGCTCTGATTTTGAGTCTGTGTGAGTGTTCATCAATGCATTGTACTGTGTGTGTGACGTTTCGACGTCGGCTTTATTTATTCAACACTCACACATACTCAAAACCAGAGCCAGAGAAAGAGCCAGACAGAGCTTGTGGTAGGCTTACAGTATGATCGTCGATGAGGTTGCCAGAGAATCTAGTGCTAAGCCACTTCTAAGAACGTTTTAGGAAAGACCTATGATTACATGTGGTTACGTAGGTTACGCAGACGTAAAACTAGTGTTTTTCTCTGCTATGTAATTTTCATTTACCCCAGTTTTATTCTTATATAGGTACTCATTATGGGTATTCCGTGTAAAGTAATAAAGTGTAAATATTTAGTCAAACGGGAAATTTTCATCAACTTTACTGCAGCTTGATGAGCAGTACTATGAGGCCTAATGAGCTCTGTCTGGCTCTGGTTTTGAGTCTGTGTGAGTGCTTACCAGTGCATTATACTGTGTGTATGAAGTTTTGACGTAGGATTTATTTAATCAACACTCACACAGACTCAAAACCAGAACCAGAGACAGAGCTAGATAGAGCTTGTGGTATGGAAGAAGTGGTATAAATTAATAAAGAGATAATAAAAGTTTAAAAAATTGATTGATGAACATATTTTGATGAAATTTCTATGGGGTTAATCTGAAAGTCAGATAACAACTGATTTTTTCATTATGTTAAAATTGGCTCTTAAATGAAGAAAGCAATACGATAGCAAACATTAAAAAAATACAACCGAATTGAGAACCCCCTGCTTTTTTATTATAAGTCGGTTAGTAACTATGCTTTGTAAAAAAATATGCAAGACATATTTTAAAAGTTCCTATTTCACCTTCTGAATCATGAAAATGTTCAGAACTACACTAGCCATCGGTCCCCTATCCAAATGGTAGCCACGCTGGTCGTTGCTCAACTTAGTAACAACTAGCTGTATTCAGTTGAGTCGTGGGCTGATAAAGACACATCACTGGCATGCGTCGCACGCGCAGACCCCGGCACGTGGACTGGTGTTTACGACTACTTTGCTAGTGCCGACAATGCTGCCAGGGTATATGCAATATGGTAATCTGTGCACTGTGATGAGATGGCTGAGTTGTCAGGGTATATGCAATATGGTAATCTGTGCACTGTGATGAGATGGCTGAGTTGTCAGGGTATATGCAATATGGTAATCCGTGCACTGTGATGTACCTATCATCTATGCACTGTGATGTGGCTGACAGAGAGGGAAGAAAACATTGTGTACGACCACGTTGCTCATAGAGTAAGAGAAGTGAGATGGCTGACAGAACGAGAAGAGGAAAATCTGTTTTGGATCACTTTGCTAGTGACAGTAATGTTGCCAGGGGTATATGAAACCTGGTAATCTTCAGGCAAATGATTACACCAAAGAGTACAGTTATGGATGGATTATACAGACTATGAGAAAAAAATATTTACGACCACTTTGATCATAGCGTACCTAAGAGAAATGAGATGGCTGACAGAAAGAGAAGAGGAAAAACTGTTTTCGATCAAATCAAACCAAATATATAGTTATGTATTCAGTAATATTATAAGGATCACTTCAAAACGTCGGAGACTAGGTGCCAGTTCCACGCGACCAAGATCACTTTGCTAGTGCCGACTATGTTGCCAGGGTAGTTTTATATCAGCTATCTGTTCCCATAGTAGTTTAAGGCTAGATAGTGTGGTGTAGATTGTCCATTAATTTTTTTTTAGTTTTTTATAAAAATGCTTGTGAAAAAATAGGTCAACACAAATAAGTGTACATTCTGACCTGAATTGAATTTCATGCATCAGTGCCACGATGACCATTAAAGTGTAACACCATCTTCCGTGACCGCCTGATCGCGCATTCATGTCGCGTGTGCTCTAATCAATGATGTGACTATATAAGACAAGGTTTTTTGTCACCTTTGAAAATCCATCTCTGTTGTATGGAAGCCCCCTTAAACATTTACTTTATTCGGCTTTTTAGGTTTTTTTTTTGTTATAGCGGCAACTGTCTATCATGAGATTCCAGCTTGGTGATAGACGGATAGACAGATAGACAGACAGACGGACGGACAGCGGAGTATTAGAGCTTAGTCGGGGTTTAGATGCAGTTTTCTCCAATTAAGTCATACTCATACTCATATTATTTATTGCAGTTATTATGTTACATGGTGAGGTCATAAAGTTAAAAATGGTGAATACATAATAGGCCCTAATGTTCAGGGCATAGCAATATTTGGAGTGGAAGCGGGCCGAAGTCTGAAAAAATAGATAAATTAAAAGCTAGTTGTTATTTTTATATTGTGAAGTTAATTAAATTATTATTATATATAACGCAGGCAGTGTATCATTGAAAAAGTCATTTAAATTATAATAGCATTTTTGTTTCAATAAGTCCTTTAATTTATGTTCGAATGTCCTATCCTTTTCTAGATTTTTTATTTGTTCGGGGATTTTATTATAAATTTTTGTACTGAGTATTTTTACGGAACTGTGTATTTTTAATTTAGAATTAGGCAGTACTAATTTGTGCTTATACCTGCATGGGTAACGCCGTGGCAGGTCAGTTTTTTTTTACGAAAAATTGTGGGTATTTTCTTAGTCTTTCTTCCGTACCCTCTGAGTACGGAACCTTAAAAATGATAAGAACTGTGACTATATCAGCTTAATATGAATACATTATGTCTGATTATTTTTTGGTGAGCCCTTTGTTACCATGTTAGGTGAAGCCTATGCCTGCTTTGATGCGGTTCTGTGCTGAAAATTCAAATTAAAAATTCAATAAAATTATATTAAATACTATTGCAAGAATCACTTTGAAACGTCTTAAAGCTAGGTGAGTCTAGGTGCCAGTTCCACGCGACCTAGCCTAGAAGAACAGAAACTATGGCTCGGTTCCTACCGTTTTTTTATAAGATCCTTTTACAAATGAAAAATAATCTATGATATACATACCTATAATAATCTATAAACTGCTGATAGTCCAATTTTAGCTGATATTTTCTGAGCTGACAAGGCCAAGTTATATAAAAACACACATGTAATGAGGTTGTAAACACAACATGTAAATAAAATAGACGTTCAAGGTTATTTGAGCATTGTCCACTTTCTCCAGAAAACGTGTGTACTCTCAATGCTTTATTGCTAAACCTGCTGCATCACGTACATTTGCACGGTGCACTAGGGTCCATTTAGAGGGAAAATTTTGCTGAAAGAAATCATTATTTGAATTTAAAAACAATTTTCTTAAACATGCGCGGAAATATTGTCATTACTTTTGAATATAGAACACGCGAAGTATCATATTTACGTAGACTGAAAAACCAAAATCACTTCCCGGCGCGTTCCCGCTCCGGCAATGTTGTATGAAACGGTGTGCGGTTTGAATTTAGAACTCTTTCATCTATCGTACACATTGCGTTCTCGTGGCTGTATAGCCACAGATGTGTTTACCTTTCGGCACAAACTGTAAAATAAAAAAAAAATTGGCGGTAAAGCGGAGTTCGTTGTTATTTGGTTAATAAAAAATAAATTTATTATGTAATTTTTTTATTTTTATTTCCTTGCATTTTTTTAAGAAAAGCACTATACCTATATGCCTCGGCCGAAATGGCAATTGCCTGTCACGTATCATTGAAGTCCTCGCCTGCGGCTCGGCCTTTAAACTCATACTCGACCTGCAATTGCCTATTTCGCTGCCTTTGCAATAATGTACTATTAATCTGCATTCATAGATAATTAAATAATTACTATGAATTTATACTGCTCTTTAACTGCTCATTTCAGCTGAGAGTATTTTCAAATTTTACATGTTTTTGGGGCTTATGTGGTCAATTTTCTTCACTCTTTTGGTCCATAAAGACAGATTAAACACAAAAGAAGGCATAGCTATTAATATAAAATAAACATTACAAATATAGAAGCAATATCGCTAAGAGAGGCACATGTGAGAATCTATGATTCACATATATGAGTGTTACGTTACATCAGTTGTTACGTGTAGGTCTAGACCAGATCTAGTTTACTAGTACCTGTGCGAGTACCTAGGAGCTACGCATGCCTTGTTACTTGACGCAGACAAATGACGTGGTAATAGTATATTACTAGAGATGATAAAAAAAAATATTGTCGACAACCCACACATCTAGGCCCAAATTAAGAAGAGCTTGTATGTACTATGGGAACCAGATAGCTGATATATTACTTATATACATTTTTTTTTGTAAAAACATACATACATACATTTAATACAATATAACACCCAGACAGAGAACAAACATCTGCGTTCACCACACAAGTATTTGTTCTCGGTGGGGATCGAACCCACGACCTACGGCGCAGAAGGCAGAGCTACTACCAACTGAGCTGAGAGGCCAGTCTAATAGAAAGAACTGACGACATTGTTTATGATCGCAAGGAGTCGGTGGATGGAAAGAGCTCAGAATTTGTTCTTCCTGGAAATGTACAGGTGAGGCCACCATCAGCTTGAAGAAATCCACTTCTGGACATAGGTCCAGCAGTGGATTTCTTCAAGCTGATGGTGATGATGATTTATTTATTTATGACCATCACTAAAATCTGGGTCTAAGGATCAAATGCATTAGTGCAGTAGTGTATCTTCTAGATTAGACCATGGTTTTTCATCGTCGGCTTCATCGTCATTTCAGTAATTTCCCCAGAACCCTTACCTTCAAAACCGAAACACAGCAATGCTGATTCACAGCAGAAATAGGCTTGTTGGTAGTATTTTCCGGATGATCCACACACAAAAGAGCTTATAGGCTTGTTCCATCAGCTAGTTGTATAAAAAAAATCGGTTATCTGTAAAGTCGGTTTACTGACGATATTTAAACGTGACAACGTCATACAGCTGTCCACGCGGACGCATCGCTCACTCAAGTAGGAGAGAGACAGATTTCGAACGCTGCCGAACGCGGAGGCCGTGCGTGCCTCTTTGTCGCTCGTTCCGCGCTCTCACTTGCACTTCAAGCCTTAAATGGAATGACGCATGAGTCATGTTTTTTCGTGCGTTCAGCCGGCTCCATCGAGACGTTGCTTGTCACGTCAAAAAGCTTTACTACTAAGGGTGTAATTCAACTCTATACAAATCCCGTACTAAGTATCTGTCTATAATGTCTAGTATACAGGGTGTACCAAACCCCGGTTCCGCCCTGCTATAGCCACACGTGTCATTATAAATACATACACTTTCCTAGATCGAATCACTTTCTTTCCTTACTCCACAGCGAAAACTACTACAGTCATTAGTAGGAAAATGGTTTCGATACATTATGTAAGTTTGTTATTATAACTTAGTTATTTAGTTTTACCAAAAAACTAATAATGAGTTCAAGAAACAGTTGAGTTATCTCTAGATTGTTTGTTTGTATCTGCAGATAGCTCAATTGTTTGTTGAGTGTTTTGTATATTTTGTAAATATTTCTAAGTTTCTTTGTTTAAATAAAGGAAACTTAAAAAAAAAACCACATGTTGAAATAGCTTCTCTAAAAATGTCTTAGAGCAAAAACACGTTACGTTCAATATTACATAATAATTTTTAAAATGAACAAAAAACCTCAAACGCTGTCTCTCTGTCATATTTTTTTTTAAACGCTTGAAATAGGTATGTGTGCAAGTCATATGAGACTAAATTTGAATAATGTAGCAAATAATATAAAAGCAGATGATAAAAACTTCGATATTTCTATATTAGTTCGAGCAACAGACATGATACATTGTAATGCGTTTTTATCGCTGGCACTTGAACATAAGATAGAAAAAAACAGCATCATTATAATTATCCCTATTATCTTCTTCTTATTAAATTTAAGAGCTTAGCTCTTGTCGGGGTTTTGATGCAGTTTTCTCCAATTAAGTCTTTCGAATGCGGCCTCCTTGACTTCCCTAAACGACATGATTGTGACTTTTTCTTTTATCTGGCTCATGTAACTAATTCTTGGCCTTCCTCTTCCCCGTTTCCCTTCAACCTTTTCTTCAATGATGTTCTTTATGTAGCTGTCATGTCGTAGAATATGTCAAAACATTTTTCCTCTTCGATTTTGTATCGTCTCAAGTATAATTCTCTTCTTCTTTACTCGCTCTAAGACCTCTTTGTTCGTATTTTTTTCTGTCTAACTAATTTTCTCCATCCTCCATTCCTATGCTAAAGTAAAATATAAAGTAAACGCAAAAGCAAGACATTATTGCTAAGACAAGACAGACAAGACTCGTAGTTCTCATTATGTTTCATATGTTTATTTTCGTTTGCTGCTTAAGTTTTTACGGTGTTTTGAATTTCGCTAACTTTAACCATTCTTTCAGGCCCTGCTTCTCATCTATGCAAAACTGGCATCGGCCGGGACAGTACCTGAAAAACGAGACCTCGGCGCGTCAGTCGTCTCACCATCTCTTGGAGTGTCATCAATCGGGATTGGAAGTAGCATAGCATCTTCTGGGATTCTTGGAGCATCTTCAGGCATTGGAATTGGAGGTGGCATAGCTTCATCTGGGATTCTCGGAGCGTCTTCAGGCATTGGAATTGGAGCTGGTATAGCATCCGGTATTGTTGGAGTTGGTTCTGGCGTCAGGAGCATACCCACGCGTCATACTTACTCCGAATACCACACGCACGTGGGTATACCAGTCCCGCAAGCTGTTCCAATCGACGTTCCACGTGCAATCCATTACCCAGTGCATGTAGGAGTGCCCGTTGATCATCCTCGAGCGGTGCCCGTGGCTGTTCCACACCCAGTGGCTCATATCGTACCAAGACCAGTGGCAGTTCCCGTAGACCGTCCGTTCCCGTACCCAGTGGCCCAGCCTGTTCCAGTCACCGTGACACAGGGAGTAGGAATACCAGTGCCCCAGCCTTACGCGGTTGGTGTACCTTCGCCTGTACCAGTGAGGGTAGCAGTAGGAGTGCCAGTTTCAGCAGGAGTTAGTGGAATCGGTGCAGGTGTGATTGGTTCTGGTCCAATCGGATCGGGTTTGATCAGCGGGGGTTCTGGAATAGTGGGTTCAGGGTTACTTAGTTCCGGTGTAGGTTCGTACGGATCGGGTGTAAGTTCGTACGGATCGGGTTACAGTTCATACGGTGCAGGTGTAGGTTCGTACGGATCGGGTTACAGTTCATACGGTGCAGGTGTAGGTTCGTACGGATCGGGGTACGGTTCGTACGGATCAGGTTACGGTTCGTACGGGTCAGGTGTGATATCCCACCCAGTGGCGAGTAGTGGAACCGTGGTGTCTAGTCATGGGCATGCCATCAAACACCCTTATTAAATTTTCAGTGTATAAACACATCGATTACCCACCAATTGAATGCAACATTAGCTGTTTTGTGGTTTATGCAAAAGTTGTAGATAAAAAGTCGTTATAAGAATGCAGCTCAAGTTACTAACATAAAAATAAAGAAAAATGACGCTTATATACTGCAAAGATAATGGCTTATCAACTCAGTTGGAATAGTAGCTCTGCCTTCTGCGCCGTACACACCGTGAGAACAAATATTTGTGTTGTGAGCACAGATGTTTGTTCTGTCTGGGTGTTATATCGTATTTTAAGTATGTATTTACAAAAAATATGTTTGGTAGTTTTTTTTTTTATTGTCCACAATATTAATATTAAAGAAATAAGAGCGAGCAAAGAATAGTCGGACGAGTATCCTTCTGTACCCATAACCTTGCCTATCTAAAACTTAAAATAATTATTGTTGTTACCTAAATTTATTTTGTATCTGTCACCTTTGTCAATTATGTACCTATTTTTATTTTAAATTTTGTAAATACTAGATTTATCATCATTTAGTATTTATTGTAGATATTAAAATATACTTATCATATAATTCGAAGGTTTAATCATAATTAATTTTAACTCTAAAAGATTAAATAAAACGTGCGATACACTACAGCTGATATTTTATTACTCATCTGATAACTGAAGTCACGAATGTTATTATCGGTGGTGCAAAATGTATTTACTTAATTTAATTCGTAAACTAGGCAATACCACAGAACATTCATAAAAAAATATCTATGAGTAATTTTTTTTACAGACAAGGATTTTTGGCATTTTCGGAAGTCCGTGCATAAAGAAGTCACAACAATTATTTCTAAGTGATGCTTGTTTAAAACCTTCCATTTTGTAAGAAATTAGTTATAAGAATAACAATATTTGCTGTTATCGTTACAAAGTCTTGTCTAATTTTCGATATTTACATGATAACAGTACAATATCAGAAAACGATAACGGCTATCAGTGTCCATTCTCAAGCGACCGGCAGTGGTCATATTGCAGGAAAAACTGTTCCATTTTCAAATAAAAAAAAGACTCGACCTCTTTTGTTCAGTGTCAAGTTATACTTTTTGGTTTCGATTGTTATAATAATAAAAGAGTTCAATTGAAAGGAGGTTTGAAAGGAAATATACCAGTGGTTTCTGTGTGGTGCAGTTTTGCAGTGTACAAGGATTTCTTATAGAGAAAAAATGTATTCCAGTAAGTTATTATTTTTACTGGGTAAATAAACTTTTATCTCTTTTACTTTTATGTAAATATGTCGAATTGATAAGTAGGTATTCCTACTGAGCACACATTACTGACTCTAGTATTGTTTATAATGCACGAACCTAAACAGTGTTGTGATAATAAGTGACGACAAAATGTTTTTGTTATTCCGTGTCCGAGGTAATGACTGTCTTGTGATATCATAAATTCTTCTTCTTCTTTTCGTGTCTTTTTACACACAAAATAATAATTATGTCATATTAAAAAACTTGAGAAACCGAATTTTGTTGAGTTGACTTCCGATATTTCGGCACAGTTGCATGCAGTTGTTGTTGTTTCATGAAAATAGTGTTAAAAACCATGATAGTTTCAAAAGTTATATTGAGAAACCGAGTTCATGGCCAAACGGCTGAACCGATTTTTTTTTTAGATATCTTTCAGATATTATTTATTCTAATCGGCTTATAAATTAAGAAATTATGCGATAACAAACATAACAAAATACAGCCGAATTGAGAACCTCCTCCTTTATTATTTAATTAAAAGAAGATAGTTTGAAAGTTTTCCATTTTCTCAATTTTTCATACCCCGACCTCACATCGCTTTCCAAAACTTGGAACTTCTTCCTCAAAATCGTGAAAACATACAATATATTTAATATCTATATTATGCCTATGCCCAGCATTGGGCTTCTTCAGGCTGATGATGATGCTAGCATTGAAGCGTTCATACTGTCTATGATATTGCTCATTTGGTTTGTTATCATGTATAAGGCCGTTGAACGCACACGTAGATGTACCTACTATAGATTTAGTGCAGTAGGCCATGTTTTGGATAGCTTTTGTAAACACTACTGATAATCGCTACTTAAAAAAGGTTTCCTTAGAATAAACTAATACGGAAGAGTGAGACCTTCTAACTCAGGTATTTCTATGCTTATATTTATTTACGCAAAGAAACTTACAATTAAACAAATATTTACAAAATGTACAAAATACACAAGAAACAGTTGAGCTATCTGCAGATCGTTACAAACGATCTAGAGATAGCTCAACTGATCCAAATCAGTGCCAGACGGAAGCGTCCCCAAGACGCTGGCGGCATTGCCACGCTGAATAGCAATGCTTATACGCTGCGCCAGATAACCACCAGCTCTTGGGTCACGCGTCACCTCGCTCAGTCGCCTAGACAAAATTTTGAAGACCCGCGAGGCCTCGGTTCCCCACGGACCCAGAGTCTCAACCCCAAGAGGAGCAAATAAGTAGGCTCTGTCGAGACCTGCATATTTGCGCCTCTTGAGATCCTCGGCCAGATCTGCCGCCGCGCCCGCCACAACGGATGTCCTTGGCAGATGAGAAGGCGCAAGTGTGTCGACACACGTAGCTATGCTTAAAATAGGAACCCAAAACCTATGAAAATGTATCCTAAATTATGTTTAATTAAAATAAATATTTTATATTTGTATTTATATCAAGCGGCCGTAAAATAGAGTGGCAACGCAGCTTGTGTAATAAAGGAAAAATAAGTCTATCTCTACTCTATACCAATATAGAGTCAAAAGAAGTTATTTTGACTCTATCTATCGGTTTCTTTTCACTTAACTTTTTTTTTTACTTTTGAGTGATTTTTTTTGTATGTTTGCCTCCGACGAAGTATTTGAGCCATTTTTTTAACATAACCTATGACCTAATTGTACCATACTTCTTGCAAATAAATATATTTCATTTCATTTCATCGGTACAAAATCCAATGATTACGATTTATCATGTACGAACCCACAGTACAATAGGTAAGCAGGTAAATAAGACAGATAAGATATTTGATATGTTTGATAATATCGCGTAAATCTGCGTCAAAGCAGTTTTAAGTGTTGAAATGTTTGCCCTAAATTAAAATTATAATGAAATTACTGCAAATAATGAAGCTACTATTTTTTTTAATACAACCAACTGCAGTGTGTATACTGTGTGTGTGACGTTTCGACGTAGGATTTATTTAATCAACACTCAAAACCAGAGCCAGAGACAGAGCCAGACAGAGCTAGTGGTAGTCCTACTGATGGAACAATCATAAGACCCGCCTGATGTTAAGTGGTAACCATCGCCTCACATACAGGGTTGAAGAATTGAGAGAGGTTTGTGACATTTCAGCAGAGGAGAATTTGTTTGTTCTAGAGTTTCCATTCTCAATGGAGAATATCCCAAGGCAGAAGAGTTTCGCCTGCCTCTCTTTAAAGTTCGGCTGC
The DNA here is from genome assembly GCA_947578465.1 of Thera obeliscata. NCBI lineage: Eukaryota > Metazoa > Arthropoda > Insecta > Lepidoptera > Geometridae > Thera > Thera obeliscata. The sequence continues at coordinate 24,430,322 of OX387914.1, forward strand.
ATCATATCAGCTTTAATTATTATCGTAAGTACTTACCTTTATGCCTATAGTTTTGGTGTAATGTACATATCCACGCGCTTTTGTAGTACATTGTTGTTTGGGCAACTCTGGACTAGGGCATCCTATACTTCGTCTTTCGGTTAGAGGTAGAAAGAATAAAGGTTCTTCGCAGAAACTTCATTGTCGATAAAAATAGCTAAAACTAAGATGGATATGTAAATAGGTAAAAGAATAGGTACAGAGTAGTTCCCATATACCAGTCCATCTCATCAAACCACTTACAAGTTTATTGTTTATGTAAAAGTTAGACAAACAAACTTATAATCCCCACGATGGTAAGCGGTCCACATCACTCATACACACTATCAATATCAGAGGCATTCTTGTTGCGTTAACCACCCTGAAGGATGTCAAAACTTCCAACCAATCCTTTTCAAAGATTTATATAATGTCCCAAAATTTAAGAGCCGAGTGGGATTTGAACCCGTGACCCCCCTTGGTACGGGGCTGCGACCGCTGCGCCATCGGATCCTAATCACACTCGACGAATGACTCTTAGGGACTGTTCGGCGCTAACGTCGTGGATTCAAATCCCGCTCGCTCATAAATATTGGGACATTGTACAAGTGTATGTAAGCACTAAATCCATTTCAATTCCAGCTATACTCGGTATTGTCGCTGGCCCAATGCACCGCAGTACTGGGCGAGGTTGGAGCGCGCCTGAGTCCTGAGAATGTGGACTCCATGCTGACCTTCGGACTGGTGGTGACCGTCACTATCGTCCATACAGTCACGCTGCTCCTCACTGCAATTATGCTTGTCGGGACTTTGAGGGTAAAGTCATTTTCTCTAGACTACTTTAAAGTTAATTCCTTATTACATTGTGAAAACCACAGGAAACGCACTTACCAGAATTTTAAATTTGGAATTTCCAATAACGCCAAAGATATTCAAAAGTTGGATATCAAAGTTTGAGGCAGTTCAATTCATTAGATTTTTTTTTTTATTAAATTGGTTGTTTTTAGTGATGGCCTGTAAACAAAGTGCTGGGCAATACTGTTTACAAAAATAGCTACGTACCTATTCCAAAGAGAGTTTGCAGATTTTGCTCGAAAATATTTAAAATGAATGCAACTACTATTAGTGTAAAATACATTCTTCCGAACACGGCCTAACAATATGTCTAATGTACCTAATTATAAAAATAGCAATGCATTTATATTCGGGCATGTTATGAGGAGGGATGAAAGTCATGTGACTAGGAGAGTGATGAGTATGGATGTGGATAGATATGTGAGCAGAGGTTAGACCAAATAAAACATGGATGAACTGTGTGAAAGATGACATGATGGATAAGAGAGGAGCGAATGCAGAGATGACGGCTGACATATGAGAATGGAGTAGGAAGACATGTTGTGCCGACTCCGCATAAAGTGGGATAAGGGCAGGAAGAAGAAGAAGCTATGCATTTATATTATACGTTTCCAGGAGAAACCTCAACTCATGCGTCCCTGGGTGGTGTGGACATCCATCCAAGTCATCGTTTACCTGATGCTGTTCGTCTTCTGGACCACCATGAGCGTGATCAACCACGCTGGAGGAGACTCTATCCTTCTTTACGTTGTAGAGCTTATGAGCCTTTGTAAGTTCATCTAGATATTTTTTTATAATCTATACTTCTATACTAATATTATAAAGAAGAAAGATTTGCACCTATTTTTGTATGTTTGTAATGAATAGGCTCAAAAAGTACTGGGCCGATTTAAAAAATTCTTTCACCAATAGAATGCTACATTCTTCCAATTTGACATAGGCTACATTTCATTTTGAAAAAAAATAGGGATCCTTGGTAAAATTTGAACAATGTAACCGAAGGTGTAGAAAAATGAGTCTTAAAATGCCTTTCGTCGAATGCGCTGCCGAAACTATTAGCGATAGAACAAAATAATGTACAACAATATTGTCTACCCCGTGCGAAGCCGGGACGGGCTGCTAGTAGATACCTAGCCTCAGTATTAATTTTTCTGCCCGTATCACTACATACCAGACATCTAGGTATATTCCTGTGCTTATCATGATAAGTAGAGTTGCTAAAGGATTTTTTCTTTCACTCACTTCTAAATCGTTCGTCATCTTTGTGCTCACTCCTTTCTTTTTCATAATGTCATGTTTCATACATAAGTATTTATCTTTTCTTTTGTCTTCACTTATTATCCACATCTTTTGGTTGTGGTTTTTAACGTCTTCCGCATTTTACTGGGTTTACTTATGAACCTTCAAAATCAAAATTTTGAAATAGAGTACGCAAGTTTTCTATCCCAATATAATATTATACTTACGCATAATTTTTTTTTATTTTAACTATCACACTAAAATAAAATACACAAAATAACGTAACAACAAATAACATATTAACATATTTTTTACATAAAATTAAATTAACATGTAAAATTTATGTTATCATTGTTAAATTTAAACTAAAGTTGTTTCTGAATTTGAATCAATAATTCACAAATTTTCTTTTCCTGTTTGCAGTGCTAAGATTCTACATGCTAATGCTGGGAGCTAGCTACTACAAGCAGCTTGAAGAGGAGCAATGTGATGGAGAGCGTCTGAAGACCCTCGTCAATCAAGAGGCTTGGTATAACAGTGCTTAGTTCATAACTCTTCCTGCTGAGGTTTTCCCTAGAGACTACAGTATGGGGTTCTTCAAAAAGGGCGTTTTAAAATATTTAAAGGGTCAGCAACGAGTGATGCCTCTGGTGTTGCAAGCGTCCATAGACTAACCGCTTTCCACCAGGTGGGCCGTATGCTTGTTTGCTAACTTAGTTGTATAACAAAAATAAAAAAAAATAACTATATTTTGATTAGATATTGTGTGCATGACATTATGAGTTGTCCAACTGTTTTTGCGACGGTGTCTATTGTTGTCTTTTTCTAACCACCTTAATTCGACAGTGTTCAAATTATTGTCGTCCTTGTTGTTTTAGTTTTAAAGAAAGAGATGGTTATAGAGCGGTAATATACAATCATTAATTGACACCATTATAAATAGAAAACTATAGTGATCAGAAACAGAGGCTGATTTAAAATATATTATTTTTAAAAGAAATGTTATTCTTAAATTGTAACTCTATTGACCAAATACATGCCTGTTTTATATTTATGTAATGAAAATAGAAATAACACGGTTTTCTAAAAAAATATGCATTTTATTTGGTATGACATGGATCTTACAATAATACCATCAAAAATATTTACCTATTTTACAATTGGTAACATCATTTTTATTCTAAACACAGTAAAATTAGTCTTTTCAGAAACATTCATTATACTTGTTTAAAAAAATATATTATTCTAGTGGTATTCCACTAGAATTTTTTTTTTTTTTTATATAATTAATATCAAGCTTAAAATCGTTCTTTCAGATAATAAGAGTGTCCATGTCCAGCAGTGATTTTCACCAACTGATGACCACTATGATACAACTTTATAGAATTAAAATAACTGTTTATCAAAAGTATATATTTATAAGCAATCAACCTTTCACTATTTTGATTTTCAGTGTACTCTAAATTGGTCTTAATTATCACAATAATATGTATTTTAAATCACACATGTTATTCTAAGGCACACCGATTTTTATAAAAACTTCATTATACAACTTTCTTTATCTACCTACCTATCTACGAACAAACCAATTATATTTATTTATATGTCCAGTGTAGGTGGTTTGACATAATTGTCTGGACAGGAGGGCGCCACTATCTGCATCTACGTCTTCATACAAACGCGGTCTCGTTCGCACAAAAACTGAACCAATTTTTAAATGGTGGTTCAGTTTTCAAAGTTTTTTTGCCAAGCAAATGATGCAAATACTAGCCTTTGCTTTCGTATATTCGTTTAGTCTCTAGCATTCACACGCGCTGCTCTTTACGCCAACTAGGATTTAAATAATAAAGTATAGTATAACAAAGGCATTACCTGCCAGTATGTTGAAATAAAAAAAATACAGTATTTGAAGCACACAAAAAAGGTTGCACTTTTAAAGATCTGGATTTGTAAGAGCAGCACACTACATTTTTTTTTTTTTCGAAACTTCAACTGTTTATTCATATCATTTTTGCATGTATTTTTGGTACATATCATGCACCAACCAGTTGGACCCATCCGCCCTGCCAAGTGTGGTGACTGCGTCCTCCCATAACAAAAGGGGAGCTTGTGTCTGATGTACCATGGACGGGAAGCGATAATGTACATCCATTTATTGTGCACCCCGTTATTACTATGCCAGTTGAGCCTCAAGTACACTTCAAATTCAGTCATTGATTTTTGCTTTTTTGTACTGACACTGGATATCTACTTGTCTTTAGACTTTATAGGCCTGATCTGACTTGGTTATGTAAGGTTATGTTAGTACATATCAATTACGCATAAGGCGAGCGAGCAAAGCAAGCGAGCCGCGGCAGCGGCCACCCTAGTGCCAGAAATGTTTTTTTTACAATACCCTCAAAGGCGATCCCATTAAGGACAATTACCAATTCATAAAAAAAGTAACAATTGAATTGTTGAACTGCTACAAGTGAGCAAAGTCAGCCAGCCGCGGCAGTGGATGCCATAGTGCCAGAAATGTTTTTACACTAACCTCAAAGGCAAAACCTCAAAGGTTTTATTAATTAGATTATTGTCCCTTTAGGGACAATAATCTAATTAATAAAACAAAAGTAATTGAACTGTTGAACTGCTACTGTGTACATGTACCTTAACAATTTGAGTGGCAAAAAGTGTATTTGTTTTAACGGGGCGTGTATTAACTGGCCGTACATTAACCGGACTCCCATGGACCCAATTAGCTGTCTGAATATAATTTTTTTCACAAAGTTTTATCTACACACTTTCCTATGCATCCTCTTTTCGCAAAACTCATCATTCATACTCTACCTACATTATACGAAGACAAACATAAATATAAGGCCATGACTACGCGGGATCTCTGTCTCGTGTGTACTTGACTGTGCCGTCCCGTTCCATCTTCACTATCGAGCTCCAGATCAAGATCACCAGGTAAATTTGCAGCACTGGAAAATAGAAAAGATTTTATAAGATTCAAAAGTAATATTTTTACAATTTTTTTTTTATTCAAATAAATAAATGAACACCGGTCGGTATTCCACACAACACTATTTAGCCGAAAAATTAGTGTTGTGTGAAATGTCCACAAAATATTTTTATTGAAGACTTTTTTACTGTTAGAAGACAGATTTTAGTTAACTATACTGGTTTAATAAGCTAATTTATTACAACAAAAAACTCAAAATCCTTTCACCACACTATATCGAAAGAAACTTGTCTTGACAAGAGACAGAACCAAAACTTGTTAATTATCTAATTAACCCTAAGGTATAGTCACGGAATGAAAATGTTCGTCGATTTTCAACTTGATTTGTTCAACGTATCACGATCACATACTACCTTTTGAAACAGAATAGACAGAATACACCGATAAGTTAACGTCACAAATTATGTCAAAATGTCTTCATGATCAAGGCACTGGTGCAAGCGAAAACCGACTCTAAGGGGACGAACATTTTCATACCGCGACAGTACAATTCGTATTTGTAGAAACTTACTCAATTGGAACAGGATGAGGAACAGCTCACTGGCTGACTCCTGCGTGAGGAAGGCGAGGCTGTAGATAAAACCGATGATGGAGTAGCCGATTTCGAAGTACAGGTACACTTTCATTAGCAGCACATGTTTCTGGAAAAAGACGTTGCATGGTAAACATTTAAGTAAGTATTACTGGCTATATATTTGGCTATAATACCTATGAAATTAAATGAAATGATTTATTGTTTGCTTGAAGAATGGTTGTGTACAGGTCTTAAACTAATTGTGTTCACACTCCTCACCGCTTAACTCGGCATGCAAAAATAGAAATAACATAATTTGGTAAGTACATTAGAAAATTAAAAAAAAAAATACGGGTTGCACTCCGGGAGTGCCGGCAGAAGTGAAAACTTGATTATTAACGTTGAGCATGTTTGATATTTTGGAATGGTTAGGGGGGGCTTGTTTGTTATTTGGCACGCTGTAACATACACGAACATTCGCGCAAGCGCCCTGCGCTGCCTAAACGAAACAGTAGGCCCAGGCATACATTTTCGCCGCGCCGTAGAGAGGGGATAGCTGTCTACTCTCCATCTGTCTTACGCTTTTTCGATCAGGTCACGTGTCCTGACGCGCTGACGCGAGTTTAAGATTTTATACCCATTACAGAAAAAGTGCTCAACGCCGCTAAAGAAGTTTTCACTTCAAAAAGAAATAATTGGATGACAATGTCAAAAAATAATTAAGTATTATGTTGATATGTCAAAGTAAAGCTAACACGTAAAGCTAGTCTACACTACCGTACTTGAATCTGTTGGCTACAAATCAAATCAAATCAAAATAGTCTTTATTCAGTTGAATTTCAAGAATCACTTTGAAACGTCTTAATGCTAGGTGAGTCTAGTTGCCAATTCCACGCGATACAATAAAGAAAGAAACCTCTAATGTGAGGAGTTTCAAAGTCTATTTCAAAAGCCTATTACTTCATGTCTATATTGCGCAGCAAAGAGTTTCCCAAGTCTGTGGTGGGTTCAGCTCCAGATAAATAGCATTATATTTTGTTAGTCTGTGCCTTTGCACTAATTTGTTCCATCAACGTAACTTCAGGTATTATAACCGAAGGTCATTGAAAATATTATAGTGATTCGTTTTCTGTCATTTTGGGAAGTCACATAGCTTTTTGATTTTAGTTGTTTTTCTGGTGTTTTTTTGAGTTCTGTTGTGTAATTTCGGTGGTATTTTAACCAAAATTACTTGAGGTCTTAGCTCAAAGTGTTAGCAGTTGGAATTAAAGTGTATTATGTGATATTCTGATTTGATCGAAAATGTTTCATATAGTTTTGGAAAAAAACGACCATCTTTTGTTTCCAAAGCGAATTAGGGTAGAGCCGACTTGTGCCTGACGACTTGACGAAAAAGTATTTTATCTATGTAATTTATCATCATTAAACTCATTAAACTACTCGATACTGGCAAAATTGATCTGAAATGGACAGATGCCATTAATTAAGAAGAAGAATAAAATAATTATAATGCGTTTGCGTACCCTATGTAGAGCCACGATGAAAGTGACAGTCAGCACCAGTTCCAGTGTCAAACCAACGACGTCTACTATGAGCCGGACGAACTCAGACGCCAGCTCCGCTTGGTCACTTTCCGAGGAGTTCCGAATCAGAGAGATGTACAGCGAGAGGAAAGAGGTTGCTATTATCGTCAGCATCTGAAAATGAAAATAAAAATGTAAGACTTCATTTTGAGGGTCTAAGTACTCCTATGAAACGTTGCCAGCCATTTGGGCACACATTGCCTGCGGTGATCTGAACTCTGTTTTCTACCTGTACTAATAATACGTTCAATAACCTGTAATAATACGCTCATTTTTATGTTTATTATTTAATATTTTATTTTAATCATTTCAGGTTTAGTAATACTAGTATTATCTTATCTGTGGTAATACTTAAAAAATTTAGTAAATAATGTGTATCTCCTAGGAAGAAGTCTACTCCACAAAATAAAACTTCGTATTGACATTTTGAGTCGGCTCAACTATTTCTGGAACAAGGAGGTTTAATATACGCCTTTCTTCATGTAGAATTAGATAGATGATGGAGATGTACTCAATCAGAATTAAAAAGGCAGCACATGATGTGTTTATAAGATATACACAAGAAGAAAAATCCTAGCAGAGGTGCCAGAGATGCAAAAATAAGAATTATTTTTTTACTTTAAAAGTGAATATTAAGGCTCACAGGTATGTCAATGAACCGGAGGGCTGAGCCAATAGTAAGTTATTTAGCTCAATTTATAAGTGGGCACGTGATAATATCCTAGTAGAGCTTTTGCAACTCAGTTGCATCATAGGGCGAAGCTGTTTAGTTGCAATTCGAAGGCAAGTGTCGTTCGTTTAGCGTGCCTGGAGAGCAGGCGTGCTAATTTTGAACCTTAAACGTTGTATTCCGATCTCGGCAGCATTGCTACACGACACTGCCGCTGATTTTTAGCCGACTTCAAATAAAAAAAGAGAAGGTTCTCAATTCAGTTGTATTTTTTTTATGTTTGTTATTAGCATAACTTCGTCATTTATAAGCCAATCTAAAAAAAAAGAAACAATATTTCGAGAATTGGCACTCCCAGGGATTTGAAAGGGGTTTTCAAAGTTCTTCTGCAAAACCCTCGTTGCAAAGCCGAAAAAGTTTCATTTTGTACTAAAAAAGCTTACCAAATTGATGTATGCAAAAGCCATGAGACCTCTTCTCAGCGGGAAGCAGAAACAGCATCTTGTTAAGATGGGGATTTCCACGGCGTCCTTGATTTTGTCCCTGAAAATGACAAATTAGATACGTTATTATAGTCGAAATCGAAATCTAACAGAAGTTATAAAATATTTGACCCTAATTTATAATACAGGATGTATAAAGTAAAAACTAAAAATAAAGAAAAAACATCTCCGCTCCTGCACCCGAACGACTGATCTCGCTGTTTCTTGTTAGCATCATTTTTTTTGTATCAAAATTTTGATTGCAACACAATTAAGTAGGTACACAATAGCCCAGCTGATTTAAACAAAAATTAAAACAACATTTTTTGAGCGGAATATTTGAACTACTTAAAGTCCCAAAAATCTAACAGACGGGACTGGGCGACACAAGCTAGTAATAATGTTCGAAAACAATATTTAATTATTTTTTTTTCAAAATTTATCTTAACAGCATTTACTGATCGCTGCCGCAGAACCCTTAAATGTGCGCAAGGCTTAATGCCTTTGGATCGTATTTTGAAAATAATCTTTAAAAAAAATTGTGTTTCCGCCCACGCTATCATTTCAAATCATAGTTTTTATAATGTCCTTATTGTCGGGTTAATTTGTGTTTATTTTCTATAAATTTTGTTATCGTGCAAGGATGTGATAATGACCGGAACAGGATGTAGTCAATGAACCCATGATAAACATATTATTATGAGAGTTCATTAGACTATCGGTGACATCGCTCATTAGTAGGTACATAATTAATTAAATAAATACTGACAATAATCAGAACACTATCTAGCACCAAATTAAGCAGAGCTTGTACTATGGGAACCAGATAGCTGATATTATAAACCTTTGTTTTGTAAATTCATACTAAGAATAGGTACAATATAACACACAGAGAACAAACATCTGCGTTCACCATACAAATACCTACTTGTACTCAGCGGGGATCGAACCCACCGAAGAATCCAGACCTAGGTACGGTTGTCGGCAATAAATATTGCACATCGACTTTTCTACTTTGTAGAGCGCTATCTCTTTCTGACGCACACTACGCTCTACGAAACCGAACTTAGCCGATGTGCAATATTTGTTACCTACTACTTTACTACCAACCGAGCTGAGAGGTCAGTCGAAAAATGAAGTATATTTCTTACCAACATGATGAGAATCTGTTCTCGGTGGGTTCTGGCTCAAAAATGTTGAATCTGGAGCATTATCTCCAACTAACTTTAATGTACCTAGAATAATCTATCCAGATTACTCTAGACACGGTTTTAGGCATAAATATAGCACATCAGCTTCTCTGCTTTCGTATAGAGCGCTTTCTCTTTCTGACGCACACTACGCTCTACGAAACCGAAATTAGCCGATGTGCAATATTTGTTGCTCCCCCACTATATTTCTCTACCGATGGGTCATAAAAGAAACATTAATTTCGCGAAAAATACACTCATCTGGTACTAAAATACTTTAACTCCGAATTAAACTGTTTTCGTCACTTTAGCGAGAACAATAAAAATGTAATTAGTCTTGATTGGCTGGATGGCAGGTTTTAATTCGTGTTTTTTTATGCCATAGCAGGCAGACGATATAATGTTTCATAATTCTGAAAATATAACAGTGAGAGAGATACTGAAATTGACCAACAAGTCAATATTCCGTTCCTACATGTTGGCCCCTCGGCCAGTCTGAATAATGTGTCTCAATAATTTTTAATATTTTTAGTGACGTGTACCTAACCTTTTATACTTGTTACCAATAAATTAAAATGAAACTGAAACTACTGGAAGTGAGACTGTGACGGTTTTTTACGTTTTTTATCACATTAAAACTAAAACTTGGATTAACCACCTAACATTAGGTGCGCCATTGCTTGTTCCATCAACGAGTTGTATAAAAAAAAAGCGGCCAAGTGCGAGTCGGACTCGCCCATGAAGGGTTCCGTAGCAGTAAGTAATATAATAATAAAGAAGTTCTAGTAGTTCGTCGAAAGGTACATTGCGGTTTACGATTAATGACGTATTAAAAAAAAACTACTGGCTAGATTTCGTTCAAACCAAATATCGTTGGAAGTTTACATAGTAATGTACAACATATATAATATTTTTTTTAGTTTTATCATTCTCTTATTTTAGAAGTTAGAGGGGGGGGACTAATTTTTTTCCACTTTGGAAGTGTCTCTCGCGCAAACCATTCAGTTTAGAAAAAAACTATATTAGAAACCTTAACATCATTTTTGAAGACCTATTCATAAATACCCCACACGTATAGGTTCGATGAAAAAATTTTTTGAGTTTCAGTTTCATGTAGAGGGACCCCCAAAATTTATAGTTTTTTTTCTATTTTTGTGTAAAAATCTTAATGCGGTTTACAGAATACATCTATTCGCCAAGTTTCATCAGTCTAGCTCTTACGGTTTCGGAGTAAAATGGCTGTGACACGGACGGACAGACAGACAGACAGATAGACGAATCTATAAGGGTTCCGTTTTTGTCATTTGGCTACGGAACCTTAAAAACCCAAGAGCAAATGCAAGAACTTATGAAGTAGACAGGTACTGCAACAAACATTACACGCAATTCCCACAGCCCAGTTACCGTAGGAGGCAGATTACACACCGATTATGTTAGATTGTGTATTGCAGCTTATGATTACGTCTGTTTGTGTCACTGTGGTTTGCAGTAATTAGGGATTAAAGAACCAGCTACTTTATTTGTTTGAGGTATAGAAATTCTAGAAGAACTAATACAGTAGCTCTATGGCATAATAGTGCCAAAATCATAATAATTTGCCATGCCTATTATTTACATAGAAAAGGTACGCTGTAAGTATAGTGGCGGAATGAAAATATTCGTCGATTTTCAACATGATTTGTTCAACGTATCACGATCACATACTACCTTTTGAAACTGAATAGACAGAATACACCGATAAGTTAACGTCACAAATTATGTCAAAATGTGTTCATTATCAAGGCAATGGTGCAAGCGAAAACCGACTCTAAGGTGACGAACATTTTCATACCGCGACTGTAAGTACATGGACGTCGTCGTCGTGAAGTCAAAGATAAGTTATGTTTCAATTAGTTTTATTGTAACCGATGCCCAAATAATATCAAAACTGACAGATGAGACTAGTTTTTGATTGCAACAAAAGATACGCACCTCAGAGCCTATGATGGTATGATGATTTGTGGTTCATAAAGGTCTCTGCCCACAACTACGATTGCGACAAGTCGATAAGTGATATTGTTTCCTGTTAACGCCATTTCTGGTTTCCAAGAGGTCGTTATCGTACCTACTTCATGATCTCATACCTCCATCTCCTTTCCACTATAGGACTAGCAGACGACCACCCATACCAGTAGGCCTACCACAAGCTCTGTCTGGCTCTGTTTCTGTTTCTGGTTTTGAATCTGGGTGAGTGCTCACCAGTGCATTATACTGTGTGTGTGACGTATTGACGTAAGATTTATTTAGTCAACACTCACACAGACTCACAACCGTAACCGGAGACAGAGCCAGACAGAGCTTGTGGTAGGCCTACAAACAGTTGAGTATACCACCCATTCTCACAAAACGTTTTGGGTCCACTTTTAACATGCGAACATTCAAAGAGTGGAACTCACTGCCGTCGTCTGTTTTCCTTGGACAATAGAATCTGGATCTCCAAAGGCTAGAGTGAATAGGTGTCTTCTAGACTGTCCTGCTTCATCATCGCTTACAATCAGGTCAGATCGTGGCCAAAATATGTATTAAATATTAAAAAAATGGTCTGATGGACATCGCCTACGCTGTTGGGTAAAACCCGCTAACACAATTTAATAGGTTTTTCGGCTCATGATGCCTACGTTTTTATCAGATTTGCCTCCTAACGATGAATCAGAGTACTACGCACGATACATTTTCTACAGGGTGGTTTTTTGAGAAGGGTGATGGCCAAGTCGGAAACCACGAGAGTTAGGGAAAATTTGTGAAAGGAGTCATGCCCTCGATTTATAAGAAAATCAAAACTATAAATACTATTCTTAAATATTTCATTTACTAAATATAATATTTAATTTATGTTATGAGGAGGGATGAAAGTCATGTGACTAGGAGAGTGATGAGTATGGATGTGGATGGGTATGTGAGTAGAGGTGGAGCAAAGAAAATATGGATGAATTGTGTGAGAAAAATGGCATGCATAAGAGAGGAGTGTATGAGAAGAACAGAGATGACGGCTGATAGAGAAGAATGGAAGAGGAAGACATGTTGTGCCGACCCCACATAAAGTGGGATAAGTAAGAAGAAGAGTCACGATTTAATTCATTCATGATAAACAACAAATCAACAGCGGATCCAAACAGCGAACAAATCTAGTTTATCATTTAACGTTTCGTTTGCTCGACAAATGATACCATTAGCTAAATGTAATATCGGAATCTATTCAAATCGGAAGCGTCCTCAAGACACTGCCACGATATATTTTGGTGGCCATCTTTGCTCATAGCTCATTGTCATACGGCAGACTGACCAGCCCCATAAACTCATATAATTTGATAGTACTCTGGTCATAATACATGTAATATTTTCCCTTTATCTATTCATTCCGTGCATTTCATACAGCTATGATAAGACAACGTGCATTGTAATGTTCCGTACAATTACGTGGACAGTATCCTTGAATTCCGCAATTATCTTCTCATCTGTAGTAGCTCTCAAACTTATATTTATTGACAAATTACAAGTGCGAAGTTTAAACGAAGTCTAAAAGGTCCAGACTAGCCCCATAAAAAAAATCCCCCATAAAAAATCCTATTTTACGCAAAGTCCTTTAAATTTAAGAATAAAAAAAAGTCTCATTCATCAAATCGTTTCAGCAATTTGGTTAAGAAGTCGGTTTTTCTAGTTTTTTTAAACTTATATTTGCACCAAACATTAAGGTAAAACTAAGGCAACGAGTACAAAACAGAATACCTTTATGGTGATGACCACATGGCACTTCTTTTTGTCGTGCACTAGCTCTTTCGAACAAATGTGGTGAAAGGATTTTAATTGCGCTTTAATGAAGCTTGTTTCGTGCACTTTCATTATCATAGGCATATATAATTCATGTTGTTATTTTATATGATTGTTTAAATGTTTTATTTAGTAAAGATTGAGCACCACAGTAATGTGGTCAGACAACGAGGTAAACCATCTAGATGAACACTCGTTAGCGTGGATTGAGCGATTGTTACGTAAATGTGATGTTATCAAGGTTATACTACGTACTTAGTTCTACGTAACTTGGCGTTGGTAGTTCCATTTTTAAGTTCTTTAGCACCCAATAAATAAATAATAAATAAATATTGTGGACACAACACTATCTAGCCCCAAATTAAGCAGAGCTTGTACTATGTGAACCAGATAGCTGATATAATACCTATATATAATTTTGCAGAATGCAGAGCTACTACCAACTAAGCTGAGAGGCCAGTCAAAATAGCCAATGCCAACTTCACTGCTATTATTCAATTCAATTCATTTATTTCAGATCATATTATCCATAATTTGTTAGTAAATACAAAGTTAAAGTGTTAGTAACAATAAATACAATTTAACAAAAATAACAAATACGACCTACGACTACTGAATGTGAAGCTGAACCAGCCACCACATTAGAGGACACTCCACCCGGTCCGCTACAACGCGCAAGATGCTGTTGGAACTGCTCCGGACGCGGCTTAACATCGAGGTGGCTCTCTTTCGAATAATGGCATGATAACCGTATGTGTGAGCATCAGCAAACATGCCTGATGCGCTGCAGAACCTCGGCAGCCCCAACAACATCCTGAAAGCGTTGTTATACTGTACGCGCAGGGCGTTGATTGCGCAGGGCGTTGATATTATGATTAGTTTTTATTTGTAAAAGGATCATATAAAAAAACGGTAGGAACTAAGCCGTAGTTTGTTGCCTGTTCTCAGCCCATATTCACGTTATAAGACGTTTCAAAGTGATCCTTGTGATACTACTGAATAAATACATTTTTACTTTGACTTTGAATGGTCATCAGATCTATCATAGGTTTTTTTTTCAAACGCTAGGGAAACAGAAAAATGAAACTAAGCTATCTAATACGATTGTTCTAGGTGTTTTATTACGCGTTGCTTTACTTACGACACGTGTGAGTTAGGTATTTATAAAAAATCGGTTATCTGTAAAGGCGGTTTACAGACGATAGTTGAACGTGATAACGTCATAAAAAAATACACAGATGTCGAACGCTGCCGAACGCGGAGGCCGATTGTGCCTCTTTGTCGCTCGTTCCGCGCTCTCGCTTGCACTTGAGCGCCTCAGAGCGAGGTAACGCCGCATGAGTCATGTTTTTTCGTGCGTGCAGCCGGCTCCATCGAATTATAAGACGTTGTCACGTCAAAAATAAGAACTGGTTATTTAAAAAAAAACACGAGTGCAAGTGTTTTCGTAGTCCTTTAGTTCCAAAACTCGACAATAGATGGCGTTCTCTGTGAAACCCTTGAGTTCTCAGGTTCTCACAGAGCTTAGTTTTTGCTTCATCTAAATATCTTGGGTACACTTAGAGATGGGTTTTTGCCTAGGCATTTATGGACGTATTGAGTAAATGCCGAGTAAACGTCCATTTACGCCCAGTAAACGTCCCAAAACAGGGCGGATATATTTTTATTGTAAAATATCGCAAAATTCAAAAATTATGACACAATGCTAAGTTCAAATGACTAAAAAGGTTTTTTTTAAGTTAATCTATAATCATCATCAGGCTGAAGAAGTCCACTGCTGGACATAGGCCTCCCCTTCACATTTCCAGGAAGAACGATTCTGAGCCCTTTCCATTCACCGACTTCCTGCGATCTTAACAATGTCGTCAGGCCATGTGGTGGGTGGGCGCCCTACTTTTCGTCTTCCGGTTCGTGGTCGCCATTCGAGAACCTTTATTCCCCAACGGTTGTCGGTTCTTCGAGCTAAATGACCTGCCCATTGCCACTTCAATTTACTAATTCTAAGAGCTATGTAGGTGACCTTGGTTCTTCTACGGATATCCTCATTTCTGATTCTATCACGTAGTGAAACTCCCAGCATAGCTCTCTCTATATATAGCTCGTTGCGCGACTTTGAGCTTGTGTACGAGCCCAATAGTTAGCGACCACGTTTCAGTTCCGTAAGTCATCACTGGCAAGAAGCACTGATTAAAGACTTTTGTCTTGAGGCGTTGCGGTACCTGCGACAAGATGTGGCGCAATTTCCCGACGCTGCCCATCTGAGTTGGATTCGTCGGCTGACCTCTTTGTCGAAGTTGGCTCTACCTAATTGGATCGTTTGACCCAAATTAACATGAGCATTAGACATGATTTTTGTCTTGGTCATGTTCATTTTTTTAGACCCACCTGTTGGGAGACAATTTTGAGGTCTCTGAGCATTGTGCCTTCCAGCGACTCCGCCATTATGACTATTTAGTCATAATGGCGGAGTTGCTGGAAGACTGGAAGACGTCGGTAAATCGAAGGTGAGTGATGAATTCGCCGTTGATGTTAATGCCATACCTTGTCCAGGACACGAGCTTGAAAATATCCTCCAGTGCCGAGGTGAACAGTTTCGGAGATATGACATCCCCCTGTCTCACCCTTTTTTGCATGTGGATTGGATTTGTACTCTGGTCCTGAAGTTGGATAAACATTGCGGCATTCCTGTAGATACATTTCAACACTTCGATATACCTATAGTCAATTTGACACCGCTGGAGCGACTGTAGCACTGCCCAGGTTTCGACTGAATCGAAGGCTTTCTCATAGTCCACAAACGCTAAGCAAAGTGGCCGATTATACTCCTCAGTCTTCTGTAAAATCTGCTGTAGCGTATGGATGTGGTCTATGGTGCCTTTCCGGAACCCGGCTTGTTCGGGAGGCTGAAAGTCATTGAATCATCGAGCCAGACGATTGGTAACTACTTTCGAAACAGCTTATAGACGTGGCTAAGATAGTCAGATAGTCTCATCAGAGAGATGGGCCTATAGTTCTTTAAGAGGGTGTTATTACCCTTCTTGGAGAAGAGCACCACTACGCTCCTGCCCCACGCTTCAGGCGTCGTACCCTCGAGGATGACAGAATTAAAAAGCTTCTGAAGAACCTCAAGTATCGGCGTTCCGCCTGCTTTCAGAAGATCTGTCGTTATTCCGTCTTCCCCCGGTGCCTTGTTACTCTTTAGCTGCTTGAGAGCCGTTCGGATCTCATATAGGCTGACGAAAGTAGCGACTTCCTAATTCAACTGAATAGCGGCTGTGCAAAAGCTTTTTGAAGATGGGTAGAGATATCACTTTTCTGATATCAATAGGAAGAGAGTTCCAAATACGGATAGCTTGTACAGTGAATAAGTGCTTATAGAAAGAATAAGAGTGGACAGGAAGTTGTAGAGTTTCAGAAGACCGTAAGGTACGAGAGTTAGAAAGATTTAGGTATTCAAAGCGTTGAGATTAGTTTAACTTTTAGATAAGGGGGGTGGAGGGGTTAAACATGAAACTGTACAAGAGGGAAAGGAGACGAGTATTCCTGCAAAAACGAATAGGCAACCACTTAAGCTTATTACAAAAATCGGAAACATGGTCATATTTGCGTAAACCAAATATGAACCTAATGGAGAAGCAATGGTCAAGCATCAACTTCTACATCCAGAATATTTGAATTAAACCTGACTTTATTATGATAGTACAGTATGGAGCAGTAAGTAAGAGAATTCAGCTAGGTTGGGCGGTATTTGGGAAACTTCGTCAGTTCTTCTAGTAACCCATCCCACAGTGCTCAAAAACGAAAGCCAGTGCGTCCTACCAGTTATAATAACACGTGGACACTGACGGGTTCATAAATTAAAAGTCGCTCAACAAGCTATGGTTAAGGCTATGCTCAGAGTCTCTCTCAGAGATCGGACTCGGACTCGGACTCGGACTCGGACTCGGACTCGGACTCGGACTCGGACTCGGACTCGGACTCGGACTCGGACTCGGACTCGGACTCGGACTCGGACTCGGACTCGGACTCGGACTCGGACTCGGACTCGGACTCGGACTCTCGGACACGGACCCGGAACCCGACCGAACCCTTACCCTTACCCTCATTTACCCTTACCCATTACCCGACCCGGGCTCGGGCTCAGGTAAATGGAACGACGAAACGACGTAACGACGCATGAGTCATGTTTTTTCGTGCGTGCAGCCGGCTCCATCGATTTATAAGACGTTATCACGTCAAAAACTTTTTTTGAGTTTCAGTTTTAAGTATACCCCCAAAATGTATAGTTTTTTTTCTATTTTTGTGTAAAAATCTTAATGCGGTTCACAGAAAATATCTACTCGCCAAGTTAAATTAGTCTAGTTCGGAGATTTAGTCAGAGAATTAGTCTCTTACGGTTTCGGAGAAAAATGGCCATGACATACGGACGGACAGACAGACATGACGAATCTATAAAGGTTCCGTTTTTGCCATTTGGCTACGGAACCCTAAAAAGGGCGCTATCATGAATACTGTACTTAGTAAGTTATGCAACACAAAGTTCGATAATAGTACAAATCGATTGAAAATGCATTCTAGGAATGAAAAACATCTGCTTAGTTGTTTGTTGTTCAATTGAGTTGTTGAGTTTATGAAAGAGAGGTCGGCCAATAGGTATAGTAAAAAACTTTTACATTTATCTTTCTTTTAGATTCATTTATCTTCTTATAGATTCGTCATGTCTGTCTGTCTGTCCGTCCGTATGTCACAGCCATTTTTCTCCAAAACTGTAAGAGCTAACCTGATGAAACTTGGCGAGTAGATGTATTCTGTAAACCGCATTAAGAGCGGGTCGTGCGAAAATTTGAGATTTGTTTTAAAAAAATTCATAACTAAATAACTAAGTGACATTTTAAAAATCGCAAAAGGACTAATTGTAGACTATACATTTGAGATTAATTCGAATTTAAGTGTGTTAAAAATATATACTATTTAACATGACATTCTATTTAACGCTGACATACGATTTTCATTAGCGTTAAATAGAATGTCATGTTAAATAGTATATTTTTTTAAGATTTTTATTTTTTTACACAAAAATAGAAAAAAAACAACAAATTTTGGGGGTCCACATAATTGAAAGTGAAACTCAATTTTTTTTTTTCATCACATCCATACGTGTACATAATTACGTAACATAATTTTTGTAAATCTATGAATAGGTTTACAAAAATTATGTTGAGGTTTCTAAAATCTTTTTTTTCTAAACTGAATAGTTTGCGCGAGAGACACTTCCAAAGTGGTAAAATGTTGGTCCCCCCCCTCTTACTTCTAAAATAAGAGAATGATAAATCTAAAAAAAATATATAATGTACATTACTATGCAAACTTCCAACGGTATTTGGTTTGAACGAGATCTAGTGAGTATTTTTTTTTATACGTCATAAATCTTAAACCGCAATTTACCTTGCGACGAACTACAAGAACTTTTATATTATGTTACTTGTTGCTACGGAACCCTTCATGGGCGAGTCTGATTCGCACTTGGCCGCTTTTTTACAAATCAAATCAATTTTTTTTTTTTTTTTTTAACATAGATAGCTAAGCATTTGGCTGCCATCACACCTGATGGAAAGTGAGTGAGTGGGATATTTGTTTTAGGTCATATTATAAGAATAGTATAAACAAAGTAACATAGTTTTTAATCCTTTTTCGCTTAAATCTTTCTTTTTCTCGAAGTCATGGTATATAGTATAGTATGCAACTCTTGAATAAAACGGATCTATATCGAGGACCATGAATCACTTGCGTCGTTGAGGATTCTAACATTCAATCATCATGAATCACTCCCTGTGGTCGTGATTCAGTCGTTAGAATCCTGCACTTGCTCGTGATTCATCTTTGTTCCTCGATTTAAATCCATCTTTTGTTCACTAGTAGCATAATATACTATTATAATACTTACAAAAAACGTTGATTTTGGTATACCTATTACCTATTTTTTTTAACTTAAAATGACGTACTAAAGTAAAAAAAAATAAAAAAAAAAAATTTATATTGCTGCAGTGTATGTGTGCAAGTTTATATTTTAAGTTGTAGACGCATCAGGTATTTAACTGGTAAGGAAAACGAAGTATGTTTATTTACTATTTATTATTTGGATATTTGTTTGTAACCCGCATACTTATACATATAATCAGTAACCCAAAAAACATATCATGCTAATGGAAGGAAAGTTTTTTTTTTATATTTGTAATCATCATGCCTTTTATTGAATTTATTTATTTATTTATTAAATGACCAACTATGGAATAATGTAGATACATATATATATATATATATATATATATATATATATATATATATATATATATATCTTACACCTTTAAACGAGAAAATCTTGTATATTATATTTAGGATCTCGGAAATGGCACCAACGATTTTCATGAAATTTAGTATACAGGGGTTTTCGGGGACAATAAATCGATCTAGCTAGGATTTATTTCTAGAAAATATCGGCGTTCGGAGTTTAGAACAAACAACTTTTTCGTAATATCATTACTCCTAGCGCCATCTGTTGCTCAAAAGCAAAAACTAAGCTCTGTGAGAACCTGAGAACTCAAGGGTTTCACAGAGAACGCCATCTATTGTCGAGTTTTGGAACTGAAGGACTACGAAAACACTTGCACTCGTGTTTTTTTTTAAATAACCAGTTCTTATTTTTTCATCATTCATAAGTACCTAAGTTATCAAAAAAATACCGAGCGAAGCTCGGTCACTAACTGCTAGTAAATATATATATACACATTCAGAAAAATAACATCGGATTCGTCATGACCCATATTTTCACAACACAACATATTACTACATATTACTCTTATTTATAATTTAGGCATTGTTATTAATATGTACTGGATTATATTGTGTGCTTTGCTTATGTAGTAAATAAATAAATGTTTATGTCTATGTCTATATGTTTTCCCGGAAGATACCTATTAGTATGATTACCTACTTGCAATTGAAATAAAATAATTGTAGGTACTCAAAAACATGCATGAGGTTTTATTTCATATTTTCAGTAGGATCGGCAACATGTCATGGTACACTTGTATACACTTGCAGTGCAACTATAAACCTTTATTGCTTTTACATCATACATGCACGGTAAGTAGGATTTACTTTAGCGCAAAGAGGCTGTGTAAGTAGGCGTGTGCCGCTCAGTGCATTTGTAAATGTGTTCCATTTTCAAATCACTTTACCGTCACACTATGCTTGATAAGTCATTACTTATCAAGCATAGTGTGACGGTAAAGGGTAGTTTATTACAGTTCAAGTTATGCAAACCAGCTTGGTGAAACAATCTCTGAAACTGAATGACACTGAATGACACTGAATGAAACTGAATGAAACTGAATGAAACTGAATGAAACTGAATGAAACTGAATGAAACTGAATGAAACTGAATGAAACTGAATGAAACTGAATGAAACTGAATGAAACTGAATGAATTTGAATGAAACTGAATGAAACTGAATGAAACTGAATGAAACTGAATGAAACTGAATGAAACTGAATGAAACTGAATGAAACTGAATGAAACTGAATGAAACTGAATGAAACTGAATGAAACTGAATGAAACTGAATGAAACTGAATGAAACTGAATGAAACTGAATGAAACTGAATGAAACTGAATGAATCTGAATGAAATTGAATGAAAATCCGGTCCGGACCCGGACCCGGACCCGGACCCGACTCGGACTCGCGGACTCGCGGACACGCGGACTCGCGGACTCGCCGACTCGCGGACTCGCGGACTCACGGACTCGCGGACTCTCGGACCCAGACCCGGAACCCGACCGAACCTTTACCCTTACCCTCATTTACCCTTACCCTCATTTAGCCGACCCGGGCTCGGGCTCAGGTAAATGGAACGACGAAACGGCGTAACGACGACTGAGTCATGTTTTTTCGTGCGTGCAGCCGGCTCCATCGATTTATAAGACGTTATCACGTCAAAAACTGTAAAGTCTTTACAAAACATTGGTCCGGAATTCAAAATAATCGTGGTTTTATAAAAAAAGTTGTATTCCATTCTAACCAGCCGATGACGATTCCTATTTATGCCAATTATGACGCAAAAAGCAGTAGTTAATATTCTTGTTTGTGTTGTGTTGATTAATCAACCTGATCTTGAGCAGTGACCTGCACAATTATATAACCCCAAAGAAATAAAAACAGTTATTCTCTGCCTATTATTACATTACCACATAGAAGACGTGCCCTTTGCCATTGCATGCAATGCGTCCATCAATCAGACGTAAAGTGGCAGTCAAAATATAAAAATAGTTCTATTTCTTTCTAAAGCTTTGTCCACACTGTGGCCTTTTCCTGTTCAACATTCTTTTTCATCTTTCTGAGATGACGGCTGATAGAGGAGAACATGTTGTGCCGACCCCACATAAAGTGGGATAAGGGCAGGAAGAAGAAGAAGATATCAATTTTGTCTAGCGCATTCAAGTGTTGCGTGCATCAAAACGCATGCCACATCAGTCGTAGAGTTGTGACAGACGACGAGAAAAGTATATTTACTAAAATAATATGTGTGCTGCTTACTTGAATAAAACTACGAAAATTGTGGATTAGGGACTACCAGAAAAAACTCAAAAAGGAAAAACGCTTAAACTCGCAGATTATCTTGTCTATTTTATTTGCATTAGTTTTTTATTTTGATAGTAGGAAACTTCTGCAAACTTCAATACTTTTAAGTAGACATTTAATTTATTATGCTTATACATATATTAAGCTTCCCTGTCATCGTCTGTTAATTTGAGATGTTGACAGCTGTTGACAGCTTTGTTGAACCGAAATCCACGGTTCGCGGGAACACAAGTGTCAAGGCCTTGCGTTACACTTTCGGCATGCGACACGTGCGCTGTTGAATGCGCTATGACGCATACCTTTGTTGAACGAAAAAAGGCACAGTGTGGACTTTGATTTACGATCGTTTATTCTTCCTTGTCACTATTTTTTTCTAACTTCAGCCACATGTGCAACAGACTCGTCTAAGAAGGGATGCGATTTTTTGTGTTCGATGAAATAATATAACATCTTGCTCTTCTATTCTTATTATTCAAAAACGATAAATGGTCGATGCACAAAAACGTTTTTGCACATGTCAGCTTTTTGTACGGCTTTTGAGTGTGGTTATGTTCAAATACTAGGTAATTATTATTATAGCTAAGTAATTACTTAACTACTTAGCTGATAAACAAAAATATATTAAATAACACTAAGCTGCACTAACGGATGTAGCATAAGAAGTATTTACAAAACCTCAGCATAAACTTGCCTTTCAAATGTTTAACGTATAGGTATTGCTGTGCCACCACTTTGAAAATTAAAAGTAAGCAGCATCTTACAAATACTAAACGGTTGTTAATTTAGTTAAACATCTGTCAAATATTTACATACATACATACATAAAATCACGCCTCATTCCCATGGGGGTAGGCAGAGATCACGGATTTCTACTTGATACGATCCTGACCCACCTCTTTCGCTTCATTCACTCTCATAAAATTCTTCATACATGCTTGTCGGATTAGGGTTTTTTTTATTAATATTTAAAGTTGATTATTAATTAGTGAAACCAGCCTTAAGTGCGATTACACCTAACTCTTAACCAGCTATGTCCCACTGCTAGTCTAAGGCATCTTCCATCATTTATAAGTTTGTTCCTTACGGCGTGAAAGTGATTGTTACAAGGATGTTTTAAGAGCCTTCATAAGATACAAGTTTTTATAAACCTTTAGTTTTTATATAAACGCTTAGTTTTTTGTTGCTGGACTGAAAAACATGGTATTAAGTGAACGTGAATTAAATGAATGGTCTCGGTCCAAAGCACTTGCTAGGTCTTCTCGTATCGTGTCACTGATTCTTTCGAACCAAGTGTGGTGAAAGGAAGTGCGCCTCAAAGAGGTTGTAAGGTTATCTCAGGGTTTCCCTTTCTCATGCAACTGGCGTAGTCCTGCCACTTAATACAATGACTACAGGAAAACCTCCATCATCATTAAACTTCTCATGATCATAAATAATTGTTTTTTTTTATTTTCTAATTTCCGTGATTGTGAAAAGTGAAGTGAAGAGGTTTTCCCCGAAGACTATCGCTTAGGTTTACCTACTTAGCACAACCATCTAACTTCATCACTTTATTCTAGAATAAAAGAGAATTTAAAATCGAAAAGTCAACGCGTTTGTGATCTGGTAATTGACGGCGTCCATAGGCAATGGTATCATAATGCACTTTGATATTTTTATTTGACTTTTGAAAAAGAATAGACAGATTTCGTGGCATAAAGGCTACATGAAAAAAAATTATATAAGTAATTAAATCAGCTATCTGGTACCCATAGCTCAGCTGGTTCAGCTCTACTTAGATTGGGGCTAGATAGTACAATACAACACAATTCGCCAGGTACAATACAACAACACTATTTATTAATTTACAACAATATTTATTTATTTTATTCAGGTAATGTTTTGCTGTCAAATATGACAGTGATATTAACAGCATTTGAATGATCGCCACCGGAGAACGCTTAGATGTGCTTAAGGCATACACTAGTTAACTAAGCCGCATAGGCAAGGAGAGCACTGGTGGTCTAGTGGTAGCGGCCCCACCTTCCGATCCGAAGGTCGTGGGTTCAAATCCAGTCGTGTACTAATGAGTTTTTCTGTCGAAAAATTTATGTGTACTATGCCAGTACTCTCAAATCGGTGAAGGAAACATCGTGAGAAAACCGTTGTGTCGTAGAACCTAAAAAAGTTCGAGCAACACGTGTCAAGGGTCACGCAAAAAGAGCCCGCCAGTGTCCAACTTACGGAAAATCCAGCCCTCTGTGTCAAGCGCGGATGATAAAAATTTGCCGAATTTTTTTTATGCAAGTCCTATCGTGTCACTGATTCTTTTAAATTTCATGTGTGTCTCAGAGAGGCTCATTTCATGCAAGTGGGTAATAGATGTAGAGCTAATAATATTAAAATATTTTATCTTAAATACCATGAACCGTGATAGTATCATAAAATATGATACTTCCATCAAGACTGACACCCAAGCTGAGTACAAGTTAAGTACGCCTGACTGGCAGACTATGACATTCCACACTAATGACCAGTAAGTAATCATTATGTACTTGTTCCAAGAAATAAATAGATTATATATCTAGTTAAATACATAGATAGTGGGTACACTGAGAAAAAAACTAGGTTAATGTTAACCTACAGGTAACGGTAAATGCAAAAATTAGGTAGTTTTAACCTATATTAGGTAGATATTACCAACTTTTTTAAAACGGACTTGGTAAATACAACCTACAGCGTTAGGTAGTACATGAAATTAGGTATTTTTGACCTAATAAAGGTTAAAACTACCCAATATTATTAGGTTTACGAAAATAAACCCAATAAAATTTTACTATTTACCCAGTATTTTACCAACTAAAATCGAATATTTATATAACTATATCATCATTACCTAATCTTGGGTAAAAACGACCGATTTTAGGTTTGTAAAACGGTTATAAAAACCTAATAAAAATGAAATACAACCCTGGATTTGTTAAATTGTTAACCGACTTCAAAAAAAGGAGGAGGTTATGTTATAGCATGTGTCATGTATCCGCATCTTTACCTACAGATCGGTCAAAACTACCTAATCTTTGGTAAAAATCAACTAAATTATTGTAAAGGTTTCCGTAAATGGCACAACGGAACCTACATAATAGGTAAAAACAAGTAATCTAGTAGGTATTTTTTTGATTAACCTACAAAATAGGTAAAGTGCAATTTTTAACTGGGTGATAAACCTGATATAATAATAAGAATTCGGTTAATACTACCTAGTCAATATTGAGCTGTAGGTTAAACACAACATATTGCGCACCGTAACGTACCATAAGGTTAAAGTTAACACATAAAAACCTAATTATTGTGTTAAATTTACCTAGTTCATTATGAAAACAATATAAACCTAATATTGGTGTTAAATTAACCGTGTAATAGGGTAACACAAACATATCCATTACGTAAAAAATACCTTGCCAGAAGGTAAGCGTTAGTAATATTTTGTGTAATGGCGTAACCAACATATTTGGTCTCGATGACCTATTTATTGGGTTACCTTTACCCAGTTAGTTGGTTGCTGTAACCTTCTTCGTTTAGGTAATATTAATCTATTTTGAGCGTTAATTTAGGTCAATACTCTGAATCGTGAATCGGTATCAGTAACCTATTAATTAGGTAACGTTAATCTATTTTGAGAATAGGAAAAACCTATTTTATAAGTTACGAATACCCAGTGAATAGGTTTCAGTAACTTTTTAATTAGGTAACGTTCATCTCTTTTGAGCGTTGGTATAACCTACTTTGTAGGTTACGAATACCCAGTAAATCGGTTTTGTGGACCTATTAAATAGGTAATGTTAATCTATTTTGAGCATAGGTGTAACCTACTTCGAAGGTTACAAATACCCAGTGAATTGGTTTCGGTAATCTATTAATTAGGTAACGTTAACATATTTTGAGCGTAGGTATAACCTACTTTGTTGGTTACGAATACCAAGTGAATCGGTTTCGGTTACCTTTTAATTAGGTAAAGTTCATCTATTCTGAGCGTTGGTATAACCTACTTTGTAGGTTACAAATACCTAGTGAATCGGTATCAGGAACCTATTAATTAGGTAACGTTAATCTATTTTGAGAATAGGAAAAAAGGTTACGAATACCCAGTGAATAGGTTTCGGTAACCTTTTAGTTAGGTAAAAATCATCTATTCTGAGCGTTGGTGTAACCTACTTTGTAGGTTACAAATACCCAGTGAATCGGTTTCGGTAACCTTTTAGTTAGGTAAAATTTATCTATTCTGAGCGTTGGTGTAACCTACTTTGTAGGTTACGAATACCCAGTGAATCGGTTTCGGTAACCTTTTAGTTAGGTAAAATTCATCTATTCTGAGCGTTGTTGTAACCTACTTTGTAGGTTACGAATACCCAGTGAATCGGTTTCGGTAACCTTTTAGTTAGGTAAAATTCATCTATTCTGAGCGTTGTTGTAACCTACTTTGTAGGTTACGAATACCAAGTGAATCGGTTCGGTAACCTTTTAATTAGGTAAAGTTCGTCTATTCTGAGCGTTGGTATAACCCACTTTGTAGGTTACAAATACCTAGTGAATCGGTATCAGGGACCTATTAATTAGGTAACGTTAATCTATTTTGAGAATTGGAAAAAAGGTTACGAATACCCAGTGAATAGGTTTCAGTAACCTTTTAATTAGGTAACGTTTATCTATTTTGAGCGTTGGTATAACCTACTTTGTAGGTTACGAATACCCAGTGAATCGGTTTTGTGGACCTATTAAATATGTAATGTCAATCTATTTTGAGCGTTGGTGTAACCTACTTTGTAGGTTACGAATACCCAGTGAATCGGTTTCGGTAACCTTTTAGTTAGGTAAAATTCATCTATTCTGAGCGTTGGTGTAACCTACTTTGTAGGTTACGAATACCCAGTGAATCGGTTTCGGTAACCTTTTAGTTAGGTAAAATTCATCTATTCTGAGCGTTGGTGTAACCTACTTTGTAGGTTACGAATACCCAGTGAATCGGTTTCGGTAACCTTTTAGTTAGGTGAAATTCATCTTTTCTGAGCGTTGTTGTAACCTACTTTGTAGGTTACGAATACCCAGTGAATCGGTTTCGGTAACCTTTTAGTTAGGTAAAATTCATCTATTCTGAGCGTTGTTGTAACCTACTTTGTAGGTTACGAATACCCAGTGAATCGGTTTCGGTAACCTTTTAGTTAGGTAAAATTCATCTATTCTGAGCGTTGTTGTAACCTACTTTGTAGGTTACGAATACCCAGTGAATCGGTTTCGGTACCGTCAATCAGGGTTCGATTCAAAAATGCTCCGACTAGCAAATTAGTTTAGCTGTTAAAACCTAGATGGCGATATTATATAATATTCCTACCTATCCTAAAAATCTTTGTAATTTAAGTAGGTACCTAGGTACCTACTTGCCTGCCTAGTTGCTACAGAGAAAAGTATAATAATAATACCTAGGGGTTACTACTACGCATAGACCGGACACTGTAACCAGCCACCAATTCGGGCTGAATCCCCTCCCCCCTCGCCCCGCGTACCCTCGCGGGATGCCATTCCATACCTACCTACCTGGTTTTCTACAATGTTTACATAGGTTACACTAGCATTATTTTTCAGGACTTGTCTGGACTTGTCAGGACTTGCTAGAAACCACACATCGTTTCGTTTCGTTAGACTTGAAAAATAATTGACCAAGCAAGCGAAGCGTCTAAGTTTCGAAATCAAATTAGCTATCAATGCTTGGGGTAGGTAGGTATGTCTCGCTCTGCCTGTCTGTGCTGGCCGCAAGACGCATTTTTTATCGATCTGGATGAAATTTGGCACACAGGCACACTAATTGCGGAAGCAAACACGCCGCGATAATTGATCGAGTGAGTGAAGCGAACGAAGATCTTACAAACAACTAGGGCGATTTTGCATTTTATGTGCGTATGTATGTACGAACCGGAAGACGAAGCGTAGGGCGCCCACCCACCAGATGAACCGACGACATTGTTAAGATCGCGGGAAGTCGATGGATGGAAAGGGCTCAGAACCGTTCTTCCTGGAAATGTGTAGGGGAGGCCTATGTCCAGCAGTGGACTTCTTCAGGCTGATAATGATGATGATGATGATGATGTATGTACCTATTTATGTAGGTACCTATGTTTGTCCGGCGATAACTTTCGAACCGTTTATCCGATCTGCATGAAATTTGATAAGTCGATAGCTTGTAGGTACTTGAGAAATTTACTGGTAAGTTTAAGAGTAAAATCGGATGAGAGGTTATTAAGATAATATGGGATTTTTTAGGGGTGCAAAAATAAAAAAAGTGACACAAAAAAATCAAGTTACATGTCATATGAAAGAACTTTGTTTGGACATTTCAAAACAGTTTAGGTAGGTATACTTTTTTTTAGGACGCTCAGTTTTTGCTATACAAAATAAAAGGTTAAATTAAGATAACCAACGATCCGAGAGCCCCCATCTCTAAGCATTTCGTTGACATCAAGGTTTTTCTACTGGTCGGCTCTTTCTTAATATTTTTTTTCTTGAAATAAATTAAGGAGGTAGGTACTTAGTTGTCATAAAATGGTGAAAGCGACCTGGTCTGATGATGGAGCCAAGGTCTGTCCAACGGAACTCTTCAATCAATTGGCCAATTGAGTTAACCATACAAAGTTAGTGAGTTCCTTTTTTTCCACCACTCGAGAAAACTGGTTAACAGTAGGTAGTACCTATATACTTAACTTTTCGGAGCTTTTGGGATCGCATCACGAGATCTCAGTTCGGGGCGAACTACTAGTATGATCATGTTTTTATAACGCTTTTATTAGCTTCACCTGTATGTAAGTTTGTAAGTTTGTATGTAACCGACCCCTTTCACCCTTTCCATCCACCGACTCCCCGCGATCTTAAACAATGTCATCGGTCCATCGCATCGGGTTGGTGGGTGCTCTACGTTTCGTCTTCTGGTTCGTGGTCACCATTCGAGAACCTTAATCCCCAACGGTTGTCGGTTCTCGTCGGTTATGTTATACTCAGGGATTATGGCCTGTTAATGGCCTAAGTATTTATTTCTTCTGTGCTAAAGGTGAAAGATTTTGAAATCGGTTTATTAGTTTTAGTTTAGCAGCAAACAAAACACTATTCATTAAAAAACGTTTGATAAAAATCTATGCATATTTCACAAAGATATCAATAGTTTTGTAATCACAGAATACAGATTACAGTGTAGTTACTATGAAATCGCCTCGCCGCCGCGCGCCGCCGGCGGCGGCGCCGGCGTCGCTGGGTCTCGGCGGGTGGGAAGCGCTCTATTTGTTAGCGGATTAAGTGCATATTTGATTGTGATTTGTGTTGCAAAATGAAAACGTACAAAGCTACAATAATAATAATGATTACAGCTATATTACCATAGGAATAAGTTTATATATCGCCATCTAAAACAGCATATTTTTGTATGGGAAAGGCCACCCGCGATAACTCTCCTAATTAACATAAACATTACCTAATTATTGAGGTGAAAGATTTTGAAATCGGTTTATTAGTTTTCGAGTTTGTTCGATAGATAGTAGATACCTAGGTAGTATCTATATACCTACAAAAAAAAAATTAAAATATCATTGGATTTAGGTGAGCGAGCGCAGTTTAGTTTAGTACGTACTTAGTTAGGTAGGTACTTTAGTTTAGTACCTACCTACGGATTCTGCCACCCAAAACTCAAAAATGGTACAGCAGCAAACAAAACTTTATTCATTAAAAAACGTTTGATAAAAATCTATGCATATTTCACAAAGATATCAATAGTTTTGTAATCACAGAATACAGATTACAGTGCAGTTACTATGAAATCCCCTCGCGCGCCGCGCCGGGCACTGTGTTGGGTGTGGGTGTCGTCGCTAGTTAATAATAAAGCAGACAAGTGCGAGTCGGACTCGCCCATGAAGGGTTCCGTAGCATCAAGTAACATAATATACAGAAAATAAACAGGAAACAAGTTCTTGTAGTTCGTCGAAAGGTAAATTGCGGTTTACGATTTATGACGTATAAAAAAAAAACTACTGGCTAGATCTCGTTCAAACCAAATATCGTTGAAAGTTTGCATAGTAATGTACAACATATATTTTTTTTAGTTTTATCATTCCCTTATTTTAGAAGTTAGAGGGGGGGGGACCAACTTTTTTCAACTTTGGAAGTGTCTCTCGCGCAAACTATTCAGTTTAGAAAAAAACGATAATATTAGAAACCTCAACATCATTTTTGAAGACCTATTCATAGATACTACACGTATGGGTTCGACGAAAAAATTTTTTTTGAGTTGCAGTTTGAAGTATGAGGACCCCCAAAATTTATAGTTTTTTTTCTATTTTTGTGTAAAAATCTTAATGCGGTTCACAGAATACATCTACTCACCAAGTTTAATCAGTCTAGCTCTAATGGTTTCGGAGAAAAATGGCTGTGACACGGCCGGACAGACAGACAGACAGACAGACAGACATGACGAATCTATAAGGGTTCCGTTTTTGCCATTTGGCTACGGAACCCTAAAAACTATAGCCTACCTATGTTACTCACGGATAATGTACCTAGCTTTATAATGGTGAAATAATTACTGGCCTCTCAGCTCAGTTGGTAGTAGCTCTGCCTTCTGAGCCGTAGGTCGTGGGTTCGATCACCACCGAGAACAAATATTTGTGTGGTGAAAACAGATGTTTGTTCTCTGTCTGGGTGTTATATTGTATGTATTCTAATAAGTATGTATTTACATAGTACAAGCTCTGCTTAGTTTGGGGCTAGATAGTGTTGTGTGGATTGTCTATAATATTTATTTATTATTTAATTTTTGACTGTACCTACCTAAGTACCTACCTAGGTACATATACTTTGTGTGCAATACGATTGCATTGCGCACAGATAAGTAAAATAGTATATTATGCAACTATTGAATAAAAGACGGATTTAAATCGAGGGTCATAGATGAATTACAAGCAAGTGAAGGATTCTAACGAATGAATCACTACCGTATAGAGTGATTTATAATGATCGAATCACGAGCGTAGCGAGTGATTCAAGTGTTAGAATCCTAAACGACGCGAGTGATTCATGGCCCTCGATATAAATCCGTTTTATTCAAGGAGGTTGTAAGGTATTAAGATGGACGTTGACCTTATTAAAAGGGCTTTTTAATCACTGTTTAATAAAAGACGGGTTTAAATCGAGGGTCATAGATAAATCACGAACAAGTGAAGGGTTCTAACGAATGAATCACTCGCTACGCTCGTGATTCAAGTGTTAGAATGCTAAACGACGAGAGTAATTCATGGCCCTCGATACAAATCCGTTTTATTCAAGAGTTGCATAGGTACTATACTTTATACAATGACTTTGAGAAAAAGAAAGATTTAAGCGACAAACGTGCGTAGGGCGCCCACCCACCAGATGGACCGACGACATTGTTAAGATCGCGGGAACTCAATGGATGGAAAGGGATCGTTCTTCCTGGAAACGTGTAGGGGAGGCCTATGTCCAGCAGCGGACTTCTTCAGGCTTATGATGATGATGATGAAGCGAAAAAGGATTAAAAACTATGAACTTTGTTTGTACTATTCTAATGTGACATGAAACCAATAACTTTTGATTTAAGGTGGATTTACATCAAACGAACACAGAGCTAGAGCTAGAACAAAAGCATTCGTTCGTGGTCTTTTAGTGTAAACGAAAACTTGTATTCAGCGTTTACACCAAACGAACAAAGAGCAGAGCTAGAACACAAGAACGCTTTGAAGAGACCGCTCAGTGGCGCGAGCACGTCCGAACACGCTAGAACGCTCTAAGCAACTGTTCGCGCGCTCTTGCGCCGTTTACATCAAGCGAGCGAGCATTCTTAGAATATTCCATAGAATCTTTGCAAACGCACTAAGAACAACGAAGGAATGCTCTACGCCTGTTTACACTAGAAGAATTAGCTGTAGTGGGGCTATCCCCTGAATGAGCATTCGCTCGTTTGATGTAAATCGACCTTTAGATTTCTCCCTTTTGGTGCGGTGCTGTGCCTATGCTATGACGTCAGTGGGTCAAAACCATTTCTATTTTTACGATATACTTCACAACGTCAGTGTCGTTTTGTACGAAACATTTGTACGAAAGTGTTGCCAGCCAATGCTACGTAAACCAGTCGACTCAGTAATTCACCCGGAAAAAATCATAAATAGAAATTTTCCTTCTTCCTTCGGATTTTGATAAATTATTAGCAAAAAATTTAGTTTTGTGTGGTAATCGATCCGTTGCTTTATCTGCCATCTTGATTCTATGGGTAAATTTTTGTTATTGAATATCTCGTTTATTTTCAACAATCGACTAACGGATGTAATGCTGATACTAACCAAATAAATATTCCGGGCAATACACACAGCACTATTTAGGCCCAAACTAAGCAGAGCAGAGCTTGTACGATGGAAACCAAATAACTGTATATAATACTTAAATATTTTTTTTTTGTAAATACACACTTAGAATACAATATAACACCCAGTCAGAGAACAAACATCTACGTTCACCACACGGACTCATTACGTAGATTTAAAGAATCATGGATTATCCAAAAAGCACTCGCAAAATGCAAAGGTACGTATATAATTATTTTAGTGGTTTTCTGGTGGTTTGAGATATCTTCAACTTCAGTTGATTTCTGGTGGGTTTTTAAAAATAAAGTTGGCAACCCTGCTTGCGTATGAGTCGTTGAATCGATTGCATCGCCATTTCCGCCTCCGTCTCGCGTGGCATCAGTGTGACGAATTCGCGACCGCGTTGCTGTTTTGAGTTTTCGTTTCCTTTGTGTTGTGTGAACTCTCAGTGAATTGTGGCACTAAAAGGTTTGTTCTCCTAGGTAAAAGGTACAAAATAAACTAAATGTATGACCCTACGTAATAGGAACCTGTTATTTCTTTTGAAGAGGCAATATTCGCATCCCTCATAGACGCTCAATGGCGTCCGAAATAAATGGTTTTGTTTTTAGTTATATTTAAATGATTAGGATACCTAAGGCGTAATCGTCATGTCTCAGACTATTTTTTTTGTTTTAGTTACGAGTAACAAGACTTATGGAACCTGAATCAGATCTAACATTACTTTTAGAAAAATGGCAAGTTCCATCAGAAACTATTTTGAGGTTTTTGGGTAAGATAATGCTTCTTCAGAAGTTCTGTATTGTTTAACCTTGATATTATGAAACCATTATAGAACGAACGAGTGCCATTTATGACATCCAGAAATATGAAGCCACTGTTTATAGAGAGAAAATTCTTACAGTATGTATCTTCCTGCAAACAATTTTGTGTGCTTAGTGTTCCAGTAAAAGTGTAGCAAAAGCTAACAAACCTAACCGTAGATTTGACACCGATTGGTGTCAAATTCGCTTAATAAACTGGCATCCACGGGTCGGTGAATTGTTTATAAGAAACAAGTAGCTTACTCACTGGTATGGTAATATATGGTGGTATATTTTAGTGGCATAGCATGCTTTCTTGTATGTGGCACTGGCTAACCCCGTTTTAGACATAATTATAATAACAGTTTCAATCAACTCAATTGAATTGAGGCATAAACTATGCTATGTTTCTACTTGGTGTAGATATGGTGGTTTTTTCTCAGTCCAGTGCTGACTTACTACTTACATAGTTTGTTTTAAGGGGGTACGATTTCCATACAAACTTAATTTACACAACTATGGCCGAATAAAGTATTAATGTACACTGAAATAGCTGTAATAGGCTTTTACAGTGGTCCTTAATACCGGCCAGTTATATAAAGTTGGAGTGTCAGCCGTTGGTCGTGGCAGTCGGGGCTTCAGAAAAAAAACTAACAGACTTTTACGTCTATTTTGAAACAGTGATGTACAAAATTGACTCTATGCTAAAAGCTAGTACCCGTTAGAAAGAATGACGAAAAAATTACTTTTTTGGTTTTTTATTAATATTTCTGTTATCCTACAGTTTTCTCCAACTTTATATAACTGGCCGGCAATAAAGACCACTGTAAAATTCTATTACAGCTATTTCAGTGTACATTTATACTTTGTTTGCCCATAGTTGTGTAAATTCAGTTTGTATCGGAATCGAACAACCTTAAATAAATAAATATTAATAAGTATTACACGTCTTAAAGCTAGTCTAACGCCTGTCTAGGTGCCCAGTTTCATGCAACCTAGAAGAACAGGCAACAAACTACTTGGCTTGGTTCCTAGCGTTTTTTTGTGTAATCCTTTTACAAAACAAAATGAAACGTAGCAGTGAAGTTCCAGTGTGGCCTACCATAGGCCTCATTTTGCATCCATTGTGTTATTTATTGACCCCTTGTTAAAAATCGTTTGTCATGGAGTATCAATGTACGGACTCAAAATTTACTGACTACTACTACAAATTTTGATTGGTGTATTTTTTTTTTAGTATATTTTTTTTCTTGTTTGTAAGAAACTTTTGTCGGTTTTCGACCATGTCAGTTCCGAATCTGACATTTATTTTGAAAAAAAAAATAGCGCATGTATTTTTTTCTCAAATAATTAATATGGGTTGCATGTTTTCGAGGACGCTGGTTGTAAATAAATAAATAAATAAATAAATAAATAAATCTGACGTTCATTTTGATAAAGAACCAAGATAACAAATACATTTTTATATTTCGGTTTGCAGATGAAAAAATAGACATCGAGGCTCTAGAATACCTCATTGAAGACGATCTTAAATCACTTATTCCTGGCATTGGAATCCGGGCCAAATTTCGCACAAAATGGAACGAGTGGAAACAAACACTAAATGAAAATAAAAACGTAAATGTAAGATTGCTTGTGTCTATTTGATAATTATAATCAGAGGACTACACTACCTACTTGACAATATTTTATAATAACTAATAACATAAAAGGAACTCGAGATGATATTATTGTACACTGTTTATGTGTTTTCCTTCACCGATTGAGAGCAAAAGCTGTGCGCATCTATTTAAAAAGAAAAACACTACAGGATTCAAACCCACGAACTTGTTACGCTTGACTCATTAGTTGCTTATCCATTGCGTTACATTGTTGCAACAGATGTTTGGTTTCAATAATTCTTTATAAAGTAGGTACAGTTAGCATCAAAAGTTGAAGACAGAATTTCAAAACTGTTTATCTGTTATTTAAAACCATTATAGTTTTTCATCTTAAAACAAAAAAGTTGTCCATAAATAAGGAAATTAGGGAACATACAAACTAACTAGTTTTCATTTATTTTTGTCAGACAAGGACTGTTGACTGGACAAGGGTAAACTTAATAGTAAAATGAAACTACACTTTCAGAAAAGCGGAAGAGCCTCGCCTACGCAACAAGAAGAAGATAATACTACCTCTCCTTTGACTCGATCAACTACGTCATGCGTCACCGAAAAACTTGACGATGATTTTGTGAACAAACTTAACAGAAACAATTCGCTGTACACGCTTATTGAAGCCAATAAATCGTTAAGACATTTACTGTCTGCTAAGAAACTGTCGAAATTTGAACGCAGTAAGCTGGCTAGAGTAGTCATCCCGCACCTCGTCAATGAAACTCCAGGGGGTATATTGACGCCTGTTCAAATAAAAAAGTGGGCAGAATACGCAATTGAAATTTTCCCAGAAGACGAAATTTCCTTGTACTTCTACACTGTTTCACCGACTGACAGTGACAAATGTTCTACAAATCAAGCGTGTGGTACGAGACAGCTCCCCTCAAAGTCCAGACGATATTATGGCTGTTTTTGGGACCGATGGAACAACTATCGAAAAGTGTTGAGGCAAAATAATTCTATTAACTGCAACCGAAGAAAACAATCTACGAGTGGTTCATCGGAAATTTGTTCAGAATTGGTGAATTCTGAAGAACTAAATTCTGGTATGTTTGTTAATGTAATTCCTTAATTTGACACCTGCTTTGTTTGTGCTAAAGTCAAACTTTTTTTCAGATCCTGTGCCAGAACCCGACCATAATGACATCTTGAAAATTGTTGAAGGTTTCCAAGGGTCTGACATAACTGAGTATTTGATGGATGCCTGGCTTAAAAGCAGAAACGAACGTTTTGATTTTTTTTCCAAGGGCAATACCGCTGAATATATGAAAAAAATCCCTGTTTTGAAAAATCTAAACATAGCTCTGAAGTTGGTAAGTACCTACCTACATACTATTACATACTATATACCTTTTGCCTTGATTGCTATCTTCTACCAACTGCATAACACCTTTTTCAATTGAAACTTAAGGTCATCACTTGATCTTTTATTTATGTTATGTAGAAATATTTTAATTGTATTTTTTTTTTCAGATCGACGCAGACTATAGTTGCTGTATACCACCGGAGGCTGACTCAACAGTCTCTCTGGCGCATGAGCTATTAAAATATAAAGAAAATATTATCAAATCTGCCAGAGAGAAAGCTGCCAAATTTCGAGATCAATTGCAAAAAAATAGCGTAGATCAAATTTTTGGACTCTTAGATTCAGGTACTTAGAACATTTACTATGTAACTCTAAGACTTAAAAAGAGGTCTATATGAAAATTCTCGTGTCCGGTGTTTGTTCCCGAACTCCTCCGAAATGGCTGAACCGATTTTGATAAAATTTTGTGTATCGGGTAGGTCTGAGAATCGGCCAACATCTATTTTCCATACCCCTAAATGTTAACCTGGGTGGTCCAGCCCAAAACAATATTTTTTATTGCAACTTCATAATATATCGACGACGTCGCCTAGTTTTAAGCGTTTTATAAATATGTGTTTTAGTTATAAGGCATATATAATATGGGCCCTGTTTTTATTTTAATTACTGTTGCCTAAAATAAATTATTATTACAGATGGCGAACAAAGCAATGGACTGACGGCCGCAATTCTTCTACTGCCATATTTATTTTCGAGCGGTGGCAAAATAAATAGTAAAGGAGGTAGAGCATCGCGAGCTGAAGCGTCTCGGGCGTTCGTCTTACTTGCTCCATCATTAGCTGACGCAGAACGTACGCTAGAGGAGCGACGAAATACCTTGAGAAATAGAAAAAGGCAACTGCAACCGTTAGTAGTAGCTATTGGAAATACTTGGGTCGATGTTACCAGTGCCTATGTTTATATTGACGAACCTCTATATCGCCTCAATAATATTTTAGATGCCGTGCACTTGTGCTTCAAAGCATTTTTTGCTTTCGATTTAAGATACCCCTTGGAATGCGAACATGTTTGGCTTCTAATACAAAAAGGTATCTTCTCTGTTCATTTACCAACAGACAAAACTATCATCAGCGTGAACCAGGCCCTCCTTAATCTCAACTCGTAATTAAAAATAAGTAAATAAAACAAATAACTATGCTGTCGTGCTACTATTGCAGGTTAAAATGTAATACCTTATCTCAGTTAATGGTACATATAAGAATACCCTGCTGCAAGATTCCAGGAAATAGTGTAGGATTGCGTTGTGGGCAAGCTGGTTGCTTTCGATTTTTTGACGATTCAAACTCCTTAAGAAGACACATTTTGAAGTGTCATCTTTTTGGTCCGCAGGAAGAAGTAAACGACGTTTCTTTTCTCACTTTAGACACACAATTTTCCTTAGTTTCTCAAAACCACAACAGTGGATCTAATTTAAACCCAGAAGACATTTTAAGCAACCAGCTAGCACACATGTCTAGTTTGTTTAATTCTGACCCTGCTGTTACTTATAAAACTGCTCAGATGTTTTTTTCCGAACTCGATGTTTTCGTTACTGATGCATTAAATCAAGCACTGGTGCTAGAGTTGCAAGGCTTAAATCAGAGTCCAGAATTAGAACAATTGGTAAATAAATTTTCAACTACTATTAGAACGTGTACAAACAAGTTCAACACAGTACATAAAAGGCAAAAGTATTTTACTCAATTAGGTACTTTCATACCGCCACAGTCAATAGTTATAGGAGACAGATTTGAAATAACCCAGAGAGGGGGAGATCCGACTGTGGTTCCTTCCACTGCCCAATTAATACCGTTGAGAGATGTTTTTCAAAAATTATTATCACTACCTGGGTTTATTAACGAAATGGATGAGTACATATCAGCTTGTTCTCAATTCTCGCATTTAATAAATTTTACTCAAGGACAGGTTTGGCAAAATTTACAGACAAATCATAATACAAATATAAAAAAATACCCACTTTTGATTTTTTTCGACGACTTTGAAACAGGAAACCCTCTAGGGAGTCATTCAGGCATACATAAACTGGGAGCTGTTTATGTTGCACTGGCTACTTTCCCTCCCCGCTTAGCATCACGGCTCAAGTTCATATTTTTGGCACTACTGTTTCATTCGTCGGACCGTAGTAGACATGGCAACCAAAGGGTTTTTCAAGCATTCATTGAAGAATTAAATTTTCTTTCAAGAGTAGGAGTTTACATTGATACATCAGATTTCCAAGGTACTGTTAAATTTGAATTAGGGGCTTTACTTGGTGACAACTTAGGGTTACATTCGATGTTAGGATTTGTTGAAAGCTTTAGAGCTAACTATCCATGTAGAGTTTGTAAAGCTTCAAAAGAAATAACATCAGTACAGGTCTATGAAGCTCAGGCATTACTTAGAAACATGGAAAATTACGAAAGAGATTTGGCAACTAACAATCCTTCTCTTACGGGTATTAAGGAAAAATGTGTTTGGCTATCAATTGATAAATTTTGTTTATTCCAACAAATTGCCGTCGACTGTATGCACGATTTGTTTGAGGGTGTTTGTGGGTACTCTATGACTTTGATTATTAATGGACTACTTAATAGAGGTTACTTTACTTTAGAATTTTTGAATAGGCGGATTTCAGAATTTAATTATGGATATGACAACAGCTCCAAACCCCCAACTCTATCGTGGCAATCAAACTCTATACAATGGAAAATGTCTGCAAGTGAATGTATGGTTTTTGTAAATTATTTTTCAATATTGGTTGGTGATCAAGTAAGAACCGACGATAATTTTTATGCCTTGTATGTCCTCTTACGTGAAATCATAGATATTATAATGACTGATGCAGTTTATACTGAGCTGTGTACGATTCTGAAACACTTAATTGCCGATTTCAATACTTTGTATATGGAACTTTCTCAAAGAACTTTGCAGCCTAAATTTCACCATTTAGTTCACTATCCCAGTATGATGCACAAATTTGGACCACTCGTTCATTTATGGTCAATGCGGTATGAATCTAAACATCGTATTGCTAAAACAGTAGCTCGAGCGACTGCTGGACGTATCAACATTTGTAAAACAATAAGTAGCAGAATGCAATTTCAGCAAAACCACTTCTTTTTTCTTAATGCCACGACAGATTCGTTTAAACACAGTAAATTAATTTCACCAAACAAAGATCAAGTGACTTCTCTCAGAACAATTTTTAATTTACAAAATAATTCAATTTTGTATTCCGTGAAATATATTACGTTCCACAATTACACTTATCGTCCAAACGACATCCTATGCACAGGCTTGAATAATCATGATTTCAACTATCCAGTTTTTGTTAAAGTCTTGGCAATTTATCTCCATCAAAATACCAGCGGAGTATATTTGAAATGTTTAAAGTTTAATACAGATTACTTTGATTCACATTTTCAAGCGTATGCAGTTGAAGCAACTGACGATTTGTTCTATTTTAAATTAACTGACCTACCCTTTCATTGCCCAAATACTCTTTCATATTTGTCCAACAACGTCCTATATGTCACTATGAGGAATTCTATTGCTTAGTAGAATAATTCTTGGAACAATACCTTGTGTACGTTTCTCCAGATTCTAATTTAGATGATCTGTGTTTTCATTTTTGTGTAAAGCATATATACAGGGTGTATAATGACTACTTCTAAAAACTTCGGAGAGTTAAAGTACACCTGTTATTATGGCACCAGAACTGTGAGACTCACAGTAACAGTCCATACTCACAGTAAGAGTACTTCAGTTTGCCTCCAGTTTTTGGAAGTAGTCTTTATACACCCTGTATAATACATTATTCAATTTCATATACTAAACTAAACGTTTATACCTTTTATTTCATAACTGGATATTATTTTGATCTCTAGTACCAGGCTGTGCGTTATTAATTATTGCAGACTAGAGGGATAGATAATTACCCTTAATATTGTAATGAATCTTTGTTTTCGATTCTCTCATAAAGGGAAGATTTCAAGTCGGCCCATACAGCTTGGTGTCCGCACATAATTATACAAGGTTTATCTAAATATGTGTACTATGCGAAGGTGGGGGGTTTCAGACCACAATGGTGATCAGTTGTGGGGGGGAGATAATTAAAAATTCCTATTTTCAGTTTCCCATACAAAAATATTTAATAATAATAAATAAATAATAATAAAAACTGCTACTACCTACTACCTCTGTAGCTGAGTTTAGGGTTGTCACTTTGTATAAAGTCAGCTGTTCATGTTGAAACTTCGTTGCAGTTTTTTTCAGAGATACCAATCGAAGTTCGAAAAGTCGTTGAACAAAAGTTGTTCCCCGGGGGGTGGAAATTCACCCCCCTTCAGGATAGTACACATATTTTGATACACGTTGTATAAGTTCGGTCGGGGTGTGACCCTTGTTAATAATAATAGGGTATGTATTGTTTTATATCTGGATATTGTTTTGATCTCTAGTACCAGGCTGTGCGTTATTAATTATTGCAGACTAGAGGGATAGATAATTACCCTTGATATTGTAATGAATCTTTGTTTTCGATTCTCTCATAAAGGGAAGATTTCAAGTCGGCCCATACAGCTTGGTGTCCGCACATAATTATATAAGTTTGGTCGGAGTGTGACCCTTGTTAGTAATAGGGTATGTATTTTTAAATTATCTGGATATTGTTTTGATCTCTAGTACCAGGTTGTGCGTTATTAATTATTGCAGACTAGAGGGATAGATAATTACCCTTAATATTGTAATGAATCTTTGTTTTCGATTCTCTCATAAAGGGAAGATTTCAAGTCGGCCCATACAGCCTGGTGTCCGCACATAATTATATAAGTTTGGTCGGAGTGTGACCCTTGTTAGTAATAGGGTATGTATTTTTAAATTATCTGGATATTGTTTTGATCTCTAGTACCAGGTTGTGCGTTATTAATTATTGCAGACTAGAGGGATAGATAATTACCCTTAATATTGTAATCAATCTTTGTTTTCGATACCCCCCTAAAGGGAAGATTTCAAGTCGGCCTATACAGCTTGGTGTCTGCATATAAAGTCATCCAATATACCTAGGTACTTAAATATTAAGTTTAAAATCGTGACTTTATAAAATAATGGTTAATGAATATTATTGAAAATTACAGCCGAGGCGTTATTGCAAGCCCGAGCCGTAGGCGAGGTCTACAAGAAAGCAGAGGCTGTAATTATCAAAGCGCACGTATGTCATACGACGTTTTATAACACATTTGCGAGGAAATAAATAAAAATTAAACGAATAAATCTTTTATCACTTGTTCAAAAAGCAGTTAAGAGAATTTGAAATGAAATGACATTAACAGATTGTAAATGTCATTTCATTTAATTTCATTCCAATTCATCCCGTTTTATTCAGTTTCATTCGGTTTCATTAATTTTCATTCAGTTTAATTCAGTTTCATTCGGTTTCATTCAGCTTCATTCAGTTTCATTCCTTTTCATTCAGTTTCATAAATTTTTATAAAGTTTCATTCAGTTTCATTCTGTTTCATACAGTTTCATTCAACTTCATTCAACTTCATTCAGTTTTATTCGGTTTCATTCACTTTCATACATTTTTATTCAGTTTCATTCATATTCATTCAGTTTCATTCTGTATCATTCAGTTTCATTCTGTTTCATTCCGTTTCATTCAGTTTCATTTCATAAATTTAGCATCTCGATAAACCGTACATTTTACCTTATTAAAAAAACAACCCGTGCGTTTTACATTACATTACCGCGCTAGTACGTAATGACATACATTACGATATTGAAATTGGTGAATGTGTTATAAAAGCCTATTACAGCTATTTCAGTGTACATTTTATACTTTATTCGCCCATAGTTGTGTAAATTCAGTTTGTATGGGAATCGAACCTCAACCTCAACCTTACTAAATAAATAAGATGTCCTACAGAGCTAATGTTAGCCATTAATGTTTAAGTCATCCAATATACATAGGTACTTAAATATTAAATTTAAAATTGTGTCTAATAAAATAATATAATTCAAAACTTGTTTTTTTTGTTAATTGAAAAGGCTATAGTGATGTAGTAAATGAATAAGATGTCCTACAGAGCTAGTTTCCCATTCTGTGTGTAACGGTAGCCGAAAGTTAACGCTGTAATAACCTACTTAATATAATATATAAGTTGTTTATAGAATCTAGTTAGTAAGCATTGATACTTAGCCAATAGGTAAGGGTGAACTGTTTTGTGCATTGTATTGTAACCTACATGTTGCGTGTCGGGTGCCTAACCTATCTAGTAGGATATTGATACTTAGGCAGTAGGTAACGGTAACCTCTACTGTGCGTAAAGATAACCTACTTAATCGGTGTTGGGTACCTAACTATTAGGTCATTGATACCTATACAGTTGATAATGGTGACATTCTATGTAGATAACGTTAACTTTATTTGTGTGTTGTTATTACTAGTAATTATGTTTCAACCTGTAGAAAGTGGATACTGGTGACTAATGGCCAGTTCAAATATATACCGATTGGCATACGTAGCCTACGGTTCGTTGTTCGCCAAAAATCTCATCTGATTGGCTAATTTCAGATTGTCATATTTAATTAGCCAATAAGATGACGAATTTAACAACGACCTACGAACCGTAGTAGGGCAACGGCACGGATACCAGTCAGCATACTATTGGAACAAGGCCAAGGTATCCTTTTTCTATAGCCTATAATTGAAACTTAATTACTAGTAATTACAATACTTAAATATGGTTGAAGTTACCTACATATGATGTTACCATTACCTACTGTATAGGT
Organism: Thera obeliscata; assembly: GCA_947578465.1. NCBI lineage: Eukaryota > Metazoa > Arthropoda > Insecta > Lepidoptera > Geometridae > Thera > Thera obeliscata. The sequence continues at coordinate 24,473,309 of OX387914.1, forward strand.
ATCAATTACCTAATAGCTAGGTACCCGATACCTATTAAGTAGGTAATCTCAACGCACAAAAGAGGTAACCGTTACCTATTGCCTAGGTATCAATGACCTACTAGCTAGGTAACCGAAACCTATCATGTAGGTTATAACAACGCATAAAATAGGTCACAATTACCTATTGGCGAGGTATCGGTGACCTACTAACTAGGTAGCTGAAACCTATTAAGTAGGTTACTAAAACGCACTAAATAGGTTACCGTTACCTATTGCCTAGGTATCAATGACCTACTAGCTAGGTAACCGAAACCTATCATGTAGGTTATAACAACGCATAAAATAGGTCACAATTACCTATTGGCGAGGTATCGGTGACCTACTAACTAGGTAGCTGAAACCTATTAAGTAGGTTACTAAAACGCACTAAATAGGTTACCGTTACCTATTGCCTAGGTATCAATGACCTACTAGCTAGGTAACCGAAACCTATCATGTAGGTTATAACAACGCATAAAATAGGTCACAATTACCTATTGCCTAGGTATCAATGACCTACTAGCTAGGTACCCGAAACCTATTGAGTAGGTTACTAAAACGTTCTAAATAGGTCACCGTTACCTATTGCCTAGGTATCAATGACCTATTAGCTAGGTAACCGAAACCTATCATGTAGGCTATAATAACGCACAAAATAGGTAACCGATACCTATTGCCTAGGTATCAATGACCTACTAGCTAGGTACCCGAAACCTATCATGTAGGTTATTAAAACGCACTAAATAGGTTACCGTTACCTATTGCCTAGGTATCAATGACCTACTAGCTAGGTACCCGAAACCTATCATGCAGGTTATAATAACGCCCAAAATAGGTCACCGTTACCTTTTGCTTAGGTATCAATGACCTACTAGCTAGGTACCCGAAACCTATTAAGTAGGTTACTAAAACGCACTAAATAGGTTACCGTTACCTATTGCCTAGGTATCAATGACCTACTAGCTAGGTAACCGAAACCTATCATGTAGGTTATAACAACGCATAAAATAGGTCACAATTACCTATTGGCGAGGTATCGGTGACCTACTAACTAGGTAGCTGAAACCTATTAAGTAGGTTACTAAAACGCACTAAATAGGTTACCGTTACCTATTGCCTAGGTATCAATGACCTACTAGCTAGGTAACCGAAACCTATCATGTAGGTTATAACAACGCATAAAATAGGTCACAATTACCTATTGCCTAGGTATCAATGACCTACTAGCTAGGTACCCGAAACCTATTGAGTAGGTTACTAAAACGTTCTAAATAGGTCACCGTTACCTATTGCCTAGGTATCAATGACCTACTAGCTAGGTAACCGAAACCTATCATGTAGGCTATAATAACGCACAAAATAGGTAACCGATACCTATTGCCTAGGTATCAATGACCTACTAGCTAGGTACCCGAAACCTATCATGTAGGTTATTAAAACGCACTAAATAGGTTACCGTTACCTATTGCCTAGGTTTCAATGAACTACTAGCTAGGTACCCGATACCTTTTAAGTAGGTTACTAAAACGCACTAAGTAGGTCACCATTACCTACTGCCTAGGTTGCAGAGACCTACTAACTAGGTAACATATACCTATTTAGTAGGTTATTACAACGCACACAAAAGGCTACTGTTACCTAATGCTTGGTTAAAACACTGTGCTATAATGATGATGATGATGATGAATATTTAACCTATTAATAGGTTATGGTGCTTTACCTACTAAAATAGGTTACGGTTAGCATTAACCAAGTCTGATACATTTACCTATTTTACTCGGTTTTATTGAGGATTTTGCAGTACCCAACACACTTGGTTGTTTTTACCTAATTCTGTAGGTAGACCGATGATAACCTATTAATAGGTTGAAATTTAACCTATTTTTTTTCTCAGTGTAGAAATGTGTTACATAAAAGGGAGCAATAGTTCAGAGGCCAACAATTTGACTGGCCTCTAGCTCAGTTGGTAGTAGCTCTGCCTTCTGCGCCGTAGGTCGTGGGTTCGATCCCCACCGAGAACAAATATTTGTGTGGTGAACATAAATGTTTGTTCTCTGTCTGGGTGTTATATTGTATTCTAAGTATGTATTAATAAAAAAAAAAAAAAAAAAAAGTATTCAAGTATTATATCAGCTATCTGGTTCCCATATTACAAGCTCTGCTTAGTTTGGGGCTGGGTAGTGTTGTGTGAATTGTCCAGAATATTTATTTATTTATTTATTTAATTTAATACAATCAGGGAAATCTATAGTTCACCGGTGCTACTTTCAAACTCCCCGTCTGAAAGTGGTAGCTCCCGATTACAGAAAAATTGAGGAGCAACAGGCTGGCGTGGTACGGGCAAGACGGGCATGTCATGAGGGATAAAAGTAATGTGACTATGAGAGCGATGAGTATGAATGTAGATGGATATTTGGGTAGAAAAGATAAATAATAATAAATAAATAATGCGGACAATCAACACAACACTATCTAGCCCCAAACTAACCAGAGCTTGTACTATGGGAACCAGATAGCTCATATAATACTTAAATACTTTTTTTTTGTTAATACATACATAGAATACAATATAACACCCAGACAGAGAACAAACATCTGTGTTCACCACACAAATATTTGTTCTCGGATGGAAGAACAGTATGAAAGATGACATAAATAAGAAAGAAGTGAATACAGAGATGACGGCTGATAGAGGAGAATGGAAGAAGAGAACATGTTGTGCCGTCTCCACATAAAGTGGGGTAAGAGCAGAAAGAAGAAGAAGAAGGAAATATAAAGTTAATATGTTATGGTTCTGAGAAATTAATGGAACTTGAAATCCCCAGTTAGGTACATAGACAGTAGGTAAAAATGTGAAATACCTATATAAAGGAGAAATAACTTGCGAGGCCAACAATTTTAATACAATCAAGGTGAGAACAAGATCAAGGGTCAACATAGAGAGAGGTCAATGAGAATTTAGTATTTCCGTGGATACTTCGAACGAACTGAATCGATTTACATAAAATATTATTTATTTATTTATTTTATTTTATTTAGACCAATTAAATGTTGCGAGTGTTGGAACTGAGTGGATGAGACTCGCGAGGGACCGGAAAGAATGGCGCAATAAAAAAGAGGCCTAATACTCAGCAGTGGGTGCAAACGGGCTGAGATGATGATGATGACATTAAATGGTTTTATTTTAAATATGTATTTATATGCACTATCAAGATTTACTGATAAAATATAAAAGTGTATAACAAAAAAGTATAAAAAAGTGTAAAAGTAATGCAAATGCCTACCTATAAGCACCAAATGAATGCATGATTGTAAAAACCCACCTCTGACCAAATGCAAAATTATCAGATAATCAATGAAAACTGTCTGGTGTAAAATAAATTAACTGAATGTTTATTTTTTTTTAACTATTTATGTTGAAAAATATTTAAAATATGGTATGTTAAAAAGTGGTTGCATAATATATTCATAGTTTTAATTTTATAATTTTTTTAAGTTTTGGGATGAGGTGGATTTTTACACTCATCTTGTACAAGGTGTGTTTTTACAATCAAAGTCATGTACAATCTCAAGTACGAATGTTTAATAATATTTATTTTCATAATGAATTAACTGAATTAATCTAATTCTTCATCTTCGACATTCTCAGCTGTTGGCCATTGCAATATTTTGTCCCAGAACTTAATTTTTTCGTCTTCAGGCACAAACTGAACGCATTTTTTCAGGTCTTGCATCTTCTTTGCATTTTCTTTCTTTCTTTTCTTTCTTTCGTCGTTTTTTTGTGCGAGTTTCACCCGAGGAAGACTCACCTGGGTTTAAAATCACATTTTCCTCCGTTTCAGTACTCATTTGCACCAATAAGCGACACAATTTAATTTAATTTGTGTAATACAAGTAATTCGTGTCCGTTACAGTCACCTCGGTTGTTCAAACTAACGTTAAAAACTTCAATATTGATGATAGCTGACAGTTTCAGGTTGCCACGTTTGGTTGTAAAAAAACACCTTATCCAGGATAAAGTGGATTTTTACGCCCATTGAAATATTCGTGCCTTTATATCTGTGGGATACTTGTATGACCGAGGTGTGTTTTTACACTCAAACGATTTGTCTTGCCATAGAGAATAAAAATCCGCCATAAACAGGATTTCGGAAAAAGTGGTCTGAGGTGGGTTTTTACAATCATGCATTCAAATACAAATAAATATAAAGCTTAGGTGCAATGAGTGTGTATAATACCAAATCAGTGGCCTTCTCTCTCAGTCTCTCCACAGTCAGTCATCTTCTCTTTGAGGCGCACTTAAAATCCTTTCACCACACTTGGTTCGCAAAACCAGTGACACGATAAGAGGAAATTGCATTCTCGATTACAAATATCAGGTTTGCATGAGATAATTAGGCATAACCTTTAAGTACGTGCACCCAAGTGGGCAGTGTGGTCACGATGCGTCGTGCCCTTATCATTAGGTAAGTGGCACAGACGGTCGCTGTAGGCGAAAGTAAGAGTCGTTTTAGAAATTTTATTGAATCGCGCGTAGATGTTCAACTTGTTCTTTTGCTTTGAAGTCCAGTTTTTGGCTAAAATGGCTTAGGTTGAGACACATAGGGTTTTTGATAAGGAAGTCTAACATAACTCTCTCCCTACCGGGGTATTTTTGAAGCATTATAACGCCGTAGGTCGTTCGGTTCAATCCCCACTTAGAACAAATATACTTGTGTGCAGATGTTTGTTCTCTGTCTGGGTGTTATAATGTTCTAAGTACCTATGTATTTATAAAAAAAAATAGTATTGTAATATCAGCTATCTGGTTCCCATAGCTACAAGCTCTGCTTAATTTGGGTAGATAGTGCTGTGTGGATTGGCCACAATATATATTTATTTATTATCCAAAATAAAAGGTCTACTAGAGTCCGCGCAAAATAAGTTTGCACGTGACAGTTAGCGGAAAACATGAATAAAATGGTCTGGTAATATATCTTCCGATCACAAACATGACTGGGGAAATTGAACTTGCATTGCGTTTAATGCAAGTTCATATTGGTGATTGAGAGATTATTTCAAACCAGCTCACTTTCTGCCTCATTTACTGCCATCTGTCACGCGCAAAGTTATATTACGCGGACTCTAGCACATTCATTCTTTATTGTAATAAAAAAAAAACTTTTTAGACAATCTACACAACACTATCTAGCCCCAAACTAAGCAGAACTTGTACGATGGCTTGGCTTTATTCTTTTATTATGACTGAATTGAAGTATCCTAAAAGGTGTACAAAAAGTGTAGATACAATGATATATTCATCGTGAACAAAGCCGAAGGCGTTCCAGTAATCATAATAATACAATTTGATGACCTCCATCTTTACAAAATATTCGTGGTTTATGAGCAATTGTTTTTATAAATAACTATAAAAACAGAAACATCTTCGATAACCTTGAATTAAGTCTAAAGGTTACTATTAAATAAATAAGATTGTTAGAACTGAGATCATGCGTGGGTTGGATTTATGGAAAATTGATATGTTTTTGTCTATGCTAAAAACCTGATAAATTAAGGCTCGGCGCAAATTAAGTTACCGGCCACATGCCACCGAGCATTAATCGCACACATTACATCCAGAGTTCCTATATATTTTTTTAAATCTAGCCCCAAACTAAGCACAGCTTGTACTATGGGAACCAGATAGCTAATAAAATATTTACATAACTTTTGTTGTAAATACCTTTATAGGTACTTTGAATATAAAATAACACCCAGACAGAAAACAGACATCTGCGTTCCCCGCACAAATATTTGTTCTCGGTGGCGATCGAGCTGAGAGGCCAGTCAATTATGTAAGCCAAAGTTGCCACAATAATAATCCGCCACAATACCATCAGCCACAATAATAAACACAACATGAAAAGTTGAAGAGTTTTGTTCTAATGATGGGCACACTGGTTTGGCTGCAGGATGATGAATCAGTACGTTTAGTTAAAACAAGAATATTAATTACGTTCCAAACTGAATGGTTTTATATTGACTTCAAACCCTCATATATAAACAGTTTTGCTATTTTAACATACCTTCAGTTATTAGACAATTAGTTAACTTATTTATTTTTAAGAGTGTGGTGTGAGCGCGTCATACATTGTCTAGGAGCTCTAAGTGACCACGTGTGCGGTCCCTAGAAAATCTGGGGACACACCCACCATACACAAACTCACACGTGGCTTGAGGGACCCACTTGCGCGCAAACCTTTATAATTAATAAAAAAAAGCTTGTGAACTGTTCGTCGTTGGCCACCATTGCTGTGGCCAGTGGCTCATTTGCGCCGAGCTTAAGGAGGTACTCTCTAGGCTCTAACATCTCGTGCAAATTCAAATTATACACATGATGCTGTTTCAAAGTTACCTTTACGTCACAAGACGCTTACGTGGTGTTGTAAAGCGTGAGAAAATTGTGATGAGTTTGCCTTATGGGAAAGTAGTAGCATGACGCATACCACCTTTTTTAGTTTCAAGCCTTGGTCACATCGCAGACGCTTAGAATCAGATAAGCGCAAGTTTTCACGTTAAAAGTAACCTTTTAGGGCTAGTTCTAGTTAGGTTATTAGGTATTTTGTAAGTGAAATCGCGGCGCTTAATTAAACGGCTAGGCAGTTCATCAAACAGCCGATCTTACTATTTTGTTGCGACAAATCAATTAAATATCCCTGTAGAAAGATTAAAATCGTGCTCCCAGGCTCGTCTTTTTGAGAACCTGCACTGTGGAACTGTGACCTGCAGGTCATGGTACCATACAACCAGCTCTTTGTTACAAAACAATGCACCATGACATCTCCCCACCGGGTGATAAAAATGGTGGTAATCCCTTTCACCGACATTAAACAGGTCGATTTTTTAGGAGCCTCAATGTTGGGGACGTAGGATAGTGCATTCTAAGGCACGCTCCTGATATATTCCTAAAATGCCCACAAACAGGTCTCTAATGGTGGCGATTTCAGGAATTTGAATAAAATAAAATTCTAGGTTACACCTCCAGGCTGATCCCATAGAAATATAATGAAAATCGGTTCAACAGTTTGGCCATGAAGTTGGTTTCTCAAGTTTTATAAACTTCACTTGTAATCTATTTGTTCTGAATTACTCAGAGCAACAAATTCACATAGAAGTTCAACCCATTGTTAGTTTGTAGCAAAAGGGCGAAGGTCCAAGTTTATCTATATCTATACTAATATTATAAAGAGGAAAGATTTGTACCTATTTTTGTATGTTTGTAATGAATAGGCTCAAAAAGTACTGGGCCGATTTAAAAAATACCTTCCTTCTTTCACCAATAGAATGCTACATTCTTCCAATTTGACATAGGCTACATTTCATTTTGAAAAAATTAAGGATCTTTGGTAAAATTTGAACAATGTAACCGAAGGTGTAGAAAAATGAGTCTTAAAATGTCTTTCGTCGAATGCGTTGCCGAAACTATTAGCGATAGAACAAAATAATGTACAACAATATTGTCTACCCCGTGCGAAGCCGGGACGGGCTGCTAGTAACTAATAAAGAGCTTTGTTCCTAACTTTATTTCTGAACACAACAGTCACGATTTAGTACCTACTTACAATTTTATTTGACTAAATGATCTGCAGGAAATGCTCGAGGATCTGAGTACGGCAAGTCTTGAGGTTGGACTTCAAATGAACCGGTCGAAAACACAGTTAATGACCAACAGCACGAGGCGTAGGGTCGAGGTAGATGGGCAGGAAATACAGTATGTCGATGAGTACATTTACTTGGGCCAGTTAGCAAGCTTCGAAAACAGGCAAGACAAGGAAACGCCGCATCGGTCGCCGCATCGAGAACGCCTGGAAGAGCTACTGGTCCATGAAAGCGCACATGAAGGGAGACCTTCCTCTAACACTAAAGCGCAAACTCATCGACATGTGTATTCTGCCCGTCCTAACCTACGGTGCACAGACATGGTCACTCACCGAGTTGCAGAAGTCCAAACTCAAGATTTGCCAGAGAGCCATGGAACGCAGCATACTCGGGTTTAAGCGCATTGTCCGAATACGAAACACCATGCTGCGTTCACTGACGGGCATTGCCGATGTAGGCTGTAAGGCTGCCCGGCTGAAGTGGGATTGGGCAGGGCATGTCAGCCGGATGCCTCCCGATAGGTGGGCGACCATCAGCACACCTTGGGTCCCTGACGGGCGGCGGTCACGGGGCCGCCCACGAAAACGTTGGCGGGATGATATTGACACCTTTGAGAAGAGATGGTGGGAGGAGGCTCGAGAGAGAGATAAGTGGAAGTCTTTGGGGGAGACCTTTGCCCAGCAGTGGGACAAAATAGGTTGACGAAAAAAAAAAAAAAAATCCTTACTAAATATACATGCGAAAGTAACTCTGTCTGCCTGTCTGTCTGTCGTGCTTAATACTGCTTAACCTATTTAAATGAACTCAGGTACACAGATATTGTAGAGCCTGAGAAAGGCTACTATTTAATGCGAAACAAGGGTTGTAAGAGGTTGAAGGGGGAATGAAAAGGTGCATGGAAGTATACAGGTGCATACTTCCATACAACTTTTCACTTTTCATTTCCTGGGAGCTATTCATCGAGTGTGATAAGGATCCGATGGCGCAGTGGTCAGCGCAGCCCCGTACCAAGGTCGTGGGTTCGAAATCCGGCCGGCTCCTAACTATTGGGACATTAAAAAATCATGTGACCGCTTTAAGAGTAAACTTTTCCGGAACCTCAGATTTCAGAAATTGAGGATAGGTAGCCTCTGCACCATGAAGGAAAATACGTGCAAGGAACTCTTAGGACGTGAGGTACACTCGCGCTTGTCTATTGTTGTTTTTTTTTAATTCCAAAAATATCAAGTGTTTATAATAATAAGTGTCTTTTGTAATTAATGACGGAGCGGTGACCGATAATAATACCAGTCAACGCTCTTCCAAAAAAAATAGTGAAATTAGTGCTATAATGTAAGTAAGTATTAATGTTAATGACTTAGGTTATTGTTTGTTTGTCCACTTAGAGAACCCATTTACTAATTAAAGAGCTGATAGCAACCGCTTACATCAAAACAAATTATATTTTAGTAGTAGTAGAGCTCTTTGTGTGTGACTCGTCCGGGGAAGTATTACCACCATACCTATTTTCATAAAATTAAAAAATAATTTTCAAAATCGGTTCACAATTGACGGAGAAATCGATGAACATACATTAAAAAAAACATACATACAGCCGAACATAGAACCTCCTCCTTTTTGGAAGTCGGTTAAAAAGAGGTTTCACCTCTTTGCACATAAATTGTATAGTAATAGTATTTTATTATTTATTTTATTGTGATTTTGATGTTTTGACTAACAGGATATTTAATTTAATTAAAAGCTACATGGTAGCAGACTTCGAGAATCCCTAACCGACGAGCATGTATGAAGAATGTTCTTCTTCTTCCTGCCCTTATCTCACTTTATGTGGAGTCGGCACATGTTCTCCTCTTTCATTCTCTTCTATCAGCCGTCATCTCTGTATTCATTTCTTTCTTATCCATGTCATCTTTCACACTGTTCATCGATTATTTGGCCTACCTCTACCCACATATCCATCTACATTCATACTCATCAGTCTCGTCACATGACTTTCATCCCTTCTCATGCATGAAGAATGGTATGAGAGTGAATGAAGCGAAAGGGAACAAACACACTCCCCTCCTCAAGTATGAAGCATAAGAGGTACTTATTTGAGGGTCAAATGGAAATCTGTGATCTCTGCTTAGCCTTGTGGGAGAAAAGCGTGATTTTATGTTCTATAATAACGTTTCATTCATATCGCTTATCTACTGATAGAACACACGTAAACATGAGATTAACAATGCTTACCGTGTCAAAAAGATAAAAGACTAAAGCTCTTTGTTATAAGGCTTATTATTGCTTATCACCTTATCAGTACGTGAATAATTGCTTGCATCTAGATTTACTGAGAAAGAGGTGTTTATAGTTTCTATCAAGCTTGCGCACATGTAAGCGTTATGTGGTGGCGATCAGTAAAATGATATCCGTTGTGTGTTATGTTACAAGAAGTTATTTGTTAGGTATACAAGAGTGCAAAGTTGCTTTTTAACCGTGTGCTCAATTTTGATTATTGATATTAACAATTTTGATGACCGAGCAAGCAAAGGTTTCAAAAAAGCACGATGTGAAAAATCTTTGCACTCGAGTGCAACACGTTGTTTTCAACCCACCTCAGCAAGGAAATGACTAAGCAAAAAAGAAATTGGCGCGCGTGAAGCAAATTAAAAAAAGGCAACACACCAAGAAGGTTCCGAGTCTGAGTTAGTAACAAAAAGAAGGTTGTATGATAAATTCAGCACCATGGAGGTAGAAGTGAATAGGCTTAATGATGTTTTGAATTTACAAACTTAGTGCACATGATGTTCTAAATTCAAATTTATTTGATCCGTTATCGGGTCTAGCTATTTTTTTTTTTATTATTATATTGCCAGAAAATGATTCGTTCCCATAATAAGCTTTGTTTAGTTTGCGGTTGCAAGTTTTTAATTTTCAACCGTTTGAGAAATATTTCCGCGGTGCGTTACTACATACAATAAGTTGTATGGTATTCGTTACGGCTGACCTTTGGATGGTACTCCTGGCCACATGGTCAAGGATTGCGGGTTGCAAACCGGTTCCAGGCTTGGGTTACATACCTAACAACGTAATCTGAACCTGTGCAAAAAGCGGTAGAGCAAAAACGTGGTACTGTCAGCGAAAAAAGCAGAACACATGTTATCTTTTTAATCGACTTCAAATAAAAAAGAAGGAAGTTCCCAAGTTGTTTTTTTTTATGTTTTTATTGCATAACTTTTTCATTTATGAACCGATTTGAAAAAATCTTTTTTTATCTGAAAGGCAAATTTTAGATTTAGATTATTTGACTTTTAGATTGGTCTCATTGAATTTTAATCAAAGTACTTTACAGATTGGTCCCAAAGAAATGTAACCAAAATAGATTCAGCAGTACCTAAGGCCATTGAAGTGGTTCAAGTTTTTTAAACTTTACTTTTTGCTTGATTTTATTATTTTTTGCGGGCCTTGATCAGTAACAATTAAAAAAATAATAAATAAATTGCCGCTGACTGTACAAATCGATTGTGCATTTCAAATGAAGCGTAGGTACAAATTAAATCAAATACATAATCAAAATACAATGGATCGTGATTTCCAGTGATGATGTTTTTTTTATGAAGATGATAAACAGAAAGAAAAAACCCAATCGAAACTAAATTCATTGCGGAAATACGTACAAAACACATTTTAAATTGCGTACCTCATTATTAGACATCGTCGGAGACGGTAAAAACAAAGTTATTTATTAGGCGCCTTTGACATCCTTATTTTTCTCATATCAATCAAGATTATGTGACAGTTTTCAATGGAAATCTGTTTCTTTTAAGTTTTGCGCACATCTAAGCATTCTGCGGTTGCGATCTATGAAACACTGCTATATTTATGTTTTTAAAAATAAATATCCAAACGTTCGAAGCCGGGACAGGCCGCTAGTCTTTACATAAAAGCAAATCGAGCGAATTTCTTGCAAGTTAGTAGGTCAGTATTTCTTGCAATTTTGAAGTTCTCGGCGAAATATGATCAGTTTTCGTAAACGGAAGAGAGAGACGGCCTTCGCTTACTCATCAAAGTGCAGTAGACCTACCGCGAGCTCTGTCTAGCTTTGTCTCTGGCTCTGGTTTTGAGTCTGTGTGAGTAAATACTGACCAGTGTTTTATACTGTGTGTGTGACGTTTCGACGTAGGATTTGATTAGACAGCACTCAGACAGACTCAAAACCAGAACCAGAGCCAGAGCCAGACAGAGCTTATGGTAGGCCTACTGTTCACCATTTTGTGCAGCAATGCCAAAAGTGTATGAGCAGGTAAATATGTGTATGAGTAGGTACTTTAATACTTGAAGATTACCAATCACATGTCATCATACAACTGAGTTCACTGAACCGAGTTAATGCCATTGTAATTTTGCGTACACGTTGATGCCATGTGAAGAAATCTAACTACAAATGCAGTTATCGACTATGTGTGTCTTTTTTATATTGTGGACAATCCACACAACGCTGTTTAGCCCCAAACTAATCATAGCTCCCCCATACCCAGAAATAGTGGTATGAGCTACCACAAGAGGTCTTTCCCCTCAGCTATAACATGAACAGATTAAAAAAAAATTAAAAAAGTTCCATAAGGGTAGGCATCGCAACGACAGCACTCCTTGGAGTTGTTGGTGTCTATGGGTGACGGTGACCGCTTAACATCAGGTGGGCCGTAAGCCCCTTTGTCTGTCATTGACAAAAAAAAACTTGTTCTACAGGAACCATTATAGCTCATTATATCACTTTTTTATACAATTAGTTGATGGAACAAGCATAATATGGCCCACGTAATTAAATGGTAACCATCACCTATAACAAAGGGTATCTTCATAGGTCACATACGTCAGTAACGTGCCCTACGACGCCCTTCGTCCATCAACTTGAGGCAGACAGATGTTCAGCCTCACGTGCCAGTAATTCCACCGGCACCCACACCCTTCAAACCGAAACACAGCAATGCTGCTTCACGGCAGAAATATGCATGGTGGTAGTAGGTACCTAACCTACCTACTTTCCCGGACGAGTCTTCACAAAGAGCTCTACTACTACTTACTTATTAATTTTTATAATAAGAGTTATAGATAGTGCAATACACGAAGACGCGTCTGTTCATTGTAGTGTGCGTGTGCACTCATAGGTAATAAGTGTGTACCGATAACACTCAAACATTGACGGAAGCTTGCACACATATACTATAAACGGTTAGGAGGAATAGTGGGGCGCGCCTTCGTGGATTGCACTATCTATATGTATAATTCTAAATTTGGAAGGGGTCATCACTGAGAAAAAAACGATTAGTGACCACGAACAAGAAGACGATACGTAATACCCATTGCAATAAAGTCAGTGGTGAATGGGGAGAAGGTTCTTCCTGAAGATATGGGGGAGGACAACGTCCTTCGATGAACTCCTTCAGGCTGATGATAGTGCTTACATGTTTTATAGACATTTTGTTTTTATTTTTTAAACACATCTGGAATTAAACACACGTTGCTGTGTTTCGATTTGACAAATATGGGTACCGTCAAATGAAATGTACCTAAAGGCCTGCGCACACCTAGTTCGCTGGCGGTATACGCTGTCAAATATCGCTGTCAAATTTCAAATCTGACAGCGATATTTGACATCTTTTCACTGATCGCTACCGCCAGCGAACTTGGTGTGCGCAGGCCTTTACATCTTAATATGAACGCAGTGTAAATACCACAAAGAGGTGTGTCCTTCGTGTTAGTTTTATTTTTTAATTGTAATAAAGAATTGTGTTGAATAACCCTTTGACTTTGAATTTTAAACATCTTTCACAAAACGCACTATCAAAGTAGCTACGAAGTACGGGTAATTAGAACTTTCTAAATAATATATGTTATCGACGAAATAGAGACTTATCAGTTTTGTATTTAAATAAAACTGTTTCGTGAATTTCCGACGCGGTTTTAGCCTATTCATACGTGGAAACTAAGTTCTTTGTATATATTCAGCTGAAATAATATTATGAACTTAGTTATGTGTGTGTGTTTTGAAGCATACAATATTATATTTTTTCTAAACAGCTAAGCAACAAACGCGATTAAGCATAGCGGGGGTATCCACCGTGCCTAAGGATTACAGCTAAAGATTTTTTTTTATGATTATGACAAATACAACTCCGTGGACGAAATGGTAGAGTTTTAAAAGCATTGTCATATTATTTTTACCCGACTTCCTAGAATGAGGGTAATGTTTTTCACAGACTAGTCTAATTAACGAGAAAGATAGACCAAGATGAGTAGAGGCGGAGTATGTAAACATTAGATAAGCTTATTAGGAATATTTTCTTTAGGTTCTCTAACCTTGTTTAACCATAAAAAAAATATAGTAAATACGTAGGTATTGATATTGTAATTTATTCTGTCATTTGATTTTGTTTGTTTATGTGTATTTATTTTATTAATAGATAAGCTTATTAAGAATATTTTAATTAGGTTCTCTAACATTGTCTACCTTAAAAAAATCTAGTAGGTAAGTATGTAGGTATTGATATTGTAATTTATTCCGACATTTGATGTTGTTTGTTTATGTGTATTTATTTTATTTGATGATTGTGTATATAAATGTTTTATGTTTTTTTTTGTAGCATTAGTTTATAGTTACCTAACATTCAAACACGATTTGTAAAAGGATTGTTAGTGAATAAATGAAATTAAATTAAATATTTCAATTATTTGAAAATTCTTTTAGAATGTCACCCAGGCCGTACCGTAAAAACTTTAACTTATTTTAGAACCAAATTTATCACAAATCTATCTATATATACAAAAAAACCAGTGTTTTTTGCTCTAGAATTTATAACTAAAATAAATTTTATGTTATATCTTCTAGAAAATAGCGCTACGCAAAACCAAATCAACAATAAAGTATCACAACAATAAAAATAAACGCGTTTCTCAACAGCGTTCACAACATGACCCGAATCGCTTGACCGATTGTCAGAAGGCAAACTTTCGCCGTACATCACTAACTTACTGCAAACTAGACTGCACAGATGCCGACATGTCGATGCGACTGCTACGCGACGCGTCTCTTCGATCACTGACGGTGGAGTTGACTCAGCGGACGGACTGCACGTAGAACTTGAAGGCCTGCGCACACCTAGGTCGCAAACCCAAACGCTCTGTCAAATCAAATCTTCTTCTTATTTAATGGAATCTGTCCATTTTGGATCAATTTTGCCAGTGTCGAGTGAGGATATATTACATAAATAAAATACTTTTTCGTAGTCAGTCATGATCAGATGGTCGTTTGTTTTCAAAACCATCAGAAACATTTACGATCAAATCAGAATATCACATAATACACTTTCATTCCAACTGCTAACACTTTGAGCTAAGACCTCAAGTAATGTTGATTAAAATACCACCGAAATTACACAGCAAAACTCAAAATAACACCCGAAAAACAATTAAAATCAAAAAGCTATATGACTTCCGAATCCACGTAGAACTTGAATGCGCACACCTATTTAGGTCGCAAACGCTGTCATATCAAATCTTCTTCTTATTTAATGGCATCTGTCAATTTTGGATCAATTTTGCCAGTGTCGAGTGAGGATTTATTACATATATAAAATACTTTTTGTCAAATCAGTCAGTCATAGACAAGTCGGCTCTACTTGGCTTTGAAAAATAATGATGGTCGTTTGTTTTCAAAACCATCAGAATTTTCGATCAAATCGGAAGATCACATAATACACTTTCATTCCAACTGCTAACACTTTGAGCTAAGACCTCAAGTAATGTTGCGTTGGTTAAAATACGTTTGTAACGGCATGCGGATAGCTCAACTGCTTCCTATGTTTTTTTATATACTTGTATTAATTGTTAGTGTCTTTGAAATAAAGAATTACCTCGGTAAATTATGTATTGATTCAAAAACTAGTCCTATTAAGATCTACCACTGTTAAGTTGCAACACAAGGCTCTATATAAACTGAATAAATAAATAAATAAATAAATATTGTGGACAATTCACACAACACTACCCAGCCCCAAACTAAGCAGAGCTTGTAATATGGGAACCAGATAGCTGATATAATACTTGAATACATTTTTTTTGTAAATACATACTTAGAATACAATACAACACCCAGACAGAGAACAAACATTTATGTTCACCACACAAATATTTGTTCTCGGTGGGGATCGAACCCACGACCTACGGCGCAGAAGGCAGAGCTACTACCAACTGAGCTAGAGGCCAGTCAAATGCGAGTTAACAGTATAAAATAACGTAAACATATGAATTAGGAATGAAGTTAATAAAAAACAATAATCAACATGCCATAATTGTGTTGTGACAACTGCTTACATAAGAAACTAATTTTGTTTTCTTCCATAAAAGTCATATAGAATGCACCTGGCCTGCACTGAAGTATGACTTGGCTCTGTTCAGCACACCGAGCTTTTAGGATGCCAGCTTGGCCTTATCTTCCAGATGACGACGGAACTGTATGTCACTAGAGATGTTGATACCCAGGATCCCAATGCTCTTGGAAGTGGTGGGGGGCATGTCTTGGAACTTTGCGGTATCTGCGACGAGAAGATGTAGCGCAATTTCCCGAACGCTTCCCATCCGAGTTGGATTCGTCAGCTGACCTCTTTGTCGAAGTTGGCTCTACCTAATTGGATCGTCTGACCCAAATAAACATAGTGGTCCACAACTTCGATGATATCGCTCCCAACATGTATGTACCAGCACGGGTGTGACATGACATGAGACATGATTTTTGTCTTGCTCATTTTTAGACCCACCTGTTGGGAGACAATATTGAGGTCTCTGAGCATTGTGCCTAAGTCTTCCGGCAAATCAAAGGTGAGTGATGAATTCGCCGTTGATCATCAACCTTTGAATGCCATACCTTTACAGTGCGTCCTACCTACGTCCGTCCTAGTAGTCAGTGACGGTAGGAGGGGTCCATAAATTAAAAGTCGCTCATCAAGCTGTAGTAAAGGCTATGCTCGGAGTCTTTCTCAAAGATAGGATTCGGAACGAGGTCATTCGATAGAGGACCAAAGTTCTCAACGCAGCCCAAAGAACTAGCAAGCTCAAGTGGCAGTGAAGAATCATGACCGCCCGGTCATGATTCGAAGAACCGATAATGTAAAGACCACGTTTAGGCAAACGTAGTGTAGGATGCCTCAGATTACATGGGGCGACGATTTGCGCAGAGTGGCGGGCAGCAACTTGATAGGAAGAGCCAAACCGAACCCTGGGCTCAGTGGAGCGCCATGGGAGTGACCTATGTCCAGCAATGGACTTCAAAAGGATGATGATGATTACGATAGTGACAGCGATTAGCAGGCACAAATCTCAAATACCATGTGCGGTAAAATATTGGTTTAAATAATACCATCCGACTGTGATTTTGTTGATAATTCTGTAATTTGGCAACAAACACATTTTTTATTTTCTAGTGAGATCCTCTTTTTTGTTCAATTGCCATTTGTTTTAATATTTAAATGGTTTATACAGGTACTTCTTAAGAATACTCAAAGAAAAAGTCTGATTTTGACTAATTATAGTTTCCGCCCTGATTTTGGACATTTAAAAGGACGTTTATTCGTTTTTGCCCTATTTGTCCAGTTTATGGCCTTTTCGCCCAACTGGGCTTAAACCCTCTGCCCATCTCTACCAACGCTACGCCAGGATTATTAATAACACCCTATATGTATAAATAAATGTACGTGTGTTATTGGAGTCCTTAATTTAGTGGATTCGCCAGTACCGTGGGAAGTCAGCAGTGTTTGGAGTACTGCAGCACGCTATCATTACGGTTTCAAAACAGTAATGCGACTACTTACTATCTTTTAGCGTAAACAGTTATCTGATGTCCTTTTCAAAGGTTATTGTGTTGTAAGTAAGTATAGTAAAATAGTGATTTTATACCTTATAGTTAATAATAGTCGAAGGTAGTAGGTACTATTAGTAGGTATATGACTACTATTTACATATTTAATGTGTGTGTATATTAGAGACGATTTTAGCTCGATTGTTTTTTATTTGGTTTGATGTAGATACAGCTCAGCTCAGTTGGTAGTAGTGGTCTTGGGGACGCTTTTGGTACAGATTTGGATCAGTTGAGCTATCTCTAGATCGTTTGTAACGGTGCTTCTGCTTCTTGCGTACTTTGTTTAATTGTAAGTTTCTTTGTGTAAATAAATGTATTTACTATTTATATAAATCAAGGCAGTCCACTTACAGACTTACAAGCGGAGAAATTGGTAACAACAAAGAATACTACAATCTTCGGCGCAGAATTTATTTTTGGCAGGATGACTAATGTAACTATTCTATATAAACTATGTACTGGACCTCAGAGGTCTCTTCTATCAAATGGATGGTGTTGTAGACCAGAAACAGGAGGTAGATGTTGAGACCTGAAATATGCAAATGAAAAAGGTTACTGACTCATACTTTTTAGACTAAGGGCTAATAAATTCAGTGTGCAGATAATAGTTATTTAACAAGAGTGCAGTTGCTTTTTAACCCCGTGCTAAATTTTGATGACCGATCAAGCAAAGGATTCTAAAATTGAATCACGAGTGCAGCGAGTGGTAAGTTTAGTACCACTGTTTCATGCGTTAGTTTTCATTGTGTTCTAGCCCTTAAATTTAAACTAAATGATGCTAATGCTGCCTTTATCAGCACGATTTCTGACGCTTTTAACAGTGATTATGTGCGTTTATTCCAATTCTAGCTCATAATCATGCCCATTGAACGTGAATTTTATTATCATATTTAGTCATGGGAACTCTACTTCTGAATAATTTAACTTCTGAACAACTAAAAACACAACATTTTTGAAAAAAAAACTTAAGGAGATGCTTCTTCAAAAAACTTACTACACACTGGACGCGAACGAAAAGAATAACGCTAATTATAAATAACCCTTTTATCATTTTATACTAAACCTTATTACAATCTGCGTGATTATAATCATAATCGGCCCGCTTCTCCAGTATTGCAACACCCTTACAGGGTAAATTATGTATTGATTCAAAAACTAGTTTTAAGATCTGGCACTGTTAAATTAACATACATAATAAGGCAAATAATATACTGAATACTGAAACATGACCCCCGTTTAAAAAAAAAAGAAGTACACCAATCGCATGTCTTGACATGGTCATGAATTTTATCTCAGGCAACTAACCTAAAAAGAAGCAGTAGATGGCAATTGAGAAGTAGTCTCGGAAGTCGAAGTATATGAGGTCGACGCACAGCATGGCCAGCTGTAAGACCACGCCCAAGTAGAAGTAGATCTTCAGAAGTAGCTTTTTCTTCTGAAAATACGTCAAAACACATTAGTGACGCTGTCTCCGAGAAACAACACTTGGTCGTACACTTAGGCGTTTTAAAAAATATAAAAACTTATTCATAGAAAATCGCGAGCAACTATTATCTTGTGAGTAATCCAATTGCAACCAGATTAGCCAAAAAAACATTTTGATCCTTACACGTTCTCCTACCTAAAAGTTTACTTATGTACGAAAACGGGCAAACGCAGGAACACGATACACTGATGTTCAGCCTCACGTGCCAGTAATTTCACCATCAACCACCCTGTAAAGTGGACGCCTGCTGTTTAGGACAATCTAAACATATAGCATTAATTTAGTTAATAAGCTTGCAACACTGTTTTTTTGCTAATTTTAGTATCTGTTGTGGCAATACTTTTGCTTCTTTTCTGATTTGCCAAATGAAACGGCGGTACTCTCGACTGTAATTTTTATAATTTATTAAACTCATAAGTTTACAAGTTTCCACGCTGTTTATTTCGTACACCTGCTACTAGGTTTGAGCAAAAACTACTTCGCAGTGCTAAGATTTATTTACTAGGAGCAAATCCTGAATATCCAGCTAAAGGAGTAGAATGTATGGCTCTGTGCTAGTGAAATTATTTGAGGTGTACCTATACCTCTTTATATTTACTATCAAACCTTATATGAACTGAGCAGACCGCCTTGACAGATCATCATCATCATCATCAGCCTGAAAAAGTCCACTGCTGGACATAGACCTCCCCTACACATTTCCAGGAAGAACGATTCTGAGCCCTTTTCATCCACCGACTTCCTGCGATCTTAACAATGTCGTAAGTCCATCTGGTGGGTACCCACCCAACGTAGGGCACCCGCCCTACGTTTCGTCTTCCAGTTCGTGGTCGCCATTCGAGAACCTTTGTTCCCTAACGGTTGTCGGTTCTTCGAGCTCAAAATGTACAACATGCTATTTTGCTGACTTTGGAGGTCAAATTTTACCTTATGTGCACCAATAAGTAGGAGAATCGTCATGCATATGTCGACACTCCCTACGTATAGTTGTGTATCTGCAAAACACAAATTTTACAGGAGAGCGTTTTTAAGATTTGAAAATGGTAAAATGCCTATAACTGGAGCCCTTTTTGAGATATTTCTGTGAAAATTGTTGAGATGCTCTTACTGTAGATCTAGTTTAAGATGGATTTTTTTTTTTATTTAAATCTATACTGGTTTAGATTTTATTACACTTACATATTTTTACGTCGTGCATAAAATGCCGTATGTGGCACATACACACTTTTTCGTGGGAACTTAGAAGAATGACAATATCGTAACTGCCTGTTACACGGTTATACTTAGGAGATCTATTTGACTAATTCTGTTTAACTGGTGTTTACATGTTTAAACGTTGGAAATCGTATAATTTAATAATATGCTTCTACATACTTATTCTGTTTTGGCAATTGATTAAGCCTGGTTGACCAGTACTTATTACAGGTCGCCAGGCCCTAATTGCTGAATACTCACTTGCTTACGAAACTAAGCCTATTTTAGGTAGGTAGGTAATTTTTAGTATTAAATGTAAAACTGTATTCGTGATTTGGGGTTTTCCCACTTATCTTATTATTTTTTTGTTAATATTGGTCGTTCTTATATTATTATCTTAAATAAAACAAAAAATACAAGAGCTCAAAATACCATTTAGGGAAGTAGGTGCTCACCTAAACACAAAAAACCTGTTTTATTTCAAAAATAAGAAAAACAAAACCAACTAAGTAGTCTTTACTAGTAGTAGTATCGTATGGTAAAATCTCTTCTAGTGGGTGCTTCACACGTAAAACGTCGTTTTGGGATTTTGTCACAATCACCATTATAATTCCTGAATCATTATCAGCCTGAAGAAGTCCACTGCTGAACCTAGGCCTCCCCCACACATTTCCAGGAAGTACGACTCTGAGCCCTTTCCTTCCATCGACTTCCCACGATCTTAACAATGTCGTCAGTCCATCCGGTTCGTGGTCGCCATTCGAGAACCTTTATTCCCCAACGGTTGTCGGTTCTTCAAGCTATATGGCCTGCCCATTGCCACTTCAGCATACTAATTCTAAGTGACCTTGGTTCTTCTTCGGATATCCTCATTTCTGATTCTATCACGTAGTGAAACTCCCAGCATATTTGAGTTTGAGCTGGTGTACGAGGCCAATAGTTAGTGACCACGTCTCAGTTCCATTAGTCATCACTGATTATAGACTTTTGTCTTGAGGCTCTGCGGTATCTGCGACGAGAAGATGTGGCGCAATTTCCCGTCACAATATCTATTGATAAAATCCCAATGGCGAACAAGTTCTCCCAATGAGCCACAAACTGCAGGTCTCTTTCAAAGTCATTCATTTTTTGTTAGCAGAAGAGAGAGATGCGGCCTGCTTGTGGAGACAAATCCACAAGTAAGTAAGTAAGTAGGCCGCATCTCTCTCTTTTCCCTTAAGCTGCTCAGAATTATTCCCTGACATACTTGGAGAGCCAATTGGCAATAGCGTCAGAGTGGAGGCTGGTGACGCAGGGCAGCCTAATAACTGTTCATATGGTAAGCGAACTGGTAATGTCACTGGAGTGGGTACTGTTAACTCAGCGCAACCTAGGTGGTCATCTGGAGAGACAACTGGCAAGGCGACTCCATGCAGCCTAATTGGTCTATCTGTTGAGCTATAAGGTGTGCGTAATTGGGAGAGTCACACAATGATAATGGCATATTAATGCTTGAGGAAGACTATAGCAGTAGGGGAGATTCAGGCATGTTTGCTGCCAAAGCAAGGTCATAGAAGCTATATTCCGGCAAATCAGGTTCAGGATGTTTTTCTGAGTTTTCTGGGTCAGGTTTACAAAAGCGTGGCGACGACGAGCTAAAGGCAATGTCATTATTCCCTGTGTCATTGCTGGAGCCTCCACCACTAGCTTGCAAGGTAAATTGTAAGATATGGGAAGCTGGGACATGCAATTCAAAAGATGCAGGACTATCATCGTTAGTGTTCGTAGAATGCAAGGGGGAAATGCGCGGTGCAAGAAAAAAAAGGTTCTTCATCGCTGTCAGATATTATCTCACCTATTCAGCTTAGGTCATCCTCAATAAAATTTTCTGAGAATGGCACTGGAGATGCAACTTAAAAACAACAACAGCGGGGAAGATTAAACATTTTATGAAAAGCGACTTATATTTCATGGGATAAAGAGCACCTTGCACTTTTGAAGTGCATTTCTGTTCATAACTTTGAAGATCCTTTTCAGATCCTCAACATTTTAATGGGGCCACCATTGGAATTACCTTCTTTCCGACAAAAAAAGAATCAACAAAATCGGTTCACAAACAACGAAGTTATCTGAAGTTGTTAATTGAGAAATCCTCCTTTTTGCAATTGGATAAAAATAATAGTTTTTGATTAAAATAACATGAAAACACAAACACAGAACTATGTAAGTGCATGGGTTACTATAACTTTAATTCAATAACTCTCCGATGTAAAGCTATGTAAAAGTCAGTTACCGAATTTTGATATAACAACTTTTCAAAGTATAAATATGTAAGTGCCTAGATACACCTTATAATCATAGTGAATCCCGATGTATAAATATGTAAGTGCGTAGTTACACATTTGTACGTAGGGTATCAAAAATTCGCTATCCGAGGAAGAACTGTGTAACGGGCAGTTACCGCCACCAGCACCTCATTCCCCCCCGCGTCAAAGTTTGTATGTGGAAGATACAGCATTATATGGCGGGAAAATAATGAAGTTGGACAGTTATACGATTAAGAAAAACGTACTTAGAGTAGACTTTTTATTTTTTTTGTAATTTATAATGATAGACTGGCATGTGTAGATGCCAAAAATGCATCAAACGTATAAGTGTGTATCTGGCAGTTAGACGAAGATACGTAGGGAGTGTCGATGTCGATGAATAGGTAGATAACAGTTTCTATTATGCCATGATCGTCTTCCTGCTTCTCCTCCGAAGTGAGATGTTTCATCAGCATGAACATCAGCGGAAGGAAGAACAGAAGAGATAGGACCTGGAAATGGGAGCAAATTACAATCAATTCTTTCACGTCCGGGGAAGTACGACTATCATGCCTATTGTTCCGTCGTGTCCGTTGTTTGGTACCTGTTCAACTTGTCTGCTCTTTATGGTAATGGCTGAAAATCAGCGTTTTGCTCTCGAGTAAAGCTTATGCGCTGAGCTATTCCCTTTTTGTCTAGCTGTAACACGCACACCATTTCATTTTTTTTAGTTTATATTGTCGTTGTATTTTTAGTTTTAATAACCTATGCTTTGATTTTATATTTTTCTTGTAATTCCTTGTTTCGTGTGTGTTTTCTAGGCAAATAAATTCTTTATCTATCTATCTATCTATGCCTATTTCGGCGGTAAAGCAGAATCGCTGTGTTTCGGTTTGAAGGGTGTAGGTACCTAGTTGCCAAGGAAATTACTGGCACGTGAGGCTGAACATCTGTATGCCTCAAATTAGTAGTTAGTGGTACAGTCAGCTTCAAAAGTAGATTGGCAATTTCAGTTAGTAAGCTCGCCTTTCTTCTCTGAATTTGACAAAAATATTGAAATTTCGATTTGTAACAATATGTAGCTCAGAACAGATTTTCGGATCAAATTCTAAACTTTAATCTGAAGTTGGCTGATTTAAGAAATATTTAAGCTTTACAGATCAGAAATGCCAATCTACTTTGAATCCAACTGTACCGCTAACCTATATAGCCTTCATGGAATGCTTCAGTAAGCCAACACCTATGGTCATATCATTCGACCGGCTTGCTACAATGTCAATGTCACTTGCACCTAGAGCGTAGTCTGATGGTAGCGTCCCCTTCCAATCCTAAGGCCGTGGGTTCAAATCCAGTCGTGTACCAAGGAGTTTTTATGCCCAACTTAAGTGCACTATGCCGTGCTCTCAAACGGTGAAGGAAAACATCGTGATATACCAGCATATCGTAGAACCTAAAAAGTTCGAATTATGTGTCAAGTGCACGAAAGGAGCCTCTTTGAGGCGCACTTAAAATCCTTTCATCACATTTAGTTCGAAAGAATTAGTGAATGCCTGGGCACACCTATGTCACTGGCGATGGCGATCAGTGAAACGCTGTCAAATTTGACAGCGATTCATTGATCGCCGTCGCCAGCAACCTAGGTGTGCGCAGGCCTTGACACGATAAGAAGAAGTATGGCACCAAATTATAAGGCAGGAGGTAGAAGGAAGTTCAAACGCTTACCAAATTAAAATATCCGAATATAGTAACACCTTTGCGAATTGGAACACAGAAGCAGCACTTTCTTGTGACTGGCCACTTCGGGCACTTCGCCTTACACCATGCCAGTGTTCCCGAACAGCCCTCCATTGCAAACTATACTTTTAAGCTAATTACATTAAGTCTAGTTTAAAACTAAGTATGAACTTGGTGTTTTGATCCCTATCGTGGTACACCAACTAAGCAAGTGGCGTCATAAAAGTCGGATTCGTTGAAGATCTAATAGGAGTCTTCCTGTCCCCACTCGTGGCTATTAGTTCTCATTGTGGTATCTTTATTACATAATACATTGCTTTACTTGTAAAGTGCTTATACAGGAATGATGTGGATCTGTGGGTGCCTGACGTGTGTTCTTCAAGGCTTTCTATCTTAAAGCGTAGCGTGAGTGAAGCGTTTAACTATCTTATACCTTTAAACGAGAAAATCTTGTATATATATATAATTATAGGATCTCGGAAACTGCACCAACGATTTTCACGAAAATAAGTATACAGGGGTTTTCGGGGACGATAAAACGATCTAGCTAGGATACATTTTTAGAAAATGTCCCCTTAATCGTAAAGTAAATAATCAACTTTATCATAAAATCATAACTCCTAGCGCCATCTGTTGATTAAGTCATGAGTTAGTGGGACAGAGAACGCCATCTATTGACGAGTAGTGGAGCTTATTATTATGTCGGTAAGATCGAAAAATATTAATATTTAATCAGTATGTAAGTAATTCGTATTTAAATATAATTCACAACAACAGTTTACAAAAAAAAAAATACCGGGCACCAACTGCTAGTCATATATAATAAGAAGATAAAGTAGACAAGAGATACACATTTTCTGTGTAAGTTTTAAAACTGTAACGTTATATATTTTAGAACTACCTTTTTGAGTAACTTACTAGTACTTCATGCGCCAAAATTTTAATTCTTAATGATTATTTTATATAATATGTAACTATGTCAAAATTTCATTGAAATGAAAATTCATTACATACCTACCACATTGAGAGAACGGTTTGCAAAAAAATTAAAAGGCAGTGATTTCACATTTTTCACCTCATTTTTTCTAAAGTACACCCAAAGCCGGGGGTTGGACCGGGGGTCGCAAGTAATAAATATAGCCTCGAGGATAATCTAATATTTTAATGGAGGAAGAAATTTTGAAATAGGTCCAGTAAGTACTTTTTGTGCTTATTGCGTTAAATTACAACTTTTCTCCATCACAAGCCCTAAATAAATACTACTACTAAATCAATTTAAAAAAAACTCTAGTATAATAAAGTAAAACATAACGTAAGAGTGATTGAAATAAGATAGGTGTATCACCTACCTTATTAATTTCAACCACTCGTACTTCAATAGGTTAAATATTTTTATTTTAAAAATAAATAAATTATGACTCACTCAAAATTAATCAGTCTTAAAGCTAGTTAAATAAATATTATTCGTGTAAGCTGGAGAGTTCATACTTGTGGTGAATTTTCATAATCTCTTTTTTCACTTGCCTTATAAGGCCTGCATCCAACACTGAAAATAATAAAAATACATTTATACAAAGGAACATACAATGGATACAAGTATTAACAAAATAGACAAGAAACAGTTGAGCAGACCGCAGACGTAGCAGACTGCAGACCTTTACAAACGATCTAGAGATAGCTCAACTGATCCAAATCAGTGCCCGAAGGAAGCGTCTCCAAGCTCCAAGTCGCTAGTGGCATTGCCATGCTGAAAAGCAATGCTAATACACTGCGCCAGATACCCACACCAGGCATTGGGTAAGGATTTAAAAAAAAAATTATCTAGTGTACTACTATGAAAGTTCATTGCACCTACATAGCTTAAAAATAAGTGAACAATTTTTTAAATAGATACAAATAATATTCATCGTATTTCTTTTAATTCTAGAACTTTTTCAGTGATTGTGAAGCTGAAGTTTATTTAAATAGAAAAATATCTACTTACAGACATAAAATAATCCAACAATCAGTATTATAACAGTTTTGGTTACATCCACGTTGATGCGTTCTGTATTGGTCATGTATAATATTACTGGAGTGAGGACAATATCAGTTGTAATCGCGTATATTTCATAATAGTAGAATACACGAAGAGTATTGTAGCTTTTCTGTAAAAAAAAAACACCGGACTCTTCAAAGAAAATTCTGTAGCAACATTGGGTAGTATAGTCACCAAGCGACAAAGCCCTGCATATAAATAAAAAAAAAGTTTGGGAAAAGTTCAAAAAAAGAACTCCGATATTCTTTATTTAAATAATTGAAACTTGTGATCAATTTATAATAATCTTTTGAATACATGCCCAAAATTAATTTTGCTATGTCAAAGCTTATACGGTTTTACCTTATGAACCCCTACTATTGAAGATATCTGGAATCCGAGGTCCACTACTAGAACTGTTAATATAACCCCTAGTAGGGGGTAAGTGGTTTTGTCACCAAAAACGTGTCGGTCAAAGCCATTGAAGAATACTGGTAATGTAATACTGAACATCAATAGGAGTCCAGTGACCTGAAAAAGGGAAAAGTGTTTCAGTCATTGCTTTTTTTTTGCTGTAAAAAATTAACTTATGTAACCGTGTACCTACTGCCTAGGTACATGCTGGCGGTAGGGCTATGAGCCTACAAGTGAAAACCTTTTCATGGCTTGTTTGTTTTTTGTCTGAATTTGATTGACTGGCCTTTCAGCTCAGTCGGTAGTAGCTCTGCCTTCTGACCCGTAGGTCATGGGTTCAATCCCCACCGAGAACAAATATTTGTGTGGTGAACACAGATGCTTGTTCTCTGTCTAGGCGTTATATTGTATTCATTATTTACAAAAAAAAAATACAAGTATTATCAGTTATCTGGTTCACATAGTACAAGCTCTGCTTGGTTTGGGGGGCTAGATAGTGTTGTGTGGGTTGCCTGTAATAAGTATTTATTATTTTTTTATTTATTTGTTTTTTTTTACTCATTAGACTTTATCATGGATTTACGAACCAAGACACCTGAATGGCCGATGCACGCATGGGGAATGTAATCACATAGTTTATGATGTATGTAGGTACATCTTCTCTTCTCTTCAGAGAGAGAGAGAAGAGGTTGCCCTCAAAAGAAATACATGGAGAAAAATTGAGAAAAATGCATAGGTACATTACGCCGACAAGAGCAAAATAATCTTAATATCCTATTATTTTTAAATTTTTTGTCATGTTAAGATTTTGTACCTGCTCAAATTGCATGCGCATGTTTACGCGTAGGCATATATATGCACCTCGTGCACATGGATATATAATACATACATAGTACATACTCACATGCAGACGTCTTGTTAAATTATAAATAGCAATCTTGGTAAATAGCAATTTTAGTGTTGCTGACCTAAATAATATATGAATAAACAAAGGTTGATTGTTTTAACTCAAACTCAATAAAATTTTATTCAATACAAGAATCATTTTGACGAATATTTGACGAATGAACGATATTTATGTGCGTAATCCTTTTTCAAAACGGCCCTTAAATGATTTTACCATCATAGGGTATGATGGTAAAAAGAACGGAAATTCAGTTCTCACAAAAGCTCTATAAACTCACGTCATTCGTATAATTAGGTATGATTTTAGAGTAGAAGGTCGGAAAGTGTACGTATTTAGTCGATCATGTTTTATCGTCGATAACTATAAGTAGAATAGTCTAAAAACTAATAAATATTCTGGACAATCCACACAATTCTATCTAGCCCCAAATTAAGCAGAGCTTGTACTATGGGAATCTAATATCTGATAGAATACTCATTTCCTTTTTTTTAATACATAGGTACTTAGAATACAATATAACATCCAGACAGAGAACAAACATCTGCGTTCCCAACACAAATATATTCTCGGTGGGGATCGAACCCACGCCCTACGGCGCAGGAGTTCTAATACCAACTGATCTGAGAGGGCAGTCATACATATCTGAGTCATTCACAATTGAAGAACAAAGGTTTAATAAAACT
Source organism: Thera obeliscata (assembly GCA_947578465.1). Lineage (NCBI taxonomy): Eukaryota > Metazoa > Arthropoda > Insecta > Lepidoptera > Geometridae > Thera > Thera obeliscata. The sequence goes on from OX387914.1 coordinate 24,501,580, forward strand.
TACGATTTTGATATAAGCCACAGTCCGTAAAGTCACCTTCATTGGGATGGAACAACACCACTGGTTTACTCTTGGGTGCTCATCCCTCATCATGCTTGCGGCATTAGCAAAAATCATTGTTTCCTTATAAACCCTTCCAACAAGTGATTCACGATATCGAACGCAAAACAAACTGACGAAATAAACAAAACACAAATCTCCCCATGGCCGAATGAGAGAGAACGAGAGTATTTTTAGATTTTAATGATACTGCTCTACCACACGTTCCAAAATCTACGTCCACGATATCGTGAAAAGCAAAGCCACAATCTAACAGTTTTACCCTAAAAAAGTTTCATCGCAGAACATAAAATATAAAAAACATGGGTAAAAACAAAAAAATATTTAATATCATTCTAAATATTTAAGAAGTGCATGTTAAATTAAAAAAATGTGCTATAGTAAACTGAAAAAACAAGAAAAATCATTTATTTGTAACGGAGGTCAGTTACCCGGGCGGGACCCAACAAAAAGTAGACAAGGGTATATAAAACAAACCACTACGTAAATAATTTTGGTGATAATGAAAAATGTAGCAAAAGATGGGATCATAAGATTATTGTTTTTATATAAAATATCCTTTTATTTATATTATTTTATTCATCTTCATCTTCATTAGGAATTCTTACAGATCCCGTCTTTCTTTTACGTAGCTGTAACAGCATGCTTTTTACCGCCAAAAACACGTACGACTCTACCACTGAAAATAACACAAAAGAGGTTTTATTAACATAAACAGCCATAAAAACTTTTTGAAAAATTATGGTTTGATTCGATTAGCCTAAAAGTTTCAAAAGCATGTAAAATTATCAACAGAAAAAAAAGCACGTTCGTGTACTCCGCGTTTTTTATACTATTTGTTAATGAAACAATAACGTGGCGTGCCTAATGACAAAAGTATTGTCTCACAGATCACGCAAGTTAGAAATATGCCCTACGATGCACTACCGTGCGTTCATCAACTCGAGGCAATTTGCCTGTAATTTCACCAGCACATTTCAAACCGAAACACAGCAACGCTGCTTTGCTATTACATTTTTAAAGATTCTATAGTTTCTGCATCATCTCGAAATAACCAGTTTCATTAATATCAACATCATCATCAAATGGTTGATGGTTAGCTTAGTGAAGAACTCGTTTCCACTTCTAATGGTGAAGACCAACAGGATGAAACCAAGGTAAGTAACACCCATTGCATCGGCAATCTGAAATTCAAAAATTAAAATATTATTTAAACAATAATGTACTGTATGTAATAATGTACATCACGATATTGTACACCACGTTATTACGATGCCAGTTAAGTCTCATGTACACTGTAGCAATTCTATCATTGATTTTTGTTTTTTTTTTGTGGATACTTGGACGTGTCCTTGAGACTTTATAAGACGGATCCGTCTAAGATTGGTTAGGTTACTAGGTTAATATGTTAGAACATAAAAATTACGCACAAGACAAGTGAGCAGAGAGAGCGTGCCGCAGTAGCGGCCGCTGCAGTGCCAGAAAATATATATTTTTTTAAATAAAATCAAAGGCCCATTTTAGCAATTATCCATTGCTAGATAAAAATGTAATAATTTAATTATTGAACTGCTACAGCGTTCGTAGGCCTTAACAAATTGTATCGTCGACAAAAGTGGATTCGTTTTAACGGGGTGTACCTACATGCATTTCTTGGCCGTACATTAACCGGACCCAAAAATAAAATATGTAAATCGGAGCATCATTCTCGGATCTTCGAGGCCACAGACATACACACTAAGGTCTCAAACCTTCTTTTCGGTGGATGAGTCATTATTCTCCTGTTTGCTTCGCCGTAAGTAGTTGGGGGAAAATAATCAAGTTCTAATGACTGTAACTGCTCATCTATGAAATTTCCAAATAATAAATCTATTTCTTAGAGAAATCTAGTCTTTAGAATCTTTTAAGAGACTCCGTGCTTGGGCAGAGCGGGTCCATTGATAAAATACTTAACTTTGAAAACTATATAATAATCTAAGTATACAAAAGCAACAATACTGTAAAAAATCAACTTTTAGTAAAACATAACTGACTTACCAGTCTGATATAAGCCCATACTTTTAACCACATCCCAACTTTCACTATTCCACACTCATCGAACACTTTTTCGATCTTCTTTCTTAGCATTGTGGTATTTCACAGAATACAAAGCTCAGGAAACAGTAATGCACATTATTTTATAACAAGAGCAGCGAACGACTACCTATGCACTCGTCTCATGGTCAACTGAATGAAAGAGACGGAACGAAAACACAACACGGTCCTGATAGCTGGTGTGAGAGAGACGGTACATCGGACGGAATGTAAATACTGTGTACCGTACCTAGTCTTACGTAGGTTCTGTTGTAGGAGGGTCTCATCAGTGGACTTTCTTTCATCGTGACTAAATAAGTTGAATTCAGGGGTTAGGTACTCATGACAAAGTTTCTCTCTATTGTAGTAGAGCTCTTTGTGAAGGGCTCATCCGGGTGCGTACTACCACCATGCCTAATTCTGCCGTGAAGCAGCATTGCTGTGTTTTGGTTTTAAGGGTGTGAGTGACGGTGAAATTACAGGCACGTGAGGCTGAACATCTGTATGCCTCAAGTTGATGGACGCAGGGCAGTGCATCGTAGGGCACGTTCCTGACGTGCGTGACCAAGGCAATGCTTTGTTTTAGGCGATGGTTACCACTTAACATCAGGTGGGCCATATGCTTGTTCCATCAGCTAGTTATTTATAAAAAAAGTCTCATAGCGCAGAGCAACTGTACTTTCTGTGCTGTATAGGCTGTGGAATCGTTCCCCATCGTGGATATTCTTTAGTATCATGAAAATGAAATGGTTAATCACAATTTGGGGTTACGACTTTAAAAAACTTGGGATTTTGGAGACTAAACAAAATTTTCAACCATTTTTCAGGTACATAAATTAAATTAAAAATAACGGTAGTGATTTTTTAAATTATAATAACGATAACTATACCCATAATAATGCTTTATTTTTACAATAAAAAACGTTACAAAATGTATAGATTTACAAAAAGAAGACTTATGCTAAATATTTTGTTTATTAAGTCTATGTCTAGTCCTATGCAAAGCAAGTTTAATAAACAATAAAATAAATATAAATTCCCCAGAAAAAATATCTTCAATTGAACCGACTGACAACGCTGCAGTGGGGTGACGTGCAAGCAAAAAACGCGAATTATAGAACCTCAAGTGTCTTGTCTAAACTCTACATAAACCTAGCCAGGGCACAACTTAAGCTGGAGTTCATAAGTTAGCCTATACATTAGTCGACTCTCAAGTCAACTTTATCATCAATAAAACATGTAGCACACACATTAGCTGGGTAGGACTAAGAGCTGATTTTTCATCTTTAAGAGTTAGATACATCTTTTTCTTCCTTGTTTTAGACAAGATGAGAACGAAATATTTTTATCTGTCGGAGAGCGCAGATAGAAAGTTGAGATGCTGTTCATTTGTTACAATCCGTTGCACTGGCTGACACAACTTTAAGCATTCGCTGGGATAAGCCGGCGTAAACACGCAAATGTCGTATGTTCTTCGCTTTATACATCATCAGCTCTGAACTTGCCACTGCCCTCGACATCACCCGCACTGATTGGCATCCGTGAGAAGTCGTATTGATCCTTATTCCTGAGCTTTATCATCTCGCTCTTCACCGTCATGTTTATCCACACGTCTAATACTGGAAATAAAGAAGATATGTTTACGAAAAGCAAATAAAAAACAAATAGTACTTCATACACATTTTCCGGTAGAACATTCTGAGCCCTCTTTATAATTCTATCTAACGCGATTTTTAAATTATTGTAGAAGGAAAATCATTTCTACTGTTTGCACTTCATCATTCAGTTTGTGGTTGACTCACGAGAACATAAATTCTTAGTGGTTACGAGCTATCCTCCTCAATGCTACTAATAACTAATTCTAAGAGCTATATGTACGAATGTATGTGTATGTGTATGTGAGATGTATGTGTGGACGAAGTAGAGAAGGATCTCCGCTCTCTTCGAGTTTCCAACTGGCAAGAGGTGGCGCAGGAGAGAGACCGGTGGCGTTCTATTGTGTCGGAGGCCAAGACCCACTTCGGGGTTGATGCGCCGGGATAGTAAGTAAGTAAGTAAGAGCTATATGTTCTGTTCTTATGGTATACGAGTATTTCATCCCCTCCATGTCCTGAAGACAATTTAGATTATTTGTGTAATTTTTAAATTTTTGCGTGCATAACATGTACTGAATCTGTTTTACACAGGTATTTATAAAGTAATATACCTACGCGATAAATCCCGTGTTATAGGTTCAGATGGTTGGGACCATCAAGTAAAAGGGTCATACCAAAAAGTTGCCAAGTGCGAGTCGGACTCGCCCATGAAGGGTTCCGTAGCAACAAGTAACATAATAAAAAGGTTTTTGTAGTTCGTCGAAAGGTAAATTGCAGTTTACGATTTATGACGTATAAAAAAAAAACAACTGACTAGATCTCGTTCAAACCAAATATCGTTGAAAGTTTTTATAGTAATGTACAACATATATTTTTTTTAGATTTATCATTCTCTTATTTTAGAAGTTAGAGGGGGGGGGACCAACTTTTTTCCACTTTGGAAGTGTCTCTCGCGCAAACTATTCAGTTTAGAAAAAAACGATATTAGAAACCTCAACATCATTTTTGAAGACCTATTCATAGATACCCCACACGTATAGGTTCGATGTAAAAAAAAATTTTGAGTTTCAGTTTCAAGTATGGGGACCCCCAAAATTTATTGTTTTTTTTCTATTTTTGTGTAAAAATCTTAATGCGGTTTACAGAATACAACTACTCGCCAAGTTTCATCAGTCTTGCTCTTACGGTTTCGGAGAAAAATGGCTGTGACATACGGACGGACAGACAGACAGACAGACAGACAGACATGACGAATCTATAAGGGTTCCGTTTTTGCCATTTGGCTACGGAACCCTAAAAATGGGTAGGAACCAAGCCGTAGTTTGTTGCCTGTTCTTCTAGGCTTGGTCGCGTGGAACTGGCACCTAGACTCACCCTAGAAGAACAACCGCGAAAGCAAATAACTAAGGCTTGATTCTCACCGTTTTTTTGTATGATCTTTTTACATAACACTCACTCACTCACTTTGTTGGGTTGTACTCACAAATGTAAAGAAGACCAATAGCAGCGAAGATCAAACCCCTGATGACGTCTATTCCTATCAAGTTCACGCAGATGATAGCTATGAGTGCGGTGTCCACTGTCATGGCGTAGAACTCGTAGAAATAAAACACGCGGAGGATTTTAAAACTTTTCTGAAACAGTAATCATGTAAAACACATGTAAAAAACAAATTGCTACAAACATAGCTTATACACACAGTGACGTAGCTTGATTAACCATAGGTCTTGGGGCAAAAAATAATCTAGGGCCCCAACTAAACTGTTTTAAAATTGTTTGGTTATACATGAAAATGTTCCAGAATGCTCCAGGAAGATGTTCGAGACTTGTTGGGAAGTAAAAGTAAACAGGCATCTATTGTAGATGATTTTTATGTGTAGCCTACAGGGCAACTGGTGATTATACAAGCCCTACTCGCGGAACACTATAGTAGCCTGGGACAGGGTTTTAGATGGAATAGGCTTGCCCAGCACCTATACCATCCTGACTGATTATAGTCGTCTTAATCCACCGGAAAGACATTGTCAATAAGCTGACTAAGCCACGGGTGTCTTCACGATGTTTTCTGTTTGGACCACTAGCGTTGTGTACACAAATTTTACGACAGAAAAACAACTGGTACACGACTGGATTTGAACCCACGTCCTTAGGATCGGAAGGCGAAGCTGCTACTAATACTATAGACCACCAGTGACCAAACCAATATGTAGTACATAGTTGATTTTTCTTCGGGTTTCCTTTTTTCTTTCTATCAAAGAGCCCAGGGATTTGGAAAGTTCAATCTCAATGAGCTTTATTCAGTTACGTTAAAAGTGCCGTGAGTAACTGGCGCACTGCCAGGTTTCAACAAACCATGATGATTCCCACTATAAGTGTGATAAGAAATCCCACGTCCACCAGCAAAGCGATCACGGCCAATAAAATCAGATGCACTACGGACAGCGTGCTGAAGAAGCCATTGATTCCATAGCTGTGGACTACAGCTATCACGAGCATCAGGTAACTCAAAGCTAGAACATCTAGAACCTGGAAAATTACATAAAAAAATGCTAGTAAGTTCGTTTGAAGCTCGAAAAGCTTAGTAAATGTTTGCAAAGGTTCATAAATTTGTGAGGGATGATTGTCCAATCTACAGAATAACGCAATTCGTCTAATAGAAAATGTCAAATGTTATTCCGTAGATGGAAAAATCTGAACCATGATTTATGAAAAAAAAACTTTCAATAAGTACCTACTGAAATAACAACGAACATTTTGAAATAAAAATGCGATTTCTCAAATTAAAAATACTACCAACGAGCTTTTGAGTGGTGTATATTAGATGAAGGCTCATCTAAGTAATATACTAAGTATTTTAAAGAGATGTATTTTAAGACCGTTCTAATTAATAAATTAAATCAATAATTTAAATTTAATTTACGCTTGCTTTATAAAGAAACGGTAAGTGCTACCACTCAAATCTATGCTTACAAATTTGGTGTAAAAATATTTACGTTCCGAAAAGCATGTCTAAATTTACACACACGAAATTTGTATGAAACGAATAAAGATTCAAGAAGAACCGAGCAATCAATCAATTTGTTTTAATCATTCCTCGCTCTACTTACAATTTTGATCAGCGCCCACGTTTGTAAACATAATCTCAGGGGAATGTAGAAACAGCACTTTTTAAACAGAGGTTCCTCTCTTATACTCGTAGTTGTGAAGTCCATTCTGATATTTTTATGTGACAAAAACAAATGCATGTGCGTATTTAAGACTGAGCGCCGTCACCGAGAGGGCCGGACTGTTGTATTTTTAGACGGAGAGTGCCGTCTGTATACAAACAAGCATAGTAGATGATTCGTTACTATTTTGTACGTATTGTATCGTTAATACAGACCTAGTCCTCTTCTTAAGTTTAAGAGCTCTTGCGTTTTGATGCAGTTTTCTTCAATTAAGTATTTCGAATGCGGCCTCCTTGACTATTTCATTAACGACATGACAGCGACTTTTTCTTTTAACTGGCTCATATAACTTATTCTTTTTTGTTCATCGTTTTCCTTCAACCTTTTCTTCAATGTAGCTGTCATCTCGTAGAAGATTTTTCCATTCAATTCAAACATTTTTCCTCTTCGATTTTGTATCGTCTCAAGTATTACCGTTGTACCTACTACCTAACCCCTAAGTATTACAGTTGATACCTACTTTGTATTTATTGCCTAGGTTGCATGGAAGAGAACGCTCTCAGCGATAAAGTCACCCATTGTTTTGCCTACAATTTTGCTAGGGCTTAGCAAGCCCGAGCCAAAATAAAATTTGCATTGGAAATTCGAAAATGATGTCAGAACCACAGACCAAGCCTAAAATAATTATAATTGGAGATCAAGACTGCCGGAATCTAGCATCAGAGCTCATTTGGAAACGGTCAAATGAAAAAAACTCTAAGAACTATAGCGTTGTAAGTTCTTGTTACCCAGAAGCACCAATTAGTCACATTTTGGATAACACAAACATAAGCAAGCTGGATCCGAAAAATGAAGATTGGATAATATTATCTTTAGGGTCAAATGATAATAATCCCACGAATGTCCTAATTGAAATAGCGGCACTACTGAAAAAATTAAGCAAGCCCAATATTATTTTAAATGAAATTGTTTGTAACCCATACCTAAATGAGGACAAACTAAATGCTAAATTAAGAAACATCACAAAAAACTTCATAAATTGTTACTATTTAGCACATGATAAAAAAAATGCTTTGCATTATAACTTGCAGGAAATAAATGATCTTATCAACACTCAAGATTATAAGAACTGTTTTTTAGGTAAAAACATAAGAAAAATGACTAAGACCATTCTAAAAAGTCCTCAGGAAGTCTATATCTCAACTGTAGGAAGACCATTCAGTAAAACTAAAAACCAAAAACTAAACAAAGGTACTATACCTTTCTATTTTGGAAGAATGAACAGGGCAAAAATGGATGAAACCGTACAAACTAAAATGAACCAAAAACACACGCAAATAGAAATGCACCAAATAGAGACACCAAAGCGTGGAACAATTCCATTTTACTTTGGGAAAAAACTTCAAGTAAATGATAACCTCCTTGATAGAGAAGGGGCGTTAGCAAAACAGTTTTTTCGTTAAATACAAAAAAGAGCACAACATTAACATAATGCACCTAAATGTTCAAGGTATTAGATCAAAAGTAGACCAACTAGAGATTTTTACTAACTCTCGAGATGTAGAAGTTCTTTGTATTGATGAAACACTTTTAAAAGATGATGAAGCCGATTTTTTAAATATTGATGGGTATCATAGAGCTGCAAACTATTCTAGAAAAGGTAAATCTCGATGGAGAGTTGGAGGTGGAGTTGGTATTTATGTCAAACATTCAATTAACTTTCGAAAACTAGACTGGGTTTCTGATATGTCGATAGAACGACATTTTGAATGCTGTGGAATAATCTTAACTGGATTAAATTATATTATAATATCCTTGTATCGTACACCTAACAGTAATTTCGACCTTTTTATAAGTTCATTAGAATGTCTTTTACATAAACTTGCAGTAAGGCTAAGAAATAATAAGAAAAAAGTGATTGTATCTGGTGATTTCAATATAGATCTGCTTATAAATTCTAAGAATAGTGAGTTATTCAGAAATACTTTGAAGATGTTTCATATGCACCCTACTGTGTATACACCCACTAGAATAACATCACACTCCAAAACATGTATTGATAATATAATAACTAATATAAAAAACTATGATATAGAAGTATTAAATTTAGGTATCTCTGACCACACTGCACAAATATTAACAATAACAGTTGGTAGAGGATTTATAGAAAAATTTTGGTATTGCAAAAGACGAAATATTGATAAACATTTAGATTCATTCAATAAATACATATCACAAATAAGTTTCTCTGAAGTCTATTGTGAAAATAACCCCGACATTGCATATAAAAAATTTATGGAATTACTAAGTCTCATATTTAATCTTTGCATGCCGTTAGAAAGGTATAGAATAACGTATAAAAAGAAAGTTAACTGGAAATCGAAGGGTATAGTCCTGTCTAGCAAAAAAAAGCGTCAAATATATTTACACAGTTTAATGAATAATGATCAGGCTAAATACGATTTATATAAGAAGTATAGCAAAAATTTAAAAAAAGTAATTAGAATATCAAAGAGAATTTCTAATACAAATTATATAAATAATAGTACTAATAAAACTAAAGCCACTTGGGGAATAATTAAACAGTATACTAATAATACAAATAATATACAAACTTCAATAGATAGCATTACTATAAATAATGAAAGAGTTACAAAGCCTCTTGATATTGCTAAGTCTTTCAACAATTACTTTATAAATTTAAATAATAATAAAAAAACGTTTGCACAAAGTCACTTAAATATGGTAAAAACTAACTGCAACAGTATGTTTCTTACTCCAGTCAGTGTAGATGAAGTCATAAATATAGTTAAAAAATCGGTTGTCTGTAAAGTCGGTTTACTGACGATAGTTGAACGTGATAACGTCATAAGAAAATACTGATGGAATGGTTGCATTTTTCAAAAGAAAATTTTAGTTTTACTGAATTGAATTGAATGTGAATGAAACTGAATGATACTGAATGAAACTGAATGAAACTGAATGAAACTGAATGGAACTGAATGAAACTGAATGAAAATCCGGACCCGGACCCGGACCCAGACTGAACCCTTACCCTTACCCTCATTTACCCTTACCCATTACCCGACCCGGGCTCGGGCTCAGGTAAATGGAACGACGAAACGACGTAACGACGCATGAGTCATGTTTTTTCGTGCGTGCAGCCGGCTCCATCGATTTATAAGACGTTATCACGTCAAAAAATTAAAAACACTAAAAGTTCAGGATTTGATAGCATTCCAATACAAATTATAAAAAGCAGTATCAAATTACTAGCCCACCCATTAGTTCATATAATTAACCTTACATTTGAACATGGAAGTTTTCCTTCAGATTTAAAGAAAGCGATTATTAAGCCGCTGCATAAAAAGGGTTCAAAAACTGACATGGGGCACTACAGGCCAATAGCAATTCTTCCCAGCATATCAAAAATTTTTGAAAAAGTGATTTACAATAGAATCTTTTCATTTTTAGAATCAAATAACATTATAAATCCTAATCAATTTGGGTTTCAAAAAGGAAAAAATACAACATTAGCCATCTTTAAAACTTTAAGACAGGTATGGGAGGAAATCAATAACGCTAAGCCTGGAATCGCTTTATTTCTAGACTTGTCTAAAGCGTTTGACTGTGTAGTCCATGACATTCTTCTTGATAAACTCGAAAAAATAGGTATAAGAGGCGCAGCACTATTATTGATGCAGTCATATTTAAGTGGAAGAAGTCAATCCACTATGATAGAAACGTACAATAAAAAGTCAAAAACTATAGAACACATAGAGTCTGGGTTTGAACATATCTTGCTCGGAGTACCACAAGGTAGTGTACTCGGCCCACTGTTATTTCTTATCTACATAAATAATTTGCCACAAATAACAAACCACGTATGCGTCATGTTTGCAGATGATGCTACAATCTTCATACCTCATGACAGCAATAACATAAGTGAATTTGAGACTGAAATAAACGATACTCTTAGTAATATAATTAACTGGTTAGATTCAATAAATCTCAAAGTAAATATTGATAAAACTAAACTTTTAAGGTTCAAACACAATAAAACACCCTCAATCAAATTAAATGTTTCCCACAATAGTACCAATGTTGACGAAGTTAATGAAATAAATTTTCTTGGCATAAAAATTGACACAAATTTAAACTGGAAATCTCATATAAGTAAAGTCAATAAACAAGTTTCTAAATATTGCTATGCAATCTCAACTCTGAGCCATGTTTCTTCTACATCTGTAGCAAAAAATACGTATTATGGCCACGTTTTTCCTCATTTATGTTACGGGGTGATATTTTGGGGAAATTCTGTAAATGTGAAAACTGTATTTATAATGCAGAAGAAATGTATTAGGGCTATATATAATATGAAAAGTACGGAATCACTTCGTCTTGTTTTTAAACAGGAAAATATGCTCACTTTAACTGGGATATTCATTCTAGAGATTTGTCTATTTGTCAAAAATAATTACACCTACTTTAATAAAAAATCTAGTCGCTCGAATAATTTACGTAGTAAGCACAAATATAATATCTGTATTCCTCAAGTCAATAATACCATGTTTTACAATAGTACTTATTACACTGCCATTAAAATTTATAATCACTTGCCAACAGAATTGAAAGAAGTAAATGGAAACCTGTTTAAACATAAACTTAAAAAATGGCTTATAACCAAAGTTCACTATAGTTTAGGAGAGTACTATGATACCTAAGTATCTATTATAAATGCAATAATGTTGTACCTACTTAGCTTAGATAATATTGTGTTTAGAACGCTCTAAAATGTGCAAGTACCTGCTAATGTTTAAGTTAGGTTAGTTTAGTAAATTTTGAGTTAGCTACTTTGTAAGTATAGCTATATTGTACGCCCGAAATGGGTAAGCTGTTGGAACATAATTACTTTTAAGATCTTTTATACACAGTTTTACAATAAAAACATTTTATCTTTATCTTTATCTTTATCTACTTTTATGTCCTGTAGGTACTGTATTTCTGTGTAGTGAACAAAAAGAGTTATTTATTTGTAACTAGCGGCCGCCCACGGCTTCGCTCGCCCATCCCCGTTAGGCCCCGTTTCTGTTACTTTGTCGGTAGAAAAAGTATCCCATGTCTATTTCCCGGTTCTAAGCCTGGTATCTCTCTATCGGTATCGGTTCAGGCGTTCTTGAGTTATATAGTGTAACTAACACGACTTTCTTTTATAAGATTTAAATAAAAGCGGCCAAGTGCGAGTCAGACTCGCCCATGAAGGGTTTCGTAGCAACAAGTAACATAATATAAAAGTTCTTGTAGTTCGTCGCAAGGTAAATTGTGGTTTACGATTTAAGTTGGAAGTTGGCATAGTAATGTACATTATATATATTTTTTAGATTTATCATTCTCTTATTTTAGAAGTTAGAGGGGGTGGGGCCCAACATTTTACCACTTTGGAAGTGTCTCTCGCGCAAACCATTCAGTTTAAAAAAAGTTATTTTAGAAACCTCAAAACAGCTAAGCTCAAATGGGAGTGGGCAGGCCATGTAAGTAGGATGCAACCCGAAAAGTGGGCAAATATCGTCACTCCTTGGGTGCCTGAGGACGGGAGACGAGGACGGGGCCGGCCGAGAAGACGTTGGCGAGATGATCTCGACGGTCAGAGGAAAGATTGGTGGGAGACCGCTAAGGATCGGGATGAGTGGAAGGTTTTGGGGGGAGACCTTTGCCCAGCAGTGGGACAATGTAGGTTAGATAAAAAAAAAAAAAAGAAACCTCAACATCATTTTTGAAGACCTATTCATAGATACCCTACACGTATGGATTTGATGTTTTTTTTTTCTATTTTTGTGTAAAAATATTAATGCGGTTCACAGAATACATCTACTCGCCAAGTTTCATCAGTTTAAAAATGGCTGTACGGACGGGCAGACAGACGTGACTAATCTATAAGGGTTCCGTTTTTGCCATTTGGCTACGGAACCCTAAAAAACATGAAATGAGCCTTCTCCCAGCAGTGCTGGCCTTCTATCGACTAATGATGATGACAATGAGGAAACTTATTAGAATGATAGATATATGCTGTCCTTTTGTATCCTTTGTTTGAAATTGAATGACTCCCTAGAGTAATATCAAGATTAATAACTTAAGTTACTTTACCTAATTAAATGACGTCAGCAGCAAATACCTACATTTATTGGGTTTTCTACTTTATTTTCTACTTATGACCTACCATTCTCTATATTATTATTATATTATTTCTTCCTATCCTCCTTCTCCATAGTCGGATTGTTGAGGATCGTGACTCCTTCCCATTTTCTGGGCAATTTATATCCACCTTGGCTTGTACAGGGGTCTTATTAATAATCCTGGCGTAGCGTTGGAGTAGTTAATCCGTGTTTTGTCACATTTGCTCGAGTTGACAATTGCATGTCAATGGAAGAGACATAACACGGATTAACTAGTCCAACGCTACGCCAGGATTATTAATAACACCCTAAGTGTAGTATTTAAATCTTTTTTGACAGGTGGGCAAAATTCAATTTAAAAAAAATATACGTAGAGTCTGTTCAGAAAAAGACCCTACGTGGGATTTGAGGCCGCAGCTGTGCTTAAGCTACAGAAAGAAAGGGATGAGCTGCCATATAAAAATCGAAACGTTAGTTCACAATTTTGCCACGGACGGCTCTCTTTCTGAACAGACTCTACCAACTTATTCCGTATTTTATTAGATTCTTATTCAATAATCATTATTGACAGTATTCCTTGAAGTCAATGGGCTCATTTTGATGAATCCCTTTTTTTATGAAAATAGCCTCTGCCAGTTCTTTTTCAATTGTATAATGTAGTAAGTAATTATATAATTATTATAATTTCTACTTATAGAAATGGCCCTAAGGGGGAGGCCTTTGCCCAACACTGGGATGATGCAGGCTTATAGTAATAGTAATAATGTAGAAATTAGATCTATTTTCAATGTGGCTGGCCAACTGGCTAGTAGTTTTTAGGCCTCATGGCTTATCTGATGTTCTGTATAACCGTTAGGCCTCCATAAAAGACTCTGTCTCGGACGAGACTTCATTGCACTTCAGTTTCTGTTCCTTCTTCAATAAGACCACCTCCGCCCTGAGCCAATAGACGATGAAGACTTCAATCACTGTAAAAAACGGATCATTGAATTATAAAGACATTCTAATAACTGTAAATAATAACCGCGGTATTGTTAGATCCGGTTTGGCTTTCAAATTAATTCAAATGGGGTGGAACCAAGAAGGATGAAAACCCACGAGAAGTTGAAGTTGGGGATGGCACAAGAAGTTTAAGGTCCGTATTCCGAAACAGCACTTGAGTCTGAGTCGAGCCTCAAGCAGAGACTTTTGACACTTTTCAATGGACAACTGTCAAAAAATCCATACTTGAGGCTCGACTCAAACTCAAGCGCTGTTTTGGAATACGGGCTTATAAGTCTGTAGGTGGAACACGCAAAGCTTTTTGTAGATGGCAGCACTATCGTTTAATTCATAGAGCAAGTGCGCACGTATGCAACCTCCATGCAACGGACAGCTAAGTAGGTTACCTTTGTACGTTAAAAGAGTTTGGAAAATGCACAGCAAGGAGTTTTGAATAGCTGTCAGTCAGTTGCACGATGATCTATGCATCAAGCGAGACGAGTCTGCTAGTGCTACTCTAAACTAAGGATAAGGAAGTTTTCCTTCTATCTTCTTCTATTTAATGTAATTTGTACTTTGTAAATTGTGCCTAGCACTTGGGCGCTTTGGCGCTAGCTGTTAGCCCAAACTGCATTTGTCTAATAAAATAAATAAGTAAGTACCTATACATAAAATAATAGTAAATTAAGGGATTTATTAATTTAAAAATGCTATTATAATTTTTATTTGACTTTTTCAATGATACTGCCTGCGTAACAATGCAACACTAATAGGTAGCTTTTTATTTATTTATTTTTTCAGATTTCGGCCCGCTTCCACTCCAAATATTTCTATGCCCTAAATTTAAGGGCCTATTATGTTATTCACCATTTTTTTTAATACCTCACCATTTAACATATAATTGCAATAAATAATATGAGTATGAGTATACTTACGAACGTAGATAGTTCCAACTGTGGCTAGTTTCACGATGTCAGACAACTTGAAGCTTCGTAACTCCCGCCAGGGGGCGTTGTCATCAACTCCCCACAGCACCGCTAGCTCGTAGGCCGTGTATGCGACGATGATGATGATAGCAGTGATTACTGCGTAGACCGCGTAGTGGAAATACACGGCTACAATGTAGTAATTTTTCTGGAAAGAATACGTCATTTCTTTAAAGTTTAACCCCATTACTTACAAGCGTTTTTCATAAGATCACTGTCATCTCTAAAGGCATGCGCACACCTAGTTCGCTGGCGGTAGCGATCAGTGAAACGCTGTCAAATATTCGCTGTCAAATCTCAAATCTGACAGCTATATTTGACAGCGTTTCACTGATCGCTATATACCGCCAGCGAACTAATAGGTGTGTTCGGGCCATTACTATTCGGTAATGTCAAACAGTGACAGGGCGAACTTTAAGCAGTGCATTACACTTATGTAACGCTTGTAAGTAAGTACATTATTGTTTTGCTTTATAAAACGCTTTTATTAGCTTCACCTGTTTGTAAGTTTGTATGTAAGCTTGTAAGCTTGTAATGTAACCGACCCCTTTGAGCTCGATTTTGTCCTACTTTGAACGATCAGATTTGATTCAAACTTTGCACACCTGTCAAAGTTCGATGACAATGCAATAATATGAAAAAAAAAATGAAAAAAAAAAAACTTAACTTTTTAGTTCAATTAGTTATAAAAGCGGTTTATTTTATTTTTTTAAACCATAATTATTTTTTTATGGTAAGACTAGCGGCCTGTCCTGGCTTCGCACGGGTGGACATTTATTTTTTAAACACACAAATAATATAACTCAGGGTGAATGTAGCTTTCTAATGGTGAAAGAGTTTTTGAAATCGGCACAGAAGCTTTTGAGTATATTTATTACAAACATATTATTACACACAAAAATACAAATCTTTCGTCTTTATAATATTTGTATAGATATAAATATTATAGAAAGAGCTTCAAGGTGAGAGTAGAGAGGTGATTTCCTGACTTCACTTGAAAACTCACTTTTCAAGAGGCTTAAACTTATCCGATCTCAGAATCCTAAAAAAATACCACTATATCAATATTATTGTGGAGAATTCACACACAACTATCTAGCCCCAATTTAAACAAAGCTTGTACATAAGAACCAGATAGCTGATATAATACACAAAATATATTCTTTTTGTAAATACGTACTTAGAATACAATATAACACTCAGACGGAGAATAAACCAATACCCGAAAGATTATCCAAAACATACCTTACTCTCTCCCACAATAAACGAGATGCTCATACAGAAATCCACCATCAAAGCCACTTGCAAGAATCCCAGAACCATAAACAACCATAAATTGTAGCTCAAACCATAGTCTATGAATCGGAAGTAAATTATAATGAATATGTAGCCGAAAGAGATAAGGGCCGCAAACTGAAAACAAAATGAATTTGGATAAAAATTTACATACTTTTTTACACACATCACTATCTAGCCCCAATTTAAACAGAGCTTGTTCTATGGGAACCAGACAGCTGATGTAATACTAAATTTGTAAATATATATTTATAATACAATATAACACTCAGCAGAGAACGAACTACTTCTTCACCACACAAATATTTCATCTCGGTGGTGATCGAACCCACGACCCACGGCGCAGAAAATTGAGTTAGACAAGTAGGAGCTGAGAGCCCAGCCCAGCCAATAGTTAGGTCATTAAAAAAGGAATATACTTAAAATAAAAATTTTGGCACCTTTTCTATTAGTTTTCTGATCCTAAACACCAATCTCTGTTGAGTATCGTATTGTGTTTGTCTTGTGAGTGGGTAAAATGTATAATAAATATGCATTTTATACTCACAGTTTTTACAATAGCCCATATAATAAGACCAAATCTGCAACAGTCGGCTCTACTGTCCGGAGGCATATACATATTTATAAAGTTATGAATTATGCGTAGTACACAAACTATTACAGATTTCTTCGAAGCACCTAGCTGTACCAAGAAATTTGAGTTTATACCTCTAGCTAGAGTGTCTCCGCAAATAACTTGTATTGAGCTCTAAGCAAAGCGGCCAAGAAGAAATAAAGACGAGAATGGACAGTTTTCCTTATATTCTTGGAAACTGATTAGAGTATTAAAAATACTCCAACACAAGCACACAATCACAGCGTTGCCGGTCAACTACGCTTAAATATAGGTAGACCCCGCGCAAGATAACTCCGCGCGTGACGCATAATATGAAAATTAATTAGAAATATATATTCCAATCACAAACATGAATGGGAAAATCGAACTGGCATTGTGGCTAATGAATGGACCAGACCGTCTACACCACGAGCTTAAAGTCATGTAAGTACAGGGCTACTTATAATAGGTAGGAATGCCAGTAGATATGTTCCTACCTAGTGATGTTTTTCGTATATCTTATACCTTTAAACGAGAAAATCTTGTATATATATATTTAGGATCTCGGAAACTGCACCAACGATTTTCACGAAATTTAGTATGCACGGGTTTTCGGGAGCGATAAATTGATCTAGCTAGAATTCATTTTAAGAAAATAATTATTTCTTTCCGAGTGCAATAATTAAACATAAACTGAATATGTGACTGCTCCTGCCATCTATTGACGATTGTGAGCAACTAACTGCAAGCATGTCCAGCAGATGGCGTTGTTCAGTAAGAATAAACCAGTAAAGATGATATTAATAACGAAAAAAATTCCGAGCGAAGCTCGGTTACCAACTGCTAGTTATATTTATGTTTGGAATATGAGCGATCTCATTCTGTTTTTATCTGTACTGACCTGTGTATCTGACTATCTGCAAGTCTATATTTGTTATTGGGAGATTATTTCAGGTCAGCTTTTTACATTTTCCGACACCTGTGACGAGCAGAATTATCTTGCGTGAGCTCTAACTCGCAATCTGTCAGTCTGACACGTGGCGCTTACTTCAGTCTTACCCTGTCTTACGAATAGGCATGAAGACAGTAATCAAGTATCGCCAAAATATTTATCTGATCTAATGAAAAAGGATTCAAAGATTTAAAAAAATGTATTTATACTCTTATTAATGTCGAGATTGTCAATTTATTTGATAATATAAATCTACAAAATACAACAATCCGCCATGATGGCTCAAACACCGGTCAGAGCGAATTACGTCACGGCTATATAAATGTCATTCTGATTTAGTACAAAAGCACCAATGTTTACTGTTGAATACTATAACCGTGACGTAATAACAGACGCCATGACACCAGCGAGCGTTTTGGCGAGAATTTGAAAATTTAAATTTAAATGTACTTTTATTGCACAAAAACCTTAATTTTCTACAGAAATATGATATATTTTAGACATAATAGATACTTCTGAATATGATAGAAGAGATTTTGAAAATTAGTCGTCAGGCCTATTATAATGTCTACAAGTCGGTATTTCTCAGCACCTAATATCCTACACCTAATAGCCTCTTCCCGCCGGTGTGTGATATCGCGCACGGAGGCGGATCAGCTCGCACGACACCATGGGAACGGTCTCGTGTGCCGAGATGCGCGGTAGCACAGGAGCCCTTTCTGTGTGCGTTGCCGTGCGTCGTCGTCGGCTGTGCGTGATGATCTGCAAAACCACGCACCGTAGGAAGGCAGCATAATAGCCCCTTCCCACTGGTGCGTGATATCGCGCACCAGCCCGCACCAGCTCGCACGACACACCATGGGAGCGGTCTCGTGCGCCGAGGTGAGCGGTAGCACAGCGAGCCTTTTCTGTGTGCGTTGCCGTGCGCCGTCGTGCGCGGTGCGTGATGATCTGCAAAACTACGCACCGTAGGAAGGCAGCATAATGCTGCAATAGACGCGACTCTGACCATTCATAGAATCGGAACGTCTCTATTTTGTATTTCTATTTTATTTATAAGCTACTAATATTACAGAGGTAGAGTTTGCGAGTTTTTGAGTTGGTAACTTTGAAATGATGGGGCGGGGGGTAATCTCGGGATCTACTGAAACCGATTTTGAAAGATTTTGACAGTTTGACAGGCGTCACGGCTCAGTAGGCAGTAGGGGAGGTGAGATCCCCATCGAGAACAAATATTTGTGTGGTGAGCATAAATATTTGTTCTCTGTCTGGGTGTTAAATTGTATTCTGAGTATACTTAGGTAAACATATAGTTACCGCTTAATATCAGGTGGGCCATATGCTTGTTCCATCGGCTAGTAGTATACAAAATAATAATATTAATTATGTATAATAGCAAAACTTTAAAAAAAAATATTTTTTTCCCAAAGTTCTTGAGCTGTACATGCATAATTGAATACCTACTTCTTGTTATGTAAATAGTAAGCTGTTTATGGACTTATAATATATACTTCTTTTGTTCGTACTGGTGACTGTTCATGCGATTTTGACCTTTGATGATAAGAAGTTCTTTGCACAGGGTTATCAAAGCTCAGTAGATACATAAACAGCTCACCTACATAATATTATAGGAACATAGCTAAAACCAGAGACTTGTACGGAAACCAATATCTAAGTAATCCACCATATAGAGGTTACCTCTGCCTAATAGCCCGACCACATCAAGGCCACACAGCAATCTGCGATGTTTAGTTTATTTATTTATTTATAACCATTGCTCTATCCTTACAGGAGTATCCTAATACGATAGTGGTGCTATCACAAATCGTTGTGTTATCGCCTTGATGTGGCCGAGACTTAGTGCTATTGCATACTCATGAATCCATATCCACTGGCAAAGGTTTTCAGTTTTTCGTAATTATTTTCCTGTGTGTCCTTCATTTTAAGTGCCTTATTGCGTAATGTAAATGAACAATAACTGAATAAATAAATATTGTGGATACACACAACACTATATAGCCCCAAATTAAGCAGAACTTGTACTATGGGAACCAGATAGCTGATTAGTATAATACTTATTTTATATTTTTTTAAATACATACTAAGAATACAATATAACACCCAGACAGAGAGCGAACATCTGATGTTCACCACACAAATGTTTGTTCTCGGTGGGAATAGAACTCACGACGAGCTGAGAGGCCAGTCCTGCCAGCCAGCCAGCCAGCCAGTCAGTTAAATGTGTTTTTTTTTTTTTTTAATATAGATAGCTAAGCATTTGGCTGCCATCACACCTGATGGAAAGTGAGGATGCAGCCTAAGATGGAGCATGCTTAGCCATAATCCACCTGTTCACTCTTGTCTTAAAAGTTCCCAAATTGTAACGTTCCGGAAATACTGACGGCGGAAGAGAGTTCCACTCCTTGGCAGTTCGTACTATAAAAGTGGAGTCAAAGCGCTTTGTACGAGAATGTGGAATATCTACCATGAAAGAGTGGCACTTGTCCGTGCGCCTAGATGTCCGGAGGTAAAAGGGTGATGGGGGTATAAGGTCATGCAGTTCTTGTGCGCACTCCCCTAAATGTAAACGGTAGAAGACCGATAAACACGCCACTCGACGACGGCGAAAAAAAACTAAAAAAAAAACAATAATTATAATATCTGTTTATTAGACTAGCCTAACATTCGTTCCATTGAGCTAATCCTCCGTCTGGTCATTTTTATAATTTTCATTGTAAATCTGATATTCTGGTTCATTGTTCTCGATATACACTCTTGTGACATTTTCGTGGCCAATTTCATTTTCCAGTTCACTGATATTGATCTCATTTTCAATAATATTTCCTTCTCCGTCCACCATCTTACATTCTGCCTCTTGGGCAATGTTTGAAAATGCAAAGCCACGTTTTTCTTCTAGCTTAGCTATCTCAGACTTGGTCATGAGTATTATATACATTTGAAAACCTGAAATAAAAAATAAGGTATATTTTAATAGTGTTTGCATTGCCTGTCAGTTCAGTTCATACATATACTCTTCTTCTTCTTCTTCCTGCCCTTATCCCACTTTATGTGGGGTTGGCACAACATGTCTTCCTCTGTGTCAGCCATCATCTCTGCATTCACTCCTCTCTTATCCATGTCATCTTTCACACTATTCATCCATGTTTTCATTGGTCTACCTCTGCTCAATATCCATCCACATCCATACTCATTACTCTCCTAGTCACATGACTTTTATCCCTCCCCATGACATGCCCGTACCACGCCAACCTATTGCTCTTCAGTACACATATTATACCCACCGTGAACTAATATTTGTGTGGTGAACGAAAATGTTTGTTCTCTGTACACAATTATTACAATTAACAGACGCGGCTGGTGATTATGTAGCGTAGCGCTTTAGTGCTATTCAGCGTGGCAATGCCACCAGCGTCTTGGGAACGCTTCCGTCTGGCACTGATATGGATCAGTTGAGCTGTCTCTAGATTGTTTGTAACGGTCTGCAGATAGTAGATTGTGTATTATAAATCGAGGGTCTGCTTTCACGTCTTTTCCCTTAGTTTCGGGCTTGCCCTTCTAAAATCACCCTGTAAATTAGATTTAAAGAAACTTACCGATATTTACAAATCCAGTAGTCAACGAGCTTCTCAAAACTAAATATACATCAATAAGTTCTATATAGTTAATTAAATAGTACACCTGCATGCCATGAAACAAGATGTACGCTGACACGTAGAGAGCTAATACTACGATAGAGTAGTTGTTGTACACTCTCAAGAGCTTGGGACATTTCTGGGAAAAAAGAGTTATTATGAGACAAAAAAACCAATCAATCCATCATCCTAGAATTATCAGAAATCAGAAAATTACAAACATACAAACAAACGTACAAGTGAAGTTAATCTAAATCGTGTAAAAAGGTTAATTACCTTGTGACCTCTGACCAAGAATATTATGGTCAAAGCCAGTACCCCCAGGTCGGAAGTTTCGTTTCTCCTATTTATCTCTCTCTATTGTATGGAGAAAAGATGAGACAGCAAAAATACGTTACGTAGAAACGATCGAAACGAGTCGTTTCTTATCAATTTTCCATACAAAAGAGAGAGACACGTGCTCACACGAAAATGACATTTGGTAGGCGAAATGTTGTAAATGCACTGGGACTTTCCCTTCAGGATGAATAGTCTAGTAAGGCAAGCACTAAAAAAAGATCTCAGGTACCTTGTGACCTCCGGCCAAAAATACTATGGTCAAAGCCACGTCTCCCAACATGACGAGGATGCAAAGTGCTAGTAAGGCAAGCACCACCAAGTACTTCAATCGGCCTATGCTAGAGGGTGGTAACCCAACTCTGGCAAAAAATAATACGATGACCAGTAGGGAAGCCGCCTGAAAAACAAACACATTTATCTTCACTATGTCAAAGAGAACGAAACGAAGAAGGAAGATTTTTTATGGACGAAGGCGGCTACAGAATGGTGGCCAAAGGGTAATTAATGACCACCCGCCCGTTGGTCAAACGACATTGTTGCAATTGCTGGGAATGAGTGGATGAGACTCGCGAGGGACCGGAAAGAATGGCGCAATAAAGAGAAGACCTATACTCAGCAGTGGGTGCAAACGGGCTGATGATGATGATGATGATAATGCTGTCAAAGAGCACAATGCAATGCGGCAATGGTTTGTACTGGCACAGGATCGAGGTAGATGGCACAAACTAAGGGAGGGCTATACCCAGCAGTGAGTGAAGTCGGGCTGTAGATGATGATGAAATAGATGATGAATCTACAGCATTAGGGAATTTATGGAAGACGAGATTTAAAAATTACACCTTACCTACCTCTAAATATTACCAAGCCGTCCAAAGCCAAATAGTCATACATAGATATAATAAGATTTAATAAGAAGTTTGTTACCTAGATTTACCTACCTAATTTAATTTAATTTTGCCGTAAGGCCATTGTAATGCCCCAGCGGGGCTCATGTTCTGGACGTTATTACCCCCTAAGACCTATAATACACATGAAACAATGAATATGAATAATATGAATATGATGCCAAAGAGTGGAACTCTCTACCGGCGTCAGTATTTCCGGAACGATTCCATTTAGGAATTTTTAAGAGTGATCTTAGGCTGCATGTTCACTTTTCATCAGAAGGCTGACATCAATAAATAAAATAAAATACATACCAACTTTAAATATCCTAGAGCCAGAAGTCCATGTCGTAATGGAATACAGCAACAGCATCGTTTGAATTCAAAGCACTCCAGTCTCATGGTGTTTTCTATAGGTTTTTATACAGTTTATTCAACTAATACTGTGTTTATTTGTACTAGTTTATTTTGCAGAACTATTAAGAAATATCCTCTTATATTTGCTGCACACGTCCAATCGTAACAGCTAATGCACAGATTTTGAACTTTTTGAACTTATAGCGCTTGCAAAACAGATAAGAAAGTGATAAATTCTTAGGAAATTCTTAATTGCTTTGCGACTTTAGTATCAAAACTATTTTTTGTTGCTGTCCATAATATTGTTGGAAATGACAAATTTTTCCCTAGTTAACGGGTCCAGGAATGCCAATTCTATTTCCCACCCAAGGCCCGGGTTATTATAACAAATGAGCTCAAAAAATTAGCCACGACAGAAAAAAAATGTATGTATGTCAAAATTTGAAAAACTCTATTTTTATATCTGAATATCAAATGAATCGACTGGCCTTTCAGCTCAGTTGGTAGTCGGTAGGTAGAGAACAAATATCTGTGTGGTGAATATAGATGTTTGTTCTCTGTCTGGGTTTTATATTGTAGGTATTCTAAGAATGTATTCACAAAAAAGCATCTGAGTATTATATCAGCTATTAAGTTCCTATAATTATAGTCCCTAATCTATCCAACAATGTTTCGGTCTATCATACGTAGCTATTGTTTTCTTAGATGGAACTTGAACACTTTATTAATATAACTGCTTATTAAAACTGAAAGCTCAATAAAAGCGCAATTGTTAAATATGATTTAATTAGGCACAACGTGTCTTTAAAATTCGGGCAACGAGCACAGACTGCCTGGAGTCCTGGACAATTCAATACACACAATGAATAACAAAACCACCAGTTCAGCATTTTTACTCTAACAAAATATACACAATGCTCCAGCCAAATTCGACAAATCTGTTTGATTGTTTTCACAGATTTTGCATTAGGTAGTTTTCGGTTTGAGTCCTTGGCTTCAATTACTGTTGTTATTAGTTTAAATAAATAATCATTCAATGTATTTAAATTCAAACTTGGCCGACATATACTTCAAGATCACACTCTCCTAAATAAATAAATAAGAATTTCAATTTCATTTCAATTTCATTTCATTTCAATGTATAAATAAATTAACACATTTAGCTGAGAACGTCAACCACTAACAAATACTTTAATATTACTTTTCATTACTCATACTTTGAAAGTAGGTCTGAAGTTGCCTGCGGGGCCTAATTGAAAGTAAAACTTTCAGCCCTAGGGAGAATCGCTTTCTACTGACAGCTGTCAAATTATAAAAAAAAACAAGTTCTATTTATTCAACCATGTTCCAACTTTCTAAAGTCTTTCTAACTGCAAGGAGGTTGTTCAACCAAATTCCAACTTTTTATTCAGCAAGTAGGTTGGAAACCCATTACAACGGTAAGAAGTTTAAAAAGTCTAATTAGAGCGCAATGTAATATTTAAATTTAAATAACATAAAGATAGTATTAAATAAATAATATATCTTCTAAATTACTTGATTAGTGTATAGCTTCAACTATTTATTTAAAATAACATAGATTTAAATTATAAAAATGAAAATAATGGCAGAATAATGCTGGCGAGCCGAAGCCGAAGGCCCGCCAAAGAAAAAGAAAAAAAAAAAACCGGGAAGGCGGCAATTCAATCTTCATTTTCACAAATTTTTCTTTCATGTTTTTATTTTTACTTTCCTTGTATTCGTAATGAAAAGCACAGTGTTTACCTCGGGTGAAAGTCTTTTGAGTCCCTCAAGCTCCATTGGCGCCCTCGCTAACGCTCTGGCGCCAAACCCGTCTCGGGACTCAAAAAACGTGACTTTCAACACTCAGGTAACAATGTACTATTATACAGGGTTATTCATTATTAGCTGCAAATACTCAGGAATTAGGTTCAACAAATAAAATAAAAAATATTTATGAAATGATTTTTTTTAAGTTTTGTTATGAAAATCCCGAGAAAATCGATAAAGGAATCATTGGCGCCTGACCTATTTTGACCTTTGATCCGCGCCCGCGCGCCGTGAGTGACACTCTGCGTTCAGTCACCGCCTGGGTGGGTCATCGTCCTGTTCTCCGTGGCAATCATTATGCAATAGCCGTAAAGAAATTAATAAAAATAAAATTTTGATACAAAAACTTGAAAAAGTTTTTGATCAAATTAAAAAAAAAAAAAAAACATAAATATTTTTTATTCTATTTGTTGAACCTAATTCCTGAGTATTTGCAGTTAATAATGAATAACCCTGTATTATACTTAATGTTCTCATGTAAGTGACCTCATGTATGTCTTTTGAGAATAAATATCTTAAACCATAAAATATAAATAAATATTGTAGATAATTCACACAACACTATCTAGCCCCAAATTAAGCAGAGCTTGTAATATGGAAACCAGAGCTGCTACAATACTTATACACATTTTTTTTGTAAATACATACTTAGAATACAATAGAACACCCAGACAGAGAACAAACATCTGCGTTCACCGCACAAATTTTTGTTCTCGGCGGGGATCGAACCCACGACCTACAGCGCAGAAGGAAGAGTTACTACCAACTGAGCTAAGAGGCCAGTTATTATAACCCTTTACAACCGGCTTGATACGAGCGTGAGTTTCATTTAAAAAAAAAATTGGCGCCAAACCGTTAACTTTTCGCGAACGCAACCGGCGTCGATCGAACGTGAGTGAAGTTTACACGCGCTAAAAAAATACAAGAGCGCGGTGCGTGACGTCAGTCACCCGCTAGCCGCGTTTTGAGATGACTGCGTTTTTTGACCCTCACCGCTCCGCGGGTAAGTTATTATTTTGAATAGTAATTGTAAACTTCTTAATGGTGTTTTATACTTATTTTCAAATAAAAACATGGATGTGTACATAGGCATTCTTAATTTTGTGATATCTATTTGTGTTTACGTACAATCTCGTCGTAAAAATTGACTGTTACGAACGTATGACGCCGGTCGTAGGTCCGAAATGCTATGCAGTACTAAACACTGTTTTGGGACCACGGTTTTATATTGTTTTATTAACTAATAGTGTTTTTAATGTCATTTTAGGAAGAAATTTAAACGAAGACCAAGTTCTACAAGTCCTGGGAGATGGTAACTCTTCCGACGTCGACGATTTCGAAGATGACGACGACGAAATCCAACCCAGTATCCTTGATGACCTTGGCTTGGAGGATATACTAGCACCAGAACCATTACCAGCTTCTACGGCACGTACGGGACCAGCTGCGGAACGTCGGTCTTCGCGTCCATCTTCGCGAAAAAGGGTATGGCGTCAGGCAAAGGTAACTAAGAGTGTTAATTTTATGTTAAACCAGGTAAGTCTTATAAAGGCTGATTAAAAAGATACTCATAAATAAATAAATAGGCTGATTTTGTAAAAAGTTGTTTTATTTTACTTCAAACTTCCGAAATAACTGGCGAAATCTAGTAACCCTCACGTAGCGTACGACCTGAGACTCACGATCGTGCGGGTAGGTTTCTAGGTTACCTATAAACCTAGGATTTTTTTAACTGGTTTTTTTTGGCTCCTTAGACCTATAAGATTACAACTAAAAGGCTTTCATTATAAAAATCGGGAAAAAAGGTATCCGGTTGTAAAGGGATAATTTAAAAAGGAGATTCACAAACATTCTTAATCTTGGCTGGAGTATAGGAACAAAAGCCACGTAACGAGAAAACGGACGGGGCAGGACTGAAATTAGTACGATAATCGTCATTTCCCGTCCTAGGTAATCCCATCAAAGACCGTCATCATCTATGTCACATAATAAAAGATCCATAGCTAGATTTACATAATTTAATGTAATTTTACCGTAAGGCCATTGTAATGCCCCAGCGGGGCTCATGTTCTGGACGTTATTACCCCCTAAGACCTATAATACACATGAAACAATGAATAAATGAATAATAATGAATAATGATGAATTATGGTCTGAAATAGACCATAATTCATCAGCTTTGGATCATTTATTACAAGCTTAGCTTTGGGCTAGTTTAGTTAACGTTGTGGGTCATTTTTGGCTTGTCAATGATTTAAGTTTAGAGAATCTTTGTCTTCACGTGCTTTTGTTATGAATCCTTTAGGTACTGAACATTCAACCTGGATTGCACTACTCAGGATAATAAATGGAGCCTTACTCAGGATACCTAATTTCTATCTATACTAATATTAAAAAGCTAAAGAGTTTGTTTGGTTGAAGAGTTTTAATGACCCTAATGGTTATTAGTATAGTTCATAGAACTATTGTTAGTCACTTCTCTGACGTATTCTAGCGGCGGGAGAAGAACGATTCCCTAGTTGCCACCGCAGCTATCAATGGCAGATTAGCAGATAGGTCCAAGGGCTCGCTTCCCCCTCTTGCCGCTCGCATACCGCAGCAGGTGACTAGCAGTTGTGCATAAACTATATTAGACTAGCTTAACATAATTTCCATTCTGTTTCGTCTGTTTATTTTCTACATGTTCAATAAATTCGGTTTCATTGTTTTCGGCATACGCTCTTGTGTCATTTTCGTGGCGAACTACATTGTCCTGTTCACTGATTTTGATGTCATTTTCAATGATATTTCCTTCTCCGTCCACCATCTTACATTCCGCCTCTTGGGCAATGTTTGAAAATGCAAAGCTACAATTTTCTTCTAGCTTAGCTATCTCAGACTTGTTGATGAGGATTATGTAAACTTCGAAACCTGAAAGTAAAAATAAGGTAACTTTAAATAATGTTTGCATTGTATTTAGGTATTACATCAGCTATCTGGTTCCCATAGTACAAGCTCTGCTTAATTTGGGGCTAGTAAGTGTTGCATGCATGGCCCACAGTATTTATTTGTTTATTTATTATTGTTTGTATAGGTGAACCGGACGTTGGTGGATAGAGACTGCTCAGAATCGTATTTCCAGGAAATGTATTGGGGAGGCATTGGGGAGGCCTATGTCCAGCAGTGGACTTCAGACAACAAGCTAGTAGTGCCTACGTATGGTACGACCATTATAACCAAGATCACCAAGTTGTTGTTCTTTCCAAAGTATGTAAGTGCTCAGATGTAAAGTCACCCGTCCAAATAGTAACCATGTAAAACGTTGCTAGTTTTTGAATCGACAGACAAATTTATCCGTAAGATAAACATTTTATCTATATTTTTTTGAGGCTTGGCAAAAACACAGACTTATTTTTATTCAACAAATAGCGTTACTCAGTAGATTGATCATCTGTTAGTCAAGTGTTTATTAATTTATAGTGCTTATAAATTGATATTTATATACATAATATTATTTTTGGTTATACCTGAGCTGTAACCAAATTATAAATAAGAATTTCAAAATAATTACTTACCGATACAAATGGCACCAAAAGTCATAAAGTATCTCATGTAACTAACAGAAAATATGAATCCAATAAATCCTGTCATAGTTAAATAGTAAATATAAAAACCAATTAGGACGATGTACGCCAACACGAAGAGAATTAAAACTGCATAAGAGAAGTAGTTGAAGACTTTCAAGAGCTTGGGAGATTTCTGAAAAACAAAGTAACATAAGTCAAATTAAATCAACAATGGTAGTTAAGACGCTAAACTCCGTGAAACAACTTCTCGATCGCACACTTTGAACTTTGGAAAGATCTGTTTAGGTCTTTTTATTTAAAAGTGTGACTATACCTGAGTTTCCCACATATAATAAACTTTTAAGAAGAAAAACGTGTTATGATTAAAATATTATTGAAGTAAAATCTTTTCGAATGCGTTGAGCATTTTTTGAAATGGGAAAAACAATTGAACTCGTGAATCTGCCACGTAAATGACATCTCTCCAGCAAAGAACGTTTAATTTTGACAAAAGTGGGACCTACTACAATATATACTTAGTTATAAATTGACCTGCTTTTTATTCCAGAAAAGTTATAGAATCGAGAAAAAAACTTCCACTTGGATAAGGCTCTTAACGTAAATTTATTTAAGTACCAACCTTGTGACCTCCGACCAAAAATACAATGGTCAAAGCTAGGTCTCCCAAAATGGCGAGAAAAACCAGCATAAGTATCAGGATCCTCCCCACATACTGCAACCGGCTCATTGACGCCGCAGGAGGTAAATAAGCGTTGGTGAAAAAAAACGGTAGAATGAACAGAAGAGAAAACGACTGAAAATACATACAATTGTTATGTAGCACACTTTATTGTCGTTTAAACTGGCTTCTCACCTCAATTGGTAGTAGATTCGATCCTACTGAAAACAAACATTTTTGTGTGGTGAACACAGCAGATGTTTGTTCCCTGTCTGGGTATTTTGTTGTATTTTATGAAGGTATGTATTTACAACAAAAAATGCATATAAAATAACAGCTATATTATGATTCCCATAATACAAACTCTGTTTAATTTGGAGCTAGATAATGTTGTCCACAATATTTATTTATTTAGTTGTACTCAAGTTCTTATTACTCGTAAGTCCAAATCTATGTTAGTGATATTAAAAAACGTCATGTAAAGATTTTTTATTGGTTATTTTGGCTTATTCCACTAATCCCCATTGACAATCCCCGTTAACGGGGATTAGTGAACTTTTTGTTCATTATTCCCCTTTGACACCGATTTTGATACAGCTATAGCTGATTGAACCAGCATACGCTTAAGACTTGTTCAACTGATGAAGAGATGATTGTAACTCCAGTGCATTTAATATTACAAGATAGAAAAGTAGGTGCTACTGGTCTACTGCTGCACAGAGGTCTCTCCTCGATACTTTCTACTTTTACTACTTACTATCCACACACCGCAGGACAACGGTCTGTTTCTCAGCTCATTCTACTTCTAAGTCTGTGTCTCTTCCTCAGTCCTGTCTACTTTTAATACTGTGCTGTTCCACTGCTGGGCAAAGGTCTCTTCCAAATAAGTTTTATAATTTTACAATCATAATTTGAAAACTACCTTGTAGAAAATGTGTATTACTGGATGTTTTGATGCATGTCAAATCTTCCAGTATTTATTTTTTCCTGTCCTTGCTACTTTCAGGGTTCCCCTGGTATATGAATTCCGTATGTTATCCCTTCTTGTGACCCCACACATTTACATTAACTATATCCGAGCTAATATAGAAAATCAATGCAATACATACCAATTTAAAATATCCTATGGCCAGAAGTCCATGTCGTAATGGAATACAGTAACAGCATCGCTTGAATTCAAAGCACTCTACTCTCATTGTGGTTTTTATTGGGTTTTCTACTATTGTATTTTTATGTACTAGTTTATTTTGTATTATATTAAATGTCTACAGAGCGAGTTTCCTCTTATATTTTGATGCACACGTCCAGTCGTAACAGCTAATGTACTGATTTTGAACTTTTCGAACATCTATCACTTACAACATAGATAAGGAGTGGTAAACAAAGTTCGGAAATTCATTAATCGCTTTGCGACTTCAGTATCAACACTATATTTTGTTATTGTCCATACAATTCTGTGAAATGACTCAGTAATTTTTCCCTTGGTTACTCCCAGGAATGCCTACTTTATTTTCCACCCAGTGCCGCGGATTTTAAAAAAACAAATGGGTAGGAGGAACAAATTGGCCACGCCAGAATAAATTGTATAGATACGTAAAAATTTGCAAGAGACAATTTTTTATATAAAGTGCGTGCTCTATTACAAATGAATACTGATAATGTGACGAGGAAATGGATGCGATAGGACGGCACATTAGTATGTCCCATCCTAGATAATCCCGTTCTTGAACGTCACCATAGAACCGTCACAATGTGTTCTATTTACAGACCATTATTCGTCAGCTATGGTTCTTTTAGTACAAGCTTGGGGCTAGATATGGTTCTGGGTCCTTTTAACGGAACCCTTATAGATTCGTCATGTCTGTCTGTCTGTCTGTCCGTCCGTATGTCACAGCCATTTTTCTCCGAAACTGTAAGAGCTTGGCGAGTAGATGTAAGTATTCTGTGAAAGATTTTTACACTAAAATAAAAAAAAAACAATAAATTTTGGGGGTTTCAATATTTGAAACTGAAACTCGAATTTTCTTTTTCATCAAACCCTATCTATCTGGGGGGGGTATCTATGAATAGGTCTTCAAAAATGATGTTGAGATTTCTAACATAGTTTTTTTCTTAACTGAATAGTTTGCGCGAGAGACACTTCCAAAGTGGAAAAAAGTTGGTCCCCCCCCCTCTAACTTCTAAAGTAAGAGAATGATAATACTAAAAAAAATATATGTTGTACATTACTATGTAAACTTTCAACGATATTTGGTTTGAACGAGATCTAGTCAGTAGTTTTTTTTTATTCGTCATAAACCGTAAACCGCAATTTACCTTTCAACGAACTACAGGAACCTTATTATGTTACATCAAGTAACATATATAAAGGTTCTTGTAGTTCGTCGTGCTACGGAACCCTTCATGGGCGAGTCCGACTCGCACTTGGCTGCTTTTTTTATGGATTCTTAGGTACAGAACATTCGGTGACCTGGAGTTCCAGAGCCCTGGTGACTTACTTAGGATGATGAGTTTATGTCTGTTCTATGCTAGTTATTAAGCAAACATGCTAACGGCCCACCTGAAGGGCCCTAGGATAATCTGTCGGTATTTTTTAAAAACGTGCTAATAAGTAATTAAACAAACAAACTTTACGGAAAGCTGGCCCTTCTGATGGAAAGTGATTTCCGCAGCCTAAGGACGCTTGCAACCCTAGAGGCAACCCTTGCGCGTTAACACCCTTTGAAGAAATGTAGTCTCTATGGAAAACCTTAGAACCTCTTTCTCTTCTGCATCAGTAAAGCAAAAGGCCAACTTAGCTAATTTGGGAAATTTAAATAATTTGTAAGATTCTGATTTTTATGAGTCAGTCAGTAATTTATTTACATAAATAAACAGTAGCTTTATACAAAATATTAAACATTTAAACAAATAATTCGATGTTTTTGCATCTTTATACCTCTAAAACTAAAAAAAAGCTTGTTGCCAGTGTGAAACCGAAATAGATAACTAACAAACTGATTTAATAGTTTTAATTACCCGAATGGTTAGTATACGCACCACTGTAAGTCACTTTCTGAGGTATTCTAATGGCGGGAAGAACTAATCTCTTGTTGCCACCGCAGCTGTCAATGACACTGGCAAATCTAGCCGAGGATTCACTCCCCCCTCTTACCACTCGCATACCGCAGCAGGTGACTAACAGTTGTGCATAAATATATATTAATATAGATAGATAGAAAATACTTTATTTACTCACAAAAACTAAGAAACGAATAATTATACATACAAAACCTTAAAAAAAACTATATGTGTAAAAAAAAACTATATGTATGAGCAAAGCTTATGCGCTGAGCTATTCCTATTTTGTCATTTCATTTATTTTAACAGTTTATACTGTAGTTGTATTTTTAGTTTTAATTATGCTTGGATTTTATATTTTCCTTGTTATTTGTTTCGTGTGTGTTTATTTTCTAGGCAAATAAATTATTTATCTATCTATCTATGTAAAAGCAATATACTACTAATAGACTAAATATGTAATAGCTATACTAAACTAGGTAGGTGGTGAGGTGACTATAATTTCCATTCGGTATCTGTTTCATGTGATTATTTTCTACATTTTCTATAAATTGTCTTGTGTCATTTTCATGGCGAACTCCATTTTCCTGTTCACTGGTTTTGATGTCATTTTCAATAATATTTCCTTCTTCGTCCACCATCTTACATTCAGCCTCTTGGGCAATGTTTGAAAATGCAAAGCCACCTTTTTCTTCTAGCTTAGCTATCTCAGACTTGTTCATGAGGATTATGTAAACTTGGAAACCTGAAAATAAAAATAAGGTAACTTTAAATGATGTTTGCATTGCCTGTGAGCTCAGTTGGTACCCACCGAGAACTAATATTAGTGTGGTGAACGTAAATGTTTGTTCTCTGTCTGGGTTTAATATTGTATTCTAGGTAACTAAAGTAGCAGGTAAGTAGTTGACTGTAACTTCAAACCTGTAGATGGAGCCACGGTCGCATTGGTGCCGAACAGTCCCTAAGAGGATATCGTCGAGTGTGATTAGGATTCGATGGTGCAGTGGTCAGCGCAGCCCCGTACCAAGGGAAAGGTCGCGGGCTCAAATCCCGCTCGGCTCTTGACTTTTGGGACATTATTCAGGTGTTTCAGGTGGGCCATCCTATGATACCCAGACTCTTAAGAGACTGGTAGTAATAGGATGGCCCACTACTACTTGCACCCACACTCTACTGACACACACTCACACACCCCAGAATATACAGCATGATGAGTAATAATTTTCTAATCAACTTTCTCAATTTAACCATGCGCACATACACACATACACCCATAGTGAGCCATCCTATGATACCCAGACTCTTAAGAGACTGGTAGTAGTAGGATGGCCCACTTTAACACGCACACCTACACATATTAGCACACTTTCAGGCAAACAGCCTAACACTCGTACACCCATAAACACCCAAACAAGTGAGCCGCCCTATGATACCCAGACTCTTAAGAGGCTGGTAGTAGTAGGATGGCTCACTATTTCAAACACACACATCCTTTCCACATAATACACACGCAAACACACTCACTGTAGTTCTTCTACTTGCCTAAATTTCTGTCATGTTTGTAAATGTCAACTATACACTTATTTTTATCTTTGTATAACTTACACATAGTCATAATATCATTGTCCGCTGGGGGGCACTGGAAGCCGGGACACAGATAATCTAGTCCGGCTTTCAGCGCACCAAAATCTTCGTAAGATTTATTTTTGTTTTTTAATTGCATGCATAAAATACCTAGCTGCATGTCAAGACGTAGCTTATTGTCTAATAAGCTATAGTTTCTTTATATGTTACTTAAATTATTGTATTGTATGTCATCCTTATGTAATTTTATTTTATTTGAATTCTTACGTGTACCTACAAATTTGTGTCCTAATAAACATTTGTATTTGTATTATGAAATACTAAATAACTTCTTGCAAAAAAAAAAATTAAGTGTCTGTTCAGAAAGAGAACCGTCATTACATAAGCCATCTAGTTCTCATAGTGCGAGCTCTGCTTTATTTAGGCTAGAAACCAATAAAAAATAAGAATTTCAAAATAATCACTTACCGATACAAAGAGCTCCAAAAACTATAGAGGATCTCATCAATATAACTGAAGTTACGAATCCATAATATCTCGTCACAGAGTAAATATGAAGACCAATTTCGATGATGTACGCCAACACGAAGAGAATTAAAACTGCATATGAGAAGTAGTTGAAGACTTTCAAGAGCTTGGGAGATTTCTGAAAAATAAAGTAGCATAAGTCAAATTAAACTCCGTGAAAAAACTTTTCAATCGCACACTTTGATCTTTGAAAAAACCTGCATAAGTTTTCTGTTTATAAGTATGACTACCTGGTTTTCGTTCAATTAGTATAAACTTTTTAAAATATTATTATTTTTTATTTATTAACCTAATTGTTCAAGTACCTTGTGACCTCCGACCAAAAATACAATGGTCAAAGCTATGTCTCCCAAAATGGCGAGAAAGATCAATAAAAGTATCGCAATCACTCCCACATACTCCAATCGGCTCATCGATGCCGCGGGAGGTAAATCAACGTTGCATAAATAAAACGGTAGCATGAACAGAAGAGAAAACGCCTGAAAATACAAAAAAATATTACTTAGCACACTTTATTGTAGTCTATCTTACTGGCCTATCAGCTCTGCCTTCTGCGCCGTGAGTCGTGGGTTCGATCCCACCGAGAACAATACTTGTGTGGTGAACACAAATGCGTTTTTTCTCTGTCAGGGTATTATATTGTATTCTTAGAATGTATATTTACAACCAAAAATGTATATAAGTATTATATCAGCTATCTTATAGTTCCCATAGTACAAGCTCTGCTTAATTTGGAGCTAGATAGTATCGTGTGGATTGTCCACAATATTTAACTTGTATCGTGCTCAAGGTCTTATTAAGTCCTAATCTATATTAGTGTTAAAAAAAACTTTACATGATGATTTTTTTTATTCGTTCAAAATGTAAAAAAAACAAGCCAATGCTGCCAGCGTCTTCCGTCTGGTACTGATTTGGATCAGTTGAGCTATCTCTTGATCGTTTGTAACGGTCTGCAGATAGCTCAATTTATTGTGTATTTTGTACATTTTGTTTAATTGTTATTTTCTTTGTGCAATAAAACTTTTGATAATGGTTAAAAAAAACAAGCCAATACATTGAAAAAAAAAATACATACCAACTTAAAATATCCTAGGGCCAGAAGCCCGTACCGTAATGGTACACAGCCACAACATCGTTTGAATTGAAAACACTCCACTCTCATTGTGTCTTTTAAACTGGATAGGTACTTCAAGAATAGTTCTTGTATGTCGTATTTTATAAATGTAAAATGATACACACGTCCGATGATGCCAGCGAATGAGCTGATTTTGAAATGGTATTTGTACTTCCACACAGATTAAAACCACAATCAGTGCTGACGAAATCAACAAAGAGGGAATTCTATTTATTAGTTGCCTGTATCAACTATTTTTTTGTGTTTGTCCATAACTAGTACAAAAAAATTGGATATTTGAAATTGTTTTTCCCTGCATATTTTGCAGAACCTACTAAAAACGAAAGTTGAAAGCGTGTGCATGAAAGGAGCCTCTTTGAAGTGCACTTCTCTTCTGAAGTTCACTTCTAAGTTTGAAAGAACTACGGGTGACAGGATATATGAAGACGGAGAACCTACTTACAACAACGATAAATGGATGATTTTCTGGATTGTCCCTATTTTTTAACAATTGTATTAGGTTTAAGATCTTTATTATTAATTATTATGAGTTAAATTACTGTTAAATATTCCCATTTTATTTAAATTAACTCGTTATAACTAGCATCATTTTGTGCTCATTATCAATGAAGCCTAATGTATAGTTTTTGAATACAACAAGCTAATGGAGCAATCATATGGCCCACCTGATGTTGACTGGTAACCATCGCATATAGCAAAGCATTGCGTCTTAGGTCACACACGTCAGGAACTAACCTAACGATGCACTGCCCTGCGTCCATCAACTTGAGCCATACAGATGTTCAGCCTCACGTACTAGTAATTACACCTGCACCCACACACTTCAAACCGAAACACCGCAATGCTGCTTCTTTTTTCTTCTTTGTCCATCCCTGTTCCCATTATTTGGGGTTGGGTCTCCTCACTTTTTTCCGCCAAGACATCCGACAAGTCGGTCTTGGGTGGTCGGTTCGGGCAATTGGGCTTTTATGAGGTCTCTCTTCATATTGGTCCACCAAGTGGCTGGCGGGCGGCCTCTTCCTCTCTTCCCTTACGGTAGGCTCAGTGCAATTTGCACTACATGGTCTTCAGTACGTCTTTTTACGTGCCCATACCATCTCAAGCGTGCTGTTTCACGGCGGAAATAGACATGATGGTAGTATGTCCCCGGACGAGCCCGTCACAAAGAGCTCTACTACTAAACGTCCATTTGAAAGATCTAACCTAGGTGATTGTAGGTGACAATTTCACGTGACCATCAGCGATAACAAATTCATCTTCAAGTAGAACAAAGCATAATATAACATGGGAATTAAATAAATGATGAATTATCATTAAAAAACGGTAGGAATCAAGCCGCAGTTTGTTGCCTGTTCAAGAAGAACAGCTACGAGCTTTATTAAGACTGTGAGCTTGGTCGCGTGGAACTGGCACCTAGAATCACCTATAACTAAGTAATCCCTGCAATTTTACTGAATAAATACACTTTTGGCCTTGATTTTGACCGAATTCCTTTTAATAACAATTCAGTGAAGCAAAAATAGTGTAAATAGGGTGTAGTAGGAGGATGATTAAACATCAGTATGAGCGGTAGATATGACTAATCCCACGCGGGGCACACCGAAGCTTCTGGACTTCCGTTGTGATAACTTGTCTTCCTGGCACGCCCTCTGCTTCTGTACTTCGCTTCTTGTCAGCATCATCAGGTACGTTTGTAAACCTGAAATAATATATTAATTTTAATGTTTAGTTATTTTAGATTTAGGTGTACCACAAGCTCTGTCTGGCTGTGTCACTGGCTCTGGTTTTGAGTCTGTTTGAGTGCTCACCAGTGTATTATACTCCCACCTATATGCGTGTGTCTACCGCTTTATTTTCTAAACCCACTTGTTTAGTATTTATTACTTATCAGTTAAAATATTTTCACCCCACTTGGTTCGAAAGAGCAAGTGACACAATAAGAAGAAGAACTTAGCATTGAAAGAAAGAAAGAAAATTTCTTTATTTGACATAACACAGGTACACAGAACGGAACGGCATACACTGCCTGAAATAAATTTGAATATTTGCATGATGTTTAGAAGTGTTATAAGACCATAACTTACAAATATGCCCAAGCCCGAACCCCCAGAGTGTGTAACTATCCAGCTCTAGCACATAAGCGTGGTGGAAGACCAGGTCGTGTAAC
This sequence comes from Thera obeliscata, assembly GCA_947578465.1. Lineage (NCBI taxonomy): Eukaryota > Metazoa > Arthropoda > Insecta > Lepidoptera > Geometridae > Thera > Thera obeliscata. The sequence continues at coordinate 24,539,219 of OX387914.1, forward strand.
AGCTGGAACCGATCCTGGTTGCAAGCCGTCAGCAGGATCACCAACAAGTATACCGCAAGCATAGTGATGCTGTAGAAGAAGTATACCTCGAGCATTTTGAGGTTCCGCTGTAAAACACAAAAACTTGCGTTATTGAATCCTGAGAATATCCCTCAAAGAAAAAGTAAAGTAAAAGTAAACAGGCCCTTTCATCTATTGTAGATGGTTTAGCAACAGGGGCAACTGGTGATTGCTCATGCCGCCACTTACGGGACGCTATAATGTCAGGCCCTTTTAGATGGAATAGTCTTGCCCAGCACCTACACCATCCTGACAGCTTAGACGGCCTAATCCACAGGAAAAACATGGTCAATACGTGAGAAGCGGTTTTCCGACGATGTTTTCCTTCGCCGTTTGAGAGTACATTTTTTGACAGAATCTCATTGGTACACTGGTGACTGGATTTGAACAACCTCAAGATCGGCAGGCAGGGAGGCGCTACCACTAGAACACCAGTGCTCTCGCATGACTCAATCAAGCTACCAGAGTGGTTGAACCGACTTGGGTCAAACGTGAAATAAAGTCTAGTAAACACAGAACAGGATGTCTACAGATAAAAAGTTTGTTTTGCTAATGATAATGAACGTTTGACTCACTGACCATCAAAATAAATAATAAATTAACCAATTAGAGTATATTTAAAGTAATAATATATTCTTGTTTATTCCAAGGTTATTTTAATCAGTTGCGTGCACCAATTCACGTGAACTGGGGAATTACTCCGTCATTTCCTTTGATTAAGCCCAACTAAATGTGACATACAATGTTATTTCCATTTGTGTTTTGCTATCTTTGAAAATAACAAGTTACTTAATTTAAAAAATTAAAAACCTCCGCAGTGAAGTCAATCCCAAAGTCAAAGTGTGTCGTACCTATGAGTTTTTCTATCGAAAAAATTATGTCCCAGGCACTGTAGCATCCCGTAAATAGGGATGAGGCATGAGGAATCACCAGTTGCCCCTGACGCTATATAAATTATCTAAAATAGATGAAAAGCCTGTTTACTTTTACTTGAAGTTGCTCGGAAAGACAGACGCTCCGGCAAGGAATTCCGTTCCCTGGCTGTCCGCAACATAAAAGTTGAAGCAAAGCGCTTGGTGCGGACAGTTGGAACATCAATCAGTTGCTTCATGTATTTCTACCAAACATGGCTAAAAACCAACTCAGTTGTTTCTAACAAAACTGCGTTCAAATTGGCGCAGAGGTGAGATTAGGCTGTGAGGTGAGGTTATGAGGTGAGATTGTCAGGTGAGGTTGTAAGGTGAGTTTGTTAGGCGAAGTTGTGTGTTTTACTCAATCAACATTTCCTCTATTACCTTATGCACAGCGATGACCAGGACTATTGTAAATATCAAGTCCAGCAGCTCAGGAATGGTGGTAGTGACGCACTCCAAGAATGTAACAGCGTAGTCGTAGGACTCCGGAACTCGGCTGAACATACGGGCTGATAGGTATATGAACGTCAAACTCACTAGGACTGATATAATCTGAAGTAAATCAATATTACACTTTATTTTTATAACCTGTTAGACCTCCACTATCATCATAAGATTCATAGGTATCCCGATAACAAATAATCGCATACCTCCGTAAAATCTTTCTCTCTATCTCTTGTCGACCTTATTTTTTTTCAAAACAGTGTGGTGAAAGGATTTAAGTGTGCTACATATAAACTGTGAAAGGAGCTACCATCTGAGGTTTTCCGGCTGAATGATAAAATGAACAGAATCAAAAAAAAAGTTTAAAAGAACATTTATATTTTTTAATTCGGTTATAGACAACACAGTGATGATGTGTCTAGCTTCTGGTAGTGTTTATGGGTGACAGTGACCGTTCACCATCAGGTTGGCCGTAAGCCCATTTGTCTAATTTTACTGATGGCCTCTCAACTCAGATGGTAGTAGCTCTGCCTTCTACGCCGTACGTCGAGGGTTCAATCCCCAACGAGAACAAATATGGCTAATAAATAATGGCTCCAATAGTACAAGCTCTGCTAAATTTTGGGCTAGATAGTGCTGTGCGAATGGTCTACTATATATATTTATTATTAATAAGTTATACATACAAAAAAAACTACTTACCAATTTAGCGTATCCCCAAGCCATTAGCCCATGTCTCACCGGCAAACAAAAACAGCATTTCTTGAGATTCCGCTTCGCCATTCCATCGAATTTCACTATCCCAACGTCTTTTATCTATCACTAGTGGATACATACTAATCTGCCTGACCTAGGAACTGTACAACATGTGTCTAATCTAAAGTTCACTATCGTATAGTCTCATAGATCAAGGTAGTCTGCGGTTTGAAACCCACCTATAGGAACTAGGAACACGATCTTTACCATATTTTTTAGGCAACTATGGATAAAACAAAGCATTGCCTTGTAGGTTACACACGTCAGGAATCTGCCCTACGATGCACTGCCTCGCGTGCATCAACTGAACATACAGATGTTCAGCCTCACGTGCCAGTAATTTCACCGGCATCCATACCTTTTCAAACCGAAACACAGCAATGCTGCTTCACGGCAGAAAAAGGCATGTTGGTAGTACTACCCCGGACGAGTCCTTCACAAAGAGATCTATTACTACTGTTAACTACTATTTACTGTGTCCGGGGTCTGGGTACTATAATTAACAGTATACTTTAGGTTATCTTGTAATAAGCTGTGCAGATTTCGGAGCTAGGTTTTCTACAATACTACTAGCGCCCAGTAAGTAAGGCTTGAGTAATCACCAGGTGCTCCTTCTTTTTTCTTTAGTGTTGATGTTACAGTTATTAAAGCCACTTCGATCAATAGGTAGCTACATCCTCGGCATTGGCTGAGCCAGTCATCAGATCACCCATTGTGCATGAAGTGGGGCATGACGGACACAATTAGCACGTGTGGCATGGACTGCTCCTGGGCACCACACCGGCATTGCGTGTCGTTTTTAGCCATCAACCCCCATCTGCTCAGGTTACTCCTGCAACGGCTGACTGGGGTTCTGATTCTATTGAGGCACTTCCAAACTGGCCCGGGTAGTACGTGACCGTTCGTGAGTTGCCCCTGACGACTATAGATACAAAGGTCGGTTTACTATCTGTTTATACATAACATTCGATATGATTTGTTTACTTACATCCACTTGTTTTGCAGACCCGCTCCTCAGAAATAAGATATAAACAAAAAACAAACTTTCCAGTAAATTATTATTATCAAAATAAAAACATAGCTACTTCCTAGAATAAATAATTAAAATGCAAAATTTTCAAATATGAATTTGTATAAAACCGTAGTGAGACTCTTCTCTATCTGTCTCCTTCTTCATGTAGTAGCCTAGATGTGGTCGGGCTTTTAGAGAGATAGATAGATAGATTAACACTTTATTGTACACAAAGAAATACATATAGAAACTATTACAAAAATATTCAGTACAATGGGCGGCCTTATCGCTAAGAGCGATCTCTTCCAGACAACCTTTGGATGGAAAGGATAGATAAAAATCGGATAGACGGCGGTGCACAAAAAGTTTTTAAATACTATATTGAGAGCTACACTCTATAAAGGCCCAGCGGCATCAAGAGTCAGAGTGATCTTCGAAAACACCGTGATAACATGACAGCAATACAAGCATCGCTGTTAAAATATCGCGGTGTTATCACTGATCGCTCAGTGACTTGATGTGGCCGGGCTTTAACACAGGTACCTATTTCAGAGCCCTTAATCCATGAAAAGTACATTACCTTAAATAAAGTTTACTGAAATAAATAACTTGTATTACTTTTGCTATAGTATGATAAAAAAAATAGCGTTTTTGACAAAAAATATACGCAACTCTACCAGAGCACAAAGTGTCCTTTGCAATTTTCACAAAAATATTCAGTAACATATTGGTAGATTGGAGGCAACGTTTGCAAGACAGGAAAGAGAAAACAACACAGAACAGAGAACAGGGAAAAGGAGGAATAAGAAGCAAATAAATAAATAGTCCAGAACATGTCAATCACATCATAGATAGTTCCTTCCGTCTCCAAACGGCGGTGGGTCCTCAACCTCAGCCATGTGGTTCTCGTAACTCTGCCCCTTCTGTGCCTCTTTCAGCTTCTTTAGCTCTGTTCTGATCAACAACAGCAGGTAGACTTGGATCACTGGAATAAAATAAAAATAAAAACAACTTTGAACCCCCCCCAGACACCACCAGACAAGTGAAGATTAAAAAACTTGAGAAATTGACTGATGGCTAAACTGCTGAACCGATTTTGATGACATTTCTATAAGACTGATCTGGAAGCATACAACCAAATGGAGAACCACCTCCTTTTTTATTTGCAGTTGGTTAAAAATAGATTCCATCCTATGCAGGTCTTCATTAAACCCTAATGATATTAAGTTTGCTATCGACCGGCACCCTTACCCTTCAAATCGGAATACAGCAATGCAAGAACAACTACTTGGTGGTAGTAATTAGAACGGGTGTGGTGGTAGTGGAATTTCCCCGAATAAGCTCTTAAAAGAGCACCTACAGTAAAATTGATCGGTGTGATTCTGAACTTGTACCTATGGGACGGATATTTGTGAATTTGGCTCCAATTACCTCTCGTGGATATCGAGGTATTTGAAGAAATGCATCAGGAAATGGGGCGCAGCATCTTCTGAGAGCGGTATACCAATACTGGGGTCACCAATCCACCTAAATAGGGTGACGACTACGGTAAGCACTACTAATCTGAATAATAAAAACAAATTTACCGAGTGCAGAGAAAGCGAGACAGTACTCCATCATAGTCCAATACCAGTTCTGCTGTTCATGGTTGATCCGGAACACCACAAAAGACATGAAGGTGGCTATTGTGGTCAATATCCCGTAGTAGTAGTACATACGTATGAGAACAGGTCGTTTCTGGAATAGAAGTCAAAATATCAATCTGTTCTTATAAGAGACTACATATATTTTAAGCTTATACTTGTTCTCGCTTGATAGCATGACCAATCTGCCTAGCTAGGGGCCTGGCCTGGTAGTGAGCAGGTTGCTTTTCTGAGTCTTAAGCAGCCTAACACCTATCGATGGATTATTCCATGGAATACATTGATACGTTCCATAAAATATGGACGATTGTACCATTATTACAGTCATTTATCACGTGCTCTTCACCAACTCTCATGGTATATCTACGCTTAGTTTTTTAGTAGTACCTTAGTACCACCATGCCTGTTTCTGCCGTGAAGCAGCATTGCTGTGTTTCGGTTTGAAGGGTGTGGGTGCCGATGAAATTACTGGCACGTGAGGCTGAATATCTGCCTGAATAGTTAATGGATGCAAGACAGTGCATCGTAGGGCACGTTCCTACACGTGCGTGACCTACGAGGCGTTGCTTTGTTATAGGCGATGGTTACCGCTTAACATCAGGTTGGACATATGCTTTGTTGCATCAGCTAGTTACATAAAAAGAAAAAACTTCATATTTTGTCCAGAATCGAACCTATCAAATCATCTATAAACTTACAGTATGAGCTCCAATCAGCAGTATGACGTCAAATACCACCTCCATGGTATATAGACAGTAAACAAACCACATCTGCACAAATATGGACATCGATAAACCTCTGTAGAGTCCCACGCTGTAAGCATCGACAGGGTGGCTGTCAAATTCGATCCATAGTTCGAACAGTAAAAGTAAAACTGTGAAGAACTGGAAAAAATAAGTAATTGAGAACAGCCGAGGAAAAAACTTCGATACTACATTAGCAAACACTGGATGAGAACATTTGAAGACCGGGCTCAATGAAGGGTATTTGAAGAGACCTAAGCTGACGTGAATCAGCTTTCTGGTTCAAATAATAGCAGCTATGCTTAGTTATCGACCAGATAGTGTTCTGTGGAATGGACCACCAATATATATTTATGAATACAAATCAATAAAAAAAAACACTTACCATGTTCAAATATCCTAAAGTCAGTATCCCATACCGCAAAGGAATGAAGCAACAGCATCTCTTAAAATCAGGAATTTCACAACGCATCTTTGCTCTGTACCTACACAACTTTTTTTATAAAATTGTTTATCTCTATAGCATGTATAGGTATACTAGCAGCAAACAATAACAAAAAATATGTGGGTTTCACAAAGTGCGAATCGAAAAGTTTACTTTTTTCCAACAATGTTTTGGTTAGATGTGTACGTGCCTGTGTCTATCTGCCACAGAACAAGGTCCAGACGGATGAGACTTATGACTGCTCCGAATTGCTTCAAGTCATTATCTTATTTGCCAGTCTCTATTAGAGGAAATGAAACTGTCGTGTCGTGAGCTCTATTTTTGACTCAACGCAGATTAACACTTACTGGGAATTCAAGAAACTTTGTTGTTTTTGCAATTTATCTACCTAGTACATAATAATGTAGGTACCTAAATAAATAAAACATTCTAATAAATTGCAGTGATTGTGATCGGCTAATGGATTGGTTAAACTAGTAACAAAATTGTGATAGTAATAAAAAAACACTAACAATTTAGGTATTCATAAAAATAATTTATTTAAATAAAGCGTTTTAATAAAAATGTATATTAAGAGGCAGGACAATGCAAAGAGATAATTTTTAATTTATTCGAAGCAAAAATATATTATGTTTGAAAGGAAGTCAATAAAAATCTCTGTCCCGGGCCGCTTTAAAACGCTAAGCAAAAACTATATGAAGAGATATATTTCAGTGACACGCTTTGAAAGCTTCAATTTTTTCTTAAATAAATGTAATTGGTGCTTTTTTCTTTCTATCTTTATTCATTCCTCCCATCTGCAAAAGGTATGTCTGCAAACAGCGGTGGGTCTACCACTTCAGTCATATGGTTCTCGTAGCTTTGTCCCTTCTGTTTTTCTTTCAGCTTCTTCAACTCTGTTCTGATCAGTAGCAACAGGTAGACTTGGAGAACTGGAATAAGAAATATGACATGCTAAAAAATCCTGATCAAAAAATCTCGAGAATTTTTAGACAATAAATTAGGTAATGTGGCTACATTACGTTCTTTTACGAATGAAGTGACTTTTAAGCAATTGACTGGCTTCCCAATTGAGTTGCCTTAAGGCCTCCGCACACCTAGGTCGCTGGCGATGGCGATCAGTGAAACGCTGTCAAATTTGACATTGACAGCGCCATCGCCAGCGACCTTTATAGGTGTGTGCAGGCCTTTAGAGTCTGCCTTCGTCGCTCTAAGCAGTGGGTTTGTTTCTCGTGTAGACTCGACGCCCGTGTACATTTGCCAGTGGGTCATTTGCACCGAGGTATTTGTTTTGTCTGTATTTACGTACAAAACATAAGCATGTACCATGTTATAAATGTATGGCGGTTAATGGACAGGCACTCTCATAATCCAAGCTTACCAAATCCAATAATAACAAAGCAGAACTCAATCCTCGTCCAATACCAGTCCTGTTCGTCTTCAGGGATGATCCGCATCACCACGTACGTCAGGAAGGTGGCCACTGTGGTCAGTATCCCGTAGTAGAAATAAATACGTATAAGAATAGGCCTTTTCTGGAATACAAAGAAACAGTTATGAAACTCAGGGACAATAGCATTCACTCTGGCATACCAGAGATGGAAAAAAGCTCTAGGAAAAACAGAAACTGTTTTGTCGCAGTAAAGCTTAAGAAAAATTTTATATAAAAATTATTTACTATTAATTCAAGCAGTACAGGAATAATTACTAGTTTTAAAGTGAACATTGTCTTTTTTTTATTAAATCGTTTATTTAATCAGAAGTGTCTGATGCATATCACTAAATATTATGTTCTCATAAAAAATACAGTTTCAAATTCTTACCATATGAGCTCCAACCAGCAGTGTAACACCAAATACCACCTCCAAACAATGCAGGAACCGTGGAAGCCACCGCACCACCCTCTCCAAACCCCTGTAGTTGGACACTACGGTGGTCACGGGCAGGCACAAACCCACAAATAATTCCAACACTACCAGTAAAATTGTGCTCACCTGGAAAAATAAAAAGTAAACAAAAGTAAACATGCCTTTGCATCTATTATAGATGATTTATATAGCGTCAGGGGCAACTGGTGATTACGCAAGCCCTATTTGCGGGACGCTATAGTGCCTGGGACAGGATTTTAGATGGAATAGGCTTGTCCAGCACCTATACCATCCTGACAGCTCAGTCGGCCTTATCCACAGGAAAGACGTGGTCAATACGTCAATGGAAAAATAAACATACATACAAATTCGTACTGTCCATGCATGAAATCAGCGTAGTCAGACAAGGAATACATGATCAATACCTGAGAAACTAACTAAGCCACAAGTTTCTTTGCGATGATTTTGTTCACCGTTTGAGAGCACTCTCATAAAACAAGTAAAATAAAAAAGAAAGAGTTCTTAACCCTACTTACCAAGTTTAAATACCCGAAGAACAGTATCCCGTACCGCAAAGGGATAAAGCAACAGCATCTTCTAAAATCAGGAATTTCACAACGCATTTTGTTTCAGGTTAGTATCAAGACTTTTTTTACAATACTCTTTTTAAAATATTGACTTCGAAACACTGGCAGCAGATGAAACTTAAAAACAAAAAAAAAACAGTTTCTAAATTCAAATTGCAAGTTTTAATTGCTTTATTTTTATAATTTAGAGAGCTAAACGACCACAAAGACGTGTCTGCATCAACTACCACACATTATAAGACCGAATGAAATCATATGACTGCTCCAAGACAATTATCTTATTTGCCAAACTACATTCGAATGACATTCTGTCCTGCACTGTATACTTGTCGACGTATATTCGAGTTATAATGCAATAATAACTTTGATATTCGCATGACCTAATCGTCAGCACTTAGAGCTGTCTGAAGGCATTCATTTGTTACGGAGACTAAGCTCAATGAGGTGTATTTTTTGGTGCAATTATTGAGGCACTATTATGCCCAAGCCAAATTGAGTACCCAGCCAATTAAATTGGAACTGCCTGTTTGCCGAAATGTGCATCTTCTTGAGACGCATATTTTTACTATGATTTCTGGAGTAAGGCCCTAAGGATTAAACCCAAATTAGTGTTAAAGTAACCATCATGCCTTCCACCCCTAGACTTTGGGTTTAGGTTACAAGCCTGTTGATTTACACTGGTTATTTTTCTGCTCAGATAAATCGATGTAATTACCAGTACTAGATAATTATATGGTAGAGGAAAACATCATGTGAAAACCGTTGGCTAAGTCTGTTTTACTAACGTCTATCCTAAAAGATACAAATAGTACTGGAATTACCATTTATATCCTGTCTCAGTCACGGGAAACCCTTTTATGAAAGAAATCAAGTGCTGTTTGGACAATCCACACACCACTACTTAGCCCCAAGCAGGGCTTGAACTATAAAGGTACCAGATACTTAGAAAACAATATAACCCCAGACAGCTAAAGATCAGAATCTATGAGGTGCACATGAAATCCTTTCACCACATTGGTTGAAAGAACCAGTGGCACTATAAGAAGAAGGCAGATAAAGTTGAAATAAAACTCAGTTTGGCTTAAAATATTATAATTTACAATGGGCTTCTCCCGTTGCCAATGGGCGGTTCCAGCAGTACTTCAGACGCATGGTTCACGTAGCTGAGCCGCCCTTGCTGATACTTCAGCTTCCGTAGCTCTGTTCTGCACAGCAGGAGCAAGTAGACTTGAATCACTGGAAGAAAAAAACCCTTATTACTATTGTTTGGAAGTCGGTGGATGGAAAGATCTTAGAATCGTTCTTCCTGGAAATGTATAGGGGAGGCCTGTGTCCAGCAGTATGATGAAGCATAGTTTAATCAAATCAAATCAAATCAAAATTGTCTTTATTCAGTTCGATTACAAGAATCACTTTGAAACGTCTTATAGCTAGGTGAGTCTAGGTGCCAGTTCCACGCGACCAAGCCTAGAAGAACAGGCAACAAACTATACGGTTTGGTTTTATAGGCTGACTTCATATCTAGATTCAATCTATCAATGTGAGCAAAATTGTGGCTTCAGATTCTAGATCTACATTTCTTCAGTATTTGAGTAGTTATAAATCTAAAAAGTTTGAAAATATGACATATTGTGTCAAGTGCATGAGAGAAGCCTCTTTGGAGTGCTAGACACTAGGCGCATACCCTGCTTAGCAGCAAAAGCTACGTCAGGTCCTATTTGACATAGCATTTGGCACGGGACGAGGCTAACCTAAGTACGGTTGTAGGCAATAAATATTGCACATCAGCTTTTTTGCTTTCGTAGAGCGCTATCTCTTTCTGTCGCACACTATGCTCTAAGAAGCCGAAATTAGCCGATGTGTAATATTTGTTGCCTACTGATTAACCGATGTGTTATAGTGGTTTGTTTTTAGTTAGGATGGGAATTCTTTATTATTTGTGTTAGCATTTTTTGCTTTTAGGGTTCCGTAGCCAAATGGCAAAAACGGAACCCTTATAGATTCGTCATGTCTGTCTGTCTGTCCGTCCGTATGTCACAGCCATTTTTCTCTGAAACTGTAAGAGCTAGACAAAAGTAGACTACTATAATAATATTATGTTATTTGTTGCTACGGAACCCTTCATGGGCGAGTCCTACTCGCACTTGGCCGCTTTTTTTGTACCTATGTTTGCTAACGTAGCCATTCTGTGTTAAGTCAAACAAAATTTCTTTCTTTCTTTCATTTAATATCTTTTTACCACACTCTGGTGAACTAGTAGAATAATCTTACCAAAACAAGAGAAGGCCATGCAGAACTCCAGAAGGCTGAAGTAGAAGGTCTCGTACTGGTTCACAAAGCGCACCACCACAAAGGTCATGCAGGCGGCTACCGTCGTCATGACGCCGTAGTAATAGAACACACGGATGAAGCGGGTCTGTTTCTACAATCAAATAAATAAATAAAATAAATAATTAAATATTTTTACAACCCACATAACACTATCTAGCCCTAAATTACGCAGAGTTTGTTGGGAGCCAGATAGCTGATATACTACTTATATATATTTTTTTGTAAATACATACTTATAGTCGGATTTTTAATTAGACGATACCGACTGACAGTAGCTAATGTCACTTTGTAAAATAATGTTGCCATATTTAAAGTAATAGTGCTGCGATCAGTTCTCGTTCAATCAGATGAATGAACAATGAGTGAAAAGTTAATCATTTCAAACTATAAAATAATATTGAAATTTGTATAAAAAAATGTATAAAAGTTACTCTCTGATATAAGTTACTTGTAGTATGTAACTACAACCAGTTTTTTGACGGTTTATTACAAAGCGCGGCGTGGCGACTATTGCCAACACCGATGAACGCCATGCGCGTCGGTCACCATTTTGTTTGTAATTCGGCTTCTAACCTCTTGTCTGATAGCACGAATGTTTTTCTGCGCTCACGCTGTTTAGTTATTGTTTTTGTAAAATATTTGGTTAAGTTGTGTTTGTGGTAATTGTTGAGTATTTTCTTGCTATATTGTTTCGCGCGAACGATATGGATCCTCAACCAAGCACGTCAAGTCAAGTTTGGCACACTAAACTATTCACTAGAAAAACGAGGCAATTTCATTAATTCAGGAGTTTTTTCAATCATTCACTTTGTCACAACACTATTTTTATTTCATCAAAAACTGACAACACAGTAAACGTCAGCTAGCTTCGTCTAATTAAAAATCCGAGTATAGAATACAATATAACACCCAGACAGAGAACAAACATCCGTGTTCTCCACACAAGTATTTGTTCTCGGTGGGGATCAAACCCACGATCTACGGCGTAGAAGGCAGAGCTACCAACTGAGCTGAGAGGCCAGTCAAAAGAATCAAAAGCTGAAGGAGTTTCTGACTGGACTGGAAAGAAGGGAAAGCCCAGGGTATTATGTCAAACGCCAAGACCCGCTTTTTTAACCAACTTCAAATATTAAAGAAGGAGGCTCTCAGTTCGGTTTTCGGATTTGAAAATTTGTTTTATTATTTGAAAGATAATTCTTCCAGATTGTTCCATAAAACCCCCAGAAATCAGTGCCATAGATATTATATAAAAATCGGTTCGGTTTGGCCATGAAGTCGGTTTCTTAAGTTTTTTAACTTCACATGGCCTTGTTTTTTTATATGTATACCTAGTATCTTGGCAAGACAATTGGACGCATTCGAAGTTTGAAACGAGATGGTGGAAGGAGGGTCTGAAAAGTGGTTACTGTAAAGCCTTGGGTACATCTAGCGCGATGGTAATGGCGATCAGTGAAATGCTATCAAATATGACAGCGATATTTGATAACGTTTCATTGATCGTCATCGCCATTGCGCTGGATGTGCGCAGGCCTCAGCAAGATGGTGCAAGTCTTTGGTGGAGGCTTTTGCACAGCAAAGAAACAATCTATGCTACTGGAATAAAATGCTCGTAAAATTCTGACCGGCATAACGTCTCTGGTTTTTGTTTTGATATTATAGCTCAAAATAAGTGCATAAGCCTGATTCTTATTCCTTTGATGGCTGGTAGAACTCATATAGTAACGCTTACCGTATGAGCCCCAATCAACAGAACTATATTGAAAATGATCTCGAAGCCATCCAGAATGTAAGGTAGCCACATCTGCGCGTAGATCCCCACTCCGCGGTACATCCTCACTGTGTAGGATGTGATAGGGTAGCCGAAGTCAAACCAGAGTTCCAAACAGACAGTTAGAACAGTGAATGCCTGAAAAAATCTTTTTTATTTTTCATACTCTGAAAGTAGTGTTGTTTTGATCTGATTATTGGTTGGAAAATGCTACTTCCCTCCATAAACAGGAAAAATATTTTACAAATAATTTTTCACTAAGGACCGGAATGAAGTTTAAAAATAAAACTGCTGTCAGATGTTAAGAGTTTTATGTAAAAAACTAATTAAAAAAAATGCTGCGGCCATGTCTTTCTAAAGAGCGTGCACTTAGCGCAAACTTCTTTGAGCGGAATGAGCCACTACAATTACGCGGTGAGTTCCATATTATAAAAATTAAAAAGTCGACATAAATTGGCGGGATACCAATCTGCTATGTATCTGTGACTGTGACGGAATTCAAAAAAATTGGTAGGTAGTAATGTTTTATGCTAAGATTTGAATACTTATTAAAAATTAGTTCAACACCAGATTCAATTAAAAACGAGGCAAAATGTTGTTAATGAAATTTTTTTGACAGAAATCTCAAAAGAAAGATAATATAAATACATGCAATGATTTTATGAAGTGGTGAGCAGAAAAGAATATAAAATCGTTTTCCGAAATTGTATTTCAAACAAACTACAGCCTACTAATTAATAGATTCAGGCGTGACTTTGCGGAATTCCACTGTTAAACATAAATTAAGTAGAACAATAAATATATAGTACTAATCCGCTAATCTAATCTAAGTAAGCTAATTTAATGTAGACTTGTGTGTGCACCCCACGCCGCGAAGACTTCTTATAGCCCAGTTGTAAGACTAAGCTGGTTTTAAACAGCCCGTACAGACAAGTGTCTGTACGGGCTGTTTAAAACCAGCTTAGTCTTTCAACTGGGCTATTGAGTATTTTTTGCCACTTGTCTGTACGGGCTGTTTAAAACCAGCATTAGTCTTACAACTGGGCTGTTGAGTCTGTTTGCCACTTGTCTGTACGGGCTGTTTAAAACCAGCTTAGTCTTTCAACTGGGCTATTAAGTATTTTTGCCACTTGTCTGTACGGGCTGTTTAAAACCAGCATTAGTCTTACAACTGGGCCATTGCGTCTGTTTGCCACTTGTCTGTACGGGCTGTTTAAAACCAGCTTAGTCTTTCAACTGGGCTATTAAGTATTTTTGCCACTTGTCTGTACGGGCTGTTTAAAACCAGCATTAGTCTTACAACTGGGCCATTGCGTCTGTTTGCCACTTGTCTGTACGGGCTGTTTAAAACCAGCTTAGTCTTACAACTGGGCTATAAGAAGTCTTCGCGGCGTGGGGTGCACACACAAGTCAACATTAAATTAGCTTACTTAGATTAGATTAGCGGATTAGTACTATATATTTATTGTTCTACTTAATTTATGTTTACAACCTACTACGCTATGGAGCCGATATTCAATACTCAAAACACAGTGTAAATTTGAAAAAAAAACATAATTTATCATCATTTTTGAAAAGACAGTCTCAGGGGTTCAAGAGTAGGAAATATAAACAACTAGTTTTATTTTCCTCATATTTGAAACAAAAAATACAGTGTATAGCACGGGTAAAAGAATCAATTCCTACTCGGACTATAGGTACCTCGGGAATTTATTCTTTCGACCCCGGTTAACAATCTACTATTGCATATCCACAAAGGTAGGTACCTATATTGTGTGTAAAGGTAGGTTTCACATTTGCATGTGAAATGGCGTCGTACCGATCCAACACATCAAGGAGTTTCTACACTGCATAACCTTAAAAATTATGTATTATTATTGGTGACATTTTGCGATAAATAAGTATAGTATATATGTTATAAAAAATCACGCCTCATTCCCATGGGGATTTCCACTTGCTACGATCCTGACACACTTCTTTCGCTTCATTCACTCTCATAACATTTTTCATACGTGCTCGTCAGTTTAGGGTACTCCTAACCGGCCTTTCTAAAACGTCTGCGATCTGATCGAGATACATACGCCTAGGTCTTCTCCTTCCAGCAGTTCCATTCACACTCGCCTAAACTAACCTAAATAATTAAAGTAGTAGGCAACAAAATACTGCACACAAGTTACTTTCCGTTTCATAGGGCGTAGTGTGCGTCAGAAAGAGATAGCGCTCTACAAAGCTGAAAAGCCGGTGTCCAATATTTACGTTCTACAACCGTACCTATTTAAGTACCTATTTTTTTTTTGTTTTAGTTAAGTAGTTAGTTTAGGTAAATACCTATCTAATTAGGTACCTAATAGAGAGTAGGTATTGTAGATCTACTTTTTTTTCAATTTTCCGTATGTAACTACACCGCCTTTCAATTCGTTATTTCTTTCCATGCAAAGGTTGCCTGGAAGAGATCGCTCTCAGCGATAAGGTCGCCCATTGTTTTACCTAATTGGTAATTTTTTATGTCCTGTACTGTATCTTTTGTGTGGTGAACAATAAAGAGTTACCTATCTATCTATCTATTTTGATCTATATTAATAAAATGATATAAAAACATAACAATGTTGAAAATTCTTATAGGCATGTATGTATGCGTTATACTTTTAAATGCTACTGTCTTTTGTGTCTGTTTATGTGGCTTAATCTGAATTAGGTCCAAGATTATTTATTTACTAAATCAAGACATCACCGTTTTCAATATTCAAAAGTACTTACCAAATTCAAATATCCGATAATAAGTATTCCATGTCGTAGGGGGAGACAAACGCAGCATCTCTTGCATTCAGGAGCTTCAAAATGCATTTTCCGAAAATAAAACTCCTTGGTTGGTTGTAGGTCAAAGCAATAAAGAAAAATATTGCGTTCCTTTTTCAAATTCAGCGCCGATATTGCAGTTCAAATTTTAAAACTCGATTTGGAACTCGTTTTGTTTTTAAATTTAAGGCCAATGTGTGTTTTGTCTGTTGTAGTATAATAATAACACTAGTTGAGATAGTCAGCTGACACGTCAACGTTCGTTTCTCAGCACAAAGGCCGAATGATTCAAGTATGAGTCGGACTCGGGAGGAAACAGAATAGACCAACCGGGAGGCGATAATGTACATCATGTTATTGTACACACTGTTATTACGATGCCAGTTAAGCCACATGCACACTGGAGTAATTCAAACATGATCATTTACTTTTTTGTTCTGGCACTGAATACTTGTACCTTGTCCTTGATACTTTATAGGGTGGATCCGACTTGGATAGGTTAGGTTATGTTAGAACCTAAAAATTACGCACAAGGCGAGAGAGCAGAGCGAGCTTGCCGCGGTAGCGGCCGCCGCGCCGCAGTGCCAGAGAATGTTTTTTCCCCAATAACCTCAAAGGGGCTGCCTGTTTAGTACAATTATTCATCGCTAGATAATAATAATAATAATCGAAATATTAATCTGCGACAGTGTACATGGGGCTTTACAATTATCCAGTGGAAAAAAAGTGGCATCGTTCTAACAGTGCGTACATTAACTGGCCGTACATTAACCGGACTCGACCAACCAATATAACTGAGTCCCAGCGTTAACAAGTCTACGTCCGAGAATGATTTGTGCCATGAACTTTATTGCATTGTTATCATATCACTTATAGTTTTGACTCAACCAGAACAGTAAACAACGAGGTCAATATTATTGAACTCATCGTTGATGACGCTAAAAGATTATTAAAGGTCACAGGTAGGAGAATAAATAAAACCTGCCTACGTATGGGCGTATAGCGTAGGTGGGCAGACCCTAAATGCGCAAAGGACCTAGTAGAAGTTATCGCAGACTTTCCTTTAAGACGAAGACAACCGTCAATGTACTTGTAGTTCGCACATCTCATCATTAAAAGTTGATTTTCGAACTTGGGCAAACTTTAAAGTAGGAAAACGTGTTAGAATCAAAATGTGTATTTTCCTAAACTGTGTGTTATCGGATTTCACTTAAGATAGTTGCTCGCGATTTTCAATTATTAATAAGTTCAGGGTTTTTATATCTTTCAAAACATCAAACTTTGCGAGCTAGAAGAGGTTTTCAGCGTCTTAATTACTAATAGGTAGTCGTAGGTATTCGTTAGTAGTTAAGTACTAGGAACTTTTTTGTATCCGACAGAGATACAAAAAAGTTCCTATTATATAGAAAAAAATATAAAGAATAAAAATAATCGACTTCAAGGCATATTTTCACGGTATTACAAATTATAAAACAAAAAAAGCATTTCATTTGAGACATTTATTACAAAATTTACAAATATATCACAATAGTAGCCTAAATTAAATATTAATACCTATCTACCTTACCTACTAAGTTGCTACGAAATTCGTAGCGCGCTACGAAAACTTTTGAAATTCGTAGAATTATGCAAAACAAGAGTTTTAGCTACTGGTTTGTTTTTAGTAGGGTACCTAGTCTATGTTCCATGTTTATTATTAATTTAAATAATATTTACATTCATCAATTCTTAAAAACACTTTTATCATTAGGCATAGTTCATAGTGCAAATTCATAATTTACAACTTATCAACAATAACTGGAATTCCAAGAGATTAAATTAAATTTGAAGGAAATATTTTGTCGTAAATTTAATATTCAATCCAACCAAGAAAAAAACTGAATAGTCGCTTCTGCCCATACTAAAACTAGTTTTTGAAACTAAAAATAGTTTTGAAATGAGATTTCTAGTTTTTCGGTGATCTGATTGCTTAGTGGCTTGCATGCTCTCTATATAAAAAAAAAAAGCCTTTCAATCCAATTCGCACGCTTTTTGCCCTATTGAATAAGGGGAACCCCCAAACTCCACCAAGTATGGTAACACATCAGTCTCAAACATCGGTAGGCACCACAGTAGTATTGTTGTAGACCCCATTGGGTTCCAGCCTCGTTTCTCCACTCACGATCTGGTTCAGTGGGTTGCCGAACCCATGAGGACCTGACACCTCCAGCTTCCTGATGAGGCTGTAGACCAGAGTGACCAGGTAGATTTGCATACCTGGAATTAAAAAAAACTGAGTGTTTATTCCTGGAAATGTATAGGGGAGATCTATGTCCAGCGGTGGACATGAGACTGATAGTTATGATGGCATGGCTTTTTAGTACTATGAGGGATATTTTCCCATACCTGGGATCAAGGTCGTGAGGCTGTTCCTTGTCATTTTCACACAGCATAGAGTATGTTTTTCAAATAACTGAAATTTGATAACTCATTGACACACAACTAGGGTATTCAAGTATACAAATAAGTGTACTTAATTCTCCTCTTATCACCTATGGGTATTAAGTCTACGAAAAAGTTTAATTAATTCACCTAAGGTGAATTACCCCAGGTGAACTAAAGTCTACGGCGCCGTTATTTTTAGAGCGATGCTTTTTCGACGCCCGTCATTTTTAATAAATCAAAAAAGGCAAATTCACCACCATCTACACCACATATGAAATAGGTACCTACAACATTGTTCAAGGTAGGTAATACCCAGAAACAGTTTGAGTAACTACATCCTAATTTAGCATGATTATGCGACGCAGACAAGGTAAGCAATTGAACATAATTCGCGCGAGGTAGGATACTTTAGGGATCACGTCATTTTTAGTGTCAGCTTTTTTAGATTAGCAGTTTTGCTGCGTTACTTTCATGTATGTTAGCTATAATAAATTAAATTGTAGGCCTACAAATCTTTAGGCCGAAAACATCGCATGGGTCACCAAAAACTCCTGCTGTACAAGAGACGCAAGAATCGAGAAAGACTTTTTTTTTCACAATTTTGAGGCTAACATTTTACCACATAAAATACACAGGCAATGCAATAGTTTATGAAGATTTTAAAATTGATTTGCTTCACAGCTTAAAAAGTATAGTTAATAAAATAGATCTGCCTTTTGCTGTAGGTAATGGGTGTTGGATCTTTAGTATTAGGTAAACATTAATTATGTATGTCTCTGTCATTGTGACAAGCACTGCCGATTAGGCTGTCTCGCTCACGGGCATACCCCGTATCTTTCTCTCTAAGCTTTTGCAATGGTGTGCGTTGATCCCAAATATATATTTCATTACAATTATTTAATTGCCAAAACCCATCAATGAGTGTGATATCACTGTTTACAAAAACCATTACTCACTCTATCAGTGACCGGAAATTGTCTATTTTATCAAAAACACGTCAAAAATAAAAACCACCTTGCATAGTCAATTAGAACAGTACCCCGAGTCCCAGTTTTGCTACCACATTTCGTCTACCAAATTTTGTTTTCGTGTGAGCACGTGCCTCTCTCTTTTGTATGGAAAATTGATGAGACAACAACTCGTTTCCATCGTTTCTACGTAACGTATTTTTGCTGTCACATCTTTTCTCCATACAATAGATAGAGACAAATAGGTGAAACGAAAACAACATTTCGTCTACGAAATGGTGTTGTAAATGAAGTGGGATTTTCCCTTCTTTTTACGCCTTTGAAAGGAAATTATGGGGTGAAGAGAGTTTTTCTTTATTAGAGGGAGGGAGGGTTTCATTCAACCAACAAATCTAATTTTATATAGAAAAATCAAGTAAAACACTTCGAGACCGAGGCTGGATAGGAGAACGGGGTTGTTTACAAGACAAGATGTACTTACAAAGGCTAGCAAAGGCAAAGACGCACGTCTCTATAGCGTTGATGAAGCCGCGATCATAGAATATACTCAGTATCTGCATCACTAGTGCCGCAACACATGTCGTTATTGTGTAGTAGTAGAACGCTTTTAGGAGCATCACTACTTTCTGTAAAGAAACATTCATTTTAAGGAATAAGAAATAAGAATAATTTATTGTAAGGCTGTGTAAGTAGATCTTAGGTACATTATGCAATTTTGTTCCAACAGTCTACCCATCGGGCGTACAATATTGCTATTTTAATTATTTTGAATTATCAAAATTAGCATTTATAAGAGGTTAAAATTATGTAGCCTATCTTATAGTAGGTTACATTTAATATATTATTGACAAGTATGGCATATACTTAAAATAAAGGTACTTTGGTACCTATTTTATTATTTACTAAATTACTAGTTACAGCTCCAGGTATCATAATACTTATCTAAACTATAAAGGTATCTTAATGATTCTAGAATGTTAATTGTGTTCTTAATGATTCTAGAATGTTCATCCACCCCAGCTCCGGCGGACTCGTCCGGGGAAGTACTACCACCATGCCTATTTCTACCGTGTAGCAGCATTGCTGTGTTTTGGTTTGAAGGGTGTGGGTGCCGGTGAAATTACTGGCACGTGAGGCTGAACATCTCTAAGTCATTAATTTGATGGACGCAAAGCAGTGCGTCATAGGACACGACAAAAAAACCACTTAGAAAAATTTGGATTGATAGAGGAATAGAGAAATCCAATGGATGGATTGTTTTTATTATAATGTATGGATAAGAAGGAAGTGACTACTGAGACAACAACTGATAGAGAAGTGTAGGGATAAAACGTATGAATCACGCCTAAAAACACATCAACACACACATCATCACACAAAGTTTGTGTTAATAATTCAAATAGTCTATCAAAATCGTTGTTAAAAATCAATATTGTAAAAATAGAGAAGAAAGATGGGCAACACTAAAAACAGCCATCTTGAATTCTCGAGCAGGTCGGGAGAAGAAGATCGGCCAAGGGAGATGATGCAAGGTTGAGGTTGTTTCGGTAATCTGTGTTGTAAAAGGATCATGTAATAAAACGTATTGATCAAGCTGTTGTTGTTTATCTGATTTAACATTTGTTACTATTAAATAATAATCCACCCACACCCAGATAGAAAAGAAACATCTGTGTTCATCACACAAATATTTGTTCTCGGTAGGGATCGAACCCAGGGTCTACGGCGCAGAAGGCAGAGCTACTACCAGCTGGACTGAGAGGCCAGTTAGCCTCGAGTAGTTATTAGTTATCGAGCCTACCTTAAGAGCTCCGTAGATCACCACAGCATCAAAGATAAACTCGAAGCAGTAGAACGCCACGCTAACCTCAGCTGGCACTTTTGTAAGTCTGCCGTAAAGTAACCATTCTGTTATTGTAGCGCTGTGCACGTCAAAGCTGTACATGCCTACCATGAAGGCACTGAAGAACTGGAAAAAAATTTTTTTGGTGTTAGCTGGTGTTAGGAATAGGATACTGAGACCGAGAGAGGAGTCACATCTCTAGTCGTTATATAAAAAAGCAGCCAAGTGCGAGTCGGACTCGCCCATGAAGGGTTCCGTAGCATCAATTAACATAATATAAAGGTTTTTGTAGTTCGTCGAAAGGTAAATTGCGGTTTACGATTTATGACGTATAAAAAAAAAACTACTGACTAGATCTCGTTCAAACCAAATATCGTTGGAAGTTTGCATAGTAATGTACAACATATATTTTTTTTGGATTTATCATTCTATTATTTTAGAAGTTAGAGGGGGGGGATCAACTTTTTTTCACTTTGGAAGTGTCTCTCGCGCAAACTATTCAGTTTAGAAAAAAACGATATTAGAAACCTCAACATCATTTTTGAAGACCTATCCATAGATACCCCACACGTATGGGTTTGATGAAAAAAAATTTTTTGAGTTTCAGTTTCAAGTATGGGGACCCCCAAAATTTATAGTTTTTTTTCTATTTTTGTGTAAAAATCTTAATGCGATTCACAGAATACATCTACTCGCCAAGTTTCATCAGTCTAGCTTTTATGGTTTCGGAGAAAAATGCCTGTGACACGGTCGGACAGACAGACAGACAGACAGACAGACAGACATGACGAATCTTTAAGGGTTCCGTTTTTGCCATTTGGCTACGGAACCCTAAAAATGGCGTCGGAATAGATATAAAAAATTAAAGAGAGTCCATTGACCATCGCGGGAAGTCTTAGAATGGAGAGAGAGAGAGAAGTCTATGAATAGAGAGAGAGAAGGCTTGTCAAATTTTGGTTCTGTGTAGCAAGACTTTCTCATCTAGGTATAGTCACTTCTGTAAAGTTGGCCTCCTCAGTCATAAAACGTAACCAGTAGGCCTACCATGAGCTCTGTCTGACTCTGTCTCTGGTTCGGGTTTTGAGTCTGTGTGAGTGCCCAACAGTGCATTACACTGTATGTGTGACGTTTTGACGAAGGATTTATTTAGTCAACACTCACACATACTCAAAATCAGAACCAGACAGAGCTCATGGTAGTCCTACAGTACATTGGTATCTACGTACCTACATTTTATTAATTTCATCACAAGAATTATCTAGAGGAACACTATCTACAATGACCTATCACCTCAGGAAAAGATGAAAACGAATTATATAAAGAACTGCATTTATTACCACAAACTATTATATGAAACTGTATAAAAGTAAATAAATTCTCTAGGACTCTTAAAAACAAAAAGGCTTGCATTCAACTGGGTCCTAAAGTACAAATTTAGTCCAGTATAAAACCTACGACTGACCTCTCAGCTCAGTTGGTAGTAGCTCTACCTTCTGCGCCGTAGGTCGTGGGTTTAATCCCCCACCGAGAACAAATATTTGTGTGGTGAACACATTATGTTTGTTCTCTGTCTGGGTGTTATATTGTACTCTATGTATGTATTTACAAAATATGTACATAATATGTATTAGTATAATTATCATTTATCTGGTTTAAATAATACAAGCTCTACTTAATCTGGGGCTAGATACTGTTGTGTGGATTGGACGTTGTTTTTTTATGTGAAGTGCTAATTATTTGAATAATATGTCATAAAAAAAAATTATATGCTAAGTAGATACTTACAAGATGAATGCACCCGAACGTTAACACCCCTTTTCTTAGGGGCATGCAAAAACAGCATCTTCCAAGCAATGGCCAATCACAATACATTTTTCCACACGTATATCGATATTCCAGCTATAAGAACTAAACGTACACAGTTGCAAATATGGTATTCTCGCACACAAAATAATGTGACTTGCATGGACTGTGGTCGGGATAAGACTGGTGGGACGACCAGAAGCATTTATCTAATGAACAGAGTGACTGTATGTATTGTGTCTCTATCATTGACTGGGGAAGTTTAAAACGGGGTTTGGTATTTTCAAACTGATAAGGACACTGCGCCAAATGAAGCTCATATTATCTGATTTATTTATTGGAAAACCAACAGCTATTAATAACATATTATTCAGATATTTATTTGTTTTATTATTTTTTAAGTTTTTTACAATATATAATTATTTAAATAAAACATATTATATCATTATAAAAAACTTAAAAACTAGTGCGCCACCAACAGCGGGGCTAGGCTCAAGCTACCGGAGGTCAAGGCTGCAGAGTGAGGAGCCTCCGGACAATGCGTGCCGTGTCCAGGATCACCGCCTTCTGCATCTGACCCTTGAGCCAACCTTCCAGCGAGAGCCTCTTGAGATGTTGGTCGAGGCTCTTCGCTATTAGGCCGTTCGCCGAAACGACTATCGGGGCAATGATCGTGGAATCAACATTCCACATCGCGGTTACCTTGTGGGCTAAGTCTAGGTACTGTGCTTTTGCTTCTCGGCCTTCACGAGGTTTTTGTCATGTGGAATGGTGATGTCCACGAGCATTGCCCGGCGCTGAGATCGGTCGACCAACACGGTACCAGACTTATTGCAAACAATAGTCCTATCCGTGGTCATAGAGCGATCCCAGTAGAGCAATGAACGACATTTTCAAGAACGGGCATCGAGGCGTACTGATAGTACGGCACCTCTGACTCCACAAGATCGTACTGAAGAGCAAGTTGTTGATGGATGATTCTGGCCACTAGATTGTGCCTGTGCAAACTTATACTCGTTAAAGGTACTCACCGTTAGCAAGATGCGAACAACCCGAAATTATATGCCTGAGTGACTCACCAGGATGGCAGCATGCCCGACAAATGTCGACCGTACCGTCCTTCAGGATATTATTATTATTATATAATTTTTAGCCTGCATCGTCCCACTGCAGGGCAAAGGCCTTCCACTCCTCCCGGTCCTGTGCTGTGGATGCCCAGTCCACCATAAACGCGTCAAGATCGTCCCGAGTCTTTGTCTGCCGCGAGGTCTATATTTTCTTGTTATTTTGTCATTATTATCGTCGTTTTTTTTGCAAAACAGCAGAGTGTTACTTTATTACTATCATTTTGTCAATCTAGCTAATAAGTACAGAGAATTCGCCCTATCCGAGACGTATTATTCTGTCAATAAAATTATTTGGTAGATGCAGAGTTTTCAAACTCATCAGTCATCAAAGAGCATTCGGAAATCCTGTCCATTCCTTTCAAAGTTTGTTTTGATCCTTATTACAAGGGCAATAGAGTCTATATATAAAAACGTAACTGTTGATGATAATAAAATATAGTCTATCTGCAAGTAAATACGTTTTTGGTTAAACCCAATGAGAAATAGGTAAATTCTTTACAAAGCATCCTGTTTTTTTCATCAAATTCAAATATTTTATTCAATTGTACCTATCACAAGGATCACTTTGAAACGTCTAAAAGTTAGGCGAGTCTAAGGCCCGTATTCCGAAACAGCGCTTGAGTCTGAGTCGAGCCTCAAGCATAGATTTTATGACAGTTCTCCATTGAAAAGTATCAAAAATCTGTGCTTGAGGCTCGACTCAGACTTAGGCACTGTTTCAGAATACGGGCCTTAGTGCCAGTTCCACGCGACTAAGCCTAGAAGAACAGGCAACAAACTACGGCTTGGTTCCTACCAAAAAAAAGCTTTTACAAACAAAAATATACTAACGGACTAATACAAAAGCATAAGTTTCAAAGACAACACACGCTACGCTTCAAAGTTATAATAAAGTACTCAGTACCTATATAAAAATAAGATATGAAAATAGTAGGTACAGATATTGTATACTATTGACAATACAGTAGAGCTTCCGATGGGTAGAGTGACCGGGGACGCCACGCAGTTTTATCATTAATTTGGTCTAAATCTAAAGTATAGTACCTACGCTTTCTTTATTAGATTATTCTTAATATAGGCTTAAAACATCCTTATTTGAAAGTCTGTATGCCTAAAAGCAGTTTTTCTGCGATGTTTTCCATCACCGTTGACGGCTGCTCACAAACGGTGATGGAAAACATCGCGTAATACAATTTTCAAACAGAAATATTAGTCGGTGGGGTGGATAAATTATCTATGGTCAGATAAAGTAGGTAATCCACGGACAATAAAAATGAGGGAAGTAGAGTTCGTGCAAGATAAGTCTGCGCGTGACAGATGGCGGGAAACATTAATAGAATGGGATGGAAAATCACTCATTATAGAGGTTTTTAACCATTGTACATTTTGACGATAGAGCGTATTAACCCTAGTACAATTATACTTCTTCGCCAAAGTGGATAACAGCCAAATATATCTTCCGAACACAAACATGAATGGGGAAATCGAGCTTTCATAATTTGTGATTCGGATAACTTTTCTTACATTTCCCGTCATCTGTGACGTTCAAAATTCATGAATCTACATACTTCGTCAAAATTATCTTTCGCGTACCCACTTTTGACAGCATCATCTCAGTTTCCCTGTGTTTACATTTTAGTGTTCAACAAACAAATCTTACGTAAAATGTTAATTGATTTCCTGCATCAATCCCCATTAAGTTAATTTTTTTCAGTTAATATGACTACGCCTTATCGTAAAATTATTGCTCTAATACAAAATACACCCAGTTTCTGATCAGTTTATTTTGTATAAAAAAGTTTGCAATGTGCTTCGACATCCCCGTGAATTTGCCCGTTGTGGGATCATTCCTTTTGCTCTACTCCTTGAGGACTGGTAGCATTACTGTTCTTATTTGGACTGTGGTAAGGTTCATTTTTCAGCTTATGTTATAAATAAAATAAGATTTATTTATTATTTTATAAATACCCAAAGTGGGATTCGAACCCGCCCACAAATTATATTGGATTTTAAACGTATTTTAAGATTTGGTGTGGGTTCGCGGGGTCCACCTCAATAGTTATGGGTAGTCCAACAAGACTATTTCAATTTTGTGCCTCAGTTTCTAAATGACTCTCTTCCTTTTCAAGTTCAAGTTCTTTTTCAGCATCATTTTTTGTTTCCTGAAACTTATTTACTTGGTTACCACTTACCATCAGATGGGCCTTGTTCCATCAACTAATCATACAAATAAAAAAGCAGCCAAGTGCGAGTCGGACTCGCCCATGAAGGGTTTCGTAGCATCAATTAACATAATATAAAGGTTTTTGTAGTTCGTCGAAAGGTAAATTGCGGTTTACGATTTATGACGTATAAAAAAAAAACTACTGACTAGATCTCGTTCAAACCAAATATCGTTGGAAGTTTGCATAGTAATGTACAACATATATTTTTTTTGGATTTATCATTCTCTTATTTTAGAAGTTAGAGGGGGGGGGACCAACTTTTTTACACTTTGGAAGTGTCTCTCGCGCAAACTATTCAGTTTAGAAAAAAACAATATTAGAAACCTCAACATAATTTTTGAAGACCTATCCATAAATACCCCACACGTATGGGTTCGATGAAAAAAAAAATTGAGTTTCAGTTTCAAGTATGGGGACCCCCAAAATTTATATTTTTTTTCTATTTTTGTGTAAAAACCTTAATGCGGTTCACAGAATACATCTACTCACCAAGTTTCATCAGTCTAGCTCTTATGGTTTCGGAGAAAAATGGCTGTGACACGGCCGGACAGACAGACAGACAGACATGACGAATCTATAAGGGTTCCGTTTTTGCCATTTGGCTACGGAACCCTAAAAAAGAACATTGTTTTATCACGCAAACTTCTTCCGTTCATTATTTTATTTACATTATTTCTTCCAGATGCGTTCTTTCTTTTCTCTCTTCTTCTTTATCATGGTCGTCCTTGAAGGGCTGGTGAAAAGGGAATCTCCATTCGGCCAGATTTTTGTACACAGTAAAGAGCCTACGACAGAAGAAAATGTCTACCACCTGTTCTATTGCTCCATATGCTTGATTCTGGCCGAAGCATTTCTTCTCGTATATTGTTTCCATTTGGCTCATGGTGTGCTTTGTGTAAGTTGCTAATTTAATTCTTTGTTTTCATAGCAACTTATTATGAGAGAACTGGTGGTCTAGTGATAGTAATCACGCCTTTCGATCCTTATACGGTCGCGGGTTCGAATCCAGTCGTGTACATAATTCTAGTGCTCTCAAACGGTGAATGAAAACATCGTGGGGAAACCCACGGTTTGGGCAGCTCTACATGTATTGACCATTGTAATACTTACCCGTCGATTAGGCCGACTATGCCGTCCAGGATGGTATACAGCTAGACAAGCCTATATTCCATCTAAAATCCTGTATAGATGTAAAGGCTTGGTTACTTTTTACGTATAGCAAAGGTTAAATAGCAAGGTTTTATTCATTGTTCTTATCGTTCACTTGTTTTTATCATTGTTCGAAAAAAAGGTATTTTTTTATATTAGTCTGGATAAGGCTGCTTACCCATACTGCTCTGTCATATTCGAGGGCTTTCCATTTCCCCTAGTCACGACGTTTGGCAGGCGGATTGGTAAGTACCTACCTCTTACTCAGGAGATGCTGATCGGCATCCACGGAAAAGGGGTGATGGAAGGGTCCTATTCTATGTTGGTACTGCCACGACAACCATATCTTTAAAAGAGAGGAAATATGCTTCTCTTATACATTTCCACGAAGAACGATTCTCTCATTCCATCCACCGACTTCACGCGATCTTAACAATGTCACTGGATATAAGAACTCTTTCATATATTTCAGTTTAAACCAGGACCCATAGCACAGTATTTGACCTGCCGCTTCGTGACCTGGCTGATCGAGGTCATTAACCTGACCGTCCTCATATTGGCTCACGAATTGCTCATTGGATGGTACTTGGTCATTTGTATGTGTGTAGGTGAGTGTGGAAGTCGTAGATTTTTGGAGTGAAATCTTCTTTAGACGGGCTTAAGTTTTTTTTGAGGAATCACCAGGGAAGTAGGGAAAACCAATGAACTTGCGACACTAGCTGGTGTCTCTTCGACAAAGATCGATAAAATTCGCCAAAGTCGAAGGGCTCTCAAGAATCACTCATTCACTGGTCCTATATTCGTTCGAACTATAAGGGCTACTTTAAAACGTCCATCGTTAGGTGAGTCTGGATGCTAGTTACACGGAACCAAGCCTTGGTCTATGCCCAGCAGTGGGAATAAGGCTTCGGATGATGAAAGTTGATATACATAGCCCCAAAGTACAGCCCAAACAAGCGATGCTTGTATATATCCAGTTTTTTTTGTAGCTCAGCACTGTTATTTTTTTGTCCACAGTTTTGGAGTTCTATGGGTTTGCTGTAGTGTACAGTTACTATATGGAGCTTTCAGAGAATTACGGGTCCCGTTCGTGCAAGCCGTGCTATTAGCCATCTAACGGATGTGTTTCTAACATATCTTCAAGTTATATTAGCAGTTTCTGACTTTATCTTCAAATTGAACTGTCGGAGGTATTTTATGCATCCCGTGGTTTTATTTCTTCGGCTGACCGACAGTGTACTTTTCATCTTGTAAAACTTCTGCAGGTGCCTAACTTAATATTTTTACTCACTTTCACTAGCTGTCTAACTTCAGCTGAGTATGGGGCTGTTTTGCAGCTCTTGGCACTTTATGTCTCTTTTAAGCATGTATAGCGCAAGCGTCTGCAAAAAAATGTTGTTTTTTCTTTCTTACATGGATAAGTATACCACTAACGATGACACACTTCTGTTATCACTAAGCTCCAAACCGTAAGGCCTGCCGTACACGGACTGCTTCAAGCAGTTGAGACCGACTGCTTAAAGCCGCGACCGCGCGGTGAGCTATAGTCATTCATTCGCTGCCGTACACACGACTGCTCGAGCAGTCGCGACCGCTTCAAGCCGTCAACTGCATGACGAAATTCCATCGTGCCATTCACCACTCGCGAGCGGTTGCAAGGCATACACCGACTGCTTGAGCCGTTGACTGCGCTAGAGCAGTCGACAGCTCTCCTCTCCTTCTCTTGTGCCCACGCGGCGTCAGTCTTTCTCGTCTCATTTGTCGACTGATCTTTGAACATGGAGGGCGTGTGCAATAGTGATGCGCTTATTAGTGCAATTAAATCGCAAGAACTTATTTGAAATTATTTTAATTTCAGTTTTTTTTTATTAAATAAAATCAACTGCTCGAGCGGTTGGTAGCGACAGCTCGAGCAGTGAACAACTGACCGCTCGAGCAATCGGCGCTGACCGCTCGGGCGGTCTGTGTACGTCGCTCAGTCGTTAACTGCTCGAGCAGTCCGAGTACGGCCGCCCTAAAGACTCCCACCGAGGAGTATATTTTCTCTCTGTCTTTCATTGAAAGTTCATTGGTCAACCGCTATCATCGTTATCCTAGCCACTATCAGATAACGTAGCGTATATGATATCGAATCCATTCAGTCAACATGTTTAGGTCACTACTCAAGCTTAAATATTATAGTTTTTGACAAAAACCTTGAGTTAAAAACCGTTTTTTTACGTTCTTATTGGGAATTCCTGGTTATTTAGTTTTGCCAAAAATGGGATTTGAATTTCCGCGGGTAACAAAGTGTTGTTTTTGTGTGCCGCTGAGGTTAGCATCACTCTTGATAGGATATTTTGCAATCGTGAGTAACTTCCTCTTTGGTGCCTTTATAAAATACCTTATACATTGTCGTCAACATCAGCTTGTATTCGCATTTAGGCTGACGAATAGGGCCTGCAGTTGGCTCCCACTGGACAGACCTCCCGCGTATTTTGGTGGGTTTTTGCCTTTTTTGCAAAAATGCTGCTGCCTTTCCCCTCGTGCGTTCCTTCAGGCACCTCCTAAGAAATTCACGGGAATAGAACCCTCCAGGATCAACTAATCCTGGTTGTTTCCAACCAGCCAGCCAGGACCACTAAAGTTTAGAAGATGAAATCAGGAATAATTTTGTTATAGTCGCCATGGTTGGTACTGCTAAGTATTTGAGCAGCATTAATGTCTCAATCTTATCCTACTACTCCAGGTAGGTAGGATAGGTAGGTACCTACCTAAAATAAGGGTGCCATACTAATACTTAAATAGGGCGCCCAACTTGATACAACTTACCTATACAACGTGTATCAAAATATGTGTACTATCCTGAAAGGGGGTGAATTTCCACCCCCCGGGGAACAACTTTTGTTCAACGACTTTTCGAACTTCGATTGGTATCTCTGAAAAAAACTGCAACGAAGTTTCAACATGAACAGCTGACTTTATACAAAGTGACAACCCTAAACTCAGCTACAGAGGTAGTAGGTAGTAGTAGTAGACCTACAGAGGTAGTAGGTCAAGGGGTCAAGGGGTTACAAGGATAGGGTTGTCAATTTATTTAGGCATTATGAAATTAAATATTTTTGTATGGGAAACTGAAAATAGGAATTTTTAATTATCTCCCCCCCACAAGGGAAGGGGGAAGCCCCGAACTTACGAGACGTATTCACGTACAACAAACGGCGCTATGTCCATAACACAGCCACACCCCATTTTTCTGTACGTTGCGTGTTAAATTATTTCATTCTATCCTATTATTTCCCCAGATAGCCTCATGTCTAATCCTGGCAGCAGTATCCTTCTACACGTACAAGGTAGCAGCCTTCGTGGATGATCACAAGGACCATCCGATCCCGAACCATCCGCCTGAGGAGGTGGCCAAAATGGCACTGAGTCTGTACATCTCCTTCGCTTATTATATGCTGGTGTTTTTATACAATATGGCCATCCATTTGGTGCTGGTCATTGGAGTGCATAAGGTATGGATTAAACAGTTTACATAAAAAACATATTTTAACGGGAAATCAGTGGGAATCTCCATTGTAGAGGAATCCCCACTGATTTCCCAAGAATGTAGTAGAGGCCAATGTTCAGTACTGGACTTCCGGATGATGATGCTTAGTGTAGATCAACTTTTAATTATGTTTTTCTTCAATGTTTGAGAGCAAGAGCGTTGCACATCAAAGTTTAAAAAAATATAAGTCGTAACTCCGTTTTCATATTTTAAATAGTTTTGATGCGGATTCGAACTTGCGATCTTACAGTTAATAAGCACTACTGGTCTCACTGGTCCCACAACTCAGCAGTGGTACTACTACTACTTACCTACCTACTTTACATATATAACACTTTATTGTACACAAGGATACATCACAGTAACAAAGCGTAACTTAATAAATTACAATGGGCAACCTTATCACTGAAAGCGATTTCTTTCAGGCAACCTGGTAGTAACAATATTAGGTTGTTACTACAGTATATTGTACAGTAGGTACAATACATATTTTATGGTGGTGAATCCGTTACAATAACTATAACTAAGGTGAATAAGTTATAATACTAACCTACAAGTAGGTAGGTAGGTACAACCTAGGTACCGACCAGATATTTACTGGGCTGGTTCTTTTGGTAGGTTCCAGGCATTAAACCTACCAAAAACTAACCTGACGTAACATTTCAGAACAAGACCATCTACCTGAAGTATTACTGCAACGCCGCGTACTTCCTGTTTGCGTTGGCAGTGGCGCTGGTTGTCGTTACTTGCGTGTTCATGGGCTTCATCGCTACCATTCCGATGCTGAAGTGGGCTTGTAAGTTCTATAGATAATCAAAATAATCACGCTTCGTCTGACCCCGTATTCAGAAAATAATGCTTGAAGTCGAGTCTGAACCGAACCTCAAGCATTATTTTTTTGACAGTTCTCCGTTCTCCATAAAAAAATTACAATAATCTATGCTTGAAGCTCCACTCAGACTCAAGCACTGAGTTGACACTGTTTCTGAATACAGGCCTAACTCTTATAAGCTGGTTTTAGGGATCTATAAAAAAGAGCTCTCTAAGGGCTTTACAAAATCCTGTGGAGTGTGAAGGCTGGAAACTTGCACTTAGAAGTACCTAGAAACAAAGAGTCCAATTAATAGTAGGTATGACACAACATAGACTTTTTGAGTCCCTTGTTCGAAAAATCTATGATACCTTTCTATTCCAATCCAACCTCCTTGAAACACAATTGCTTTTTCTTTTTTGTTACAAGGAATACTACTTACTACTCACCCATAGATGGCGTTGTATAACTTCATGAACCATAGCCTCCTACTTCCCAATAGATGGAGCTAAACGTTTTACTGAAAATAGGTATTTGTTTCAGTTACACTTGCGATGTGCATAATCGTAGTACGAAGTACGCACCTCGAGATGGAAGAGCAGCTGAAGCCGCGAAATTTTGAAATGCAGAACTTGTACATGCCCCAACAGGCACCGCTCATGGTGGTTTAGTGAAAAGTTGATAATTAATCTGTGCCAGCTAAAACCGTTTATGCCTAATAAAAATAAAATCTATGAAACATAAAAAGTTTACATTCTACCCATAATCCATAAAAACTGTAATTACGTTTACACTATTCACATGACCACGTCTATTATTTCCAAACCCATTTTGTTACCCTGAGAATATCGCATCATCAGCATCTCCTCATTTTATGGTTAGCACTTTTCAGGCTTTTCAGACTTCAGACAATGAGGTATAAACACGCGAACGTGGTTATTGTAGTGAAACTCTACTTCTGCCTCTGTCTCTCCCGTACCCGTACAAAATGTCAGAGATAGAATAGCATGAGTGTCTACCGTGTCTACAATGGACAGGCATAGTGAAGTTTTGCCTTAATAATAAGAACTTGGACGAAGTAACGAGTATGAGCAAGTTAAAATAACCAAGAACGTCACGCACGTCGATCAACAATCAAACTCAATGACAGTTGTCCACATCTACGTCAATACCAACGTTACGTGAATGACGCGAAGGAAGCAAAAATACAGTCCGGCAAGTATAACTTGGCGGGTCTGAAGCTAGCCGTTTGGCCAATCTTCCATCAGTCATTGGCCATTAACGATCGAACAGCTCACTTCAGACCCGCCAAGTTATACTTGCCGGACTGTAATGTCATGTTTGTCAGTCTGTCACTCAGTCAGTCAAGTCAAGTCAAGTCATCAGTCACGTCACGCACGCACGATCACCACGAATTCGCGAGTGAAATGCGTGCTAAAGGAGCTGTTTTCCTATTTTGTTGTTGAAATTCGCATTGAAATACAGATTGAAAACAATGATTTTTGGATAATTCGCCGTCCTACTTTACTATCCATCAAACATGTCGAAAAAACAGGCTCCGAACCCTAACATTGCTACTCAAAACCAGGTTCGTTTTCTATTGTGGACGCGGTTATGCGGCAGGTCATACGAAGATTTGTGTACATCCTATCCTAGATATAATCCTGCGAGAATTAAAGCTTTGCTTCATAAAACGTCTTTTATTTATGTCTGTACTTTCAGCTTGTACAATGGATCAACGATGCAGGCATGGCCGATGGTGTAAAGAAAGTGAACTTGTTGAGGAAAATAATAGAAGTTCTCTTACACCAGGGATCACAGTACCTTCCTCTATACATTCAGAATGTATTGAGCTATGGGGGGGACAAATCCAATGAAATAAAGAAGCAGGTCATTGTTTTTATTGAAGAGATAAGGTAAGGGAATATATATAGCTTAACTCCCCATGCCTGGAGGAACTGAACGTATCAATCTAATTGAAATGATTTTCTAAATTTCCTTGGCAATGTAGCCTAGTTACTTAGAGCTATGTTTTCATTCTGAAAGCTGACCTTATCCCTAAAAAATATTGTCAACTTTGCTTTTAATTTTGGCACATTATTATCATTTCATAAGTAAAATAGCTTAAAATTCTTTCACCACACTAGGTTTGAAGGAACCGTTGACAAAATAGGAAGGAAGGACTGGTAAAATTAAATATAGGCCACCTCCTTACTTTGCCATTCTGCCTGGTCTTTTCATACATCATAAATCATTTATTTGCTTCAATGGTGATACAAAAGATCTTATAAATAATATTGTGAGTCATACAGATCCTCAGCACTAATAAATAATAATAAATAATAATAAATATTATAGACAATCCACACAACACTATCTAGCCCCAAACTAAGCAGAGCTTGTACTATGGGAACCAGATAGCTGATAGAATACTTAAATACGTTTTTTTTTTTTTTTTTTTTGTAAATACATACTTAGAATACAATATAACACCCAGACAGAGAACAAACATTTATGTTCACCACACAAATATTTGTTCTCGGTGGGGATCGAACCCACGACCTACGGCGCAGGAGGCAGAGCTACTACCAACTGAGCTAGAGGCCAGTCACAGTCAGCACTTTTTGAATATAGAATATTGTAAGGCAGCTTTTCACTAAGCATGCTACCAAAGATTAAAATAAACCACAGAGTTCATGACAAACAATCCCTCAATTCCAGCAAACAGCATCCTGACAACCTCCCCGAGGTGATTGGCCAACTACAACTGCTTGTCATGGACTCGGTGATAGCCGTGCAGAAGAGAGCCATTCAAGCTGCCAGCATTGTATACAGGAATACTTTGCAATGGGTCTGCAAGGGCGAGCTGGAGGATGAAATGCAAGTGGTTTGGGAGCATCTTAGCCAAATTAAGGTAAGAAAATAAGTGGTTCAATCGGCAATTTTCGGTAATTTTTCATCATCCGCACTTGATGTGCGGGCTGGTTTTTCCGCAAGTAAGCCGCTGGCGGGCCCTTTTTGCGTGACCCTTGACACTTATTGCTCGAACTTTTTTAGGTTCTACGACGCGTCGGTTTCCTCACGATTTTTTCCTTCACCATTTGAGAGTAGGTACCTACTGGCATAGTGCACATAAATTTTTCGACAGAAAAACTCATTGGTCCACAATTGGATTTGAACCCACGACCTTCGGATCAGAAGGCGGGGCCGCTACCACTAGACCACCAGTGCTCTTTCACACACCACAAGTGTTTCTAGAAACAGTACATTTTTTGTTGTGTCTCATTATATGATTTGAGTGTCCTCAGCTCAGTTGGTATTAGCTCTGTCTTCTGCGCCCTAGGTTGTGGGTTCGATCCCCACCGAGAACAAATATTTGTGTAGTGAATGTTTACTTACTATGTTTGTTCTCTGTCTGGGTGTTATATTGTGTTCTAAGTATGTATTTGCAAGAAAATATCTTTGATCTTCAATGTTAAATTAAGTAGTTACTTACTTTAACTTTTACTATTTTTGATATGTAAAAGGATCATATAAAAAAACGGTAGGAACCGAGACGCAGTTTGTTGCCTGTTCTTCTACGCTTGGTCGCGTGGAACTGGCACCTAGACTCACCTAGCTTTAAGACGTTTCAAAGTGATTCTTGCATCATACTGAACAAAAAATTATTGGCTTTGACTTTGAGTAAAGTAGGTACATTATCCTCTCATTTTTTATACCAACCTTTTTTTAGTGTTTATTAGTTGATGGAACAAGCATATGGCCAACCTGATGTTAAGTGGTAACCATCGCCTATAATAAAGCATTAGTGTTCTCAAATAATCATCTTTTTTATTATTATTCCACAGCTCATAGTCCTAAACATGATAGACAATGACAATGAAGGCATCCGGACCCACTCCATCAAGTTCCTGGAAGAAGTGATCCTTCTCCAGAGCCCCGGTGAGACTACTGATGGAGACTTCAGCCTCGACAGCTTACCCACCGACCTACCTTTTATTAAAAGAGATTTGCTCGAAGAAGAGTCAGAGTGAGTAGTTCTAACGGTTAAGAGCAACTTTTACATAATTTTGCTGTACCAACCTTTTTCATATAATTGCCGATGGAACAAGATGGCCCACCTTATGTTGAGTTGTCACAGTCACCTAAAATTTCGGCATATTTTTATCATCCGCATCCGCGGGCTGGTTTTTCCGTAAGTAGGCCGCTGGGGGGCCCTTTATTGCGTGACCCTTGACACATGTTGCTCGAACTTTATTAGGTTCTAAGACACGCCGGTTTCCTCACGGTGTTTTCCTTCACCGTTTTGAGAGTACTGGCATAGTGCACATAAGTTTTTCGACAGAAAATCTCATTGGTACACGACTGGATTTGAACCCACGACCTTCGGATCGGAAGGCGGGGCCGCTACCACTAGACCACCAGTGCTCTCCACAGTCACCTAAATCAATGCATTGCTTCACAGGTCACGCACTTTAGAAACGTGCCTTACAATGCCCTGTCCTGTGTTATCAACCTGAGGCATACCTACATTTGTTAAGCCGTGCCTGTAGCTTCACCGGCACTTATACCCTTGAGACCGAAACAGCAACGCCTTTGTGGAAGAAGAAAGCATGATGGTAGTCCTTCCACGGACGAGATCACCTTCAAAGAGTTCTAATATACTACTGAAAATTCCAATACTACTGAACCTACCCATAATCTAGCTAGATTGATCAATAGTAGGGGTTAAATTGGACCTATAGTAGAGAGTTTTAGCAGTAAGAAAAAAATATCTGCCAGAAAATATGTTATTAATGCAAATTTATCTTTTCAGGCATATTTTCAATCTAATAGTAAACTTTCACAACTCACAGCATATTTCTAGCGTGAATTTGATGGCTTGTATGACGACACTCTGCCTACTAGCCAAATTCAGACCTAAATACATGACGCGGGTCATACAAGCTTTGGGAGACTTGCATACAACCCTACCACCTACCCTGACCCAGTCTCAAGTGAACTCTGTCAGGAAACATCTGAAGATGCTATTGCTCAATCTGGTAAAACATCCATCTTCAAATGACCACATGCCCCAACTCACACAGCTACTAATGGACATTGGGATGACAACTTCCGAAATAAACAAAGCCTTGCCGAAAGAGAAGAGGAACAAACGGCTAGGTGAGCTTAGAGTAAGCGAAATACCTTCCAAAAGATTCAGAATCGAATCTCCGCAAAGCAACAGCCAAGGCAGTGATAGCAACAGTCGCAGTGAGCTTATAGCTGAGAGTCGTGAGATCTCCAGTCGTGAAGTGGTTCGTGAAACTCGTAGCGAGATCTTCGATGACGATACCACTCAGTCTATGACTCCAATACCAGCTCCGGTTAAACCAGAAGATAAACCGGTCTCCGAAGACTCTTTCTTCGATGGACTGAATAATGTTGAGCTTGTCGTCAGTTTAGTTATGTCGACGCTGGTGAACGGACTTCCGAAAGAAATGCCGAAGAATTTCATAACGTTGTACAAACCGATACCGAACTCTGGGAGTAAGGTCCAGAAGAGAAGTCTCGCTAAAATGATCATGAATCTGATCCAAACTGAGCTTGAATCTGCCCCTCCAGCGCCCATGCCGGTCCAACCCCCCGTAATCCCACCTCTACCGGTTCAAGATGAACCATTGATCCCCCAACCGTCATTGTCGGATATTGCAGCTAAAATTCCCATGATAAAGGAAGAAGATGATGAAAAAACTACCCTCAAAAATGCCGTAGCGAAACTCCAAGAAACATCGAAAGCTGATCGCCAAATGGAAAGTGCCGTATCGAAGCTTATGGAAGAAACTAGGGCAGAGCATTTGAAGGAGGAAGAACGAAATGCGAAGAATAAAGAGAAGTTGATACCCCCTCAAACGCCGACCGTTCCGAAGTTGAAACAAAAGGTCAAACTACTGAAGTTGCATGAGCTCACTCGACCAATACCTAAAGAAATAAAGGAAAAGATGATACTACAATGTGTGGATAGGATTCTACGCGCAGAGAAGGAAAGTTTGATCGGTGGAGCCGACCAGATCCGATCCAAATTCATAACGATCTTTGCATCAAGTTACACGCCAGAAATTCGCGATCTAGTCTTAAACTACATCCTGGACGATCCTGTGAGTAGGGTCGACTTAGCTCTCAATTGGCTTTACGAAGAATATGCTTTTATGCAAGGGTTTAATCGTCACCCTGTCACTTTACAACCGAAAGTTCATGAAAAACATGATCAGAACTACAGCCATTTGCTCTGTGCACTAATAACACAGATATGTGAGAGAGGAGATCCTATTGTGGAGGCGTCTAAGGATGTCCTTCTTAGGAAGATTTACTCGGAATGTCCTGTAGTGACGGATGAGGCTATAGATTACCTGAAGCATTTGGTAACGGAAGAGAAAATGGCTACAGTGGCGCTGGAGATATTGGAGGAAATTTGTATAATGCGACCGCCGCGCTCTCACAAATATGTGAGCGCTTTGATTTGCCATGTCTGTGAGTGCTGTTTTTATTTCTTTAGATAGGAGTCATAGTTATTAAACACGTTGCAAGGTCACCAACGAGGACTGGCCTCAAAGCTTAGTAGTAGCTCTGCCTACTGCGCTTTGTAAGGTGTGTGTGATTTATCCCTACCAAGAAATATATTTGTGTGATGGACATAGAAGTTTGTTCTCTATCTGGGTTTTTATCGTATTTATTACAAATATGTATTTACAAAAACAAAAGTATACAAGTATATTAAGTATCTGGTTCCTTGCTATTACTCCCGACTTTGTTTAGTTTGGGACTGGATAGTGTTGTGTGAATTGTTCACAAATATTGATTCTCATTTTTTTATAGTAAATCTTCTTCCTGCCCTTATCCCACTTTATGTGAGGTCGGCACAACATGTTTTCTTCCACTCTCCTCTATCAGCCGTCATCTCTGTATTCACTTCTTTCTTTATCAAATCAAATCAAAATAGTCTTTATTCAGTTCAATTACAAGAATCACTTTTAAACGTCTCAAAGCTAGGTGAGTCTAAGTGCCAGTTCCACGCGACCATGTCCTCCTTAATCCCTCCTTATCCATGTCATCTTTCACACTGTTAATCCATCTTTTCTTTGGCCACATATCCATCTAAATTCATACTACATTTCTTTACAGTAAATCATCAGGAAGAAATCCGCGAGACCACAATCAAATCCATTATAAAAATCTACAAACGATCTACGGACGCAACCCGCAAAGCTATAGAGAAACAAGCTCGCCTATATCTAGGGTTCATAGCTCTGGGCATGCCCCCGCCTGAAGTGTTGGGCGAAAGAAGTGGGTACAGGATGCCTTGGACTGACAACTTGTATAAACTCTGCTTGAACCTGACTATGACCCTGCTTTTGGAGAATGAAGGTTTGTTCATTTTTTAACCGTTTTCAAATAAAAAAAACATTGTGTGTGTCAGCTCCGACGCACGACTGGAGTTTACTCCTTAAAGGCAAAGTAAGGGTACACACTACCCACGTTCTAGCTGCACTGCTCATACCAAATTAGAAAGTTGCGCAAGATAGGTTGCGCACCAAAAACGTAACGAGGTCATTCGCTCAGTAGATTTTACTCTCCACATTTTTCTCATACCGGGCGCCTTATATCAAAAAACCGATTCGGGTGAGGGTGCCGGTGCAATGCTTTGTTATAGGCGATAGTTACCAATTAACATTAGGTGAATCATATATGGTTGTTCCATCAGCTAGTTTTATAAATAAATGCCTGTTATCGCTTAACTTCGCTTAACCACAGATAAGATAATACTATACTAGTATACTATAGTATATATATATACAAGGTGTATTTAAATATGTGTACTATGCGAAGGTAGGGGGTTTCAGACCACAATGGTGATCAGTTGTGGGGGGGAGATAATTAAAAATTCCTATTTTCAGTTTCCCATACAAAAATATTTAATTTCATAATGCCTAAATAAATTGACAATCCTATCCTTGTAACCCCTTGACCCCTTGACCTACTACCTCTGTAGGTCTACTACTACTACCTACTACCTCTGTAGCTGAGTTTAGGGTTGTCACTTTGTATAAAGTCAGCTGTTCATGTTGAAACTTCGTTGCAGTTTTTTTTAGTTCAGAGATACCAATCGAAGTTCGAAAAGTCGTTGAACAAAAGTTGTTCCCCGGGGGGTGGAAATTCACCCCCCTTCCGGATAGTACACATATTTTGATACACGTTGTATAGTATACATATATAATTATATATATATATATATATATATATATATATAGTAGTATATACTATACTAGCTTAACCAACCAAACTACCAAAAAAAAAATACTTTAAGGGTAATGCTACGCTCACTTTGGATACGAATTACATCGTACGTAAACGTACGAACACTGTTCGTAGCGCCTAATACTTCCAGATTGGTTCCATGGAAATTTAATAAAATCGGATCAGCACTTTGGCCATGAAGTCGGTGGTAGTACTTCTCCGGAAGAGTCCTTCAAAAAGCTCTACTACTACAAAACGTGATTTATAACCATTTCTGTTTCCCCAGACCTGATAATCGAAGTGGCCCGCGTGTACGGATGCTGCGACCCGGAAGCCAAGCGCGTGGTGCTCCGCTGCGTGGAGGCCCCCGTGCGGGCCGCCATCGCCAAGGGCGTGCCCGAGGCTGGGCTGCGGCCCGCATTCGCTGCACTACTGGACGAGTGCCCGCGGGGGGCTGAGACGTTGCTTACTAGATTTGTGCATATCTTCACTGAGAAGTGTGAGTTATTTATAAACACTAAGTTGGCAAGTTTATCATGCGCACTTGAAGTGCGGGCAGGTTTTTCCGCAAGTAGGCCACTGGTGGGCCCTTTTTGCGTGACCCTTGACACGTGGTGCTCGAACTTTTTTAGGTTCTACAACACGCTGGTTTCCTCATGATGTTTTCCTTCACCGTTTACAGTACTGGCATAGTGCACATACATTTTTCGACAGAAAAACTCATTGGTACACGAGTGGATTTGAACCCACGACCTTCGGATCGGAAGGCGGGGCCGCTACCACTAGACCACCAGTGCTCTTCAGGCTGCTGATAATGGTTATGATGATGAATACTTTTATTTAAATTCTTTGTAATTTAATATGTATTTATAAATAAAATAAATAAAAATAAAAATCGTTTAATTTGGACCACAAAAAATCCATAGCACACAAAATTATTTATGTAAATCGT
The DNA here is from genome assembly GCA_947578465.1 of Thera obeliscata. Classification (NCBI taxonomy): domain Eukaryota; kingdom Metazoa; phylum Arthropoda; class Insecta; order Lepidoptera; family Geometridae; genus Thera; species Thera obeliscata. The sequence goes on from OX387914.1 coordinate 24,579,694, forward strand.
TTTTGTTAACAGCGCCTCCTACTCCGGAGTTGGTGTCAAAGATTCGTGACCTGTACGCGACTCGAGTGTCAGATGTCAGATTCCTGATTCCAGTACTCAATGGATTGACCAAGAAAGAGGTACATCATTATTTGACGATATAAGTAGTTTAAGGCTCACGCTATAAAACACAGAGTTTATTAGAACAAACATGCGGCCGGAAAAGTATCGCCAAAATGTGTACATAGCCATAGTGATCCTGTCTGCATAAAAATATTCGAAACCGTAAAATAAAGCCGCAAAGAAGTCGATTTAGAACAATGGAAAACTCTTTCAACCCTCATTCTTTCCTTTTTCTTACAATACTTTTTGTAATGGTGTAAAAGAAAGTCGTGTTAGTTACACTATTCATAACTCAGAACGGCTGAATCGATTTGGCTGAAAGGTGGCGAAGTAGCTTAGAACCAGGCGTCAATTCCAGCAACACGGTTCGATTGAGTGATCGTCGAGTGATCGCTGAATCCGCGTTCCATTTTCAAATTTTTCTAACAAAAATGGACAACTCACATCGATTTACGCGATCGCTTGAGTGATTTGTGTCTTTAGAATCGACACCGAGACGACATAGAATACTTTTTATCCCGAAAAAGTAACGGAAACGAGGCGAGCGAAGACGCGGACGCCGCTAGTTAAATTAATGAAAATAAAAACTGGACAGCTCCTATAAAACGGAGTTTTATTTTATTTATTTATTTTATTTTTTTTATTGATCACCAACATAATAAACACTAGTATAGATAGTGCAATCCACGAAGGCGCGCTCCACTATTCCTTCTAACCGTTTATAGTATATGTGTGCAAGCTTCCGTCAATGTTTGAGTGTTATCGGTACACACTTATTACCTATGAGTGCACACGCACACTACAATGAATAGACTACGGTTCGCGACTGCCGCTCGGAGCAAACTCCCCGCACCCCGCGAGGGGCGCGTCTTCGTGAATTGCACTATCTATACAATACAACAAGATAGTGCTTAACCCGTGAGAAGGCGCGCCGAATATTGTAACATGGATAGGCGCGCACGAGTTAATTGCTCACACTACTTTAAGTGCTTATATTTCTACAATATTAGTAGTTTTGGCTTTAAATGGGTCCATAATGAATAAAACAACATTTATTTAATATGAAAACCAGAGTTTTCATCAAAACTATGAAAAATAAATGCAACGTCTACCACAAATAACGAATTAACCCATTTTGAACCTACTATTTTTGGTAGTCTTCAAAAAATTCTCGATAAAAAAAAAATTGCAGTTAAGTTTTAAAACGTCACTCTACCATGAGTTCAGGACAAGTGTGCCTCTCGAAACACATTATAAATGCATACGTTATGTGCTCGGTTTAGAGTAATTGCTTGCATGAAGTGCATGCTTTTTTGGACCACCTATTTTTACATCTAGTACATATCGCACAGAATCCGCACGTATTGTCAGCACGATTTTGTACCCCATTCTCAGGATCTGCTAGCAAATTATCGAAATCCTCTTCAAAAACCAAAGAAATTTGAAAATGTAGTGCATTATTCAAATTACCTACTTTTCACCTAATCTGTAGATAGAACGAAAAATATAAGCATTCATGTATGTCTTTAGAGTAATTAACCAATAAAAAATCAATTTAATACAAATTTACATAATAATATACAAAAAAAAAACAACATAACTATTTCTGATATGAAAAATGAAACTTGCGCGGATAGGCGCGCAATAAGCAAATTGCCGCACGATGGTATGGGACCTCTACAAGAGCTTCACTGCGCAGTCACAGTGGGGCTGAGCAATGCGTAAGTTGCACAAGGGGAAAGGGGTTGAATAGTTAGGAAGGTACCTAGGCGCCCGGGACGCAATGAGGTCAGGAATACCAAAAACTTTCACAATAATTTTTGTGTGAGCAAATCGCTCATAGCGCGCCTTCTCACGGGTTAAGAATACAGAGTCAAGTGCTATTATAATTACAGGTGAAGACAGCATGCGTACAGAATATAAACGCGCAACAGAAGACTTATTAACTAACATGACCTATTAACTAACACTATTTACACTATTTTAACACTATTTTTTTATCTTCTTTCTATCCTTTCTTCTGTATTCTGTGGTTCACGCGCGCCCGCAAATCTTTTCAACGATATCATTTGTTCCAGATATTAGCAGCTCTGCCTAAATTCATAAAGCTGAACCCAGCGGTAGTCAAGGAGGTTTTCAACAAGCTACTCGGCCTACAGAACCCTGATGATCAATCACAATCACCAGGTAAAAAACACATTTTGATTCATCTTTGAGATGTCTTGAGCTTGACAAGCATGCTTGATGAGGCTTGATGAAGCTTGATCAGCATTCACATCATATTTACGATTGTAGGCAATAAATAGGCACGACGTATTCTAACTAATAATAATTTTAGAACCCCTCCAAAAGTCAAGGAGGGGGGGGGGGGTCGACTTTCCCGGATCGCCATGTTTTTTTGTTTATGTTATACTCAAATGAATTAAAATTATTTGTTTTATTGTATTCCAGCGGTCATCATTTGTAAGTACTTTTCCATGCTTTATTTGATTGTGTGGCTTCATTTTCTTGTTTTCTGATTCATGCTTCCCTTGCGAATTAAAAGGCAAACGAATAGGTGAGATATAATTCATATTCATACATTATAATTTTACATCCTACATGTTTTAAATATTCGTAAATTACGACGAATATTTATCCCGAAAAATGAACAGGTAAGTAAAGAAAAAAATACCAAATACCAGCCGCGGTCGGCCGCTTCTTTCATTTGTTCACCCGGGAAAATTGGGAGACAGTCACATTAAATTAATCCAGACGGACTACTAGGCTTCATAGGGCGTGTCTTCGATTGACGTTTAAGGTAAAAAACCGGCCAAGTGCGAGTTGGACACGAAGGGTTCCGTACCATCACACTAATATTAAAAATGCGAAAGTTTGTAAGTATGATGGATGTTTGTTACGACTTGGATGACTGAACGGATTTGGATAAAATTTAGCACAGATATAGATTATGTCTGGAATACCACATAGGCTACTTTTTATCACGGTAAAATGTATGTTTCTAGATTTGTTTTTAATCATATGTACACACATCAACGTTGTCTATATAGGGATATTCCATTTCGAATAGATTTTCTGATTTTTCGAGATTTTGTTCCTTCTTTAATTTTTATTATAAAATAATATAAAAACAGTGGTATTTTATTATTAATAATAAACAAAAAAAATATACTTGCTATATCTAATTTCTAAAGAAGTTGTTTTCAGTTTTTGTAAAAATCAACAAAATGTTGAATATCGCTAGACAATGTTGATGAGTGTATACGAGACAGTCGTGTTTATATTATAACAAGAACGGCTGAGCAGAATTAGCTGAAAATTGGTGGAGAGGTAGCTTAAATCCAGGAGACGGACATTGGATACTTTTTATCCCGAAAATTTAACAGGAACGGGGCCAACGAAGCCGCGGGCGGCCGCTTGTTTTATTAAAATTTATTTATAAAAACGGGAAAAAATATGTTGTATGGCCTATTCTGTTTTTAGTATTTGTTGTTATAGCGGCAACAGAAATACGGCAGAAATAGGCATGGTGGTAGTACTTCCCCGGACGAGCCACTCACAAAGAGCTCTACTACTACTAAAACTGTTGTGTTGATTGTCCACAATATTTATATTTATTTAATCTTTTGTGTTTCAGTTTCACCGTCCGAATTGCTTATAGCTCTGCACCTGATAGACCCGAGCAAAGCTGATCTCAAGTTTATCATCAAAGCCACCGCTATTTGCTTCGGGGAGAAAAATATCTTCACTCAAGATGTAAGTCTTCTTCTTCTTGCATTTATCCCACTTTTTGTGGGGTCGGCACAACGTGTTGACACGGTTGACAGAGGAGAATGGTCTTCCTCCTCCATTTTCCTCGGTCAACCATCATTCTCGCTCGCGCGGGATTTTAATTATATTATAACTAATTACTCACAATTAGTTGCTCACAATCGCCAATAGATATCAGGAACAGTCACGTCATATTCAGTTTATGTTTGATTATTGCAAACAACTTATCCAATCATATTCTGAAAATGAATCCTCTGAATAGATTTTCTCGTTTAAAGGTATAAGATAAGATAAATTTCACTAATGATAAATTAAATTATATGATATTCTATTAATTTGTGTCCAAGCCCATTTTACCTTTCATCCGATAATCCAGTCGGTTTTTGTGCAATAAAGAATGTTCGTTCAAATTCTAATCTATATTGTTTCAGGTGGTATCAGCAGTTCTGCAGAGGCTGACTGAAGAGACAGAGATCCCAGTTCTGATGATGAGGAGCGTCCTTCAAGCCTTGACTCTGTACCCCACTTTAGGGGCGCTCGCACTCAATATTCTACAGTTGCTTATTGAGAAGGAGGTATGAAACAATTCTAGAAACATCGTTTAGTAAAGCAGTTTTTAAATTGTTAATTATTGGTGCGGGCCACATATAAATGGCGTCGGGATTAAATGTATGGAAATAACGCGCAATTAATATGTAAAATGGTAGAAAACATGGATGATGTTGAGCCTAGCGTACCACTAATTTCATCGGCACCCACACCCTGTAAACCGAAACACAGTGATGCTGTTTCACGGCAGAAATAGGCATGGTGGTACCTCTAAAAGTCTAAACCTGATACAGCTGGAAAGACTTCTAATCCAGCAGGACAGACTGTAGATCCGTAGTAAAGAAAAAATTGAAGAATAAAATGTTTATGTATACATATTGAAAGCATTGGTATCTTTTAATAAGAGTTCACTATTTTAAAACCAAACTAGGTTGTGCGCTGATTTCTAATGGTGGTCATCATCATTATCAGCCTGAAGAAGTCCACTGCTGGACATAGGCCTCCCCTACACACTAATGTTGTCTAATCCAGCAGGACAGACTGTAGTATCCGTAGTAAAAAAAAATTGAAGAATCAAATGTTTATGTATACATATTGAAAGCATTGGTATCTTTTGATAAGAGTTCACTTTTCTAAATTCAAACTAGGTTGTGCACTGATTTCTAATGGTGGTAGTAGCTTTTTACTTTTGTGTTTGTCAGGTGTGGCTGAACAAAGTAGCGTGGGAAGGCTGGATCAAGTGCTGCGAGCGGCTAGTTCCCCTGTCGTCGTTCCTGCTGCTGTCGCTGCCGGCCGAGCCGCTGCACGCGTGCGTGGCGATGCCGCGGCTGCGGGCCGCACTGCAGCAGCACACGGCGGCAATGTCGCCGCATGTTGCCGCCGCATTGCCGCCGCACGTCGCACTCCTAGTGCACACTCCGGTAATCATTAATATCTGTATAACTAGCGGCACATAACTTTAGCGCTGAGCGATAAGAGGGGATAGCTGCGCATGCGTCGTAGTGTGCGCATGTCACGCACACTGGATGTGTGCTGAGTGTCCTATTGGTACAGAGAGCGGAGTGCGGCTGGAGAGCCAATCAGCGCTACGCACGTACGCCCTTCATACCGCTAGCCCCCCTAAGGTACCTTATTTTTGACTTCTGCGCAATAACGGTCAACGCTAAAGTTATATTATGTGCCCCTACCTATACTAATATTCTCTTCTTCTTCTTCGGGCCTTATCCCATCTTTATTTGGGGTCGGCTCTCCTAATCGTTCTTCTCCAAAGATGTCTGTCCTGGGTCGTCATTGGGTCAATGTTGTTACTTTCTATGTCTTTTTTAACTACAGACATCCACGTAAGTCGGGGTCTTCCGCGCTTTCTTGGTCCTGACTTATAGTCAAGCACTTTCCTGGTCATGTGATCTACCGGCCTCCTCATGACATGGCCGTACCATAGCAGTCTTGTTTCCGCTAGTTTGTCCTGTATCGGCCGTACTTTTAAGGTTCCTCTGATGTAGTGGTTTGGCACTTTGTCTAGCAGGGTGACTCCGGCGGACCATCGGAGCATTCTCATTTCGGCGACGTGCAGCTTGTCGGATTGTTGTTTTTTGAGCGGCCAGCATTCGGCTCCGTATGTGATAGCGGGTCTTATACTAATATTAATACTAATATTCTAAAGAGGAAAGATTTGTATTTTTGTGTGTATGTTTGTAATGAATAAACTCAAAAACTACTGTGCTGATTTCAAAAATTCTTCCACCATTGGAAAGCTACGTTCACCCTGAGTATCATAGGCTTTTATTTGTTAAAAAAAATAATGTCCACCCGTGCGAAGCCGAAACAGGCTGCTATTTGATAAATAAATTTATTATAAACTAGCCGTCTGTTCCGGCTTCGATGCATGTTTGTTATTGGGAGATTATTTCAGAGACATTGATGTCCAAAAATCATTTTTACATTTGTTGCCTTAGAAAGAAAGAAGAAAGAAAAAACGTTTATTTGCCACACCTCCAATGGAGAACATTTTAGTGCTAAAACTAAGGGACAGCAGTAACAAAAACAGAAAACAAAAATAAAAAGAAACTAAAAAAAGAAGGTGCAGAGAATGGTCCTTCATGTGGGGGGTGCGACAAACAGGCCTCGTCTCAGCTCGATGCTGCGAACCATCCAGAGATGGAACACAACGCTGGTTTTCAGACGAAACCCGTTGGTGGCTTCACGAACACAATAAATAAATAAAATGGATAGGATAGGTTTAGGTATGTGCTGGATAGATTATTAAAATAAATAAAATGATGCATCAGTATAATATAATATATAGGTATGGAATACTTAGTTAATGAGTAAGTAAATATGTAAGTACAATAAAAATAAAAAATATTTATAATAAATATATAAATAAGTGCATTGTCATAATATTGGCCATGTTTATGAGATCAATATAGGTACGTAATGGAATTAATAATTATCGCAAAAAAATACGGAACACATTTACAAATTACTTCATTGTATGGCAACGAACGGAGAGTTGCAACAAAGGGGCTGAAAGTAGTCGAAAAAGCTACGAGCGTTTTTGCAGCGCAAGAAGTTCTCTCTTGAACGCTAATTTAAAAGAAGTGATTGTTTTTAGGCCACGAATTGGTGGCGGTAGGTCATTCCAACACCGAGATGCAGCAAATCTGAACGATCCGCGAAATGCCACAGATTTGTGTCTCGGCGTCACAAACACGGGAGTACAAGCTCTTTTGATAAAGCGAGACTCATCCTGAGCCCACTTGAGCTTACTGTAAAGATACGGTGGTATTTTGAAGGAAACAACTCCAAATAGAAGAGTAGCAAGATGAAGCAGCCTACGCGCTTTCATTTTTAATAAATTAGAAGAGTTAAAGAAGGGGGTAACATGTGCGCGGGGGGGCACTCGAAAACAGAAACGTGCGCAGGCATTCTGAACGCGCTGAATCAATTTTTCAGTCCGGGCCAACAAGCAAGTCCCATATACCACGTCACAATAATTTAACCTTGATAAAACCAGCGACTCGCACAAGGTAATTCTAACATCCTCACTTAAATAGGGCCGTATCTTATAGAGTAGCTTTAACCTATAAAAGCTATTCCGTACCCCCTCAGCCACGTGTTTTTCAAAACGGAGATGTCTATCAAGAGTCAGTCCCAGACTCTTTGCCTCTTCGACATACTCCACACACTCTCCGTTAACCAAAATACTGACTTGCATGTTTGATATTTTTTGCAAAGTGGATTTAGTACCAGTCACCATGTATTTAGATTTTTTGGGGTTTAGAACTAAGGAATTTGATTCCGACCATTTGTAAATCTGGGCTAAGTCAGAATTAATCTTCTCTACAGCGTTGACACAGTCAGAAGGCAGGAAAGAGTAATACAGTTGTAAGTCATCTGCATAGAGATGAGTTTGACAGTGAGAAATTTCTTTAACTATGTCTGCACTGTAGAGAATAAACAGAATGGGCCCAAGTATAGATCCCTGAGGGACACCTCTTGGAACAGGACAGAAAGATGATCTTGAGGATTCACCGTTAGGAAGTCCAAGTTGTACACACTGCTGCCTGCGATCGAGGTAGCTAGAGAACCATTTTATGGTATTAGGATCGAATCCATAAAAAGCAAGCTTTGAAAGAAGAAGAGATATATTAATTGAGTCAAAAGCTCGTGAGAAATCCAAAAGCACTAGGATACTGCATTTTCCTTGATCCTGAGCCGCCAATAGGTTATCCACTATATCTAGAAGAGCAGTTGCTGTACTGTGGCTCTTACGGAATCCGGACTGAAATTGAGGGAGGATATGGTGATCCTCTAGAAACTTAATCAACTGCATACAGACAATTTTCTCTAATAATTTTGAAAGACATGGCAACAGACTAATAGGTCTTAATTCACCCAAAGAGCATGGCTGATTATTATTTTTCGGTATTGGCTTAACAACCGCCACCTTCCAGCTCTCCGGGAATATACCACTAGACATAGACCTATTTATTATGTTAGTGATAGCTGGCAAAGATTGAGGCACGGTCATCATCAACATATCCAGAGAGATACCATCGATACCCTGAGCATTGGATTTAAAACCTTGTAAAACTTTTAACACTGTGTATTCACTCACAGGATGAAAACAAAAGGTCTCGGCACCAAACCTGTGGTATTCATAGTAAGTAAGCATCGAGATTTCTACATGGTTGCTCCCAGGGACATTCAAGAAGTGGGTGTTTAGAAGATCAGGATTATCAAACTGAGGCGGGAGTTCCACAACTTGCTTTTTGTTAGGCACTATATTATTTTTTAAATTTTTCCACAGTTGCTTCGAATTGCCAACATTTTTATTAATATTTTCTTTGAAAAAAGCCGTCTTTTCACTTTCGATGGCCGCAACTACAATATCTTTCATTCTCTTGTAACAGTTTTTAAGCTCATCAGATTTTTGTGACTTGTACCTTTCATGATAGTCGTTCCTAATTTTTATCATATCTTTAACAGTGTCTGTAATCCAAGGGTGCGCTGGACCTTTGAATTTTGTGGTTTTAATCGGTGCATGTAGGTCAAAAAGAGTTATAAATGTACTAGTTAGTGTTAACACCAAATCATTGATATCTTCAGTTATGGTAAAATAGTTCCAGTCAATAGCGTTTAAGTCAGAAGAAAACAGATCCATGAGAATGCTTTTCAAGGGCCGATAGGTAACCAATCGAGGAGGTACCTTGTCTTTCTTAATATTAAATTCCACGACAATCAAAGCATGATGTCCAAGATCCGGGGTATATTTTACAGTCGTTTTTCGTACCCTAGTATCAGTGCAAACTATATCGATCAATTGCCTTGACTGCGGACTCAATATTTTTTTTTAAGTATTGATGAAAAGGTAGAAAGAAAGAGAGGAAGAGGAAAAACAAGGATAAGCTACATGAGCCAAATAAAAGCAAAGATCGCTGTCGTATAAGGAGGTCAAAAGAAATACCTGGAGAAAAATACATACATTACGCCGACAAGAGCGTTGCTCTTAAAAATAAGAAGTAGAAGATAGAAAAAAATCACCGTGTGTAATTTTTTTCTGCTTCATCAACAGCGCCATCTGTCATCGTAACATATGAGTTCAATTCTTTTACCGACATCCTTACACGCAAAGCGCGGCAAAATTTAAATTCTAAAGAAAATAAATGTAATAATGTTTTTTTATATATTTTCAGGCGGAACCGCAATTCCCCTCCCCCGCCCCCGCCCCCGGCACCCCGCCCGGAGTGCCCCCGCCCGGGGCTAACCTGCTCGAACCACTACCTCCAGGGATGGAGTGAACATACATACTGATATGCTCACTCATTCACTCACTTACCTGTTCACTTAGATCACTGGAACTGCAAACCGAGAGGAACGAAAAAGGGCTGATTGCTTACTTTCTAGACTACGCCTGCCTGTCTGCGCCGTGGGTCGTGGGTTCGATCCCCACCGAGAACAAATATTTGGGTAGTGAATGCAGATTTTTGTTCTCTGTCTGGTTGTTGTATTGTATTCTAAGTATGTGATATCAGCTATCTGGTTCCCATAGTACAAGCTCTTCTTAATTTAGGCCTAGGTAATGTTGTGTTTAATGTCGAGAATATTATATAGAATATATACCTACTTAGAATACAATATAACACCCAGACAGAGAACAAACATCTGCGTTCACCACACAAATTTTTTTTTTGGTGGGGATCGAACCCAAGCCCTACATCGCTGCAGGCAGAGGACTACCAACTGAGCTGAGGGCTGTCAAACATAGACAATCATATATAATATGTAATAATCCACTGCGAGAGGTAGGTGTCCTAAGACAAAGTATATTGTATATGTAAATACATAGCTAGAACTACTTACTACATAAGAGTTTTTCTTTAACCCCTTAGGCTGCGCTCACTTTGGATACGTTTTCGTACGAATTCCATTCGTGCGGAAACGTACGAACATTCCCGACCTTCTGAGTACTATGAAAGCGCTCACACTGCGCGCGAGTTAGTCGTACGTATACGTGCACGTCCGACGTCCGAAATCAATCCGAACTTGTTGGGATTTTATAAAACGTTCGTGCGTTCATCATCAATAATGGATGCGCTAACACCGGTACTCTGTCTATTTGACGGAGAAATACGTATTCAGTGTGCGCACTCAATTCGTACGAACCAGTGTTCATACGTTTACGTACGATGTAATTCGTATCCAAAGTGAGCGTAGCCTTATGTTTGTCCTCGGTTGGGATCGAACCCACGCCCACGGCCAGAAAGCAAAGCTATTACCAACTGAGCTGTGACGCCACTTACTGTATTATGATAGGAATATAATGTATGAATTGTGAATTTAAGTAATTTCTTTAAATAAAACAATTAACATTTTTCATACGCTTTTCAATAGAGTTTGACATGAAAACCTTAATTTTTCTATTATACTGATGTTCAAAATAAAAATCTAAAGTAGGTATGCTAGGTACAGACAGCGGCATAAATAGATTATCATTTTTCTGGTTCGTAATAACCCGGTTACGAACTAAGAAAATAAATCCTTTTACGTAGCTGGTTACAAAACCTTTTAAGTAGAAGTACTTAGGAACATCTTAATATCCTTCATAATATTTTTAAGAACCACCTTGATCATGTTTGTTGCTGACTGTACTACTAGATCTGAGATCTTATCAGTACCCGAAGTCAGAGTTTTGCTACCACATTTCGTTACCAAATGTTGTTTTCGTTTCACCTATTTGTCTCTCTCTATTGTATGGAGAAAATATGAGACGGCAAAAATACGTTACGTAGTTAGAGTTGTTGTCTCATCTTTTCTCCATACAATAGACAGAGACAAATTGGCAAAACGAAAACAACATTTGGTAACGAAATGTTGTAAATGCACTGGGACTTCGGGCTCTGATGTCTAGATTAATATATCTTGAAATATTCTGTTTTGGCAGCTATTGCTTTGAGTATGTGCTCGACATTGTACGGTGATTCTGAAAATAAAAATATATTTTATATTTGAAGATAATTAGCGACTTAGCTCCGCACGTATTGACCATGTTTTTCCTGTGGATTAGGCCGACTAAGCTGTCAGGATGGTATAAGCCTATTCCATCTAAAATCCTGTCCCAGGCACTACAGCGTCCCGTAAATCGTCCGGGGAAGTACTACCACCATGTCGTTTTCTGCCGTGAAGCAGCATTGTTGTGTTTCGGTTTGAAGGTTGTGGGTGCCGATGATATTACTGGCACGTGAGGCTGAACATATGTTTGCCTCAAGTTGATGGACGCAGGGCACGTTCCTGACGTGAGTGACCTAAAGGAAATGCTTTGTTATAGATGATGGTATTTCATGTGGAGTCAGTCGGCACAATAGGCTTTTGATCTCTCTGTCAGCCGTCATGTCAGTGGTCACACCTTCCTTATATACGGTGCTTTTTATCCAGAAAAAAATGCAGGAACGGGGTAGAAAAGCTTCTTCTTTTATAATTTTTTTTTTTTGAAGTGAAAACTTCTTTAGCGGCGTTGAGCACTTTCTGTAATGGGTATAAAATCTTAAACTCGCGTCAGGGCGTCAGGGCGTCAGGATCACGTGACTTGATCGAAAAAGCGTAAGACGCTACAGATACGCTAGTAGTTACTATGACACGGTAACGTCACAGAATAGATAATAGTTAGTAGCAAGCATACCAAGGCGTTTTTCGTGACTGTAGTAGGTATAGGTACATACCTATTATAGATTTTATGAACTAGCGGCCGCCCGCGGCAGGTAGTAGTGGTCATTGGTACATGATTTTATAGATCTACTGTATTTATTTAGGTATTATGAATAAGGTAGGCAAGGCACTGATGCCAACGACGAGCTTCGGCAAAAATATCAAACATGCTCAACGTTAATAATCAAGTTTTCACTTCTGCCGGCACTCCCGGAGTGCAACCCGTCTTTTTTTTTTTTTTACTTTCTTTCTTTCTTTCTTAGCGAGTTCTTTCAAACCAGTGTGGTGAAAGGATATTGACTTACCAACATGGAACCACTCATCGTTGTAACCAAACTCTTTTCTGGCGGCGGCGATAGCGTTATGTAGCGCAAACGTTACAGCCACAGACAGGACCAAAGCTGGCTCGCCGGTCGCTGAAATATCAACTCGACAATTAATAAAATATTAGTTTATTACTATTTATTTTTATCTTATTTATTGTTATTCTATTCTATTCTAAAATAATAGCTGTCTGTCAAGCTGTTGACAATGCGGGCGTGAACGCAAAAATAAAACTGCTATAGTATTATTCTGAGAATAAAACCCTTTAGCTTTTTTTTGTTCTGCGATGGCGCCATCGACCTCGCCTACATGTGTGCAGGCTTTTATAGAGTGTGTCACACCTGCTTGCAAGCAAGAATATGAGTAGTTTCTATAAACCACAACACATTCTTTACACCGTTGTCTTCAACGAAAAACGGTGGTATAAAGGCCCGGACCCATGCAAGACCGAAGCTATAACGACAAAACTATGTTAAAACTCAGAAGTGTAAATAAAAAATATCATCGTTTTTCAAGTCCGGCCATTTTATAAATACCGTCTTTCCACGATCTTGATAACCCAAATGATGCTCACCTTTAGATCTCAACACCCCAGCAGAATTGGGCGAGTTCCTCCTAAAACTGACTCTGAAGTCTTCCGGGATGTCTTTAGCTCCTGGCGGTTTGTAAGTCCATGTTCTATTCGTCAGCAGCTTGCCGTCGCTTCCGTAGACCAGGTGCTCAGAGGTCCAGAGTCCTAGCCCCATGACGAATGCTCCTTCAATCTTTAAGAAATTAGGTTTTGCTCAACTTTATTGCCAATGCCTCAATTTAACTTGATTTGTAAAAATGTTTTTTTTATTCACCAACTATTTTTTTTTTTTTATACAATAAGATGATGGAACAAGCACATGGGCCGCTTATAGCGCTTCTGTTGCCGCTAAAACAACAAATACTAATAGTCTCACAGACTCAAAACCAGAACCAGAGACAGAGCCAGACAGAGCTCATGGTAGGCCTACTGGTTCTGAGGCACTTGACAAGGTTGGCTGGTAGAAAATACTGTCTTAAGCTTTCCCTTTGCACAAACTGGTTTTGGTGCAATAAAGAATTAAAAGAACTCTTCGTGCGCGAGTTCGACTCGCACATAACCGGTTTTTTTCTCAATGCACTAGATTCGAAGGCCTAAACATCTTATTATCATAGTCTACGCTCACCTGTCCCACGTCAATATCGGGGCTAATGCTGATCCCAGTGTCTTCAATGACATCAGCTCGTCTGATCAGATGAGTGCCCGTCAGTACATCCAGTTCAACTTCTATTGCACACACTCCGAACACCGTGTAGTCTTGTAAGTTGTCTGATGGAGAGCTCATGTAGGATGCTTGGAGGTTTATGCCTGGAGATAAATAAATATTGTGAACGGGGCACGCAGCGCAATCTAGCCCCAAACTAAGCAGAGCTTGTACTGTGGCAACCTGATAGTAGTATTTAGATAGATAGATAGATAACTTTTTTATTTGTCTCAAAAAACACAACTTATAAAGAAAATGAGACCACAGAAAGAGAAGAACATTGAGTAAAGGTAATACGGCTATACAAGAAATCATAAGAGAAAATAAAACATAGAACACATACAGAAACACAAAGAAAGAAATAAGTAGACGCATTATCTTAGTTCTATTGCTGAAAAGGTTATTTATTGTTAATATACTTAAAATACAATAATATATTACTGTGATGCCGGGGATGAGGGGGGTGAAGTATATAATGAAACAACGTGTTGACAGGTAGAGCGTCGTATATTGACTAATTGCATTCTCTTACGTAGATACTAATATAGTTACTAGTACATCACCACATACACTACAGAGAAAAAACCTCTATGTTCATCACACAATTTGTTCTTACCCAATCGATTTATTCAATTTGTTCGAACCCCCGCCCTCTAGCGCAGAATTAGGAGAAGCAGAGCTACTTAGAGCTATTTGGAAATTCATCAACAACAAGTTTTTGTTAAAAATTACTGGTAACCCTTCCATTTCATTAGGTGAAGGTGAAGTAGGCTTCATCTTTCGTTTTTGTACCTTTATTAAAAGCAGCTTTGACCACTTTCTCCCACGTGGGCTTCTCCAGATCTTTCTTCAGTGGTTCCAGCCTCCTTAGCAGTTCTTCGCAAGCCTTCACAGTGGCGTGGGCTACGCAATCGCTGGTGATGCTACCGTTGCTCGCCATAGCGTTGACGCATGTGAAACTGTCGCTTTGCCTTACTGTTACCTGAGTAAACCACAAAATACTAGAGTTTTGCTCTGATTTTCTTTAGGTTTTGTAATTTATCGTCATCATCAATCTATAACAGACCACTGCTGGATGCAGGTCTCTCCCAAGACGCGCCACTAAGACAGGTCTTTGGCTCATCTCTTCACGTGCTTGCCAGCTACATTTCGCAGATCGTCCCCCCACTTTGCCGGAGGGCGTCCTACACTACGCTTACTTAAACACGATCTCCACTCTAGTGTTCGTTTGCTCCAACAATTGTCTGTTCTACGTCAAACATGACCGGCTCACTGCCACTGATGTTCTAATGTATATTACTATTTTATTATATAGTTTGCGTCACGTAGAAAGAACGCTGGAAGAAGGTGCAGGTGGTATTATTTGGGCGTATGAGGAGTGGATTATTCATGCGCAAACACACATCTTCCACCTTCTTGCGGCTTCTTCTTACGTGAATCTACGAGGGTATTCAATTTACTGTGTGTAATGACACTATTCTGTTGTGGAACTGGCACCTAGACTCAACCTATTGACTATCCTATTGACTTTGACTTTGTGACGTACCTTTTCCAAAGGAATCTTGAGCGTGTAAGCGCAGACCTGTGCTACTTTAGTGTTGATGCCTTGGCCCATTTCGATGCCGCCGTGAGCCATGCTAATGGTACCGTCGACGTGGTGGACGGAGATGGTCACCGGGTAGTTCCACGAGTAAGCTTGGTTATAGAAAGAGAAAATATTTATAGTTCCCTGGAAGTGGGAATTCATAAAACGATATAAATTATTGTTGTGATCATTCTGATGATCATAGCTAACATTTCTATTAAAATTCATTGTACTAAAAGATCAGCAATTATTGTCAGAACTATGCGTATGGTCACTGTATTTTCTATCTCTACTACTAACCTACAATGTTTTTCTTCAGTCCTCAGAAGTTAACACTAGACTCTTTCTCGACTCTACGACATTTTTCTGGCTCAAATACAGCACAGTCAATCAAATGTAGGTACCTGATGATCTAGTGTACCAGTGTGTGTTACTTACTTATGGGATACGCCATCAGTGCAATTCCTAAAGACTTCTTCTTCCATGCATTTTCTTCATTAAACTTTTGTATCTCCACCTTCCTTTGGTCAAAATCACAATCTCTCTTGAACCCAGCTACGATGTCTTTCATGTCGTTGTTCTTTGTCGCTAGATGCATGAGTCTTATATCTGTTGGGTCTTTCTTCGTCGCAAATGCTATTCTTTCCATTATATGTTCCACGATACCTACCGCTTCTGTGTTTCCTTGAATAAGAGGATCACAGATAGATTCATTATGTTTGGCCGCTTAACTGCTACGAGCATTAAAGTTTTATACTCACAGCATTAGTTTTTAAATAAATGTAGTAGCAAAACAATACTCTATTGTCTTTTGTCAAGCTAATAAATTTTTTTATATATTATAATAGTAATATAATAGTTACAGTCCTCAGTAGCATGATAACTGTTGTGTTACTAAGGTTGATTGTGATGTGGTGAAAGTCTTTCTGTATCAAGTACAGTCTTATTAGTTCGAATATCATCCGACATCTTTCTAGCCAGAAATTTTTAATGTCTGTCAGCTCGTCTTCGAAAATTTTATAATGTGTTGCGTGCTCTCAAAATAAAAACGTAAAAAGATACATTAAAACTCACCAGGCGCTCTGCACCACGTCATGCTAGCCTTGTCTGTTAGTACACTGTATCCTTCAATATGCCACCGTGCAGTGTCATACAACGTACTCATCTGCCCGCTGAGATCGCCTGCAGAGTCGTTAAAGCAATATCCGGCGTCACTGTAGTAAGTTATGTTTAGATATTGAATCAGGCCTGCGTCATTGATACCTATCTGAAAAGTGTTTCTTAAATTATTTATCAATCTATCTATCTATACAGCCTCTAAGCACCCACTGCTGGGTATAGGCCTCCTCCCTAATACGACACTCTCTCCGGTCCTGTGCCAGTCTCGGCCATTGCTGCCCAACTACTCCGACAATGTCATCAATAAATCAGAATAAAAGTTTCTGTCTCATTTTGTACTACTCATGTTTTTATCTCTCTTCAGCGTACCTCATAATCCATCTCGCACTCCTGTCTCTTCCCCACAGCTGCCATATTGTCTGTAATCGGCAGCACCAGTGTAGCCGTTCTGTTCAGCTTGTACGCCACGACGGCACATGCACAAGCTATCATCGAAGATCTGGCTGCTTTTCCGCCGTAACCTCCTCCTAATCTAGGAACAATCACCTCCACACTGGAATAAAAGAAGCAGACAGATAAAAATAGTAATCTACATTTTTTAATGTTGTGCTATAAATCAATAATTTGAAACTTATATGATCACAAAAACCTTAAAGATGTATACAGGATGGGTGTCATTTGGTTACCTCAAGGTACTCTGTTTTGCCCTTTTTTCTTTGAGTTTGATAAAATGTGCATGACTGATTGTATCAAGTAATAGAATTCGGAAGAAACTGACCGATTGTGCTCTATTCCCAGCGCGTTTCCTACGGCAGCATTCACAAGATCTACCCACTGTGTCGCTGCTCTAACAGTCACTCCTCTGGAATTGTTGGAGACAGTACAGCTTTGAGTCTCCATGGTATAGTGGTATTGCGAAGGAATGTTAAAACGACCTTGAATGGTTTGAGTTACATCTGTCCCTCGGTCACTGGGCTTAATAGTGATTTCCTTACGTATCTGAAAAAGTAAGATCGCATCAAGAACGTAGGTATAAAGCAGGAGATGCTTGACTAAACGCATGACCACTTACCCTTCGAGCCTTATCAGGAGCCACGAATGCATCTCTCACATTCAAGACCAGCTTGTCACCACTTTTCTTGTATTTGACCTTCACTAGCCCAGCAGCTGATAACGCAAGCTTCTTCGTCACTGCAACTGTAACTCCAAGAGGCTGGCCGTAGTAGGACACAGTGGAAGCGAGGATTTCTTCGTCATCCGTGATCCAGGGTATGTCTTTGCAAGTAAAGGAGTTTTTGCCGGGAATGTCTTTTGCTGAATAGAAGGCTATTACTCCGGGGATTTTCTGTGAATAAAAAGTAAATAGGCCTTTGCATATATCATCAAATTATTTATCTAGTAGATATATAGCGTAGGGGCAACTGGTTTTTACTAATACGGACTCTATAGTGCCTGCGACAGGATTCTTGACAGGACAGATTTCAGATGGAGTAAGCTAAGCCACAGGTTTCTTCACGATGTTTGCCTTCATTTTTTCAGTATTGTGTACAGAATGTTTTCGAACAGAAAAATCCGAAGGATTCAAACCTGCGTCCTTTCAATCGGAGGTCATTGTTACTACAACTAGACCACCATAGGGCTTCTGCTATAAGTAATATGTATTTCACGCCTAAATATGAAGAAGAAAAAAACGAAACAGTCTGCTGAAAACATTTCTCTATCTCTAATTATATTTTATGCCTCTCAGAGCAAAGTCAGAAATAATGAAGAGTAACTTCATTATTTCTGACTTTGCTTCGATTTAAATCTTCTTGACAGTTTTCATCATTCATTGAAACATAATCATCATAATAAGCATCATCATTAGCTATGTTTTTAATTATATTCAGTGCTGTTAGCATAACTCTTTATACAAATCGATATTGGTAGTGTAAAGTTATTCTTACTAAAGCCTCTGTTGCGTCGATACTCTCAATCTCTCCTTTGCATATTTCCGACAGCACAAATGCCACTTGCACTGAATTTGGCTCAGTGGTGACATCACACGCGTAGTGCACTTCTCCAGAACACTAAAAACAATTTGCTAGATATAAAACGTTATATCAGTAAACTAAGTAGGTATAATCGCAAATATAGCACGTCTACTAATTTTATTTCGGCTTCCTAAGGCGAGTGGGTCAGAAAGATATAGCGCTCTACAAAGCCCGATGCAAAATATTTATTACCCACAACCGTACCTACTACTCCTGACTGAACAACTGAGGTAGGCCCTTTTCCCTTAGGATATTGGTAGGCATCCACCACACAGTAAGTTAATTTCAGTGGATTGTAAAACCTATCTACTTACGATGTACCTATACCTACCTACCTACCTATTAACTGTAATTGCTCTAATGTTATATTTGTTTTACTCCTTGAGTGTACACAACATATTCTTACATACTCAAATGTACAGTCGCGGTATGAAAATGTTCGTCACCTTAGAGTCGGTTTTCGCTTGCACCAGTGGCAGTGCCTTGATCATGAACACATCTTGACATAATTTGTTACGGTATTCTGTCTATTCAGTTTCCAAAGGTCGTATGTGATCGTGATACGTAGAACAAATCAAGTTGAAAATCGACGAACATTTTCATTCCGCCACTATACCTACCTAGTTCTATATACCTCAAAATAGTGACGATTATTTTATGTAAGTAAGTATGTACATATAGATAAGTATGGAATATTTTGTGATTATGCAAATAAGCTCGAACTTGTGTAAATGCAAATTGGCTTTGTCCATTCTAATACCTTCATGTTTTGTTTAGAAAGACTGCTGTTTGTATGGATATAAATGTATATTATCTATCTACTTATGTACAGTTATGTGACATCACCGGTGATGATAATATCATTTCAATACCATGTAGAAACCCGTCAGCAAAATCTTTGCCTCTACTTTACTTGTTCCTTTAAAGTGAACATACGTTGATACGTGAAGCATGTTGAGCCTTTAAAAACAAAATTTGGTTAAGCCTTGGTAAGGCGGATACTAGGTACGTGGAGAAAGGATTTAATACGACTGGGCTCAGAACTAGCCTTTGCTTTGCATATAGTGTAGATGGTTTATACACCGACAAGTGTAACTGTTCCTTATTTACGAGGTGCTGTAGTGTCTGGGACAAGATTAAATAAGCTTGCCCAGCACCTATACCATCCTCTCAGCTTAGTCGGCTTATTCCAAAGGCAAGTCATGGTCATTATGTACGAACCTGAGTCAATCCCTCCAGTTTCTGCACAGGTTTGTTCAAAGGCCATAATGTCTTGTCCGTCTCGAATGTCTGGGTTCCTCTCGACACTTCTCGCTGTAAGACACTACCACCAGATTTGTACCGAAGGTTTACGTTTGGAGCTAGTGATAGTACTGCCTGTAAAAAATTAGCATGACTGAAAATTCCCCGTTGTATTTAAGTAGACTGTAACTGTGAAGACAAAAGGCGAGAGTCTGAAATTCTACATCCCTTCTATTTCCCTGTTTCATACTGGGTACATTTCCATTTATATCAGTGTTATGTTGCTATGATCACCAACTTTACTAGAAATCAATCGATTTCATCCTACCTTCTCCGTTTTGGTCTGCCGCACGCTTACAAAACGACCAGCGTTGGTACCTAACTCAGTATCGAGTTAAACAGTTGAACAATTAAACTTTTGTTGCTTCTTTTCTTTTTCGCTTAACCGTTTGTTTGGTTACGTACTTACCTTCCTAAACCTGAGTTCATCGGTTCTTTTTACAACCTGCGGCTTTTTGAGTTTACTACTGATGAGGTGCTTATCGTACAATCACCATTCATTTCCAAACAATTAGACTGCGTCTTGTTTTTATTCTTTTATAATGTTACTTTTATTTCTTTAAACCTACTTTCGCACTTCAGAAACTTTCTTTTTTATTATTGAGTTGGTAAACATTATCTTGTCGTATAAATCAACTGTAGTTATTTTATTACCTCAGGGCAGCCTTCTATCGCCTGCACTCTTAACTTGATTTATTAGGTTAAGAACTAAGCAAAATATACCAACCTTGTAAAAAAGTCCTAGAGCTAACATCTTCCTACATTCAGCAGAAGGTTCAGGAGGCGCCTCCACTGGCACCAATTCATCTTTCAAGCTCATCAGTACTTTCTGCAGTGTTTTATCATCAAACAGCTTTTCATCAACTAATACTTTCACGGTGTTCTCAGCAGATACGAATTTATGACTTATGTTTCCATATGTAATGTTAGCTGACGTTACTTTTTTTGTAGAATCTATTTTGAATAGGAAACCAGCGTTTACTATGGCATGTGCGTTTTGAGCTCGAGGCATTATCTGAAATATACAAATATTTTAAATAGGAAAACATTATCGGTATTCATATCCAAATAATTGTGCAGTGTATCATTGAATCCACCTTCTTTTCTGCTCTAAACCTTCATTTACTCTCTTGCTTGGGGATTACCTTGTAAGTCCTCACCAAACTACGCGTCTCCGACATTGGAGGTAACCTTACATCGAGGATCAGCAGATTTTTCAAATCCATTTTCATAAAGTCTTGCATTTTCGGTTGTGTTTTGTTTAGTTTTCTGTTAACTGAAAATAATGTGTCACCTTACGACCTGTATTGTCTTGCGCACATCAAGACCACCTGAGATGGCTATCAGTGAAACGCTGTCAGATATGCCGGTGATATTTAGCAGCGTTTCACTGATCGCCATTGCAGATCGCAGCTGGTCGTCTAGATGTGACCGTACCTTGTCTTTTTCTTCTATTTTTTAATAGAAGAAAAAGACAAGGTACGTTCACATCTACGGTAATTATAATTTAAGTGGACACTTACCAATCGTAACAACAGCTCCAACAGTTTCCAATAGAAGAAAGACATCAGAAGGAAAATCATTATGCATATTTTTCAATGCCAAATTTCCTCCAATTGTGCCAATCTGAAAAAAATATTTATTTTCTTTCCATTTTAAAATAACAGGTTTTCGTGATACTTGAGTTATTTTTACTAGAGTAACGAATGTAGAAGTATTAAATAGAGTCGACGAGGAAAGAGCCCTAATAGGAGTTGTTGAGAACAGAAGAGGAAAGATGATTGACCATCTTGTACGACATGACAGCTTTATCAGAAATATTATCGCAGGAAAGGAAGAAGGAAAGACCTCTCTTTCCAAGAGGAAGACCAAGGATAAGCTACATGAACATGAGCCAAATAAAAGCAAAGATCGCCGTCATGTCGTATAAGGAGGTCAAGGAGGTTACCCTCAAAAGAAATACCTGGAGAAAAATGCATACATTACGCCGACAAGAGCGTTGCTTATAAATAAGAAGAAGAGTTATTTTTAAACAAACTTTAGTACATTTCTAACTGGAACATGTGCAACCAAGTCCAAATGCTTGTAAAACTCTGCCAAGTAACGGAAGTCACTCTTGGTGGACCACCGTTGGCACGTCTCCATCAGATCTGTCAGGCTCATGCCAGCTCCTATGATAAGATTCTCATCTGGGAGATACGACTTCATGGATGATATCGAGGAAATGTCTATGAACACTGCTGGCTGGGATTGTATTGGGTATACTCCTGAAAAGAATTTTAAAATTACATTTTCCAACCAAATTTTAAATCAGTAAAACTAATCTGCAGGCCTTCCACACGCTCGGTCTGGCTATTTGCCTCTGTCTCTGGTTATGAGTCTCTGTGAGTGCACACCAGTGCATTATACTGAGTATGTGACGTTTCGACGTAGGGTTTATTTAGTCAACACTCACACAGACTTAAAATCAAAGCCAGAGACAGAGCCAGACATAGCTCATGGTAGGCCTACTGTATTACCTTGTCCAGTGTTTCCAGCTACTAGTCTATAGCTGTCTGTGCCGATCCGAGAAAGCACCTGGAAATACCATTAAAAATTTCATTTATCTTGTTCATCACACTTTTCATAACCACACTTTATTTTTTCATCATCAAGCTTAGAAATGATTAAAGGCTCAATTATAGGTGTTAGTTCCAACTGTAAATGGACTTATTACAGTAAAATGCACGGTAGACACTTTTGACAAGGTTCTTGAGGATGTTTGAGAGGGTCAGACAGAAGTACTTCCAATTCTAACATTTGCTTTTTTAATAGTTGTCTAGGTATATCTTCGAATATATATCTTAGACCCACCGTAAAAATATCCCCAACAGTGAAGGCCTTGTACCATCTTCCAGATCCAAGAGTCACATGTCTTAAAGAACAGCTGTCATCATTCTCTATGATACACCAATCATCTTCCTCGCTGCTTTGTGGTTTGGATACACATCGCTTGAGGCACTTAGATTTGTTGAGATCTTCTATGTCCTGAAATCATTCTCTGAACTGCAAAATTGAACCTAACAGATAATCTTGAGACATTATCCAAAGTCATATAGAGAGACTATGGGCAGAGAACGCCGACGTGGTGGTGCCAACGAGGTGGTCGTTGCTTAACGACTGGCAAGTATCTTCATTCCATTTATCGTCCACGATATTGTAAGAACCATGGACTATAGGTAATTGAATGAGACTAGGTATATAGCGCATTAGACCTTAGTACAGGAGGCACAAAGGGATTGCAGAAGGTGAAGTCAACATGATGATGTTAGTGTTATGTAAAAAAAAAAGTAAACAGGCCTTAGCATCTATTGTAAATGATTAACATAGCGTCTGGAGCAATTCGTGATTACTCATGTTAGTGTTAGAAACCCCAAAAGGAAAAATGTTGATAGTTTCGTTTACCTGGACTTTGCTCTTTAATCCAGGGTCAAGGTCCGTGGCAAAGCTCTTGAACGCGTCCAGTATAGGTCGGTAGCCAGTGCACCTGCAGATGTTGCTGCCAAAAGAGTTTTCCACGTTCTGCATCGTGAGTTTAGCTGTGGCTTTGTAGAGACTGAAAAACACAGACTTTTATCTGCATATCCTATCGGAATTGCTAAGATTGCCACTTATTATCAGGTGAGGTTAGTATGGCAGTATGGATTAGATCCAAAGGTAAGTAATAAAAGGTAATAAAAGGTAAAAGTAATAAAAGGTAGGTAGGTAAAGATACTGATGGAGATGAAAGATATTTATGTAGGTGCATATGCATACCGAATAGGTTTAGGTATATGTATGAAACATCATCCAGGATATGAAAGCTGAGTATATGCAGAGCAATGAAAGCTCACGTGATGTCAAAGTCAAAGTAACAAAACGTTTATTCGAAACGTCTGAGGCCAAGTACGCAATTTATTCTAGAAGAACAGGAAACAAACTACGGCTTGATTCCTACTGGATGCTTGAAGGAAAGCTCCACGTTGTGGCAGTTCTCAGTGAGCTGGGTGTGCATCGGCGGTTTCTGTCCGATGACATTAGCGTTTATACCCAAAACGAAAGGAGCTAACTATGTGATCACATGGCTTCCTTCATTGGCGATTCATCAAGATATGAGTGATGACGTTCGAGAACGTCTTGTTCCAAGGAGCGGTCACAACATGGCGCATAGCTGCGGACTCCGCTGGCGAACTGATGATACGAACCACGTTGGATCAGCTGCGTCCGCGATAATCCGTGATCATCAATGCCACCGATAAATAAATAAATAAATATTGTGAACAATTCACACAACACTACCCAGCCCCAAACTAAGCAGAACTTGTAATATGGGAACCGGATAGCTGATATAATTTTGTAAATACATACTTAGAATACAATATAACACCCAGACAGAGAACAAACATTTATGTTAACCACACATATATTTGTGGGGATCGAACCCACGACCTAAAGATGATGAACGATGACTAAAGACTTGGATGGATGTGGAGTAAACGAGCCGTATCTATAGAGTTATCAGCATTACCTCTTACCTATACATATTCATCACCATACCAGGCGTGCAGTACCCGCATTGCGTCCCGTTGAAGTCAGCCAGTCGCTGTTGGATGGCGTGGTAGCCGTCACGGCGGTTACCGATGCCCTCGATGGTGGTGATGTCCCATTGGTGGCATGATAGGATGTGAACTAGGCACTAGAAGGAACAAATAATAATAAATAAATAAATATTGTAGACGAATTGGACGTTTTCAAGACAAGAATGAATAGGTATCTTCTAGGTAAGCGTGCTACATCGTTGACCGCATCATCATTTAACAGCAGGTGAGATAGCGGTCAAACGCAAACCTATAAATTGTAAAAAAAAACAATCCGGCCGACACTATCTAGCCCCAAACAGAGTTTTTACTATGGGAATCAGATAGCTAATATAATACTTACATTCATATTTTTTGTAAATATACTTACTTAGAAAACAATATAACACTCAGACAGAGAACAAACATCTGCGTTCACCATACAAATATTAGCTCTCGGTGGGGATCGAGCCCACGACCTACGGCGCGGAATGCAGAGCTACTACAAACTGAGCTGAGAGGCCAGTCCCCGCATATCCGCATTTTGTACAAAAAATATTAATAACACTGATCAACAAAATAGTAACTTTATTCTCCCACCTAAAGAAAATATATATATTTATAATGTTCGTAGCCAAGGTATAAATGCACGGTAAATAAAAAGTCGAAGTTAGCTTTTGTTTTTTTTTAATAGCTACATTCATGATTTACCATAAAAATAATAAATTATCATATTTAGGATGGTCTAAAAGGTTAATTTTGCTTAAATCTTTTGGCTTTTCTGATGTGGGACGACTCTGGTGTTTCTCTAACGATGGACCAACACTAATTGGCAAGGACAGAGGGTTTCCATTTGCCTTGGTAGCGTTTTACAAATGACGCGATGCCTTGATGGAATTGCTTTCCGCGCTCGTCACTTACGGCTCTCATATTTTAGTGGAAAAAATCAAGTAGTGATTGCAAAAAGTGTATTTTTAAGGACATTCTGCATGTAATTTTTTTTAAAGGCTTTTAGTATTGTTTTGATGATATATACCTAATGCGGAGATTTGTAATTGCCAAGAAAACGAATGGTCGCTTCTTTAAAGGATAACCAAGTTTTTTTGGCGTTGTTTAATGCTACCAGAAAATCTGGATCTTTCATGAGTTTCCTTAGGTCAGGTCCAACAAATATGCCTTCTTTTATCTTGGCATTTTTAAGAGCGGGCTGGTTTTTTCATGTATTGAAACCTAGGGTCATTCTTATCCATGGCTTTAACGATTTTTTTATCAAATCCAACTATATATCTAAAGGTGGCAATATTATTTTCTTTGGATCGACTAATGGAACATTTTTGTGCATTTTTATGGCCTGGAATTTAAGCTGTTCTTTCAGCCCAGTGCTCTTGAGTGTAATGTTCTGACCGATCCCTACTATTCCATTCACATAAGAAAAAGCAGAATTTCGTATATCCAGTATTTTTTTATGCGACCAATCGGGTAGATATAGGCAGTAAGTTGTACAGCAAATATGTGGAACCCACGATTTATCTAGATTGGCAACTCTACTTTTAAAATAGTTAAAATAACACTCTTCATTATACGCCATAGATGACATTTTAAGCCGTCTGTTGTGAACTTTCTACACATGTAACAAAACTGATCGGGAGAATTCGTGCAACTGCGTGGCATTTATTGCGCTTTGATCACAATTGAGCTTGTTTTAATAGTTTGCTTATTTTATAAATTATCGCAATTTACCAAACATAAACATGAAGAATTCACGAAATTCATTTTTTTTGAGAACGGTAGCTAAATAACTATTGGTATTTATATTTTTGTGGTAAGGGGAAGGATACCTAACAAAAGCAATATAAATCACTTAGGTGGGAAAACGGTTGTTGACTAGTGTAATAGATAGATAGATGGATAGATAGATAAAGAATTTAATTGCCTAGAAAATAAACACACACAAAGCAAATAACAAGGAAAATAGAAAATCAAAAGCATAATTAAAACTAAAAATAAAACTAAGTACAATATAAATTAAAAAATTAATGAAATGGCGTGCGTGTTACAGCTAGACAATATGGGAATAGCAATATTAATAATGTTGAGGTTTTCGGCTTGGTAAAATAATTCGTGGGTGAGTAATATAAATCATAATTAGGTACTTTATGTAGGTGAGTGAACGTAATAAATTTATAATCGACCTTCCATTCTTCCGATGCCAGTTTTGCAACAAGGGACAGTGTTTGCCCCATAAAAGCACATTGAAAGTGACCCTGACATTCTTGACTTCAATATCAACATAAATTCACACCCTTACTTATCTACGTATCTAACTATATTATATCGCTCGTGGCTCGTGGAATCGCTCGTGGCTCGCGTGGAACTGCCACCTAGACTCGTCTAGCTTTAGGACTTCAAAGTGATCCTTGTGGTACTACTGAATAAATATGATGAATGACCTATGATGATCAAGGAGGTGGCCCTCAAAAGAAATACCTGGAGAAAAATGCATACATTACGCCTACAAGAGCGTTGCTCTTAAATAAGAAGATGAAGATCGACTACTGCATCCATACCTACGATCTACAAAAAAAAAGTACATAAGTATTATATCAGCTATCTGGTTCCCATAGCTTTGCTTGATTTGGGGCTAGATATTGCTGGATTTTTCTTTACGAGGTTAAATAAAAATGTATTTGCTGGACTCCTCGAAAATCACAGTATTCCTCTCTCGTATGACATTATTACATCAGGTAGAATCTAAGCAGTCTTCTTATTCTTCTTATCGTATGACTGATTCTTTCGAACCAAGTGTGGTGAAAGGATTTTAAGTGCGCCTCAAAGAGTCTCTTTTCGTGCACTTGACACATATTTTCTTTTTTTTAGGTTCTACTACTGATGTTTTCCTTCACCGTTTGAGAGCACTGGCATAGTGTACATACATTTTTGGGCAGAAAAACTCATTAGTACACGACTGAATGACCCACGACCTTAGGATCGGAAGGCGGGGCCGCTACCACTAGGCCACCAGCGCTCACAAGTCTTACAGAGTTGACGGAAAAGACTTCCTTCACCGCCGTGCCAGGGTTGGTCCGTGCCACGGAGACGACGCACGCCCCGCAGCCTCCCTCGTGGCACATCGCTTTGGTGCCGTGCAGCTGAAGATAATTCCTCAGGTAGTCGTTCAATGACGTCTCGGTACTGACCTCCGCACCCGCTGGGAAAAACAAAATGAATGATAGT
Organism: Thera obeliscata; assembly: GCA_947578465.1. Lineage (NCBI taxonomy): Eukaryota > Metazoa > Arthropoda > Insecta > Lepidoptera > Geometridae > Thera > Thera obeliscata. The sequence continues at coordinate 24,607,289 of OX387914.1, forward strand.
AAATTTCCTCTTGGGGTTGAGAGCACTGGTGGTCTAGTGGTAGTGGCCCCGCCATCCGATCCGAAGGTCGTGGCTTCAAATCCACTTGTGTACCAATAAGTTTTTCTGTCAAAAAATTTATGTGCACTATGCCAGTACTCTCAAAAACGGTGAAGGAAAACATCGTGAGGAAACCGGCGTGTTGTAGAACCTAAAAAAGTTCACAAGAGCAACACGTGTCAAGGGTCACGCAAAAAGGGCCCACCATCGGCTTACTTGCGGAAAAACCTGCCCGCACATCAAGTGCGCATGATAAACTTGCCGAACTTGCCTCTTGGGGTTGAGACTCTGGGTCCGTGGGGAACCGAGGCCTCGCGGGTTTTCAAAATTTTGTCTAGGCGACTGATCGAAGCAACGCGTGACCCAAGAGCTGGTGGGTATCTGGCGCAGCGTATAAGCATTGCTATTCAGCGTGGCAATGCCGCCAGCGTCTTGGGGACGCTTCAGTCTGGCACTGATTTGGATCAGTTGAGCTATTTCTAGATCGTTTGTAACGATCTGAAGATAGCTCAACTGTTTCCATATGTATTTTGTACATTTAGTAAATATTTGTTTAATTGTAAGTTTCTTTGTGTAAATAAAGAATTAAATGAATGATAGTAAATGTGACTGATCATTGTTAGAAAATGTCCATGACCCTAAATGCCTGCATAGATAGTAGATACTTACCTGTAGGCGTAGGCCAGCCACAAGCTCTGTCTGGCTGTCTCTGGCTCTGGTTTTGAGTCTGTATAACTGCTGTACTGTGTGTGTGATGTTTCGACGTAGGATTTATTTATACAACACAGACTCAAAACCAGAGCCAGACAGAGCTTTTGTTAGGCCTACTGTATTTGAATAACAAGTTGCAAAGTGTGTTGTTTAAAACCTATCCCTTTCTACTAATATTATAAACGAAACTATAACCACCATGCCTATTTCTGCCGTGAAGCAGCATTGCTGTGTTTCGGTTTGAAGGGTGTGGGTGCCGATGAAATAACTGACACGTGAGGCTGAACATCAGTATGCCTCTATTTCATGGACGCAGGGCAGTGTATCGTAGGGCAAGTTTCTGACGTGCGTGACCTACGAGGCAATGCTTTATGGGCGATGATTATCACCATTACTAATGGTAATGCGCTACGTTAGATAACCACTAACCCTTAGGTCACGCGTCGCTTAAATCAGTCGCTTAGACAAAATTTAGAAGACTCGCAAAGTATTGGTTTCCCACGGACCCAGAGATTTACTACTTACGTCCATATTCCATACATACCTCGGTAGAAGCATATCTCAATCTGAAATTGTTGATATTAATCTGTTGGTCTACCACAAGCTCTGTCTGGATCTGTCTCTGGCTCTGGTTTTGAGTCTGTGTGAGTGCTCACCGGTGTATTTTACTGTGTGTGTGACGTTTCGACGTAGGATTTATTTAGTAAACACTCACACAGACTCAAAACCAGAGCCAGAGACAGAGCCAGACAGAGCTTGTGGTAGGCCTACAGATGAGCGCAAAGTACTCACGTACAAATAACCAACCAATGCCAAGGTCTATAATAATTACACATGAGTACATACAATAAATTTAACTACTGTCTACGCTGTCTACGTAACTAGTAGCATAGATTAAGGAAAACAAACTAGTAGGTACAGTCGCCTCACTAAAATTATAATTGGCTTAATTAAATAAATAATGCGGTCAATCCACACAACACTATCTAGCCCCAAACTAAGCAGAGCTTGTATTAGGGTTCGCTTTTAAAGTCATAGTTTCAAAAATAATAAAATATTATGTACCTACTAGTTTTCTTTCTTGCTTATTTTTTTGTGAAACTTGATCTGTTGATTGTTAACTTGCTGTTGATGCTATCTTAAAAATAAATAAAAGTGAAACCCTAAGAATAGACCACTTTAAACTCATAAACAAAATAAATAGATTCCAAAAATATGTAGCTACATCAAAATGTCAACTAAAACTTGAAATGTGAACCCACCTTTTTTGAGGACCGCAACTCAAGTTCATACTCCAATCTCAAGTGGTAAGGCAATAAGTTGAAGATTGATGTGTAACTAAACGAATTGACATTTGTAACAAAAAAAAGCAGCCAAGTGCGAGTCGGACTCGCCCATGAAGGGTTCCGTAGCACGACGAACTACAAGAACCTTTATATTATGTTACTTGATGTAACATAATAAGGTTCTTGTAGTTCGTCGAAAGGTATATTACGGTTTACGGTTTATGACGTATAAAAAAAAAACTACTGACTAGATCTCGTTCAAACCAAAAATCGTTGGAAGTTTACATAGTAATGTACAACATGTATTTTTTTTAGTATTATCATTCTCTTACTTTAGAAGTTAGAGGGGGGGGACCAACTTTTTTCCACTTTGGAAGTGTCTCTCGCGCAAACTATTCAGTTTAGAAAAAAACGATATTAGAAACCTCAACATCATTTTTGAAGACCTATTCATAGATACCCCATACGTATGGGTTCGATGAAAAAAAAATTTTTGAGTTTCAGTTTCAAGTATGGGGACCCCCGAAATTTATAGTTTTATTTTTATTTTTATGTTAAAATCTTAATGCGGTTCACAGAATACATCTATTCGCCAAGTTTCATCAGTCTAGCTCTTACGGTTTCGGAGAAAAATGGCTGTGACATACGGACGGACAGACAGACAGACAGACAGACAGACAGACATGACGAATCTATAAGGGTTCCGTTTTTGCCATTTGGCTACGGAACCCTAAAAAAGCAGCCAAGTGCGAGTCGGACTCGCCCATGAAGGGTTCCGTAGCATCAAGTAACATAATATAAAGGTTCTTGTAGTTTGTCGAAAGGTAAATTGCGGTTTACGATTTATGACGTATAAAAAAAAAACTACTGACTAGATCTCGTTCAAACCAAATATCGTTGAAAATTTGCATAATGTACAACATATATTTTTTTTAGTTTTATCTTTCTCTTATTTTAGAACATAGAGGGGGGGGGGCAACTTTTTTCAACTTTGGGAAAAAAACTAAGTATATTAGAAACCTCAACATCATTTTTAAAGACCTATTCATAGATATAATATGGGTTCGATGAAAAAAAAAAATTTTGAGTTTCAGTTTCAAGTATGGGGACCCCCCAAATTTATAGTTTTTTTTCTATTTTTGTGTTAAAATCTTAATGCGGTTCACAGAATACATCTACTCACCAAGTTTCATCAGTCTAGCTCTTACGGTTTCGGAGAAAAATGGCAGTGACATACGGACGGACAGACAGGCAGACAGACAGACATGACGAATCTATAAGGGTTCCGCTTGCCATTTGGCTACGGAACCCTAAAAAAGACTTGGCTACGATAAGAACTCATAAGCACTGTAGACATCCCTTCAAATCTCGATCCTTGGAGGACTCCAAAAGCTTGAATTCTAAGCTCACGACATTTCAATTTAGAACAAAGCGATAAAAAAGATAAATTGTATGTCTACAACAGCTAACGATGTTTTTACATTATCAACATGAATTTAATATTTATAAAAATGCGGAGAAAGAGTGTAGTAACCTAGGCTCCCATGTTTTAGTACTTACTACTTTTTTTTTACTAGACTACGAAAGGTAGGTATTATGACTGTGAATGGTGAGGAATTTATGGTAAATTGCTCGGAAGAATAACTTATTCTGAGTTTGATTCAGAGGTCTTTACACGCTTGACCGAGGTTTGATCAATGTCATTGGGAGAGAATGACGTTGCCTCTCGGGCGAGATTAGGTAATTTCTTAGCACTGTAGTCAAGTGCAACACAGTGGCTTTTTAACCGACTTCAAAAAAAGGATGAAGTTCTCAATTTGGTTGCAAGTATTTTTTTTTGTTATCGCATAACTTTGATATTCATGAGCCGATTTGCTTTTTTTACGATATACTTTCAGATTGATCCATATAAATTTCATCAAAATCGGTTCAGCAGTTTGGCAATGAAGTGGGTTCCTCAAATTTAAACTTCACATAAGTCGTTTCTGAACCCTAATTCACTCACGATCAGACTACGAGAAGCGTAAACAAGCGATAAAAAATGTGGAATTCCACATTTTTTGCACAAAATAACTAGTTCAACCTAGGCAATGATCAACAAGGAATTTAAAATAAAATGCCGCACATTGGCGAATGCCACCTTTAAAAACAGTCAAGACGGAATATTTTGGACCCAACTTAGGTTAAACACCAAACAGGTTACTAACATTTTTTATATATCCAATGGTGTATGGTGTAGGTATTTCATTAATAAGATTTCTAATGTTGTAATAATGAGAACACAAATGTTATAAAACCAGATCGGAAGAAATAAAAAATGTTTTTTTATATCGGTTAAAGACAGCTGTACTTTTGAGTCTGTGTGAGTGCTCACCAGTATATTATACTGTGTGTTTTACGTTTCAACGTAGGAATTATTTAGTCAACACTCACACAGACTCAAAACCAGAGCCAGAGGCAGAGCCAGACAGAGCTTGTGGTTGGGCCTAAGGGATTTATCCACTGTGGAAGTACCTTGTGCTGAGGACGATAAATGGAGGAATTTATTTCTCCCATTGATCGTCCACAGGTCTAGCCAACGACATGCTTGCTAGTTATTTTAGTGTTAACTGTTTTTGAAATAATGTAGTGCACTATGGATTTGTGTGGTCCGAAATAATCGATTTTATTTATTAAATTATAAAGGTATTTACCCAAACTATAGGCCAGTCCATTGACGGTGAAATGTATCTTATCCATGTTTTTCACAAACAATCACAAACACACTATCACACTAAGATGAAACACGACCATCCGCGGGCATTCTCCGTAGAGAGTGATTTGTGTTAACTACGCCCGGTGACGCTACCAACGCAGTGTTTATTTTTCTTATTCACTTGACCACAGGAAGCCGGTCTTCTGTGAGACAAATTATAATCACAGCGCAAGTGCGTGTAAACCAGTGGTGTAGTTAGCTGAGGGGTAGACGGGGCAATGCCCCGGAGCCACCAAGCTTAGGGGGCCCCTCGGACTTGTGACATAGACAAACTATAAATTATTAATTAAAATATTGAAAACTTTTTCCACGTTTGGAATATAAATTAAACCAGATTCCCAGTAACGCGACTTTAATAATGGTAACTTATTTGAAAAGTACCAACAGCGGAATCCCCAACAAGGGTCTCGAACATCTTTCTGGAGCATTCTGGAACATTTTAATGTATACCTACATCGTAGCTGTCGAGGCTTCTACAATGAGGTCGTCAATGAATTACTCATAGTCTAAGATCCCTAGAAGAAGGACCTTCACCGAGCTGGTTATTTAATGAAACGTATTTTATTATATAATTAAACATGCCAATAAATATATTCTATATGGGTTGCCTATCAAATTTCAGTCCAGGATAATTATGATTAATTAATAATTAAAAAAAAAAAATTAAACTTTCCACTGGTTTGTTTATTAAACAAATTCTATACCAATCGAAAGTATAGACCCCGGTATTTTTATTCAATAAACATACCGGTGCAAAATGCTAGTATCGATTTTCCTGTTTATACCTGGCTACCCGAGAGTTGTGACCGGAAAAAAATAGGCAACCTAACGTTTGCATATTCTATGGGGTCTATACTTTCGATTGGTATAGAATTTGTCTAATAAACAAACTGGTGGAAAGTTAAAAAAACATTTTTTTTTTTTTTAATTATTAATTAATCATATCCTGGACTGAAATTTGATAGGCAACCCATATAGAATATATTTATTGGCATGTTTAATTAAATATAAAATACGTTTCATTAAATAACCAGCTCGGTGAAGGTCCTTCTTCTAGGGATCCTATACTATCAAGGAAATCATCCATTCTCTCTTCAAAAACAAGCAATAAAATAAAATTGCAAAATGATCGAGATCGGCCCGAGAATTAGGCCCCTGATTGGTAACGAATGGTCGCAACACTAGACTATCTAACATTAAATGAAATCAACAAAAGTAATTGACTCTAGAAAACCAATGATAATAAGCTGGCGTTTAACAGTAGCAATTCAATATAATCTTATACCTTTAAACGAGAAGATTTTTTATATAGATAATCAGAATATCGGAAACAGCGCCAACAATTTTCACGAAGTTTAGCATACAGAGGTTTTCGGGGGCGATAAATCGATCTAGCTAGGATTCATTTTTAGAAAATGATTATTCAACCCTGAGTTCAATAGGTAATTAAACATAAACTGAATATGTGTCTGCTCCTGCCATCTATTGACGATTGTGAGCAACTAAACTGCAAGATGGCGTTATTCAGTAAGAATAAGCCAATAAAGATAATTAAAATATTTTCTTAAAATGTATTTTTAATTAACAATAAAAAATACCGATTACCAACTGCTAGTATTGTATTATGAGTGATGTATTTTATTATTTTGGATTCTTCCTCAAAGAATACTATGATAATTATAATGTGCTTGAAAACAATCTTGTTCTTATCATTTTTTGGTGTATAACCAAAGCTTTAGGAAGGATGAATTTACACATAGAAAATACTTGCTAGATTTCTGTAAATAGGTATTAAATGAAAGAAAAAAAGAAAAATAAATGTTTATTGCTTGAATTTAACAAAAGTAGTAATAGAAGGTAAATAATAATAATTAATTAAACAATAAGAATATAACCAAAGGTATAGTGGCGGTATGAAAATGTTAGTCGATTTTCAACTTGATTTGTTCATCATGATCACATACCTACTATACCTTTTGAAACTGAATAGACCGAATACATCGATAAGTTAACGTCACAAATTATGTCAAAATGTGTTCATGTTCAAGGCACTGGTGCAAGCGAAAATAGACTCTAAGGTGACGAACATTTTCATACCACGACTGTACATATGCACCACATTCACAAAATATCTATCCAATGCGAAAAAAGGTACCATGGAGATCAAAGAGGACTAAAATTTAAATAACTTTGAAAGCATTTCTACAAACAATAAAAGAAAACAAAACATAAGTAGGTATACCTACTTTTAGGCTGGTATATAAAACGAAATAATCTTGGTAATTAATTACCTCTAAGTATAGGCGTTAGTACTTTTTAAACTTTCGCGATCATAAAACATATTTATACTATTACACGGGTATTTGTATTTATCGCGTATATTACCGGAAAATAAATAAAATAAGGTATTATACGCGATAAATACCCGTGTAATAGCTTAAATATATAGGCGTTAGGTTATTAGTCTAATCAATTAATAATAAGATGTTGAGCTTATTAAACGCTCTATTATTAAATAGTTGTTATTGCACAAAATCAAGTATGCACGACAGAGGATGTGTTCACTGCTTTTATGATGATTCTAGCTGTGGTGGTATTTGGTCTGCATCTTTGTTTTGATTTCTTAAAACTGATAAGTAGTAGTTCCTGATGATGAAGTAAAACAGAATATTCAGCACTGGAACAAAAAAACAAGATAATTATTAAAATATTGGTATCATAGCTACGACACACAGTACCTACTTCAACGTGAACTGAGGGCTCATTCTGAGTTTTAAAATCATTTTGTTCACTTAACGCAAAATGACTTATCTATCGTAGCGTTAGCGTAGTTGTTAGCCCCGATTTGGTATCGAAGAAACGATGAGCGCCCCTGGCGGGATTGCGAGAACTAATGTTATATGACTTACGAACGCTACCTAAAAACACAAGTTATTTAAAATTATGTTTAAACTCAGAATGAGCCCTCAGGTACAATTCGTAAATGCCATGGTAGAGAGAGACAAAAGATGACAATAGTGGATTAGTAGTTACTTAAGTACCAACATCCAATTAATATAAAGTTACGATGTTTGGATGTTTTTGGCTCAATCACGCCCTAACTACTGACCGTATTTGTATTTGTATCGTATTTTTCAACTTCAACCAGTTTGCATACGGTTTGCAAAAATATGGTTCAATTTCATCAGATAATAATTGAAAAGCATTAAACAAAAACAGGTTTTCATTGTAAGTATTTTTAAATGCTTATCTTAAAAAGTCTGTTTAACTAAATGCTTTCAGTTTAAACGCCCATCTTAAAATAACACAGTTACTTACTTATCGTTAGAATAGATTGAACGAATGCGCCCGCCCCGAAGTCTTTGACTCGAGCGCACATAGCGTAGAGAAAAGTAGCGATGTAAAGTACTGTCAACACAATATTGATATTGAGGTAGATCTTCATGAAACTCGCACGATCCTGAAAATAAACGTTTAAAGTTTAGTAGTAGTAGAGTACTTTGTGAAGAGCTCGCTCGAAAACTTCTATGGGAAAAATCTAAACGTTACCTTCCAGATTATTCTTTTTTCAAATAGGCTCTTAAATGGCGATAAAAACATAAGTAAAATCACCTGGATTGAGAACCTCCTTCTTTTTTATTTGAAGTTTGCTAAACAGGTTAAAAGGTTACAAGTAGGCCTACCACAAGCTCTGTCTGGCTCTGGTTTTGAGTCTGTGTGAGTGCTGTCAAAATAAATCCTAAGTCGAAACGCCACACACACAGTATAATACACTGCTGCACTCACACAGACTCAAAACCAGAGCCTTAGACAGAGCCAGGCAGAGATTTTGGTAGACCTAAAGGTTGCATTTAAATCGCATCTGCGCGCGTCTGCGCGTGTAAATACGCCGTGTGATAAGGATCTAACGACACACGATGTTGAAAACTCAGAATAAGGCCTCGGGTCTAAGTGGTTACTGTATTTGTAAGGTATACCTTATAGACTCCGTAGAGAAGAAACACGGAGTACCCCACCAAGAGTAAAGCGAGTAGAATAGCCACGGCGTACTTAACATTACTATTTTGTAAGATCTTCATCACGGACGCTCGATCGAAGATGTAGTTCAAAAGTGTCACACCATATACCGCCTGAAAAATTAAATTTTTGTTAATTATAATCATTGCCTATATTTTATCTAAAGCGTTACTAATTGGCAATTGGCAATTATCATCATCCGCATTTGATGTGAGGGCTGGTTTTTCCGCAAGTAGGCCGCTGGTGCGCCCTTTTTGCGTGACCCTTGACACGTGTTGCTCGAACTTTTTTAGGCTCTACGACACATCGGTTTCCTCACGATGTTTTCCTTCACCGTTTGAGAGTACTGGCATAGTGCACATACATTTTTCGACGGAAAAACTCATTGGTACACGACTGGATTTGAACCCACGACCTTCGGATCTGAAGGCGGGGCCGCTACCACTAGACCACCAGTGCTCTCTAAAAGCGTTACTACAAAGGTGCTACTAAAAGAGGTCTAGTAGTAGTTTTTTTTTAATACAAGTAGCTGATGGAACAAGCAAATGGCTCACCTGATGTCAAGTGGTAACCATCGCCTATAGGCCATTTGCATTTTTTGTGATATAGACATAGACATAGACAATCATTTATTTGCTTCTTAGCACACAACATACAATACACAAATAGATGAAAAAAAATAATAATAATAAGTTTACATAAGTAATAACATGTTATAAAGTAAAGGGCAGAAATTAAAAACTAACAGAACATGGATTTAAGAATTTTAAGAGAGTTATGACAGTTACATTAAAAAGAATACATTAGATATTTATAAATTTACAAATACAACAAAATATACATGCTTAAATTAAATTTACAAATACAATATGCCGTATGCCGTATGCCATAGAAGCAAATGGGTCTTTAGCTCAGCATATTGTCCACTATTCAGCAGACGCTGTTATTCTGCTAAGACCCTTAGCTGCCACAAGACCTTGTGAGAACGTGTTCTAAGTAGAGTATAATAACATAAATGAACGATTAAAAATATATAAAAGACTAAAAGGAAACAGCAGTGTGGTAAGTTTATAATAATTTAAGATAAATAATATACATACAATATTGAAAATAGAAAAGAGTTGTGTGGTGTTGACTGTGTGTGCGAGTGTGAATGGGGGCTTTCCTGATCATACTCAAGTCTCATAAGAGTCAGGGTGTCACAAATATAATATAAGATATATCACAAAGCATTGCCTCGTAGGTCACGTACGTCAGGAACGTGCCCTACGATGCACTGCCCTGTGTCCATCAGCTTGAGGCATACATATGTTCAGCATCACGTGCCAGTAATTTCACCGGCACCCACACCCTTCAAACCGAAACACAGCAATGCTGCTTCACGGCGGAAATAGGCATGGTGGTAGATACCTACTTACTTCTAGAGATCTATAGGTTTTTCTGTTCGTATGAAAAATCCGTGCTAAAGCTATTGGAAGCGGGAATCGTATATTGTGACATTTTACATTATTTTATTAATTTACTACGTGACCGTAAAATTTCAACCGACTTTAAAACAATAGAGACTACTACTGCTTAAACTTTTTTGACAATCCGTCTAAAAAAAGCTCAGGGGCATTTTTATGACCATTTCCAGTGCCTTTTATTTGGAGTAACATGATTGAACAAATTCTCAGTTCGTTATTTTGAACATATTCGACCCAGCCAACGCAGGTAGATGATAAGGTAGTTTTTTTTGTGGACATTTTACACAACACTATATAGCCCCTAATTAAGCCGAGCTTGTACAATGGGAACCAGGCTTTCCATCAGGTGGGCCGTATGCTTGTTTGCTAACTTTGGTGTATAAAAAAAACTAGATAGCTGATTATAACACTTATATAATTTTTTTTACTAATTAAATTTCGTTAATAATACTTAGAATACAATAGAACACCCAGACAGAGAACAAACATCTGTGTTCACCACACAAATATTTGTTTGAAAAATTACAAAAATCTATGCGGAGGCTCGACTCAGACTCAAGCTCTGTTTCTGAATACGGGCCTCTAAGCATCTAAAGCTTTTAGAGTCTGCGCAAGATAACTTTACGCGTGACACTAGACGAACGAAATAAAAATTGACTTGAAACAATCTCCCATTATCAAACATGAAATTATTTTTTAATCGAAATGCAAGTTCGATTTCCCATTCATGTTTCCAGTCCATTCACGTTTTCCGCCATATGTCACGCGCATACTTATCTTGCGCGGGCTCTAGCATACAGTTAGAAAGTGTTCCTTGTTTCCAGTCAAGTTATGGTTGTATTTCGTCCAATGATTAGATTATCTACGATAATAATATTAGAAAAGCACGAAAACAAGTGACAAATGCCTTTTGGAAGCCTTTTGGAAGCTCATTTAAAATCCTTTCACCACACTGCTGGCCTACCGTGAGCTTCATATGGTTATGGTAAGGGCTGTCAAAATTGTGTCAACAGTGTCAACACATTCAAACCCAAGAAGAAAATGAATGTGTGGGTCAGCCTATCTATACACAATTTGATGGAGCTCGTGGTAGCCCTGCTGGTTCGAATGAATCAGTGACACGATGAGAAGAAGAAACTACGCGCCTGCTACATAGCCTGCGTTTTCATTCATTCATCATTCATTCATTCATTCATAGGAGGTACGGGCCAAGAATAATGATGAGGAAAGTGCTTACAAGAAAGCGCACTGGTGGTTTAGTGGTAGCGGTCCCGCTTTCCGATTCGAAGGTCTTCAAATCCAGTTGTGTACAGTGCCAGTACTCTCAAAACGGTGAAGGAAAACATCGTGAGGAAACCGGCGTGTCGTAGAACCTAAAAAGTTTGAGCAACACGTCAAGCGTCACGCAAAAAGGGCCCGCCAGCGGCCTACTTGCGGAAAACCAGTCCGCACATCAAGTACGGATGACGAATTTGCCGAATTTACTTACAAGTTGAACGTAGCCAGTAATAATGCTGATACGTTTGTTGGACAAGTACTGCCCAACTTTACTGTCAGGTTGAACGTCCAAATATGTGCACATCGTTTTCAGGGCTTTTTTTTTCTGAAATATGAAAGTTATTCACACAATAAATAAAAAAAACCCTAACATCAAAGCGATGCTCGTCTGAAAAACGTTTTTAACTCTTTTTTTGCGTTAAAAAGTAGCAGCTATGTCCTTTTTTCAGGCCCTAGATTAGTCTATTCTAGATTATCTATGTACCAAATTGAGTAGTTTTGGCGTGTAATCGCGACAAACAGATTTCTTTTCCCATTTATAATAAACCTTGGGTTTGTGTGGCTACTCAAACTCGATTGATAATTATTCACAATATGCAGGTAAAGGAGCACTTTCAATACGTAGGTACACGAGAATATCACCATACTAAGCAACGCAGTTTCCATTCCATAGAGTTCATGTAACCTACTTACTCATAAATAGCAGCACCATTGGCATGCCATCCTGGTCGCGTAAGTGCCCGAGTGCTAAGTGGGAGTGAGAGGAGAACATAGCCCACCATGCCGTCTTGGTCGCGTAAGCGCGCGAGTGGAAAGTGGGAGTGAGAGGTAATTATTCATAGACCAAATTTTTACTTGAGACTCTTCTACTTAGTAGCGCTTCCATTTTTCTATTTTTTCATTCCGGGCGACACGACCTCTTAGATCTATACCCTGTTTGTATTTTAGTGTTTTTTGTGTTAGTTCTTTAAATTTTTCGTTTCATTTTATTTCATGAGTGAAGACAACTTTAGATCAAATTGCAATCTGCGTAAGTAGAAAACATTGTTTCGGTGCGAAAACAAGTTATGAGAGCTATCTAAAGGATGTATTTAATTCTATCCATTCTACACCATGTAAAAACAAAAATATACTCACCTTATTGGAAAAGGAATTCCAGCTGTCTATTCGTTTCTAATACACTTGTTTTAATAGTAGCGCTACAGGTTTTACTCACTTTACTAGAAATAATCTGCCAACCTTCTAAAAATGAAGACTTCGCGGCAAATAAATTTACGTAGGTATGCTTACGCTTACAATAAGTTATTATCGAATCTAAAAATTAGTAAAAACTTAGAATAAGCCCTCTGATCACATTTGCACGGCTTTTCTTCAACACGAGTTACCGCTGACTGATGCAACGATGCAATTCAGTACCACCTACCAACTAAGAATATAGATAGGGTGACGTAGGCAGGCTACCTAGAAACGTATAAGGTTCAATCCACTCCTTTCTATTCCATTTGTCAATACTAATTACCCCAGATAGAACTCATTTGACGGCCTCCCAGCTTAGTTGGTAGTAGTTCTACCTTCTGCGCCGTAGGTCGTGGGTTCGATTCCCACCGAGAACAAATATTTGTGTGGTGAATACAGAGGTTTGTTCTCTGTCTGGGTGTTATATTGTATTCTAAGTAGGTATGTATTTACAAAAAAAAAACATTTAAGTAGTAGGTATATCAGCTGTCTGGTTTCCATAGTACAAGCTCTGCTTAATTTGGGGTTAGATAGTGTTGTGTGGATTGTCCACAATATTTATTTATTTATTTATTAACCTGAAGACGAAACATAGGGCGCTCTCCAGATGGACCGACGATATTGTTAAGATCGCGGGAAGTCTAAGGATTTATAGAGCTCAGAATTGTTCTTCCTGGAAATGTGTTGGAGAGGCCTGTATGTCCAGCACTGAACTTCTTCAGACTGATGGTGATGATGACTCATTTATTAAAGCTCGGCCACATCATGGCTCTATCACAGCGATCTGCGATAACAGCGCGGAAAATGACAGCGATGCTTGTATCGCTCGCTGTTAAGATTCCTACTGTTTGTTAAAGCCTGCGCACATCTAGGCGATGGCGGGCAGCTAAAACGCTGTCAAATCACAAACCGGCGAAATTACTGGCACGTGAGGCTGAACATCTGTATGCCCTAAGTTGATGGACGCATGGCAGTGCATGCTTTTTTACTGGCTTTGGTTACCATTTAACATCTGATGGACCATATTATTATGTTTGGTTGTATTTTGTCATATTATTACAGTCTTTGCGAAAGTTTTTGAGATGTTGGTGTATCCCGTTATATCCTGGCATACTAAACGAATTATTGTACCGGAACAGCATGGTTTTATTAAAGCAAGATCTACAACGACTAACTTGACATCCTTTGTCGAGGATCTTGCTGAAGAAATAGATCATGGTCAAATGGTAGACGCAATTTACACTGACTTTAGCAAGGCCTTCGACAAGGTAAATCACGATTTACTGTTGCAAAAACTTTCAATGTCTGGAATAGCTGGTATTTTTCTAAACTGGTGCAGGTCTTACTTGACAGATAGGAGGTCTGTGGTTGTAGTGGGTGGTCACTCATCGCAGCCTTTTTCTGCTCTTTCAGGGGTACCTCAGGGCTCCCATTTGGGTCCCTTACTTTTTAATATTTTTATTAATGACATTGGTAAATGTTTTTCAAACTCTAAGTTTTATATGTTTGCGGACGATTTAAAGTTCTTCAAAAGAGTTAATTCCGCGGATGAGGCAAGCCTATTACAAAATGACTTGGATCGTTTGACTTCATGGTGTGCCTTAAATGGCATGGCTTTGAACTGTGACAAGTGCTATGTGGTTCGATTTACTAGAAAAAATATTGTGCCTCCAAGGCTTTACTATATAAATGGCGAACCATTATTAGAGGTAAATCGTGTTCGAGATCTGGGAGTCACTATCGACAATAAGCTTCGATTCAATATTCATATTGACAATATTGCTAAGAAAGCTTTCAGGGTCTTGGGATTTGTTTTGCGAAATTGTAAGGAGTTCAAAAAACCTTTCACTAAGATCACAGTTTACAATGCTTTAGTGCGTAGCTCTCTGGAATACTGCAGTGTGGTCTGGAACCCCCATTACGATATCTATATCAAGCGACTAGAGAGTGTTCAGAAAAGGTTTCTGTGGCACTTGTCATACAGCTGTAATTTGGCAAAGAAATTGCCAAGTTATGAGGATCGACTACGTTATTTCAATTTACAATCTCTTCGCACCCGCAGGTTGGTGCATGATGGCATGTTTCTTTATAAATTGGTTAACAGCATTACTGATACTGCCTGTCTTTTATCTCAGATTCAAATAAGTATTCCAAAGTTCATGCCTAGATTGAAAAAATATACCCCATTTGTCGGAAAACCCGCTCGTTCAAACCTAGGTCACTTTGCCCCATTAAATAGAATCCAAAGAAAATATAATGCTAGTCACAACACTGATATTCTTACAACTGACCAAATCAAAGAATTAGATATTTTTTCGGATAGCATGTTTACTTTTAAGCAAAAATTAATCTTAATTTTTAATTCTACTGACTCTCTGTAACTTTTGTACATTTTTTGTTTTTAACTAATTTGTATTTTTTATAAAAATAATTGTTTTTTTTTTTTTAACCAGATTTGCATGTAATGTAATTTACTACTTAATTTATTGACCTTTGTTTTATATTCTTAATGTTAGTATCTTTTATTATATACCTTTGATTCTCTTGTTTTAAATTAAAATTATTGTTATTGTCGTGGATAATTAAAATGTCGTTTGCTCCTATAATTGAGGTGACATTTAGCATACTTACTACATATTGTTTTTAGACCTTAAGATACTGTTGGTGTTCATTTTGTTGGTGCAACTTAATAAATAATAAATAATAAATAAAATAAATATTGTATATACTAATTTTATATAATATAAATAACTTATAGCCCTATAATTGGCTATCTTGAAATGGTTACGTCACCCGCCGTATTGGTCAAACAATCCTGTCAAATAAAAGTACCTACAGGAGGTTTCTTAGAAATATCATGGGAGAATGTATAAATATATATGAATCTAATGTGTAGCTAGGTATTAATTATATCACGATACAACGATGCTGACTGAGTTATATTATAATGCAAACACTTCACTGCAACAGGGACGGACTCAAAGTATAACTAGCGGCACATAACTTTAGCGCTGAGCGATACGCGGAGGGGATAGCTGCGCATGCGTCGTAGTGTGCGCATGTCGTGCACACTGGATGTGTGGATATGTGCAGAGTGTCCCATTGGTACAAAGAGCGGAGTGCGACTGGAGAGCCAATCAGCGCTACGCACGCCCGCCCTTCATCCCGCTAGCCCCCCTCAGGTACCTTATTTTTGACTTATGCGCAATAACGGTCAGCGCTAAAGTTATGTACCGCTACCTATAAAAGTCTATTGACGTGACAACGTCTTATAATTTGATGGAGCCGGCTGCACGCTTACTTAGCTCTGAGGCGTTCCATCTAAGGCTTGAAGTGCAAGCGAGAGCGCGGAACGAGCGACAAAGAGGCACAATCGGCCTCCGCCTTCGGCAGCATTCGACATCTGTCTCTCTCCTACTTGAGTGAGCGATGCGTCCGCGTGGACAGCTGTATGACGTTGTCACGTTCAACTATTGTCAGTAAACCGACTTTACCGACAATCGTTTTTTTTTCTTATTAATTAGCGCTTTTAGCTCCGTTGGTATTAACTCAGCCTTCCACTGTAAAAAGCCTTGCGCACGGCTACTTCTTCTTCTTCTAAATTATGGCATCTGTCTACTAATATTATAGCGGCTTCGCTCGCCCCGTTCCCGCTACGTCCCGTTCCCGTTACTTACATCCGTTCTCCGTTACAATATCTTCATAAATTGTAGCCTATGTGTTCAATTTCAATTTATTCACTTATAAAATAACATTACAGATATTTAATCTAATGCGTTACCTAAGGATTTGGAAAAAATTTAAAACTAATGAATATCTAAACTTAGACTAATAATATCTTGCAAGCTATTTATTTAACTATACATAACTACTAATATTGCACCTGTGTATACTTAGAGTATGCTTGTAGGCATACAAAAAACTAAATGAAAAAATATAAAACAAGATGAGATCATTAACTATTATAGGTACCTAGGTATAGGTATACACAAATCATCTATTTTGTACTCTCTAGACTCTCGCAGTATTGAAAGCACCATCTCTCATGTATAAGCTGTGTTATTCTGATGTATAAGCTATATCATTGTAAAGTTTCATTAAAATCTATTCAGTTGAGGAGGGATGAAAGTCATGTGACTAGGAGAGTAATGAGTATGGATGTGGATGGATATGTGAGCAGAGGTAGACCAAGGAAAACATGGATGAACTGTGTGAAAAATGACATGGATAGGAGAGGAGTGAATGCAGAGATGACGGCTGACAGAGGGAAATGGAGGAAGAAGACATGTTGTGCCGACCCCACATAAAGTGGGATAAAGGCAGGAAGAAGAAGAAGTTTTTACGTGAAAGAGTAACAAACATCCATCCATCCATACTTAAAAACTTTCACGTTTTTTTATGCCATTGCAGGCAGATGAGCAGACGGGCCACCTGATGGAAAGTAGTCACCGTCGCCTTTAGACACCTACAACACCAGAAGTGCTGATGCGCTGCCGGCCTTTTAAGAACAATGTTATATTATAATTTTAATAGAATTATGAATTAGTTTGGGGCAAAATAGTGTTGTGTGGAATATCAATGATTTTTTTTATGACTAATTTTAACAATTTGACTAATTTTAATTAATTACAGTCAAATAAAAATTAATAAATGAATTTGGCACACAGAAACTCACCACAAAACAGGCAAATCAATAATTTAATTAATAGATACCGAATGTTACTGAAAATACTTCCTTATTCCGCTCCTGTTATGGCTGGGCTGCATTTTGTTAACGTCGTCGTATTATTATTAATAATAATTGTTATTATGATATTTAACACTTCAGCTTCGGGACAAAAAGGAACGCACTTGACCTAGGGTTGTCTCTTCCTGGCTTAAAAAACTACAAGTATTATTACTAAGCAAAACTTCATCATTCTTGTAAAAGTTACGAAGTCCTTCTTATCGTGTCACTAATTCTTTAGAACGAAGTATAGTGAAATGATTTACGAAAGAAAAGAGTAGCTGACGTTTCGGACAAATTTTGCTGGGACACATTGTCCCAAATGACACTTTTGATTTTAATATTATTTTTACTGACGTTTCGGACACCATTCAAAATAACTGCATTGTACAGTCAGGTAAAAAAACAGGTTTAACCGAGACGCGGCGGTGCCGGTGGCGGCATAGCAAGGTGACGAAATAGATTTATTTATTTATTTGTTTCTTTGTTTGTTTGTTTGTTTGTTTGTTTGTTTGTTTGTTTGTTTGTTTGTTTGTTTGTTTGTTTGTTTGTTTGTTTGTTTGTGTGTTTGTTTGTTTGTTTGTTTGTTTGTTTGTTTGTTTGTTTGTTTGTTTGTTTGTTTGTTTGTTTGTTTGTTTGTTTGTTTGTTTGTTTATTTATTTATTTATTTATTTATTTATTTATTTATTTATTTATTTATTTATTTATTTATTTATTTATTTATTTATTTATTTATTTATTTATTTATTTATTTATTTATTTATTTATTTATTTATTTATTTATTTATTTATTTATTTATGAATTTGAGCAAGGACAAATAAATATTGAATTATGCATAGAACGCCTTGTTATATTAAAATAGAAAAAAACCAAAGATAAAAAAGTTTTATTTTAAAAGACAATATAGAAAATAGATGATTTTAAAGTGTTTATTTGGTAAAATATTAGAAGAATATAAGAAAATTGATAAATTTAAAGTTTTTATTAGGTAAAATACTGTGCCAAATGCTGTGAAAATTACTGTGATTGTTCTAGGTTAATGTTTTTTCATTGGATAATAGGTCTTGGAGATGATTAATACTAATAAATAATTAGCGGTTATCTTAAGTCTATGACTGAATTAACGATTATCTGTGATTCTAAGTTGATTTCATCGACGTGCTTAAAATAATTTAGTACTTTTTATTATAATAAATAGCGCTAAATCTGTAAATATGGTCGGGATATTTTGCTCAGTTAACTATAAATTGTCTGTGATTTTTATACATTATTAAACTAATGACTTTTTTGAAACGTAATGAAAGAGAGATAAATGTTTTAAGATCTCTATTTATAGTATGTATCTTTCATAGTTAACATTTTATAAAATTTGAATTTTAAATTTTAAATTTAAATTTTATATTTTTTATAAGCAAAGCAATTTGATTAGCTTTATCACATTACATTATATTTTGCTTAAACATATTTTACCTGACTGTACTCAAAAGTATTAATAATTTGATGGTGTCCGAAACGTCAGTAAAAATAATATTAAAATCAAAAGTGACATTTGGGACACTTTGTCCCAGCGAAATTTGTCCGAGACGTCAGCTACTCAAAGAAAAGAGGTTACGACGTGAAATTAAAATATTGATAGATGATTCAATGCGACAGCCCTACCAAGCGCAAGCGTCGCTCATTGGCGCAAAGCTTACAGCCTTATTATAGGCGCTTTGCAGTCGCGTTTCAGATCGTAAGGTGATCGGTAGACTTAAGCCACCATGTGCGTCGTTGATAAGTTCTTCTTCTGTGTGTCTCTGGACTTAGGCTGTTTGATCCTGGGATTGTCCACATTGGTACGTTTTAATACAACTTGCTTAACTTAACCAACCAACCAACTTAACCAACTGAACCAAGCCGTGGTTTGTTGCCTGTTCTTTTAGGCTTGGTCGCGTGGAACTGGCACCTAGACTCACCTAGCTTAAGGACAAAGTGATTCTTGCAATCCAACTGAATAAATACACTTTTGATTTGATTTGACTTCTTGTGTCTCCGAACCAGGATTTCAAGTGCGCCCAAAAGAGGTGAATTTGCGAGAAACGAGTACCTATATGGCACGTCTGATGTTGAGTAGTAACCATTGCCTATAACAAAGTATTGCCTTCCAGGTGAGGACGTGCCCTACGATGCACTACGTTTTCTCCATTGACTTGACGTTACAGGTGTTAAGCCCGTGCCGGTTATTTCAGGGTAGCGTAGCAGACATTGTACATTACCTATTATAATTTATCATCTTTTCGACATGTATTTCAAGCAATAAATATAATCTGAATCTGAATCTGAATCTGACTCTTATTATTATTAGTATGTGGTTTTTGTTGTGCTAAAGTCAAGAGGTAATCAAGTTGAATCACAAGGACCACTTTGAAACGTATTAAAAGATGAATCTATGCCAGTTCTACGCAACCAAAAAAACATAATAACTGAATTGAGAACCTCCTTTTTCATTTGAAGTCGGTTAGAAAATTGGTAAGATGAAAATTCATAAAAAGCAACGATCTTAGAAAATGTGTTGCGCGTCACGTTATTTCAGAAAACAACGCACATACGTCACAAACTCTCACTACGTCATGATGCTCCGTCTTTGTTTTTGATAAGTCTACAGTAGAGACGGAATGATTGAATACTTCTTCCTTCTAATAATTATCCTTAATATTATAAATTTTAAAGTTACGGACTGATTTCAAGCAAATAGAGATTATCGCGAAAAATTAACAGGAAAGGGAAATAACTACCATCCGGCCGAAGCCACAGGCGGCTGTTAGTATACTATTTTTATGTGTGGTCGAATTCCAACCAGTAATGTGCGAAGAGGACAGAAATATGATGATAGAAGAGTATATCCAATAGGAGCTCTGGATGTTACTGGATAGGGAATTCCCCGAACCTTGTTTGCAATACAGTTCGCATCTGTTGTAGTGAGTGGCACATCTTAACATTAGGATTGAAGATTCTGTTGAAGCTCGAAAATTTGGAACTATTTTCCACACTTTTTTTGCCTGTTGTTTTACTTGAGTAAAACCATTCAAAATGTTACCAGCAAGATAAGTTTGGTTTCATTGCATTTATTATTGCAATCAAAGCTCAAATTAATGCTAAAACTGACAGATGTACCTAGGTTTTGATTGCATCAAAAGATACGCAATCCCACTGATGATGAATTTAGTTATCTATCCGTAAATATTTATTCTTAATGCCAAATAAAATATATGGATGTGAACCTCCCCTATATGTTATGGCGAGATTGTTTTGATAGTGTAGGTCAGGGGTGCTCAAACGGTCGATCGCAGTGGACCCGTCGATCGCGAAAGCTTTTCGAGTCGATCGCCAGCAATAAGTATATTGCTACTATTATACAGGTACCTAGTAGAATTTCTGGTTCTTAATACCTTAAGACAAATACTCATATTTGAAAGAAATAGCTCTTCAGTTAACAGGATTGTTTGCATCAACTTGTTTGCGACTCAGTAATTACGTACCACCATCCTATGAAAAATACACGGATAATAATGCAGTGCTAATATGCATCATCATCACGACGGTATTTGTATTTCGCAAGTTACGTTACGATTTCTTCAATTTTTACATAAAGATTTATATTTAAAAGTGCAGTAAAACAATATTAAAAAAAAACAATTTATTACCTACCTAAATTAGTACCTAGTTTAATCGTGCTCTTGCTTTCACAATATTTTCTGGTAGATTGCCGGCTCTAAAAGTTTGAGCACCCCTGTTATCAAGACGGTACCTTTAGGTATCAAATTATATTCTCAGAATATTAATCGTGCTTAATTGAAGGTTCTCGAAGTATAAACAATACAATACACCTATTGATAGTACCTTCTTCTGAGGTATAGTGTACGCAAATTGCTAGTCACCTCCTGCGGTATGCAAGTGGCGAGAGAGAGAACGAACAATCGATTCGCGAGTCTGCCCATTAACCGTTGCGTTGGCTACTAGAGAATCGTGCCTCTTGCCACTTGCATACCTCGAAAGGTGACTAGCGCTAGCGGAGATAACTCATCTTTCAAATAGCTACTTTTTTTGTAAATCCATATTTAGAATACAATATAACACTCGGACAGAGAACAAACATTCCACCACACAAATGTTTGTTCTCGGTGATTTGAACCTACGACCTACGGCGCAGAAGGCAGAGCTCCAACAAACTGAGCTGAGAAGCCAGTTAAGAAGTAGTACTTTCCCTGACGAGACTTTCACAAAGAGCTCTACCACTATTCCTTCTACATCCTGCAACACAGCGCAAGCTAAAGCAGGAAGGCGCGTTGCACTTAACGTAATCACACAGGCGACTCTCCATACAAACGTAGTCCCCTATTTCCTCCCTGGATAATGCCTCTAGAGTAACCATTTTGTCTCATAAAATCCAGATCTGCTATATACGTGCTCGTATGTTTTCCTTTTTTTCAGAAACTTATTGATAAAGAAAATATCACTTCCAATTCATATTTCATATAAATCATATGAGGGTCATATTATCTTACACATCAACATACGAGCACGTATATAGCAGATCTGGATTAAAAGAGAAAAAATGGTTACTCTAGACTTCTAGAGGCATTATCCAGGGAGGAAATAGGGGACTACGTTTGTATGGAGAGTCGCCTGTGTGATGCCCTCTTAAGCATGCATGCCTCTATGGAAATAAATATTTTTACATTTACATTTTACATGGAAAACTTTAATTTTCTTCACAGTTCCTCGCAGCCTTTCTGGCCGTATCGTCCACAACCTTGATCATCATGGAGAGCATCGAGCCTGACCGAGTAGCGGTCTACCTTAACAGCTTCCCAAAGTTGCTGATGAACGCGTCTTCTGTCATCACCATCCTAACAACAGTGACTGTTCTGGCTGTGCTATGGATGCTCTTCTCTGTAATGCTGGTCGTTGGAGTAAGAAAGGTAAAAGTTTCTCAAATCAGTCAACTAGGTAATTACTAATTCTTATTCTAATTGTGTTGGGGGAATAAGATCTGCACTGACGTCCCGCGATGGGGTGTATTGTGCATTCTATTCTATCCCCCTGCTAAACCTTACCCCAGCCAGCCCAACTCCTTAAAATAGTGGAGTAGGACTTTGGGTTGGTGGCAGCAATGTTCTAGTTGACCCAATGGTGACTCAGATGTGGATGTGGAAGGACAAGACTCAATTGCTGTATCACTTTGAACCGTCAAGCTAGGTGAATCTAATTGACAGGGCTACGTAAAC
Organism: Thera obeliscata; assembly: GCA_947578465.1. Taxonomy (NCBI): domain Eukaryota; kingdom Metazoa; phylum Arthropoda; class Insecta; order Lepidoptera; family Geometridae; genus Thera; species Thera obeliscata. The sequence continues at coordinate 24,630,071 of OX387914.1, forward strand.
CAAACAAAAATGCACAGAACTTCATCATTCACTGAAGTCCACTGCTGGACATAAGCCTCCCCTGTACATACCCAAGGAGATCGATTCTGAGCCCTTTCTGTCCATCAACTTTCCGCGATCTTAACAATGTCGTCCATTGGGTCGGCGAGCGTCCTAAGTTTCGTCTTCCGGTTCGTGGCTATTTGAGAACCTTTATTCTCCAACGGTTTCGGTTCTTCGAGCTGTATTATGACCTGCCCAATTTCATTTAAACTTCCTTATTCTACGAGCTACGTTCTATTATTAATTATTAATTTATTTATTTTCGGTCAACGTGGATCATTTTGTTAGTAAAACTTATAAATCTATTGTTCTATTATCGCTGCAGAAGCGAGGCAGCCTATGTCTATGTAAAAAAACTAAAAACCATTGTATCTGAAATGTGTAGAAGGCCTATGTGGGCTGCTTTAGGCTGATCATGGTGGCTATAATGCCCGAGATACACGAGGCTAGCTTTTCAGGCCAGGATAGCAATAGTATCCTGTGAAGATAGTGATAGTAAGCTAGCATTTCTAGCTTTGAGTAAACAGAACTAGCCTTATTTTTCATATAGCAGTTTTGTTTACACAAAGCTAGAACTGCTAGCTTGCTAGCTCACTATCATTAAAACAAAACTTGAAAAACTAGCCTCTTTTATCCCGGGCATTCCTAGTAAGAATATGAGTTGAGTTTAGCGTGTGATTCTCCATGAGTGTTTCTTTTATTTATGTAAACGGACATTTCAGAACAAATCGAGCTTCGTGCTTTGGTACTTCTCGTTCGGCATCATGCTGACGATCCTCTGCATGCTGAGTGCTCTGCTCGTTCTGCTGGAGAACCACTGGTGGCTCTCCCTTGTCCAGTTCATCGGTGCTAGTAAGTTATAACTACAAATAATCTTAAACATAAACTAAGTAGAACAACAAATATATAGTACTAATCCGCTAATCTAATCTAAGTAAGTTAATTTAATGTAGACTTGTGTGTGCACCCCACGTAACACCTGCAAATCCTGCAAAGTGAAATAAGGTGTATTAGACACCTCTCTGAGGCGCACTTAAATCCTTTTACCACACCGGTTTGGAAGAACCAGTGATGCAAGAAGAAGTAATTTCAGTGTACAGTATTCAGTATTCAGTATATGTATGTAAATTTAACAGTGTCAGATCTTAAAACTAGTTTTTGAATCAATACATAATTTACCCTGTAAGGGTAACAATTTACTCTCATCGCTTATAAATGGGAAAACCAATTTGTTTAAAAATTATGGTATTGTTTTAAGGAAAACATGGTTATACTTAAGTAGATTACGTATGTACTTGTGTTTATACGAGTTATTATTAAGTTTCTTTGTTTCAGTGATCCACATACATTGCCTGGCAGTTGTGCACTCAGCATACGACCTTATGCAGAGTGGTACAGTGTTCAAATTCAGTCGCCGTCGACTATCGGACGAAACCATTCTTGTTGATTCAGTGGATTATTCCTAACTTAAAATATTTAAGTAATAATTGTGCCAAATATAGTTTAAGTTTAGCCTAAGACTATGAACGCTGTGAAAAAAACTTCTCACTCGCAAACTTTTTTTTTTAATTATGATAAAACTAATTCAACTTAATTAATTGGCTAGTTATTTCCACTAACTAGCAAATTATAGGTTTTCCTAGTTAAGGTTGTTCGATTCCGATACAAACTGAATTTACACAACTATGGGCAAACAAAGTATAAATGTTCACTGAAATAGCTGTAATAGAATTTTACAGTGGTCTTTATTGCCGGCCAGTTATATAAAATTGGAGAAAACTGTAGGATAACAGAAATATTAATAAAAAACCAAAAAAGTAATTTTTTCATCATTCTTTCTAACGGGTTACTAGCTTTTATTATAGAGTCAATTTTGTACATCACTGTTTCAAAATAGACGTAAAAGTCTGTTAGTTCTTTTTCTGAAGCCCCGACTGCCACGACCAACGGCTGACACTCCAACTTTATATAACTGGCCGGTAATAAGGACCACTGTAAAAGCCTATTACAGCTATTTCAGTGTTTATTAATATTTTATTCGCCCATAGTTGTGTAAATTAAGTTTGTATGGAAATCGTATCCCCTAAACTATTACATTACTAATTTTAAAGAATACTTACTAAAAAAAGGTAGTACCTAAGTATTAAAAAAAGAAACTGATTTGAGACATAATTAAAAAAGTTTAGGTAGTAGGAACTGAATATTGGGCAACAAAAGGGACGGATGAAATAAAGGTACACAAGGATATGCATCAGGCTATACACTGCTAGCTCTTATGCCCTTGTAGTAAGCGTTATTTTTCTTTGTCTTTAGTCAACTTGAGCTGTATCCTTGTGTACCTACATGTGGCAGAGATGCGAATGTTGAGCTGGATGTGTGAAGTGTAAAAAATGGATAGGATACGGAATGAGTATAATTATCAGGGTAAGTTTGAAAGTAGCGCCAGTGACAGAAAAAATTAGGAGCAATTAGGCTAGCGTGGTACGGGCATGTCACATGAGGAATGAAAGTCATGTGACTAGGAGAGTGATGAGTATGGATGTGGATGGATATGTGAGCAGAGGTAGACCAAAGAAAACATGGATGAACTGTGTGAATGATGACATGGGTAAGAGAGGAGTGAATGCAGAGATGACGGCTGACAGAGGGGAATGGGGGAAGAAGACATTTTAGTTAAGGTCAAATCAAATCAAATCAAAAATGCATTAATTCCAGTTGTGTCACAAGGATTACTTTGAAATGTTTTAAAGCTAGGTGAGTCTAAGTTCCACGCGACCAATCCTAGAAGAACAAGCAACAAACTAGGCTTGGTTCCTACTGCTTTTTGCATGATCATTTAACAAAGTGCCCCTTTCAAAAGCAGCCTGGCCCTTAAAGTAGGCCTACCATGAGCTCTGTCTGGCTCTGTCTCTGGTTCTGGTTTTGAGTCTGTGTGAGTTCTCACCAGTGCATTATTGTGTGTGACGTTTTGACTAAGTATTTATTTAGTCAACACTCACTAAGTAGCTAAGTTAGTAATTTGGATGCCAAAATAATATTAAGATTAGGGAGATAATAAATCAACAAATAAAGGCACTTACCAATTCTTATATCTAGACTTTATTTACATTATTATTTTTAAATAAAAAAACAATTCTCAAAAATGTTTTATTTAACACTCATTACATTATAAGTTGATAGTTATATAATTTGATTATAAATACAGTAACATTACAATAAAAATAAATAGTATAACAATGTAGGTACATAATTTTTATAGTAGGTATGTATATTTTATTTACTAACCTAAACAAATGAATACACAAACGAGGCACAATTTTTTTCTTACCCAAAGAAGTTTGTGAGCACAAATAATTATTTTTATTTACCTCGTAAGATAAAAATAGTTAATTTTGAAATACGACAACATGTAAATAAAGCTTAAGATGGTATGATTTATACAAATAATTAATTTTACTATTTATAGGGGTTAGGAGTAAGTTTTGGCAACTTCATCCGCACTTGGTGTGCGGACTGGTTTCCGCAAGTAGGCCGCTGGCGGGCCCTTTTTGCGTGACGCTTGACACGTGTTTGAACTTTTTTAGGTCAACGACACGCTGGTTTCCTCACGATGTTTTCCTTCACCGTTTGAGTTTACTGGCATAGCGCACATAAATTTTTCGACAAAACAACTCATTGGTACACGACTGGATTTGAACCCACGACCTTAAGATCGGAAGGCGGGGCCGCTACCACTAGACCTCTCGATAAGAGTATAATTGCACACTGAAATAAATGTAGTTGGCTTTCATGGCCTTATTTCCGGTAAACTTGAATAATGTGAAAAAAACTGAAACTAACAATGATAATAGTAAAAAAAAATTGTGTGTGTCAGCTCCGACGCACGACTGGAGTTTACTCCTTAAGTACGATTGTCAAAACAGACGCAACAAGCTCAATAACATATAGATATAGTCGCTTTGCAGCATACTCTATACCAGCGCAGCCAGATCGTGCGTAGAGCGTACCCCCACTATAAGATGTTTTGCCATCAGTACTTAAGAGTGAGAGAAAGCATTATAAAGTATAGGCAAAGTAAGGGTACACACTACCCACGATCTAGCTGCACTGCTCACACCAAATTAGAAAGTTGCGCACGAAAGGTTGCGCACCAAAAACGTAACGAGCTCATTCTTTCAGTAGATTTTACTCTTCACATTTTTCTCCTTTTCTTACCGTCGCCTTATATCAAAAAACCGATTCTTAAAGAGTAAACTCCAAAAACTAAAATATGCCAGCTACAGTTATTTCTAAGAAAAGATTATACTCAAATAGCCTATTAGAAAGAAAGAAAAGAAAGAAAGTTAGTCTGAACGGAGACTGATGGAGAAGTAACCTCAGTCACTTGACGAAAAGTGTTCCGCTCAACATCAGTATGCCTACCGTGAGCCCTGTCTAGCTCTGTCTCTGTCTCTGGTTTTGAGTCTGTGTGAGTGCTGAACAGTGCATTATACTGTGTTTGTGACGTTTTGACGTAGAATTTATTTATTCAACTCTCACACAGACGCAAAATCAGAACCAGAGACAGAGCCAGACAGAGTTCATGTTAGGTCTACAGGATTGTAGTCTTGCTTCTTAATAAACCAACCCGCCTTAAATGTCAAAAGCTAGACTTCCTCGCGACAATTGAGCTGCTTGTAGAAACTGTGGCTCAGAAGAATCATGTAAATGTTGACCCCTGAAAAACAAACATTGGAATTACTTTTGGATATTCACGCATGCATTCACCATTGCCACCATTAAGGCACTTGTGGAGCTAGATCTAGCGGGTCCGGTTAATGTACACCCCGTTAAAACGAATCCACTTATTTCCACTGGGAAATTTTAAGCTCATGTACACTGTAGCAGATAAATATTTCGATGATCACTTTTTATCCAATGATTGCTCTGAATAGGATAACGCTTATGGGTTTATTAATAAAAAAATATTTTCTGCACTGCGGTGCGTCATTTTTATGACCTTTACGTACCTTTTCATAACCCAATTATTCCTAGTCGGATTCACCCTATAATCAAGGACAAGTAAGTCTACGTATTCATATTTGAATCATTACAGTGTAAATGTGCCTTAACTGGCATAGGCATACACGTAATATAGGGTGTACAATATCATGATGTACATTATCGCCTCCCGACCTAGCGTAGTTTCAGATTATTACTTTCGCTGCGGACAATGACAGTTCGCGATAGTTCGTGGTATTAGTGTGCGCGGATGTATGCAGAACTCTGAAAGTGATCGCCATCGACATCGCCAACGCAGTTCGCAGCTGTTCGCTACAATCTGTTCTAAGCTTCAGTTGTCAAGAGCGACATACCATCTGGACTACCAGTGGTTTTCATAGCACCTCAAAAATAGGTCCAATCTTTTTATCTCGGCACTGTTTCTTTCAAACCAGTGCCAGTTTGGTGAAGAGATTCCAAGTAGGTCAATAGGTCAATTCTTCTTATCGTGTTTGTTTCGAACTTTTTAGGTTCTATGACATGCTGGTTGCCTCGCGATGTTTTCCTTCACTGTTTGAGAGCACTGGCATTGTGTACCTACATATTTTTTTTTGGTAGAAAAATTCATTGGTCCACGACTGGATTTGAGCCCACGACCCTAGGATCGGAAGGCAGGGCTGCTACCACTTGCCCACCAGCGCTCTCAATAAAAGAGGAAATCGGTCAATGAAAGATAAACTCACCAATATAAAAGAGTTCTGTACAAACAGTCTGTGTATCGAAGTTCAGAATGTTGATGAAGAAGATAGATAGAGACAGGATGAAGTACACAACCCACATGATGAAGTAAGCTTTGATGATGCCCGCTTTCTCCTGAAAAAGAGATTTGACAAACACAACATTGACAAAATTTTTTTGTATTTTGTATTTTTTGTATAGTCCTTAGGGAAAACCTCAGCAGGGAGATCATTCCATAGCCTGAGTGTTCGTGGGAGGAAGTTCCTCTGAAACCGAACGGTGCGCGACCAACCAGGCGTCTGTTTGTATGTTTGTCTGCTTACGAGCATGCAGGATACGAACGTCAGAGAGCAAAATCAGAATACCTATAGGCACTGAGTTGGTAAATTGGCAAATTAATCATCCGCACTTGACGTGCGGACTGGTTTCCGCAAGTAGGTCGCTAGCGGGCCCTTTTTGCGTGACGCTTGAAACGCGTTGCTCGAACTTTTTTAGGATCTACGACACGCCGGATTCCTTACGATGTTTTACTTCAGCGTTTTTAAAGTACTGGCGTAGTGCACATATACATTTTTTGACAGAAAAAGTCATTGGAAATGACCTTAGGATCGGAAAGCGGGGACGCTACAGTCAGTGGACTGAGATGGTAAAAATCGGTGGTCTGTAAAGTCGGTTTACTGACGATAGTTGAACGTGACAACGTCATACAGCTGTCCACGCGGACGCATCGCTCACTCAAGTAGGAGAGAGACAGATGTCGAACGCTGCCGAACGCGGAGGTCGTGCGTGCCTCTTTGTCGCTCGTTCCGCGCTCTCGCTTGCACTTCAAGCCTTAAATGGAACGCCTCAGAGTGAGGTAACGCCGCATGAGTCATGTTTTTTCATGCGTGCAGCCGGCTCCATCGAATTATAAGACAATGTCACGTCAAAAAATGATATTTAAAAATCCTTACCACTATAACTCCGTAAACAAAAACGACATCAAAGAAAAACTTGGCGAGAAACATAACAAGCATAATGACGCTCATGACGTAGAGTCCTGTCAGGCCAGCCTTCATCTCCAGGTCATCCAGGTCCTTGAACTGCGTCTCTTCCACGTCCACGGTGGCTGCTTCCACGCTCATCATCACTAGCAGCGTGAAGGATAGCACCTGGAGAAGTAGAGTCTTTTTATCTACCAGCGTTAGTTGAAGAGATGGACTGTGTCTAAGATGACATGAGCAATACAGGTGTGAGCACTGAGATGACGAACGATGAGGTGAAAAAAAACCTATGCTTGAGTGTTTGAGACTCGACTCTCAAGCACTGTTTCTGAAAAGCTCTAGTAAAAGATAAGGGTAGGAAGATGATGAGCGTAAGTTGAGCAACATTAACAGTAGAGGTGGTTGTGAATGGCGTAAAAGGCGACAGGAACGCATCAGAGTATAATATAGCTACCAAGCTTAACCACCATGATGTTACCATGGACACAGAACATAAAATAATGCTACATGTACAACGGACACTGCCTCTTTCTAGGATTCTCTAGAAAGTACTAGAATCTAAAGACTTGTACACCTTACGCTTATGTCTGGCTTCTAAACCTTCAGAAATCCTTACTAATATTATAAATGCGAAAGTAACTCTGCCTGTCTGTCTGTCGCGCTTTCATGATGTCAAAACTACTGAACCGATTTAAATGAAATTTGGTAGGTACATAAGCTAGCTAGAGGACTTAGGCGACAAAAGGGTCGTAAAGGATTGAAAGGGGGATGAAAGCTTGTAGAATCATAAACGGGTTGCTTATAACTTACCGCATTGAAACAGCCCATAATAATATTTCCAGTTTTTAGGTCAAACACGAAACAGCATGAGTTCAGCTGAGGTAGCCCCATGGTTCCTGAAATTGGGATAATAGGTCATATTCTCGATATTGGTTCTAAAGATTTTCTAGGTTTGGAAACTTCTATAGAGGCGGCCACGAGCATTTTTGCGGTGGAAAAACCAATGGACTCGAGACACTTTCACGTCACCTGACATGTAACCGACACCTTTTCGGCAAAGATCGTCAAAGTTCGGGGCAAAATTCGGAAGGGGGATAATTTTTCAAGTTTTCACTTCTATCAGCATTATCTAAATTATTGAATTAGCAAAAATGGCGTAGAAAAACTCACAAAACAGAAAAAGCCGTTTTTGCAATTTTACATTTTAGACACAGGATGTGCATTAATTTTCAGTCAGACTTGCAACAGTTTTCATTAATTTAACAATGTCAGGGGTGCTAAATGAATGTATGTATTACATTATTTACTTGTCAGTAGGCCCTTGATTGGTTAACCCTAGGCACGGTAGATATCCCCAATAGGTAGCTCAAAATTGATGGCTCTATATCTAAGAGGGTTGTCAGAGAAACTCCATATACCCTACTGTAACTTATTTTTATAAGTTACAGTGCAATCATAAAAACATATATTTGCCAACAATTTTAGGGTAATAGTCCCAATAGGTAGCCCAAGATTTTTGCCGATATCTAAAAGGGTTGTCACTGTCAGAGATACCATATCCATATACCCCACTTTAACTTATTTCTATAAGCAAAAGTGCAATCAAAAAAATTTAATTGCCCACAGATTTATGGTAAAACTCACCTTCTATAAACAATCACAAAACTACACGAACCCTCAAGAATAACCGGAGACTGGCTAGTTTCAGAAGCTGAATCCTTATGGGGCGAGGCAAAGAATAAGCGGTAGATGTGGCACTCAACCGTGTGAATTGTATATGCGTGTCAAAAAAAAATGTTCTTTCTTTCTGCTTCTGAAAGTTTTAGTAATTATTAAAAAAATATTTTGAAAGCTAGAATCAATTTTGTTTTTTTTTATAATTCGTATTAGTTATTAGTTACTTTCGTATTAGTATTCGTGAACTTGTTTGTGTATACGTGAATTCGTTTCGGCAAGTTTTATCATGCGCACTTGATGTGCGGGCAGGTTTTTCCGCAAGTAGGCCGCTGGTGGGCCCTTTTTGCGTGACCCTTGACACGTGTTGCTCGAACTTTTTTAGGTTCTACAACACGCCGGTTTCCTCACGATGTTTTCCTTCACCGTTTTGAGAGTACCTACTGGCATAGTGCACATACATTTTTCGACAGAAAAACTCATTGGTACAGGAGTGAATTTGAACCCACGACCTTCGGAACGGAAGGCGGGGCCACTACCACTAGACCACCAGTGCTCTCCCGGTTGGGTTTGATAGCTAACCAAATTATGTTTCAAGTGGTAGGTACCACAATCTCTAGTTCATTGGACAGAAATCGTATAAAATTATCTTGATATTGCTACTACTACTTGCATAATGCAGAAATCGAAAAAATTCAATTTGGGATGAACCACTGGTAAATAAATACTACAGTTGGTATATCTGAGCAAGTTACTCTTTGGCCGTCATGTGGCGTCTATAAGTCTGCCGTTTTAATCAATATTGTATTTTCGTCACATCGTCGAGAGATGAAACTTAGGTTACAGACCTGCCGCCTTATTCAAAACTGTTTATTAACCTCCAATGACTGACTTTATAATTATAAAAGGCCGCCCATCATCATCTTCCTGCCTTTATGATGTGTGGGGCTGGCATAACAGGATTTCTACTTTTTTTACTTTTATAAGGCCGACAGCTTAGTTGGTAGCAGCTCTGCCTTCTGCGGTGAAAAGCGTGGGTTCGATCTCCACCGAGAACAAATATTTGCGTGGTAAACACAGATGTTTGTTCTCTGTCTGGGTGTTATATTGTATTATAAGTATGTATTGACAAAAAATATGCATGTAAGCATTAACTATCTTGTTAGCATAGTTCAAGCTCTACATAATGCTTGATGGTGTTGTGTGGATTGTCCACAATATTTTATTTACTTGTTTGTACCTAGAGATTAAGAAGACAGCAGGTCCACTGTGGACGAGACTCGCACAGGACAGGAAGAGATGGAAACAGCTGGAGGGGCTTTTGCGTCGGATGGACGTACTGAAATAGAAACTGATGTGCATCAAACATAGTATTCTAAAAATAAATCATGTTAACTTATATAGAAACGATAAAAAAATAATTAAATATGTTAATTTAAGTTCAGTTACTATAGGCTTTATAATAATAAGCCTAGAGGCGTCAATTCAGTAGATTATAGCTTATTGCGGTTATACCATAGGTATTAGGTAAGTATCTGATTTTAAACAGGAAAATCACTACGCTTTGCCTTATAAAAAAGTATAGACATGATATTCTTACAATACTATGCCCTTGAGGTATCTATAGATCTATGGATATCTGTGAAAAAACTGCAACAAGTTGTAATAATTCGTATGCACGTAAAATATTATGTTATGGTCATGGTTAACTAAATCTAAATATATAAAACTCCTAGGTTACTGACTGACTGACAATCAACGCCCAGCCTAAACGAATGGTCTTATAGCCCCTTCCCACCGGTATGTGATATCGCGCACGGAGGCGGATCAGCTCGCACGACACACCATGGGAACGGTCTCGTGCGCCGAGGTGCGCGGTATCACAGGAGCTCTTTCTGTGTGCGTTGCCGTGCGTCGTCGTCGGCTGTGCGTGATGATCTGCAGAATCACGCACCGTAGGAAGGCAGCATTAGGAGTATGAAATTTGGAGGGTAGATTCCTGGTAGGGGTGCACTATGAAAGGAATTCCCGAAACTCAACCCCTAAAGGTCTGCGACGGGGGTTGAAGTTTTTATGGAAAAACCTTAACGCAAACGAAGTCGCGCTCGATTCCACTAGTGAGTAATATAAAAAAATATTGTGGACAATTCACACAACACTATCTATAGGCCCAAATTAAGCAGAGCTTGTACTATGGGAACCAGGTTGCTGATTTTCTTCTGATCGTGTCACTATCGTGTCGTGTGTTGTAGGTAAACAGGGGTGAAAGGGTTTTAAGAGAGAATCACACAGGCGACTCTCCATACAAACGTAGTCCCCTATTTCATCCCTGGATAATGCCTCTAGAGTAACCATTTTGTCTCATAAAATCCAGATCTGCTATATACGTGCTCGTATGTTTTCCTTTTTTTCAGACACTTATTGATAAAGAAAATATGACCCTCCTATGATTTATATGAAATATGAATTGGAGGTGATATTTTCTTTATCAATAAGTTTCTGAAAAAAAAGAAAACATACGAGCACGTTTAAAGCAGATCTGGATTTTATGAGACAAAATGGTTACTCTAGAGGCATTATCCAGGGATGAAATAGGGGACTACGTTTGTATGGAGAGTCGCCTGTGCGATTCCCTCTTAAGTGCGCCTCCAAGAAGCTCCTTTTAATATCTGATGTATCAATTTAATTTTTTTTTGTAAATCCATACTTAGATCTTAGAACACAATATAACACCCAAACAGAGAACAAACAAAATGTTTGGTCTTGTACGTAGTGGATCGAATCCACTACGTACGGTGCAGAAGGCAGAGCTACTACCAACTGATGTCATCAGCTATGTAGTTTGTATACAGCCTGTATTTAATAGTTTGGTATAATAATAGTGCTGATAAATAGAGTCAGTGATTTGTAAAAAATCTATTGGGCGCTGTGCGCATTAAGCGTACTGCGTAATATCGCCGTCAAATGTGACAGCATTTTACTGATCGCCAGTCTAGGCAATGGCAGTGGCGATCAGTGAAACGCTGATTGCCATCGCAGATTGCCTTGATGTGTGCAAGGCTAAACTAGATCAACGCAACACTGTCATGTTCAACTTCTATATTCTCAGAAGCTGCCGAAGAGCTATCATATCGTGTGGCCCTTATTTAATTTGATGCTAAAAGATGGTGCTAACTCGGCGTATTTCCCATTGCACAATTCTACACAATACGCTTTCTGGAGTCAGGGCCGTTGTTAGAGCCAGGGGCTTTGCTCGAAAACGTTCGACAAATACTCCCTCCCCCCCCAAACAACACACAAAAAAATCAGCAGAGTCTGCTGCTATTCGTTTTTTTAGGGTTCCGTAGCCAAATGGCAAAAACGGAACCCTTATAGATTCGTCATGTCTGTCTGTCTGTCTGTCTGTCTGTCTGTCTGTCTGTCCGTCCGTATGTCACAGCCATTTTTCTCCGAAACCGTAAGAGCTAGACTGATGAAACTTGGCGAGTAGATGTATTCTGTGAACCGCATTTAGATTTTTACATAAAAATAAAAATAAACTAGAAACTTCGGGGGTCCCCATACTTTAAACTGAAACTCAACAAATTTTTTTTCATCGAACCCATACGTGTGGGGTATCTATGAATAGGTCTTCAAAAATAATGTTGACGTTTCTAATATCGTTTTTTTCTAAACTTAATAGTTTGCGCGAGAGACACTTCCACAGTGGAAAAAAGTTGGTCCCCCCCCCTCTAACTTCTAAAGTAAGAGAATGATAATACTAAAAAAAATATATGTTGTACATTACTATGCAAACTTCCAACGATATTTGGTTTGAACGAGATCTAGTCAGTAGTTTTTTTTTTATACGTCATAAACCGTACACCGCAAAAAATACCGTTACATCAAGTAACATAATATAAAGGTTCTTGTAGTTCGTCGTGCTACGGAACCCTTCATGAGCGAGTCCGACTCGCACTTGGCTGCTTTTTTAATTTTGTAGCCGTCACCAGGAGTATATTATAGGCATCATTTCAGCAAATATGTTCCACGAGCCAAAATATTTCATTACATACATAAAAATTATCTAAATCGTTACTCGTTGGAATGTCACTCAACATCAGGTTATACCATCATAAGCTTGTTCCATCAGAAAATTGTATAAAAAACGTGTTATTTTATAGTTTTAGGACATTTCAAAGTGATTTGATACAACTAAATAAATAAATTTTCTGATTAAAATTCATTTTTTTTTTTGGTAAATGTTTTGTATTTTTAACAGTCTCTATATCCAAATAATCATCAAACACTACGTATTAATAAGTGTCCTTTTGACTTTTGCCCCTGATGTTCAGCCAATCCTCGATACGCGCCTGTCTGTATGAATGAGGCACCTACCTACTCCTTGAGGCAATCTGCTTTTGCTGTTTTCCCTCAGTATGCATCGCACGCGCGCTGTGATCATTCGACATTCGTTCCAATTTCGAAATTTAAAAAAGTGAGTTCTTTTTTCTTTATTTTGTACAATTTGAAATTGTTTTCACTGCATAATAACACTACTCATTTTACATATTTGTTTTGTGAAGTTATTTACAACCGTGCAAAAATGTGACACCATAAAATAATGTTATCAGTAGGTATTGTTTTTCCTGAGTCAGATAAATTGAAAAATGCATCTACTGCGTTCGTGATTTGTTTAGCACATATTTTAGTGAAGTTACTACTTAGCTGGGTTTTTGTGATTTTCTTAATCATGTATGTTGACAAATCTGTTTATTTGAAAGAAAGAAAGAAAACTTATTTATTTATTTGTTATTGTTGTTGTTGCATATTTTATTTGCATATTACTTCATTGTACTGTTTCGCTCAGTTGGTAGTCGGGTCGTGGTTGTCGTAGGTGCGTTTAAACCCTACCGAGAACAAATATTTTGTATGGTGCCCACAGATGTTTGTTCTCTGGCTGGGTGATAGAATGTATGTAAAGTACGTATTTAGCAAAAAAAATAAGTATTATTATCAGCTATCTGGTTATTTTGGTACCAGTTCTGCTTTATTTGGGGGCTTGATAGTGTTGTGTGGATTGCCCACAATAACTAGTTATTTAATATTAATACATTTTATTTACTCGCAACGTACATTTACGCAGCTTCTACTCTCTCGCGGCGTCTGTTTTTCCGGACACTTATAACTTGGATGTTTTTAAGAGTAGAGTGAACAGGTATCTTCTAGGTAAGCGTGCTACACCGTCGACCGCATCATCACTTAACAGCAGGTGAGATTGCGGTCAAACGCAAGCCAGCCTAAACTATGTAAAAAAAAAAAAATTGTGCACGTATCTATTTTATATCAATCATGAGTAATATGAACTAGTACCTACTTATAGGCACTTTCTATGTACTTAGAACCTTATAAGTGAGTAGGTACATGAGAGCAATGCAATTTGACTAGTTTAAGTGTCATGCTTTCTAAATATAATTTTACTTTAATTTTAAGATAGATAGATGAACTCCTTATTGTACACTAAGAAATAAACAGAAACAATTACAAAATTGATAAGTAAAATAGGCGACCTTATATACCTACCGCTAAGAGAGACAAGTGTTTTTTAACTTTTTTTTGTTATTGTTATATTTCAATTGAGTTATAAGTCCTTCTGAAAATAACAAAAGGATAATTTAGCGCAAAAACAATGAAAGAAGAATAACAAAGCTATTATATGTAGGTATAATTTATTTGCTAAATTGGTCGAATTGGTTCCTGACAAGAATATTGCCGCAACAAACCTTATGAATTTATGATGTAGCTTTGGGGCCCGAATTTATCACAACATACTTCTTGTCACTGTAAAAAGAAGCAAAGAAAAAAAAAGGAAAAGTGTATGTGAAGTGAATACAAAGATAACGGCTGATACTTGATATACCAAGGCTTAAACCGTACTTGTAATACAGGGCTCTAAAAAGGCGCAGTCATTTTGTAAGAGAAAGTTCACTTTCCGATGATCGAATTAAAAAAAAAGTGGCCAAGTGCGAGTGGGAATCGCCCATGAAGGGTTCCGTAGCAACAAGTAACATAATATAAAAATTTTCGTAGGTAGTTCATCAAAAGGTAAATTGCGGTTTACGATTAATGACGTATAAAAAAAACTACTCACTAGATCTCGTTCAAACGAAATATCGTTGGAAGTTTGCATAGTAATGTGCATCATATATTTTTTTAGTTTGATTTGGATCAGTTGAGCTATCTCTAGATCGTTTGTAACGATCTGCAGATAGCTCAACTGTTTCTTGTGTATTTTGTACATTTTGTAAATATTTGTTTAATTATAAAAAACTAAAAAAATATTCTCTTATTTTAGAAGTTAGAGGGACACACATTTTACCACTTTGGAAGTGTCTCTCGCAAAAACCATTATGTTTAGAAAAACCTCAACTTCATTTTTAAAGACCCATTCATACCCACACTAATATGGGTTTGAAGAAAAAATTTTTTTGAATTTCAGTTCGAAGTATGGGGACCCCCAAAATTTATTGTTTTTCGTCTATGTTTGTGATAAAATCTTAATTGGTTTACAGAATACAATATCTACTTACCAAGTTGCATCAGTTTAGCTCTTATATTTTCGGATAAAAGTGGCTGTGACATACGGACGGACAGACAGACAGACAGACATGACGAATCTATAAGGGTTCCGTTTTTGCCATTTGGCTACGGAACCCTAAAAACGCTATGGAAAACCCTGCAAATTAACACACATGTCTTGCAATAAATGAATATCAACCTGATTTCTAAAGTATAA
The DNA here is from genome assembly GCA_947578465.1 of Thera obeliscata. Lineage (NCBI taxonomy): Eukaryota > Metazoa > Arthropoda > Insecta > Lepidoptera > Geometridae > Thera > Thera obeliscata. Next base: position 24,645,263 of record OX387914.1, read on the forward strand.
GATAAAACGTAACTGCATTTTATAATGTGGGTCTTTCCTCAGATAATTCTACATAATATGTAAAGTCAACTTTATCCTTATGTGTAAAGATGCATAATTATTTCCAATATTTACCTTAAAGCCTGCGCACATCTTGACGAAGGCGATGACTATCAGCTGAACCACGGTCAAATATGACAGCCTTTCAGCAGCAGGGCTACCACGAGCTCCATATGGTTATGGCTATGACTGTCAAAATGTGTATAGATAGGCTGACCCACACATTCATTTTCTTCTTGGGTTTGAATGTTAACACTGTTGACACAATTTTGACAGCCATAACCATAACCATATGAAGCTCATGGTAGGCCAGCTGATCGCCATCACCATCGCCTTGATGTACGCAGGCGTTAAAGAACCGTAATAATAATCGGGATATTTTAATACTCACGTTTTCCTTATGAGGTATGATTCAAACTCGATTATGTGTTTGAAACCAGTTCCACGTGTAGTTTTCTACTACATATTTTCCTTTCGTATTTTTATTACTGTGTAGATCATGACTGGCCTCTCAGCTCAGTAGGTAGTAGCTGTGCCTTCTGTGCCGTAGGCCGTGGGTTCGATCCCCACCGAGAACAAAGATTTGTGTGGTGAACGCAAATGTTTGTTCTCTGTCTGGGTGTTATGTATTCTAAGTATTTATTTACAAAAAAATATGTAAGTATTATATCAGCTATCTGGTTCCCATAGTACAAGCTCTGCTTAGTTTGGGGCTAGCTAGTGTCGCGTGGATTGTCCAAAATATTTATTTATTACTATTTATTTATTATTATCATTAATTTGAAGTGTAGCGTGTGCTGTCTTTGAAAGTTTTGCTTTTGTATTGCTTACGTCTCACTAAGTGTACCACACAATGTACCTCTGATCACAACCACATAACGCCACTGGCGTGGGCCCGTGTGGGGTGACACTTAGATGGAGTGGCAACACACTCGAGCTCCACTGCTATTTTTATTTTATTTTGTAAAAAGATCATACCAAAAACGGTAAAGAACCAAGCCCTAGTTTGTTGCCTGTTCTTCTAGGCTTGGTCGCGTGGAACTGTAGGCCTACCATGAACTCTGTCTGGCTCTGTCTCTGGCTCTGAATTGAGTCTGTGTGAATGCTCACCAATGCTTTATCTGTGCGTGTGACGTTTTGACGTAGGATTTATTTAGTCAACACTCACACAGACGCAAAACCAGAACCAGACAAAGCTCATGGTAGGCCTACTGGCACCTAGAATCACCTAGCTATAAGACGTTTCAAAGTGATTCTTGTGATACAACTGAATAATTTTGTATTTGAACTTTTTTCCAGTTCGAGATGTCATTGGGAACTTTCAACCGATGCTGCCTGTGCATGGAATTGAGGATAGGCAGCTTCATCATTGCTTATTTGTTATTGGTAAGTTCTTTGATCAAATCTCTAGAAACCCGCCCCAACTTCGCATAGCTGGAAAAATTCGAAGGCACTTCACATTGTTCACCTCCTTTTGTTTCTAAATTACATTTTTGCGAAGCCGTGTTATTTAGAAAAAAAAACACACAACTCTATCTAACCCTAAATAAAGCAGAGCTGGTACTATGGGAACCAGTTAGCTGATATAATACTTGTGTACATTTGTTTTTGTAAATACAAACTTAGAATACAATACAACACCCCAGACAGAGAACAAACATCTGTGTTCTCTACACAAATGATGTGGCTATGGCTGCCAAATCGTGTACAGCTCGGCTGAACTACAGGGTCATTTCTTCTTAGGTCTGAATGTGTGGTTCAGTTGACAGCCGTAATCATAACCAACTTATGGAGCTCCCAGTACTCAATGTATGGAGCTCCCAGTAACCAACCTAGAGAGCTCCCAGTAGGCCAGCTAAGCAGAGAACATCTCATCTCGTAGAGAGTTCGTAGCAAAGTGAGCGCGTTTAAATCGTTTGTTGATAATGTATTTTACTGATTGATGTTTGCGTGCTTGAAACTGGCACCTAGACTCACCTAGCTTTAAGGCTTAGATTCATAGACCGCACTTTGCTTTACAGCAAAGCGGTCTTCGCAAAGTAAGCTTTGTTTATCGAAGTTTCCTATCAATATTTTGAATAAAGAAGAGCTTGACAGAACTATGAAATATAATTTTGGTTGAAAGTTGAACTTTCCATCAAAGTAAAGTCAAAGTTCGGTCTATGAATCTCGGCCTAAGACCTTTCAACACTTTAAAACGTCACTTCACGTTTAAATACATATTCGATTTCAAAAAAATAACCTGTTAAACGCTATCTTGAGTTTAACACGAGGCACTGTGTTTTTAATTATGAATACGAAAAATAAAAAACAAGTACATACGAAAGTTAAACAAAACTCAACAATTCGAAAAACAAATGAAGATCGGTCGGACTGCCAATTTCCCGCCTATTTTGTTTTTTTTCTGTGCAGCCACAGACGAGGCGAGCTATTCATTCATTAGTTTTCATTAACAAGATTAAAAAAATGGTGAATATTTTCCCTAAATCTACGAGTATGTTATATAAAAAAAACTGTAGAACATGGCTGTTAAGTAATATGAAAAAAAAAACTAGTTTTATTATAAGTTGACAGCTGTCAGTTGAAAACTACTTCCAAGCCGTTTCTCAGGCAGCTTCATCTACTTTCTTAGGATATAATATGTGTTCTGTGGAGTAATAACAGTTTTTATTATTGCTGTTTTTCAGATATCACGTTCAATCCATTTAGTTCTGAGCTGCTTCCAACTCTCCGGGATAAACACTCATCTATCAGGATACACGAGTCACAGCCACATGCTGATGTATCAAGACTTGGCATTCTTCAAGCTGATCGTGAGCTTTGAGATTCTGCTACTCACCTTCGAGCTGCTTATCACTGCGGCGTTGATCAATGGACTTCATAGGGTGAGAACTGATTTATTTTTAACCACAATGCCTCTTTTGCTGGCCGCTGCATTATTGTACTGACCAACTTTAACCTTTTTCTCTTGCATGTACCTAAGTACCTGAATAAATAATTCAGGTACTTACATGCAAGAGAAAAAGGTGAAAGCTGGTCAGTACATAATGCAGCAGCCAGCAAAAGAGGCATTGATGGACGATGGACATATAAGAAAGTCCATCAATGCCAAATTGTGGCCAAGGCTTGTATGGAACTTTCCTAAAATAATGCGAGGAAATTAAAACAAAGTAGTACTACTTGAACTCAATTTGTCAAATACCTACAAGTAAGACAAATAACAACACATTTTTTCTCGCGTTGTAGTGTTCCTTTCTTTTTTTAAACAAATAGCATTTAATTTTTCAAGAAACCTATGATAAGTTACCTCTTTGGTTTCGAGTAAAAGATCGTTCCATTTTTTAATTACACGACAGAAATATGAGTTAACTATGTAATTTAACTGGCCACTATGAACGATATTTCGATACGTCATTCATTCATCAAAATCCAGCCAGCTGTCATTTTGTCACAGCTTTTTGGGTTTGAATTATTTTGATAAGTTCAATTAATGAATTAAGAGCGAATTCATAGACAATTAATATTTTGATCATAACACTTTTTACTATGTACGAAATTGTACGAAAACTGGCATTACGATCAAAAGATTTTTTTTGCTAAACTGTATGTCCAATTGCACTATTTATTTATTTATTTATTTGCCTTCTTTTCAAATTTTTTCATTATATTTTTTCAACTTTCAGAAAATACAAGACCAAGTGCAGATGTTCTACGTCGGAGGCTTCGTCTTCGAAGTCCTCAGGCTGATCTTAGTGGCCGTCATCCTAATGCGGTACGCACACCTCATGCTCAAGATGTACGGAATCTGGGAGTGGATCACGCTGTCGTTGGAAATGATGGGCCACTGTAAGTATTACTTCTTCTTCTTTTTCCTCCTGCTCTGTACAGATCGGCTGGCGTAACTTGGCGGGTCTGAAGCTAGCCGTTTGGTCAATCTTCCATCAGTCATTGGCCATTTACGATCGAACAGCTCACTTCAGACCCGCCAAGTTACGCTAGCCGAACTGTAGGCCTGTCATGAGCGCTGTCTTTGGTTCTGGTTTTGAGTCTGTGTGAGTGCTCAGTACATTATACTGTATGTGTGACGTTTTGACGTAGGATTTATTTAGTCAACACTCACACAAAGGCAAAACCAGAACCAGAAACAGAGCCAGACAGAGCTCATGGTAGGCCACTTTATGTGGGGTCAGCACAACATGTCTTCCTCCTCCATTCTCCTATCAGCCGTCATCTTACATTCACTCCTCTCTCATCCATGTCATCTTTCACACAGTTCATCCATGTTTTCACTGTTAGTAAATAAATGTTAATGACATTCCACACAACAGTATCTAGCCCCAAACTAAGTAGTACTGATATAAATACATTTTTTTTTTAAATACATACTTAGAATGCAATATAACACCCAGACAGAGAACAAACATCTGTGTTCACAACACAAATATTTGTTCTCGGTGGGGATCGAACCCACGACCTACGGCTCAGAAAGCCGAGCCAACTTGAGCTGAGAGGCCAGTCAACAGTGTTTCTATTTTGTTTTTGTAAAACTTATCGTTAAATAATAATAATGTATTTTGTATTTCCTTGTTTCAGTGCTGTACCTGTATTTCCTAAGCGTAATACGAAGTTACTACTTCTTGATGAGGAAAGAAGAAACCGCGAAACGATGGAACGTCTACTCAGACTCCTTAGTTCAGCTGAAATTCAGCAAATAATAACTTGTCCCTATTAGTCCATTTTCTATTTAATAAGGCCTGATATTTTAATCTACGTAATAATTAAGACCTGCGCACATCTAGTCGATGGCGATGGCGATCAGCTGAAGCACTGTCAAATATCGTTGTCATATTTGACAGCTTTTCATGAAATCATCGTCATTGTCATTGTCTACATGTGCGCAGGCCTTTAGCCTGAAAAAAAATTCAGTCCTTGTTTATGACGAGCCTAAAAAAGAAATAGATTTATTTTTATCTGACAAATATAAACTGTAGATTAAAAAAAATAGCCCTTCATTATTTTAACCAATCAGAGGTCTGGAAAAACGAGTCTGGAAAACCCCGCCCTGCATGGCTTAAAACTGCAATGGTTTATAAAACATTCCTCTGACGTAAGCCTAGCGCACATCTAAGCGATCTGTGATGGCGATCAGTCTCAGCATAAGATTTTTGCATACATCCGCCCACACTGCCGTGAACTTTGACAGTGATACACAGATTGCCATCGCAAACGACCTAGATGTGCATCCTCAGAAATAATCTTTTGATGCTAAAACACAGCTATTTTTATCATTTTAACGTAGGCAGTGCTTAGTTGCATACAAGTATTAGTGTTTTAAGTCTAAAAGTAGCTAAATAAGTTATCTATTTATAACATAGTTTATTGATAAGTTATTTTTGTGATAGGTAATAAAGTGCTGATATTTTTTTTTACGAGAGATATTAACTATGCTGAACGGATTCATCTACCTACTTATAACAAATGTATCTAAAATAGTCTCACGGCGATTATGTTAGCGAATACCGGTGCAACTATTTTATTATTAATATAAATAAATAATTATTTTTCTCTAATAAAAATTAAATTTTGTCATACCTAGGTACATAATTATAAATGTTTTATTTACCTGGCATTAATGATGCAAAGTAGAATGCTTATTTCGGTTATAAATAGCTATTGCCCTAGTGTAAAAATGTACTATTAATTTGCAAATACCTACTCATAGGTCACGAAATAGAGGGGACTCTTAAAACATAGTTTATTATAACTTAATCCCAACCTAATTTATAATACAAAATGCTCGATCTACCTACTTCTACTAACCATTTATGTCCCGAGACGCCAATGGAGCTCGAGGGACTTAAATAAGTCTTTCACCCGAGGTAAACACTGTGCTTTTCATTACGAATACAAGGAAAGTAAAAATAAAACTAATTAGACTTTTTAAATTTCTTACCGTTGTAATGGGTTTCTCCTCCTTGCTGAATAAAAAGCTGGAACTTGGTTCAATAACCTCCTTGCAGTTAGAAATACTTTAGAAAGTTGGAACATGGTTGAATAAAATAGAATTTGTTTTTTTTTTATAATTTGACAGCTGTCAGTAGAAAACGATTCTCCCTAGGGCTGAAAGTATTACTTTCAATTAGGACCCTCAGCCCCCTCAGGCAATTTCAGACATACTTTCCGAGCATGAGCAGTGAAAAAGATATTAAAGCGCCTTTTGTTTTGCGCATAGCAATCACGTAAAGTGCCATTGCTCGAATGAAGTCCATAGGATGCCTGAAAAATATTAAAATTACCAGTCCTTAGGTATATCCTAGTCCTATCCTATACAATTATGTTTATTAAATAAACTTTGGATACTTACCATAACAAATCAAAGAACACGTCTGTAAAACATTATATTATTTTAAAAATTCTTATACGCTACGCCTCCGTGTAGGTAAATATAGATACCTGCTAAATTTGGTGATTCAACACAAAAACGAGCGAAGGTTGATGAGATGAATGTAAATAGTCAATAGAACCTACTTATATGTGAAGTCAATGCCAGACACTACGCAAAAAGCTTTAAACTCCTACATAGCGCCACCATATTTATTTATTTATTTATTTATTATAACTGGCTTAACTACTGGCTCCAGCAAATGACTCAGCGCTGGATTGAAGACGACAATATCTAATTATTTGAGAATTTAAATTTTGATCTAGATATAATATAAACAAAATAATTTTGATTGATAGTAAACACAAATAGCGACAGATGCCATGCCGAGATTGAGAAGCAATCTTTACTTATTTAAATGACATTTCCGTGTCGTCCAATGTTGGGTGACAGGTATCATTTCAAACGTGTTTTTGTACCTCTGTGGAGAGCTTAGACATATGTTTAAGAGGGTACAACACAGGCGACTCTCCATACAAACGTAGTCCCCTATTTCCTCCCTGGATAATGCCTCTAGAGTAACCATTTTGTCTCATAAAATCCAGATCTGCTGTAGGTATACGTTTTTCAGAAACTATTGCTTAATTTGGGGCTAGATAGTGTTGTGTGGATTGTCTATAATATTTATTTATTTCATTTTTGTAACGCAAGTGCACGAACGATGCGCGAGCTCCAAGGTCCCGCGCAGAATGACGTAATAGCGGGAAACCGCCCGTGTAGTTTATGTATTTTAGCACCGGTTATCAGCGGCGGTTTGACGCTGCATCTGGCGGTCTTTCTCCCGCCCGTGAACCGCGACGAGAAACCGCGCAGTGTATAAGCAGGAGGTGATATTTTCTTTATCAATAAGTTTCTGAAAAAAAGAAAACATACGAGCACGTATAAAGCAGATCTGGATTTTATGAGACAAAATGGTTACTCTAGAGGCATTATCCAGGGAGGAAATAGGGGACTACGTTTGTATGGAGAGTCGCCTGTGTGATTCCCTCTCAAATTATGACTAGTGCGGTTCAGAAGCGGATTCCCGCGGCGGGAGAACCGCCCGTGTAACCCCTAAGCCTACGCATGCGCAGAGTAATTTAATCAATCTTATCACTGACTGAAATCGAATCTACAATTAAAATCCAATTCATTCAATTCATCTAGTTAATTGAGAGATATGTTTCCTTCTAAACTGACTTGACATAAAAAAGGAGGTTCTCAATTCGGCTGTTTTATAATCGCATAACTTCTTTATATAAGAACCCCATTTCATTTATTCAGCTCAGTTGGTAGTAGCTCTGCCTTCTGCGCCGTAGGTCGTGGGTTCGATCCCCACCGAGAACAAATATTTGTGTGGTGAACACAGATGTTTGTTCACTGTCTGGGTGTTGAATACAATATAAGTGTTACTGGCTGACCCAGCCACGCGTTGCTGTAGCTCAGTAATAATAATACATTGAATCAATTTCTTACTTATCTTTTGTACAATAAAATTAAAATTTTCTAAAAAAAAAATAGATTCAATAAAACGATTCACCAAACTTTAAAAATGTAACAGGTAAAGTATCGAATTGTTGAAATAAAGCACAAACCAACATACACTTTCGAGGGAGGGAAAGGGGGTTCCCCCAGCCAGGGGTAATTTATGTAACCTAAACTCAAAGAGAGCACTCGTGGTCTAGTGGTAGCGGCCCCGCCTTCCGATCCGAAGGTCGTGGGTTCAAATCCAGTCGTGTACCAATGAGTTAACCTCGCGAAAAATTGATGTGTACTCTCAAAACGGTGAAGGAAAACATCGTGGGGAAACCGGCATGCCGTAGAACCTAATGTGTCAAGTGCACGAAAAGAGCTCTGACTTAAATTCCTTTCACCACAGTGGCACTGGTTCGAAATAAATAGTGACAGGATAAGAAGAAAAAGTACCTACCTACATACAGAAGCAAATATTAGCTCTGCTTTCAAGGGTCAAGCGTGTAAAAATACGAACAAGGCCGTATGTACGATAAGCCCGTGTGTGAAAAGATGCAAAACATGCCTGCAGGCCTACCATGAGCTCTGTCTGGCTCTGTCTCTGGTTCTGGTTTTGAGCCTGGGTGAGTGTTGACTAAATAAATCTTACGTCAAAACGTCACACACACAGTATAATGCACTGGTGAGCACTCACACAGACTCAAAACCAGAACCAGAGACAGAGCCAGACAGAGCTCATGGTAGGCCTACTGGTGTAGGCATACCTACGCTATCTCTTTACGACACTATTTGGTTAACATTACGGGTGTATAGATAGATAACTACTCATTATACCAGCGGTGAGCGTTGGTGATTTAGGGAAAAAATAAGCAGAACTTGTAATAAGGGAACCAGATAGCTAGCAGAAATAATACTAATACAATGTTTTTTTGGAAATACATACACAAAATATAATAAAACACCTAGACAGAGAACCAACATTTGCGTTCACCACACAAACAAGTAAAATAAATAAATATTTTAGGCAATCCACTCAACATTATCTAACCCTTTTTTTTTTTTTTTTTTTTTTTTTTTTTTTTTGTACCCAGGAAAACCTTTTATAGGTACCACCGGCCCGGGGGGACCGATGGTTATGTGGGACTCCCCGCCTTGACAAAGGCGGTATACCCTAACTAAAAACCTGGGGTGTTCCGACTTTCCGCTACAGGGAGAAGTCAAGGGATTGCTTGGCGCCTCCTCGACTTCTCTGCGGTTGCCCGTTTGGGCTCGACTCGGGGGGTGTCTGCCACATCCCCTACTCCGCTTAAGGCACCTCGGAACACAGGACGAGGTGCCTTACAGCTCGGGACCTCTCAGGTCAGGTAACAGATCCCCCGATCTGTTACCCGAAGGTCCCCATTTACGGTAACATGCGGCTGGCAAATGCCCGCCGCCTGCGACCTGGTCTCCTGCGGCGCATGGGATCCGAGAGAATATCATCCTCTCGGTCCCTCTCCGCCGCCTCTTTCTCTCGCATCACAAATTCTGCGAATCTCGCCACCGCCGTCCATTTTCTCTCGCACTCAGCCATAGCTCTCAATATGGCCGAGAGCGAGAGATCCACGCCAATTACCGCCACCATCTCCGCACGTGGCACTGCCCAAGCAGGGCACTCGGCGCGGGTGTGCTGCGCCGTGTCTTCCACTGCTCCACAATGGTGGCACACCATCGTCGGCTCCCGCTGTGCCACTTTGCACAGATACCTCCCGAAGCAGCCATGCCCTGAGAGGATCTGCGCCAAGCGGAACGTCGGGGCACCATGGCGACGATCAACCCACTCTTGGAGAATGGGCCGAAAGGCAGCCACTACATCCCGGCTAGCAACCGGTGACTCCATCCTTACTGACCAATGTCTGAAGAGATCTTCACGACTCTGCTGCCTCCAGTGTTTTATCTCTTCAGGCAATGGCCATCCTCCGTCCTTTTTTACCGCATCACTGCACCAGTATACTGACGATAGAACCCTGGCTTCGAGGTCCCACGGAGGTGCGCTAGCCAGCAAGCACGCCGCCTCAAAAGAGACGGTGTGGTACGCCCGAGCCGCCCTTATCGCAATAACTCGCTGCGGGCGTCGCAACAGAGTCCGGTTCGTTGCGTTGAGGGCATCCGCCCATATAGGTGCTCCGTAAAGCGCCTTGGAGCGCACCACACCGGCGTATAGGCGACGGCATGCTACACTCGGACCCCCTATGTTTGGAAGCAAACTCCCTATCACTCCAGCAAAGCCAATGAGCCTGGGTGCCAGTTGCCGGAAGTGCTCTTGGAAACTCCATCGGCCGTCGAGGAGAAGGCCAAGATAACGCAACGTCGGTGCAATGGCGATGGAGGTTCCACCCACCACAACACTTAGTCCCCCTCCTGGATTATTGCGAGGCCCGTGAAAAATGAGGGCCTCGGACTTTTCCAAAGCAACCTCTAGACCAAGTGACTTAATCCTTTGGACTATCCGAGCAACTCCCGCTGTGGCCAAAACAGCCGCCTCTCTTTTATTCCTTCCACGGGCCGTGACGAGAGTGTCATCGGCGTAGCAGACTACGTCGATTCCTTGCAGGTTTTGCCCGCGGAGGACATAGTCGTACCCGATGTTCCACAGGAGCGGTCCAAGAACCGATCCCTGTGGAACACCGCACGACATTCTCCTCTCTTGCCACCGCTGCTGGGCCGGGTAGCTGACACTTCGGTCAGCAAAGTAGCTACCGACACAGTTCTGCAGGTACCGAGGCACACCATGGTACTTGAGAGCTTCTAGTACCGTCTCCCAGGGAAGGGTGTTGAAGGCATTCGCTATATCCAGCGAAACTGCCAACAACACCCCCCCGTCCGAAATCGCCTCCTCCGCAAGCTCCCGCACCCTAGCAACCGCATCCACGGTTGAGCGGCCGTGGCGGAAACCAAACTGCCCGTCACTGAGATTTGGGCCCACGTCAACAAGATGCCGGACGAGACGAGCAGCGAGTACTCGCTCGAATAGTTTGCTTGTCTCACCCAGCAGTACGATGGGGCGGTACGCCGAAGGAGAATCCACCGGGCGCCCATTCTTCTTCAACAGTACTAATTTACCGCGTTTCCAGCACTGCGGAAAGTAGCCCTGTGCTAGGCATGCTGTGAAGAGCACCCTGATCTTCTCTCCAAGCTCCTTGGTTGCGTGTACCAAGACTCGACCCGGCACGCCGTCCAGTCCAGGGGCCGAGTTTTTTGAACGGAGCCGTAACACGGCTACCCCGAACTCAGTTTCGCTCACAGGCAAAACTTCCTCCTCAGCCTGATCGAGCAGTACTGCCCTAGTTGCCATGGGAGGCGGGCACCATGCCTCTCGCTGGGGGAAGAGCTTACACACCACCCGCTCCAGCACATTATCTAACCCTAAATTATGCAGAGCTTGTACTATGGGAACCAGATAATTGATTACTAAGAACAAACATCGAAATATTTGTTCTCAATGGGGACCTACGGCGTAGAAGGCAGAGCTACCTACCAACTGAACCAGTCAAAATATTTAAAAAACGGGTCTTTATCGCACATAACTTGATTAACTGTGGTTACTGATAATTATTTTTAAATTTATAACCAACCGTTTCAGTTGCTTACCAAAAAGTTGGTCCTGGCGTTGCTTAGGTACCTCCATGATTCATGACGGATGTGTGGAGGGACGAGAATGGATAAGATAAGGAATGAGTAATCAGGGGCAGTTTGAAAATAGCGTCAGTAATTGTAGGTATTCCGGCACACGGACATCTAGCCACAACCACAAAACGCCGCCACTGACGTATATTTCCTGTAGTTTTCATACATTTTATATAAATAGATAAATATTCTAGACAATCTACTCAACACTATCTAGGCCCAAACTAAGCCAGAGCTTGTACTATGGGAACCAGATAGCTGATACACTACTTATAATAATTATTTTTTGTAAATACATACTTATAATACAATATAACACCCAGACAGATAACAAACATCTGTGTTCACCACACAAATATTTGTTCTCGGGGGAGATCGAACCCACGGCGCAGAAGCCAGAGCTACTACCGACTGAGCTGAAAGACTAGTCACACACACACAGTATAGCAACGATTTGTAGCGTGTGGCAGTTACCGGCGTCAATCATGTGCGGTGAGTCCATAAGTTCGGCAAGTTTATCATGCGCACTTGATGTGCGGGCAGGTTTTTCCGCAAGTAGGCCGCTGGCGGGCCCTTTTTGCGTGACCCATGACACGTGTTGCTCGAACTTTTTTAGGTTCTACAACACGCCGGTTTCCTCACGATGTTTTCCTTCACCGTTTTGAGAGTACTGGAATAGTGCACATAAATTTTTCGACAGAAAAACTCATTGGTACACGAGTGGATTTGAAACCACGACCTTCGGATCGGAAGGCAGGGCTACTACCACTAGACCACCAGTGCTCTCTGCGGTGAGTCCATATAAAATGTATGAAAACTACAAGAAATAATGCCGGTGGCGGCGTTTTGTGGTTGTGGCCAGTGACCCGTGTGCGGGAACATTTAGATAAATAATAAATATTATAGACAATCCACACAGCACTATCTAGCCCCAAACCAAGCAGAGCTTATACTATGGAAACCAGATGAGCAATAGGTTAGCGTGGTCTTCCCCTCGCATGTCATGCGAAGGGAAGAATGTCATGGAGCAAAGAAGAGTGCTAGATATGAATGTGTACATACAAACAAACAAACAAACAAATACATACATACATAAAATCAAATGAAGGTAGGCAGAGATCACGGATTTCCACTTGCTACGATCCTGACACACCTCTTTCACTTCATTCACTCTCATAACATTCTTCATACATGCTCGTCGGTTTAGGGTACTCCTAACCTGGCCTTTCTCTAAAACGTCTGCAATCTGATTGAGATACATGCGCCTAGGTCTTCCCTTTCCAGCAGTTCCATTCACACTCGCCTGATGCAATTGTTTTGTTAATCACCTTTCATCCATTCTCTCTACATGTCCAAACCATCTTAGCATACCTTTCTCTACTCTCATCACTACGTCTTCTTTCACACCGCATTCCTCTCTTATCACACTGTTTATGAATGTGTATGGATATAAAAGTAGAGGTAGGCCAAAAAAAAGATGGATGGATTGTGTGAAGGGTGACATGAGTAAAAATAAGTTACTACTGCAATGACGGCTAATATTGGAGAGTGGAGAACGAAAACCAGTTGTGCCGACCCCACATGAGGCAAGAAAATGATGATGCAAGAAAATATCTGGTATATATACTTACAAACACCTTATTTTATTTTGTGCCCAAACTGAGCAAGGAACTGGTAGGTACTGAAAGAACCAGATAGCCTTAGATAGCTCGTAACCTGGTAGAATGCAGATATGTTTCTTATAAACAACAGGGTATTACCTATTGAAAGAGCACTGAGGGCTTATTCTGAGTTTTCAATATCATCTAACGTTAGCTCAACGCAAACTGACTTACCGTTAGCGTAGTTGCTAAAGGTTTTCGACCCTAATTTTGTATCGAGAAACGATAAGCGCCCCTGTCGGGATTGTGAAGGGGCCAGCGGAGGGCGAATTTTCATACAAACGTAATACCAAAATCATTACTAGTTTAGACAAATTTTCACTTTATTATTGTAATAACTGTATTTGTATAGTGTTTATCTAAGTTCCTGAACAGTTTTTATTTTAAATTACTTACCTCAAATGAAATAAACACCAATCGCATTTTATACATTTTTTTCATTGCAAAGTGTGATAGGCGTTAATTTCATTTGAGGTAAGTAATTTAAAATAAAAAACTGTTCAGGAACCTAGATAAATACTATACAAATACAATTATTACAATAATATACCTAGTTAAAACGCTTAAATTAGAAATCATTTTGGTAGGTATTACATTTGTATGAAAATTCGCCCTCCGCCGGCCCCTTAAAAACGCAACGCATAACATCATTATCAACCTATTGCAGTCCACTGCTGGACATAGGTATCTCCCATGGCGTACCACTGAGCCCGGTCTTTGGTTCTTCCTATCCAGTTGTTGCCCGCCAGCCCGCCACCCTGCGCAAAGCGTTGTTCCATCTAGTCTGAGGGCGTCCTACACTACGTTTGCCTAAGGTCTCCACTCCAGAACTCGTTTATCCCAGCGATTATCGGTTATTCGGCAAACATGACCGGTTCACTGCCACTTCAGCTTGCTATAGTTCTTTCTTCTTTCTTTACGTATAACATGAGTTCTCGCAATCTCGATAGGGGCGCTCATCGTTCTCTATACAAAATCAGGATCGATAACGTTGTTATAATTCGGCCGTTCAGAGAATGCGTTTGACAGTTTGATCAGTTAGTCACAGTTAGTCACATAGTTAGTACAGCACTACAAATATAAAGCGCTGACATAACCTTGTAATAGCGCAGTATAGATTTAGAAAAATATTGTATAACAAGTTATTTGACACTCAGTTTGGCACAAAATTATAAAATTCATTGATTATTGATGTTGTTTTAATGCTCATCAATTGTTAAAACGGTAAACAACCAGCAAAAATATTTTTATCGTAACTGCAACGCCATTACAAAGTTACGTCGTCAGTTCAATCGCGACGTGTCAGGAACGCATTCTCTGAACGGCCGAACTATAACGGTAAATCATAATTGTGGTGAGCTACAATTGACAGAAATACCAGCGCATAGCTTCCTCACAGTAGCTAGGCATTATGCTGAGTCAGGGCCCTTTTGCTGCTGTAGCACACAGAAACACGGCGCACTTCTCCAGTATCGATGTATTTACTCGTATATCTTTCTTCTTGTAGTGTCCTTGCTTTTTACTGGTTTATATGTGTTTATTTAGTTAATAAATAATTGTCTATGTCTAAGCGATGTTGAAAACTCAGAATCAGCCTTAAGACAATTTATCAGTGATATTTTTGTTACAACATATTGACATTTAATATTGATAACATTTAACACTGATATCTTTAGTAGTTATGTAATTTTTTTTTAATTCGGTATTTACTAAAAAATATGACACAGTAATAATCGCTCAATAAAAAACGCATTCAGCACTTTTACAAAAATTTATTGTAACTTGTAAATTTTTGCGGCATGCAGATGATTTTGCAAATAATTGCAAAGTACATAGAAGTTTGTAGAAGTAGTAGGTACTAGTGTGTGCGTGACCTACGAGGCAATGCTTTGTTATAGGCGATGGTTACCACTTAACATCAGGTGGGCTATATGCTTGTTCCATCAGCAAGTTGCATAAAAAAAAGTTTTTATTATGCACATCTTGTATAAGAACTTTTTTTTATACAAATGCAAGTCTTAGTTTTAGGTACTCGATTAGTTTGAACAATTCGTTTCGCCTACGCGTCTCTCTCTTTTTTTATGGAGAAAAGATGTGACAACAACAAAACGTTACTTAAAAACCTGGTAAAAACGATTGAAACGAGTTGCTGTCTCATCATTTCTCCATAGCAAAGAAAGAGGTTGGTAAGGCGATGGTTACGGCTTAACATCAGGTGGGCCATATGCTTGTTCCATCAGCTAGTGGTATAAAAAAAACACGTACGCGAAACGAATTGTTCTAACTGATCGAGTAAATAGTTATAAAGAAAAAAAACTCAGTCTACGGGTACTGACTGATGTGTTCGCAGTGAGCCTGTCACTTGTAATACAGGTTCTTACGAACCTAAATCAGGTACCAGTCACAATGCCATAATAGTCTAGCAACATTTAAAGGGCCAGCGGAGGGAACATTTTCATACAAACGTAATACTAAAATGATTACTAATTTAGGCAGATTTTTACTATAGTATTGTAATGTGATTGGTGTTAATTTCATTTGAGGTAAGTATTTTAAAATAAAAACTGTTCAGGAACCTAGATAAATACTATAAGAATACAGTTATTACAATAATATAGTGAAAATCTGCCTAAACTAGTAATAATTTTGGTATTACGTTTGTATGAAAATTCGCCCTCCGCCGGCCTCTTAAGAACTTGTTTCTTAGACCTAAGCATTAGATACTGTGAATTAATATCTAGTAATTTTTGCAGTAGGCCTACCATGAGCTCTGTCTAGATCTGTCTCTGGTTCTGGTTTTGTGCCTGTGCATGTGAGTGTTGACTTAATAAATCCCACGTCAAAACGTCACACATACAGTATAATGCACTGGTGAGCACTCACACAGACTCAAAAGCAGAGCCAGAGACAGAGCCAGACAGAGCTCGTGGTACAGTACTCTTTAATTCTAGGCGTACGAATATAATAACTATGTAATATAATAACTAACTTTCATAATTCTTTATTGCACACAGAGACATTTACAAATAAGTGATAACACAGGACATGTACATAGGCGAGCTTAACCCTAATAAGAGTTTTTAATAGGACAACATGGATCAGTCCGGAAATCTAGGAAATTCCAGGGAAATCTTAGAATAGAATTGCTGCATTATTTTTATGAGAGAAAATCATATTGTTTTTAAATTTAAATAGGTACCTATAGTTTATTTGTTGATCAAGCACAAGGTGCATAAAAAAATGAGCCATGTTGATAAAAACAAGCATAAGGGAACCCTGTTGGCCTACCACAAGCTCTCTCTCTGACTCTGGTTTTGGTATCTGGGTGTGTTTACCAGTGTATACTGTGTGTGTGACGTTTTGACGTAGGATTTATTAAGCCAACACTCACACAGACTCAAAACCCAGAGCCAGAGCTTGTGGTACGCCTTCTGATGTCAAGTGGCAACCATCGCCTAGCTAGAGCAAGGCATAGCTTCAAGCTTGTGCTTGAGTTATCCGTAATGAAACGAACCCCACCTTTATAGGTGAGGTGACTGACTGACCTGGCTTCCGTAGCTTAGAATGGGTGCGGTGTGTGAACTGCCCTTGGCCTATTTTTACCCGATGATGTCGAAGCAAAACAGAGGGTTTTAATTTTGGCTGCTATGTATGTAAATCGAAGAGGGAAAATGCTTGGACATCTTCTACGACATGACATAATTGAAGGAAAACGGGGAAGAGGAAGGCCAAGAAAAAGTTACGTGAGCCAGATAAAGGAAAGGTCGCTGTCAGACCCCTGTTTAATAAAGCTGACAATTCGACATAAATGTCAAAAAGCGACAAAATTGTGGAATTGTCGCGCTTTTGTGACATATTTGTCATTTTTAGGGTTCCGTAGCCAAATGGCAAAAACGGAACCCTTATAGATTCGTCATGTCTGTCTGTCTGTCTGTCTGTCTGTCTGTCCGGCCGAGTCACAGCCATTTTTCTCCGAAACCATAAAAGCTAGACTGATGAAACTTGGTGAGTAGATGTATTCTGTGAACCGCATTTAGGTTTTTACACAAAAATAGAAAAAAAACTATAAATTTTGGGGGTCCCCATACTTGAAACTGAAACTCAAAAATTTTTTTTTCATCGAACCCATACGTGTGGGGTATCTATGGGTAGGTCTTCAAAAATGATGTTGAGGTTTCTAATATAGTTTTTTTCTAAACTGAATAGTTTGCGCGAGAGACACTTCCAAAGTGGAAAAAAGTTGGTCCCCCCCCCCTCTAACTTCTAAAATAAGAGAATAATAAATCCAAAAAAAATATATGTTGTACATTACTATGCAAACTTCTAACGATATTTGGTTTGAACGAGATCTACTCAGTAGTTTTTTTTATACGTCATAAATCGTAAACCGCAATTTACCTTTCGACGAACTACAAAAACCTTTATATTATGTTAATTGATGCTACGGAACCCTTCATGGGCGAGTCCGACTCGCACTTGGCTGCTTTTTTTATTAATAACCTAAGCGCGACAATTCCACAATTTTGTCGCTTTGTGACATATATGTTGAATTGTCAGCTTTATTAAACAGAGCCCAGTAGGCCTAAGATGACCGCCACGAGAGTCGATTTATCTCGTCAAAAGTAGAGATAGGTATGTCTATATCTCTACACGAGCTAAGATGACCGCCTAAATATGTCGTCATCATCTGTCAAATGAAGACTTACTCGGAATTCGAATTTTGATTTTTGAATTTTGTCGTCAAATGGTAAGATGACCGCCATATTTTCTCGTCTTTTGACGTTTCTGCGCGGGAAATTTTCTCGTCGACAGTTTTTGATAACGAGATAAGTCTTCCGCTTGTCTTTTAGATTTTGTTTTGCTAACTTTTCAAAGGATGGCGATAACTTACTATAATCATCTTATTGCGATGTACGCCGAGATGTTTCAGTGCCTCTGGAGGTTATCAAAACCCTGGGAATTCTACCTCATCAAACGTCTAAAGCCCGATTTAGAGCCTAAAACTAGTACGGGCCTATCTTGCTGCGGGCGGTGCATTCGAAGGTGAGTACCTAGTTCATTTGAGGTTAACTACCCATAGATTTCTATGTGTTATCCTGCTTAAAATGTTATTGTAAAGGTCTAAAATTAATAATAACAAATTAGGTTAGTGTGAGTCAACACTTCTCATACATTTACCCGATTCACTCAATGTTTCAATAGTGAAGACGTGTCATTGGATCTCAGTTTACCAACTACGAACTACTACACTACGAATTTATGCAAAGTACAAACTGAGTATAGTTACCTACCTATCTAATACTTTAGTAAAAATATTTTAATAACAGGGTGACATTGGACGAAAATGCACGAGTCGAAAATGAAGAAGTTATCAACGGAGATTTGGCTGCTGAGGACCCATCACCTGCGGGTCTGCTTCGGCAAGGCCAAAGACGCGCAGAACTTCTACGTTATGTTAATGAATAGAATATTACAAAAGCCTTAAAAATATTTATACCTTATCAACCATAAGCACCTACAAAGAATGCCCTCTTCATTAGTTCAACATTATTTATGTAAAAAGACAGTTTTCTGTGTGTAAATAAATTTATTTGTCATAAATTAAAATAGGTATATTTACAAGTTATGCAAATACCTATGTAAGGTGGAATGTTTGGTTTGTGGATGGCCCGTGGAATCTGAAAAGAAACAAATACATTAATATACGAACATGCTCATAAAGGTATTTCTGTATTCTCTATCCTGCATCCTGCAATCATTCCTATAATGCAAACTGCTTAGTCTACGCACATAAATACAGTAGTTCTATGAGTTAGTTTAGTTAGATACGGCTCAATGGACACTGAAAACAAAACTCGGTAGTTATGTACTACGGAGTATATTAAAGTAACTAATACTTACATATCGAGGGTTTTAACACTGCACCCTCGATATATATATTTTTTTACCTATTTTAAAAATCCTCATTGATAAATAGCAACAGGTCAAAACAGGTATGGTTGCTATCAAAACGTACAATTTTCCACTGTCCACCGTCCTACCTAGGCTCAACTCGTCGGTCTTGAGGCGGTTCCACCCCGCGCTGTTATTTGTTGGACACTTTGCAGTGAGCTATAATCACCTGCCGCAAATTCATAGTGCTCGGACATATCATACCGGCAAAGAAACTCTATTTGGATTCTGTTACTTCTAACCCTTAAATATTAATATGTACCGATTTTGAGAATACAATGAATCTATTTTGCTAGTGCTATCGGTTTTTAACAATAAATAGGGGTACACTAGGTATTTACTTACATTTTCATTCCGTTTGCTTCCCTATTATTTTATTTTAGTTTTGGCGGGGTTTTTTTTTTAGTCACAGGTATCAAATTGAATGAACGAAACCATTAAAAAATAAAAATACAATGGTAGATTATGGTAGAATATGGAAGAAATGATCACTGGTTTGTCTTCACGACATAGGCGAGTCGTCGACGACAGCTGTCTCTCTCGTGATGCTCATCTTACCGTAATCGACAAACGAATCGATGTCGACAAAATTTTCTCTTCTCGCGAAGACATATGTCACGTTGGTCATCTTAGGCCTACAGGTCGTATAATGAAGTCAAGGAGGCCGCATTCGAAAGACTTAATTGAAGAAAATTGCATCAAAACACCGACATGAGCTAAGCTCTTAAATTAAGGAGAAAAAGAAGAGTATGTTTGTTCATCCGTTCCATAATAACTTGTAAACTGCTTATCAGATTTTGACAAATGTGGTATCGATGGAAGCGTCCGGATTGTCCACTGCTGGAAAGCTATGAGTACAAACAAATAGATTTTACTCAAAATACATTTTACAATTAAAAACAAAACATAAATATAAGTATTTTATCAGCTATCTTATTCCGCTATTACACGCTCTGCTTAGTTTGGGGCTAGATAGTGTAGTGTGGATTATCTTTAATATTTATTTATTTATTTAAAACAACACACCGCACAGTTTGACAAAATTTTATATTCATATTATCACGTAACTTGTCTTTATGTCAGTTTTATAAACAACGAGCTGATGGAACAAGTAAATGACCTACCTAATGTTAAGTGGTGACCATTGCGTAAAACAAATGAGGAGTGACCGAACAAAACATGATAATTCCACTTTTTGTAAAAAAAAAGTTAGCAATGACATCCGACAGAATACCTTAGATTGTTGGTGTGGTTCAAATCGTGCTTATTCCTGCAGTAAAAAGCCTCTAAAGTTGAAAGTTTGATGCAAATCATGATATTTTCATTGAAAAAAAAAACCATGCTTAATAAGTTTTTACAGTTATTTATTCATTAGAACCCATATTTTCTTTAATTGTGCAAAGGCAAAAGTAGTTGCCGGTTTTTGACCTTTTGTGAAAAGACATCATGGAATTATCATGTTTTGTTCGGTCACTCCTCAAATAATATTATATAAATAAATAAATAAATATTGTAGTCAATCCACCCAACATTATTTAGCCCCAAACAGAGCTTGCACTATGGTAACCAGATAGTAAAATACTTATACCTAAACATTTTTTGTAAATACATACATTCTTAGAATACAATACAACATCTGTGTTCACCACACAATTATAATATAACATAGCATTTTGTGAAACAGACTATAGTTACTACGCAGGGTCTTTTTTGTTATCTCAAAGGGATTAGAGCAAACCAATTATTACCGCAACTAAACGATTGTGGTATACAACACTGGCATACCACTGGATAGTACCCACAATAAAGTAACCTGTTTTATTTTTGTGCTCCAACCCAACAGTCCGTTTTCAATCCTCCATCAGTGGCATCAGTCTTCGAAAGAGAGGAGTGAACGACGCTTGTGTGCCATTCTGATATCTATTCTTATCTGAAGTGAGTTTAGACATTAATTTTCCTCTATTTTCTACACACAGCCTTGTAAAATCACTGTAATTTTTTTTGGGTCAAATATTTTTGAGATTTGCGTTAGTTTGAGAATGTCGTCATTACGTGTTTGGTGTTCAAGGTCTCGCGACTTGGAGACGCTCGTCGTAAAACAAAATTAGCATAGCTGAATTTAAAACTTGGATTTTGAACGTAATACATCGATTATTCTTCTTTTTATCGTTTCACTGGTAACAATGTGGTGAAAGGATTTTAAATGCCTCAAAGAGGTTCCCGAGCACTTAGCATTATGTTTTAGGTTCTACGACATGCCGGTTTCCTCACGTTGTTTTCCTTCACCGTTTGAGATCGATTAATAATTTTTGAAGAAGTTTTATATTTTAAGACGGCGATGTGGCTTGTAAATATAATTCATACCTACCTACTTCTTGGGTCTAGGTTTAAATTTCGTGGGCTATTTATGTTGGTTAGCATCATCGTGAGAAAACGAATATCATACTTTACTGCTGTGAAATGTGGTTTGCCAAATATAATATTTAGACGTAAGTACCTCTACCTCCTTATACATTTTCAATAGACCTTGAGCTGGTACTCGATATTTATTTACGTTTTCTTTTGTATACGTAAACGCTGTGACAGAAATGTGTCAAGGTCTAAGAGGTGTAAAATCATTCTTGCAAGGAGTGTAACAATCATAATACTCTAATGAAACAAAACAATATTTTATCTCTAAAAAATAATCGCAGTGCCTCTTTATGCATATGGGTTGAAATATATATATTGTTATTTAACCTATTTTGTCCCACTGACTGCTGGGCAAAGGTCTCCCTCGAATACCACTTATCTCTCTCTCGAGTAAAATAATATGGGCAGTAGGTTGAGGCAATAAGGCCTCCTTTTTTCGGCTGGCCTCGAAAGATATACTTATAGAATATTTTGAACACAATAATTTAGCTCGCAGCTCATTATCGGCTCTGGTATAGCTGAGCTGAACAAATATTTGGGTAGTGAACATAAATGTTGATTCTCTGTCTGGGTCATTTTTTATGCTAAGTACGTACGCATTTATATACAAAATAAGTATATAGGGGAGGTCCGGGATGAATACTGCACTGGGATTTGTGCCTCGTTTGCTAAAAACACAACTTCCCGAAACCACAACAGTAATTTGTAACGTCAATTGCAAATTATTATTTTTTTGATACTGAAATAAAAAAAAATGCTGTTGAAAAAAGTCAACAACATTTACAAAAGAATATACATTATTAACAAAAACTATTATCATGAAACATTATTTGAATAAAACTAAAACCAGAAACAATCGATCAGATATTATACTAACAAATAGGAAGGCTACGTCGCCACACACCTCACTATTGTCTGCATGGTAGCGATGTAAAATCGTCAGACGTATATTAAAATAAAAGCAGCCAAGTGCGAGTCGGACTCGCCCATGAAGGGTTCCGTAGCAACAAGTAACTTATTATATAAGTTTTTGTAGTTCGTCGAAAGGTAAATTGCGGTTTACGATTTAGGACGTATAAAAAAAAACTACTGAATAGATCTCGTTCAAACCAAATATAGTTGGAAGTTTGCATAGTAATGTACAACATATGTCTTTTTTAGTTTTATCAAACTCTTATTTTAGAAGTTAGAGGGGGGGACCAACTTTTTTCCACTTTGGAAGTGTCTCTCGCGCAAACTATTCAGTTTAGAAAAAAACGATATTAGAAACATCAACATCATTTTTAAAGACCTATCCATAGATACCCCACACGAATGGGTTCGATGAAAAAAAAATTTTTGAGTCTCAGTTTCAAGTATGGGGACCCCCAAAATTTATAGTTTTTTTTCTATTTTTGTGTAAAAACCTTAATGCGGTTCACAGAATACATCTACTCACCAAGTTTCATCAGTCTAGCTCTTATGGTTTCGGAGAAAAATGGCTGTGACACGGCTGGACAGACAGACAGACAGACAGACATGACGAATCTATAAGGGTTCCGTTTTTGCCATTTGGCTACGAAACCTTAAAAATATAATCACCAGCATGTAGTCCATTCGAAAAAGAAAGAAAGAAAGCATTATATTGACCCTAGCATAAATACACACAAGAATACCTACCTTTCTACTTAAATAAAACACAAAATGAGAACAGAAAAAGAAAATAATCATTAGAGACAGCTGTCATACAATATCTTATACCTTTAAACGAGAAAATCTTGTGTATATCTTGGTGTATATATATATATTCAGGATCTCGGAAACGGCACCAACGATTTTGATGAAATTAAGTATACAGGGGTATTCGGGGGCGATAAATCGATCTAGCTAGGATTTATTTTCAGAAAATGACGAGAAATGGTTTTTTGCAATAGTCTAACATTGGCGATTGTGAGCAACTAACTGCAAGCTATTCCAGCAGATGGCGTTGTTAAGTAAAAATAAGCCACGAAAGATTATGACTCTTCCTGACATCTATTGGCAATTTTTTTTTTTTTTTTTAATAATACGATTTACAAAAAAATAAAATCCCGAGCGAAGCTCGGTCATACCGGCTCGTTACATTTAAATAGTTAACAATATTATAGGTCAATTAGGCCCCAGTTCAGTATTTATTGAACTGTGTAAAAAACACTCATATCTTTACCCCGCAGATAGTATTGCAGAATAGACGTATTTCCCTTGTGCGTGCTATTTTCTCCCCTAAGATGAACGCAGAATACATTCAAAGTTTCAGACTGTTGTAACTTTATCAATTCTTTAAAAAAAATACTTATTTACGCTAGTTTTTATATACTGATGGATCAAGCTCCTAGCCCACTGGATGTTAAGTGGTAACCATCGCAGACAATTAAAATACACATTTCAAAAAATAAACTCAAAAACAAATGTACCGATTCCCTTCTACATTATCCTTGGGTTATATTTCGCACAGATGTAATTTAGAAAATAGGAGATGTAAATGTGAAGTCAATTCCTTTGAATTTATCACCCGTATGAAACTGGGGCTGATCGCTAGTTTAATAATATGTAACCAACACCGGTACCTACGTTGCAAAATAAATATGATGCTTGTTTGAGCTATTTTTACAAGCGCAGCGTTCTTTGTATACTAACACATAGTAATGTCTAGTATTTGTTTTATTTATACAATTACATACATACATAAAATCATGCCTCATTCCCATGGGGGCAGGCAAAGATCACGGATTTCCACTTGCTACGATCCTGACACACCTCTTTCGCTTCATTCACTCTCATAACATTCTTCATACATGCTTGTCGGTTTCGGGTACTCCTAACCTGGCCTTTCTCTAAAACGTCTGCGATCTGTTTTATTTATACTAACTAATAACAGGACTAAGCTCGCCTTTGTACATATCCTCTATTTCTGTTCTTTTCCTATGTTTGTATTGTGTGCAATTAAGAATTAATATAACTAGGTATACAATGTGTTTAATCGACTGGCTTCTCAGCTCAGTTGTTAGTAGCTATGCCTTCTGCGCCGTAGGTCGTGGGTTCAATCCCCACCGAAAACAAATATTACTGTCGTGAAAGCAGATTTTTGTTTTCTGTCTGGGTGTTATATTGTATTATAAGTGTGTATTTACAAAATAAAAATTTATATAAGTATTATATCAATAAAATCTATGCTTAATTAAATTTAAGGATACTTTTTAAAAAGTTAGCTTGTGTGGTTTCAAAGTTATTTGGAGCTAACTAAGTGACCCTTTACTTTTGGGGGCGAGTGTATTTTTAGATTCGCTAAAGAGCAAATAACCGGTTTAATATTCAGTTTTCGTTTATTTACTCATTTAAACAATAAAAAATCGTACTCGAATATATTAAAATACTATGGCATCGTATTATAATATATTAGAACACAATAAAAATACCTATTAGGTAGTTGTACAGTCGCGGTATGAAAATGTTCATCACCTTAGAGTCGGTTTTCGCTTGCACCAGTGCGTGCCTTGATCATGAACACATTTTTGACATAATTTGTGACGTTAACTTATCGGTGTTTTCTGCCTATTCTGTTTCAAAAGGTAGTATGTGATCGTGATACGTCGAACAAATCAAGTTGAAAATCGACGAACATTTTCATTCCGCCACTATACATCTAATATTTTTACCTACTTGAAAATTTAGACTTGAACGACTGTTAAATTTTTAAATTGTCGATTAGCAATCCGTCAAACCAGCCCTAAACCATATTGCAGGGCAATATATATTTGCCTATATGGTACTACCGGTTTGGCTATGGCGTTAACCTTGGGATATTTTGGAGTTGTAGGTACCTATTATAGCGTCGACAGCTATTGTCATCGCACGCAGAATACAGAACTACTAAGCTCGGAGGTCAGTTGAATAGGTACAACTCAGAATATAATTTGATAACTATATGTATAGGTAATGATTTTAATATCTGGAAGAGATCGCTCTTAGCGATAGTCTGCCTAAAAAAAATTGTAACATTTTTTTAAATGTCTGGTATTTTTTTTATTTATTAAGTTGCACCAACATGCTAAATGTCACTTCAATATAGGAGCAAACGACATTTTAATAATTATTAATTTTATTATCTGGTGCACAATAAGGTATTAATCTATCTATCTATCTATTGAATAGTGTTTTTTTTTAATAATTCTAGCTCATATAGTGAAGTCATGAGACATCGCATTTAGGTTCATCATATTTTAGCTTAATAAACATGCGTGTACTCGTATTTAAGTTAACATTTACGCGTTTTTACCGCTGGTGAATCGGGCCGATGCATGGTTCGCTCCTCTGTCTTGCCGGTCGCATACCGCATGAGGTGACTAGCAGTTGTGCGTAAGCGGTTCCCGTAGCCTGTAATCCTGTAAAGAAAGTTAATTGATTCTACTATGAACGCTGGCATTGTTTAGATGCCATAAAAGTTAGTAATGTCGGTGTGGATCTATAAATCTGCCAATATCAAAATTTCCCGGAGAAAAGGTTCGTCCAGCAGTGGGATTACATATTTATTTATTTATTTGTTTGTTTTTTTGGAAGACCATAAGCTGACGATGATCTAATAAATAATCAAACAACATTGTTCTAAATTCATAGGCCCAGTTTGTCATTTGAATGGCGAGTTCTATTTGTTACACACTCATGAACACAATTAAAGAACCCCATTAAAATTCTCACTATGATGTCATCAGCTGATCCAACAAGGGGTCAACTCACGACCTCTATTTGTGGGGGTGTATGTACCAACGGAATGTATAACTAAAATAATCCTAAGTATGTTTTACGAACATTTAGTTCTTGCCGTAGGTTCGATCCCCACCGAGATTAAATATTTTTATGTGATTGTAAACACAGATATTTGTTCTCTGTCTG
This sequence comes from Thera obeliscata, assembly GCA_947578465.1. NCBI lineage: Eukaryota > Metazoa > Arthropoda > Insecta > Lepidoptera > Geometridae > Thera > Thera obeliscata. Next base: position 24,671,795 of record OX387914.1, read on the forward strand.
GGTTTTATATTGTATTCTATACAAACAAAAATATATACATATAAGCTAAAAATGGCAAATCCTTTATCCGCACTTGGTATGCGGACTGGTTTCCGCAAGTAGGTTAGTGGCGGGCCCTTTTTGCGTGACGCTTGACGCGTATTGTTGGAATGTTTTTAGGTTCTATGATTATAATAAGTTATCTGGTTCCCACCAACCGACAACCGTTGGGGAATAAAGGTTCTCGAATGGCGACTAAGAACCGGAAGACGAAGCGTAGGGCGCCCACCCACCAGATGGACCGACGACATTTTTAAGATCGCGGGAAGTCGATGGATGGAAAGGGCTCAGAATCGTTCTTCCTGGAAATGTGTAGGGGAGCCCTTTGTCCAGCAGTGGACTTCTTCAGGCTGATAATGATGATGATGATCTGGTTCCCATAGTAAGTATTGCTTTGCTTAATTTGGGGCTAGAACGTGTTGTTTGGATTGTCCACAATAATATTTATTTATGCTCAAGGGAACGTTAATCAGGTCAACAAATTACGGCTCTTTTTTACGACTCTGCCAATTGGGAGTGGATCGCATGAGTCACAAAAAGGTTATTATTTTGGTGTTTGTTGTAATTTCTTCCTGTAATATTATCTGTAAGTAGAAAACGAATTTCATTATATTTTTTTCAAGGCCATTCATTGTTCTTTTAAAATGTAGTTTTAATTTTATTCACATGATGTTTTGTAAAATTAGTTTTTGTAAATAGTGTTAGAATTTGTTGTAAAAAATAAATTATATGCGAAAAAATTTATAGGCTACATGTAGCCTAATAAAATTATTCCTCGATTTGGCTGACTTCAATTTGACCTCAATCAATAAAAGTCTTCAATGATTTTTGGACAGCTCTCTCTCTCTCTTTTATAATACGTTACGTAGAAACGATCAAAACCAGTTGTGTTCTCATCATGTAAAATAAATAATCGAGAAAAAAAAACGTCTAAAAATTAAGATATTTTTACACTATTCTGACCGAATTTTTCACACGATCGCGGTCAATGCTACTCTACACGTGTTTCCGAGATGCTAATCTGGTAGAATCTTAGGGTGTGTCTCTCACGAGGAACACGGAGTGGAAAGGAATGGACCGTGGCTAATCACTTTGTCGTGTCTGGTTCTTTCAAATCAGTATGGTGTGGTGAAAAGATGTCAAATGCGCCTCAGAGACCAATGAGTTGTACCATTGATGGTACAAACTATCTTATACCTTTAAACGAGAAAATCTTGTATATATATACATATATTATATTTAGGATCTCGGAAACTGAGCCAACGATTTTCATGAAATTAAGTATACAGGGGTTTTCGGGGACGATAAAACGATCTAGCAAGGATTCATTTTTAGAAAATGTCCTCCTAATCTTAAAGTAAATAATCAACTTTATCATAAAATCATAACTCCTAGCGCCATCTGTTGATTAAGTCATGAGTTAGTGGGACAGAGAACGCCATCTATTGACGAGTAGTGGAGTTTATTATTATGTCGGTAAGATCGAAAAATATTAATATTTAATCAGTATGTAAGTAATTCGTATTTAAATATAAATACCAAAAAAAATACCGAGGGAAGCTCGGGCACCAACTGCTAGTGAATGATAAAATAAAAACTGTTCTACAATATATTTATTGAATTAATTAGAACGGGATACAATATTCCAATTACACTAATTAACAAATTATTGAAGACTAGGTGCAACTAATTACAATAAAACAATACTACAAACACAAATTAAATAATTAAGTAAAAATAATGATAAAAAAATCTAAATTACATTAATAAACACAAATTCACAATTCACATGTCACATTCACAATTTAGACTGGCTGCTAATATCAATATCTAGAAAAAACTCCAGCTTATGTCCAAATCTCGTTCGTAGTCTAGAATCGCATAGTATTTTTTTCAAGGAAACGGGATAAAATAATAATATTTCATGGTCGTGCTTTTTGTTCAACAATTCGATGATGATGACGTCATTTTATGGTCCCAAACAAGGTCAGTCACTACGGCGCGCCAGCCAGCCGCCCATTAGGGTCACCACTAAAGATGGGCGTTTAAACGTATTTTGATATAAAACTAACGAAACAAAAAGAAAAAGACTTTTTAGTTAAACAGATAAACAAAGTTGTTATGACAACTACTTTTCGTTTAGTACTTTTCAATTATCTTTTGAAATTAAAACTTATTTCTATTATCGTAAGCAAATTCAAATTCAAATTCAAATTCTTTATTGCACTTATGTTGTATAAAGGTGTTACAGTAGGTAATTTAAGTTTCAAACATAAACCCTGTTAGGGCACCGCAACTTATTTCCCCGCTTTGGAGGCGCTATCATATACTTACATATATCTATACATTTTAAACTTAGTAGGAACTATGTATTATTTTAAACTTATAAACTATATTATTCTGTACTTAGATACTAAGCTACAGCATCGAGACGACGACACCGAAGAGATGTAAATTTATATCCATGGTTACAAACAAATAGGTAATTTTAATTTTCATTGAAAAACTCATCCAACGTATAGAAACAGTTTTCAGATAAGTAGGTTTTTAAAATTTTCTTATATTTTATGCAGCAGTTTTCATTTTTTATTTCAGGAGGGAGTTTATTATATATTTTTACACACATCCCATATGGTCCGGAATGAATAATTTTCATCGTTGAGTCAGGCCGGGCTAGTCTAGTTTTTGGTCTTAAGTTTTGAGGTCGAGAGTATTGTGGGAAAAGATTTATATTATTTTTTACAAAAATACATACTTCGTAAATATAAATACAAGTAACAGTCAAAATTTTTAGTTTTATAAAATGATTTTTACAACTTTCCATTGTTTCAATGTTTTGGATTATTCTTAGGCATCTTTTCTGTAATATAAATAATTTGATGGAGTCTGTGCTATTTCCCCAAAGTACTATTCCATACGTAAGCCAAGCATGTGCATATGCATAATATGCACAAGTGGCGGTGCAAGCTGGTCTCACATTCAAAAAGTTCAAAAATATGATGAACGACAGTTTAAAAACATATTGGTATTAGTTAAAAAGCTGTTAAATAAATTGGCACATGCACAGAAGTATTAAAATCGAGTTTAGGAAATAATAAAATCTTTGGCTCATTTAATTTTATTAAATTAAATGTATTCTAACAAACTAACAAACTCTGTATACAAGTTTGTAAAATACACAGATGCTTAAAAAAACATGAAAACATTTATTTCATACACAAGTTACTAAGCAAAGTAAAACCCTACTAATGAAAAATAATTTCATTTCTTATGAATCATAGTTTTACTGCCTTCATTGATGATGTTTATTTTGTTTTGTGATCGCTTATGATTTTATATTTTAAATACGATGAATTAATTGTTATGTTTTATTTACGTAATAAATTAATTTAATTTAATTTAATACCAACATAAAAAAACTTTTAGTCAACATATTTTTATTTTGGCAGCCCTACCAAACGCTTGAGTGGCGCTCCCATACTGATCCCACTTTTATATCGTCGGAATGGTTTATTTATAACGAACAGAACTACAAAGAACGAAATGAATAGTACCTACCCGAACTACGAACCATTCTCCTTTCAAAATCTACGGATAAATGTATACACTTCAAGTATCTCGTAAACATTCATCAAAAAAGACCGCATAGTTTGGTTTTTAAATCAAAATAACTGGTTTAAAAAGATATTAATAGTGATAAAACATGAATATACTTAATTACGTTAAAGTTTGTTCTAGCCGACCCGTAGGCCTACCACAAGCTCTGTCTGGCTCTGCGTTCGAGTCTGTGTGAGTGTTGACTAAATAAGTCTTAAGTCGTAACGACACACACACTACATTGTTGAGCACTCGCACAGACTCAAAGCTAGAGCCAGAGACAGAGCTAGACAGAGCTTGTGGTAGGCATTCTGTTTTAAAATAGCTAGACGGAATGACGCAATAGAACCGTTTTATGATAAACTTAATTGATACAGCCCACAGAATTCTAAAGTGTAGTTTTATATCTGTATTCAGTGATCTATAAATCACAAAACATTGTATACAATACAACATATATTATTATTATTATCATCATCATCATCAGCCTGAAGAAGTCCACTGCTGGACTTAGGCCTCCCCAACACATTTCCAGGAAAACGATTCTGAGCTCTTTCCATCCATCGACTTCCCGCGACCTTATCAATGTCGTTGATCCATCTGGTGGGTGGGCGCCCTACTTTTCGTCTTCCGGTTCGTGGTGGCCATTCGAGAACCTTTATTCCCCAACTTTATTATTATTCATTTATTTCAGGCAACATAGTACATAGCAGCATTGCTGTGTTTCGATTTGAAGGGTGTGGGTGCCGGTGAAATTACTGGCACGTGAGGTTGAACATCTGTAAGCCTGAAGTTGATAGACGCAGGGAATTGCATCGTAGGGCACGTTCCTGACGTGCGTGACCTACGAGGCAATGCTTTGATATAGGCGATGGTTACCACTTAACATCAGGTGGGCCATATGCTTGTTCCATCAACTAGATGTATATAAAAGATTAATACCGACACTCAAACCGAAACACAGCAATGCTTCTTCACATAATCAGTCACGAGCTCAATTTGCATAGTATGGTACTAAGCAATTTTGTTTTCTTTTCCAGACTCATCATGGGATCCTTTGAGTTCGACAAGTGTTGTTTCTGCGTGGATCTGAAGACAGGATGCTTCATCATCGCATACCTATCCTTGGTAAGAGACCGTTCTTTAAACTGAGCTAGTAAATAAAAATCTAGTAAATAAGTTCGAAGATTCCAGCAACACGGCTTTGATTGCGATTGAGTGATCGCTGATTTCACGTTCCATTTTCAAATTTTTCCATCGAGATATAAGTACTACGTACTAGAGAAGACACCGTAAATTCCTACTTTGTCTCGTTCAACTGCGGCGATCGCGCCGCACCTCACTCAGTCGCCTCAGTCGCTCTCTCTCGAAAACGCGTAAGTGCCGTGATTTACATGGCGCTTAAGACCTTTTTGCCGAGAACAAATTAAGAAGAATAGGACAATTCATTTATTTGACGTAGCTTCTCTAGTACGTAGTACTTATATCTCGATGAATTTTTCAAACAAAAATTGATAACTCACATCAATTTACGCGATCGTTTGAGTGATTTGTGTTGCTGGAATCGACGCCCTGTACCCGAAGTCAGAGTTTTGCTAACACATTTCGTCGTTTTGTTGTTTTCGTTTCGCCTATTTGTCTCTCTCTATTGTATAGAGAAAAGATGAGACAACATCAATGCTTTATGCAGAAACCTGTTATAAACGATCGAAACGAGTTGCTGTCTCATCATTTCTCCATACAAAAGAACGAGACGCGTAGGCGAATGTTCAAACTGATCGAGTAAAACTCAGACTACGGGTACAGATGATGTTTTTCCAGTCCATTTTATCCATGTTTTCCATCATCAGTCACGCGCAGAGTTTTTTTTCGCGCGGACTCAGCTGACAAAGGGCTGAAAACAGGTCAGCTTACCTCCCCGTTGGTACTCAGGTTGTATTTATATTTACCTACCGTGTCCCACTCGGTACTGAGACATTTTTTATAGCTATAGCTTTCTGCGCAGTAAGTCGTGGGTTCGATCTCCACCGAGAAAAATATTTTTGAGGCTAACGCAGATGTTTGATCTCTGACTGGGTGCTATATTCTAAGTAAATACATTTCTTATATACATTTTTAAGTAAGTAAGTATTATATCCGCTACCTCGTTCTCATAGTACAAGCTCTGCTTAATTTGGGGCTAGTTAGTGTTGTGTGGATTGTCCCCAATATTTATTTATTTAATTTACCTTCTAAAAACGTTTCTTTCCAGGTCGGCTACATCGGTCTAGCTATCCTAAGTATATTCATTTTGGGGTTAGGAGGGGTGGTCGCCACTGATGACAAGGACCCTGACAGCAAAAGTGTGGGCCTCATCATCATGATCGGCGCTGGTGCGCTACTGCTCTTCACCGTTATCCTTCTGACCTTCATCATCGTTCTTCTGGTCGGCTTGCATAAGGTAAAACTGTAGGATACACCAGTGCTTGCAGCACCACACAGACTTGTAAACCTGCAAACTGTAATCGTAACGGGAATCAATCGTACACCAGCTGACGTGGACACATCACCGTCATTCATGCTTCTTGAAGAATCCGCTAGGGGCGCTTTTGGTTTCTCCATACAAAATGGTGGCAGAGGTGGGCGATACGATCGGCGATAGGCGTCAGGCACCGCACACCGATTTCATACGATTGGTTCCCGGTAAGGGTACTGATAGCTTGTATAACAGGTTAGCTGTCCGATGAGGCACATGTGCCTCATGGGTGATTGCACTGGTACGTCCATGAGGCATATGTGCCTCATGGCCAATGATGTAGATATGTCATTATTTACTACGAGGACGTGTACAAAGAAGATCGAAACTTGCTTCGGGACAGCTAACCTGTTAAAAACCGCTGTTCCCTAATAGTATCATTTGTTTATTAGTATCACACTTTTGATTGTAACAGCTCACATATCCCCCAGTCTGCTATAAAAGCCTACGGACATCTTTATAGGTGATGGTGATCAGCTGAAACGCTGTCAAATACTGCCATTATTTCTCATCGCCTAGACGAGCAGTGCTGTATGGCATCCAACAATCCAACCATAATGAATTGTTGATGTTGGATCCGTAAACACAATTTTGTTTTATTTTCCAGAACAAGCCAGGTCACGTGAAAGCTTATTTGATTTACGCCTGCATCTACATCGGTGCGACCGTGATAATATTCATTGGCCAAGCTACATCTGGTGGCATGGACGGTACCAGCATTGCAAAGAACATCTTTAGCATCAGTGAGTTACTTTTTATTCTATTTTATTAGCCGATATCAAATGAAAAAGGAGGAGGTTCTAACTTTAGTTATTTTTTAATGTTTGTTATCGCACAATTGCGTCATTTATGAGCCGATTTGATAAATATTTTTTTTATCTGAAAAGTGATTCGAGATTGGTGCCATAGTTATTTCATCAAAATTGGTTCAGCAGTTTGGTCATGAAGTCGGTTTCTCAAGTTTTAAACATTTAAGAAAGCCAACGGCAGTTGTTAACTGAGCGAATGAGAAGCGTGAGTGAATGAAAATCGCGAGTGAATGAGAAGCGCGAGTGCCTCAGTTTTAGATAAATTCTTTCGTACGTATTCCTTCCCTTTCCATTGGATGTCCGGCATTTATCCTCTACGGAAGGGCTATTCCCACTTCATTTAAAACATTTCGTCTTCGAAATGTTGTTTTCGTTTCGCCTATTTGTCTCTTTCTATTGTTTGGAGAAAAGATGAGACAGCAAAAATACGTTACGTAGAAACGGTTGAAACGGATTATTGTCTCATCAATTTTCCATACAAAAGAGAGAGACACGTGTTCATACGAAAACGAAATTTGGTAGACGAAATGTGGCAGCAAAACTCTGACTTCGGGTACATCGCATAATTGATTCTCGTGATAATATCATTATGTTTTGAAAGACTGATGAATTGTGTGAAACATCTTTCTCACAATTTATCCTTAGAGATGAATATGAATTCTTTATTATAATAATTTCTTCATTGTTTCAGTTGTGTCGATCTACTTCGTCCTGGTGATAAGGAGCCAGTATCTTGTGATGAAACGCCCTGAGCGGGGACCTGCCATCTACAGCGCTGCATAAGCAACTCTTGTATTTACTTTAAGCTTTTTGGCATTATAGATGTGTGCTTCTAGTATGTACGTGTCATATTCGTGTTGAGATCGTTCAATCTTAAACTGCACGCCCCACCACTTCAGTCCGTCAAAGTAAATTGTTCTTTATCACTTACGTCACAAGGATCATTTTGAAGTAGGTACACATCAGCAAACGTGGTGGAGGGGCGTGCATTGTTAGACTGTTTTATCTATAGGTACCGTTTCTTGTGATTCTAGAGATCTGAGCGGGATTGTCTACCGTGCCGGAGTGTTATTCATAAGCCTACAAAAATTTCATTTTCAAAGATGATTGTAGTTTTTTGTTAACTTGAGCTGTTTTTTGTATACCAGATTCTTTAAGATGTGTGGTTTTTTAAGACTACAGTTTCATAGAATCTAGTAGAGTCAGGCTGCAAGCGTCATTCAATACAGTTGCTTCAACATTCGCATTTAACGTACTGTGTGTAGTAATTAAGTATAAAAGTTGATAATCAGGCATTTTTATTTGTTTATATTTTTTGTAAACATTATAGAGAGTATAATATTATTATTATATTCTTGGTAGCCTGTATTATCGTTTATTTTAAGCTTTATGTTTTTATGAATTATGTTACTTTTGTATTTTCATATAAAAGGGTGAAAAAAACTACTGCTGAACCTTAATAAGTTTTTAACTAGTTTCAAAAATATTTTTTGAAGTTTTTTGACCTCACAGCCTTATGATCTAGTGTGAAACAAAACTTCTTTCACGTTCAAAAATCATACTAATATTATGTCAGTATATACCTACCTAACCTACCTTTCTTTTTTTTCCGGAGTTTGTGTTTGTTCACTCTTTAATTAATTGTTAATGTCTAAGATTTTGTCTAAGAATGCTATTATATCTACATCTTATGTAGTAGATATCTATCTGTGGTATCTATCACTACTTATAAATCACTAATTTTAAATCTACAACAATGTAAAAACAAAGCATAGTCTCTACTCAATATAAAGTAAAAACATTCTATGATAGTGCAATCCACGAAGGTGTGCCCCACCATTCCTCCTAACCGTTTATAGTATATGTGTGCAAGCTTCCGTCAATGTTTGAGTGTTAACGGTACACACTCATTACCTATGAGTGCACACGCACACTACAATGAATAGACTACGGTTCGCGACTGCCGCTCGGAGCAAACTCCCCGCACCCCGCGATCCCCTCAACCGAAAATTGGTGGGGCGCGTCTTCGTGAATTGCACTATCTATACTTACATAAACGCCTGGCCCCCAGGATTAAAAATATTATGATTTGTTAATAAGAAAAATAATAATACAGTTGAATACCTCAAAAGCCTACCTCAAACACTACATAATACATTGTTTAATTAATATTTAAATAACACTAAATCGTTTTGTAATCGTATTTAATTATGCACTAATGCTATTTTTATATTACTTTATAGAAGGTTCCTAGGTACCTACTCACTTTTGTAATAAATATTTTTGAATACTTATCTAATAAATTTCAATTAAAAGGTCAATCTTTTTTTCCCAAAAACAAATCATTTAGAAGTAAGTAATATAGTTTTTTAATGTTAGTGAGCAAAACGCTAAATAACTAGTTATGCCATCTACGAGTATCTACGTGCGTAGGCCATCTACATCGTAGTTGTGTAGTGCATCTACGCCGTAGCTGCATAGTTCATTGTACTCCGTAGTTGTGTCGTGCTCATACATTGCATTGTGATGACTCCGTAAGCACAGACGTGTACAAACACGAGTTACAAACACCCGTAGTTGGAGTTTTGCTACCACATTTCGTCTACCAAATGCTGTTTTCGTGTGGCACTTGCCTCTTTCTTTTGTATGGAAAATTAATTTCATACTCTCAAATGACCATTAGTTTAGTTAGACTGTGCGTTGATTGTCAGTCAGTCAGTAACGTAATCTATATATATAAATCTTTCGTGTCACAATTTGGAACGCGATAAACTCCGAAATTACTGAACGGATTTCGATAAAATTTTGCAACTGCCTAAAATATGGTCGGACTTAAAAGATAGGATAGTTTATATTCAATATTTAGGTGTTATTAATTTATAACGGGCAAAAGTTTCGAAATCTATGTCTATCCCTTTCTATCACGTAGGGACTTATATATGTCTATCCCTTTCTATCGCTTAGGGATTTTTCTGAAAATTCTCGACTTTGACGAGGAAAGAACGCTCTAGAATGTCTTTGAGGTTCTGGAATGATCAAATTTAATTCGAAGACTGAAATTATTCGGCTAGCATCCGGAATGCATCCAAACGTTAGTAATCCAGAATTATCTAGAATACTCAAATATACCCATGCAAACTAGATTTGGACAAAATGTTCTAGAAAATAGTGCCCCTAAACGTTATGGAATGTTCTTTCATCATCATCATCAATTGATAACAGTCCACTGCTGGACGTAGGTTCACCTTGAGTAACAAAGGCTATATTTGTGTGTTTAAAAAATAAATGTCCACCCGTGCGAAGCCGGGACAGGCAGCTAGTCTATATATATAAATCTTTCGTGTCACAATTTGGAACGCGATAAACTCCAAAACTACTGAACGGATTTCGATAAAATTTTGCAACTGCCTTTAATTATGGTTGGACTTAAAAGATAGGATAGTTTATATTCAATATTTAGGTGTTATTAATTTATAAGGGGCAAAAGTTTTGAAATCTATGTCTATCCCTTTCTATCACGTAGGGACTTATATATGTCTATCCCTTTCTATCGCTTAGGGATTTTTCAGAAAATTCTCGACTTTGACGAGAACAGAATGCACATAGACGCTCTACTAGAATGATCTGGAATAATCAAATTTAAAGTCGGTTAGCATCCGGAATGCATCCAAACGTTAGTAATCCAGAATTATCTAGAATACTCAAATATACCCATGCAAACAGTTCTGAATTCTAGATTTGGACAAAATGTTCTAGAAAATAGTGCTCCTAAACGTTATAGAATGTTCTTTAATCATCATCATCAATTGATATCAGTCCATTGCTGGACGTAGGTTCACCTTGAGTAACATAGGCTATATTTATGTGATAATGTCCACCCGTGCGAAGCCGGGACAGGCAGCTAGTAGTTTTATAAGTTTAAATTTTTTTGGTTTTTCCATTAGGTGCGTACCTACGTGACTAAGTGGGACGCTTTCCTAAAGCATGAGCAAGTCGCATAATAATAATAATAATAAATATCTTTATTTCAGACACACGATCCATATTATTCTTACAACTAACACAAAAATAACAAGCACAACAAACAAGCAGGTACTTAAACATTAGTAGGTAGGTAGGTACCTAATAATGTTAGGTGGCAATATTCACCCAACGCTCATACACTTTGGTCTGCATAAGCCTTTCCGCCAGACTCCTGCTATCACTATTGCCACACGAGTCAACTCTGGACATAAAAGACGCTATCCTCTTTCGTTGGATAGCATTGAAAGAGTCCATGTGAGATAAGTCCATGCGAAAAGCATGTATAAATATAGGTCCTTAGTCATTCTATTTTAGCAAGCTTATTAATCTATAACAACTTTATTATGCTATGTACATACGTACCTACCTACTACTACTGTCTTAAAGCCTCGGCCTAACTCCATGTTGCTATAACCTATACAGGTGTACCTAACCTAAGTTTTTTTATTAATTTTTAAGTTAACCTAAGTTTAGGTTACAAAAAATAATAACAATTTTGAGTATTAGGTGGTCACACTTCAGATTTCAACATTTAACCAAAACCACAAGAATAACGAGGAAGCTAACCAGCTTAAAAATAGACTATTACTAATTTTTATTAGTAATAATTAATGCGGATAAATACGCATTTTATTCACTTTGCGGCAATCATTTACTTTAGGTATGTAAATCAATCCAACGTCCAGCTTTTCCCGCAGTTAAATAATGACTTCCTCCCTGATTTTTCATTCCAAATTTTAAACTGCGGAAGATTACACGTCCCTTTAACTGTAACAAATAAATATTTTATATACCCATCCTAGAAAAAAGTGAAACTTTGAAAGTTAAGGTGAGTTGCCTGTACATATTTTAAAGCTCTAATGTCTAACCTCTATCTCTCTGTACATAGGTAAACCTCTGTGTTGAATATCTGAGTTTTTTTAGATTTCAATAATGGTAACGATGATTAAGAATGGCTGTGACACCAATTACTTGTTGCCATGCCATGTTTGGCGCTTAATTGGTTTGTTACAATTATAAACCTATACGTAAGGACATACTTACCTAATATAGTTTTATAATTGTACGAGATACTTTGTGTAGTCCTATTTATTAATTATATTGGTTGTATAACAAAAAAGGTGCGTTCGGGCTACCGAGAGTAGAGATGCACGGGAGTTGCGTATAAAAAGAGTACGTATAAATAGAGAAATCTCAAATTATTTCCAGTAAAAGTAATGCGATTTCAAATGTAATGATGCCGTCTTAAAAGTTATGCATCTTCAAATATATGATAGAGGTATTGTAGGTATCTTAGAGCATTGGTGGCGTAGTGGTAGAAGCCCTAGCCTTCCGATCATAAGGTCGTGGGTTCATAGTATCCTGTCGTGTACCAATGAGTTTTTTGTCGTAAAAGGTATCTCAAACGGTGAAAAATAGCTATTTAACTCTCTATTTACAATTAAACTCTCATCGCCCTTTAATAGTAAAAATCATTATGAATTTATGATCCCGATAATAACATTTCTGAATTTAAGACTAGATGGCGTGTGTGCCTTCATCACTAATTTTTGTTTCTTTCTCAGACTCATCATGGGATTCTTTGAGTTTGACAAGTGTTGTTTCTGTGTGGATCTGAAGACAGGATGCTTCATCATCGCATACCTATCCTTGGTAAGAGACCGTTCTTTGAGTGGAACTAGAAAATGTATGAATACCAGCGTCACATTACCAAATAATCCAGGTACCTCAAGCACAGATTTTTGTCATTTTTCAATAGAGAACTGTCAAAAAATCTATCCTCGAGAGTGCTTGATATTGTAGGTATGGGTATGAGTCGAGCCTCAATCATTATAATTGGAGGAGGCTCTCATCGGAAACGTAAGGCGATGAAAATCATCCATCATCGATCACGCGGAGAGTTACTACGGGGTTGTTTATTTCAGGCACGATAGACTAATGAAGTAAATTGCTTTATTTGTGGTGATATACTGCAAGAAAGTGAAGTTATTGAAGTGAAAGAAAAAGGATTGGAAACTTTTCGTCATTACACTTTAAGGCATTCCTACGCCGAAACTATTCATTTTAGGGAAAAAAAGATTAGAACATAAATTTAAGGAAATTTTCTCTACTTTTATTTTGTATAGATATGTTTTTCCTGTAAAATGCTCCGGAAAGGAGTTATTATCAAAAAACTGATTTTGGGCGCCAAAGTTGAAATTTTGAAAAAGCATATCAAAATCTTTAAAATTGTCAATTTTCAAAACTCCCGGAAAACTTTCCAGGTAACCTCTATTTTTTTGACCAAATTACTGGAGTATTTGAGCTCGATTTTGTCCTACTTTGAACGATCAGATTAATTTCAAACTTTGCACACCTGTCAAAGGTCGATGACAATGCAATAAGATGAAAAAAAAAAGTAAAAATAAATTATAGTTTAAAACTAAAAAAACACGCTTTTATAACTAATTGAACTAAAAAGTAGTTCAATTAGTTATAAGTTATAAGCGTGTTTTTTTAATTTTTTAAACTATAATTTATTCAGAATAAAAAATCCTATGTGCTTTTCCAAGCTATAATCTATCTTTGTATACCTATCCGTTCAGCCGTTCTGGCGTTATTAACAAAAATCCATCCATCCATACAAACTTTCTTATTTATAATATTAGTGGGATTTTATTTACCTTCTGAAAGCGGTTATTTTTGTTTCCAGGTCGACTTTATTATAAAAGCTATTATGTATATAATCATAATGGGGGTAGGGGGGGTGGTCGCCTCTGACGAGAAGGACCCTGACATCATAAAAATAGGCAAAATCATCATGATCGGCGCTGGTCTGCTGCTGTTCTTCACCTTTATTCTTCTCACCTTCATCATCGTTCTTCTGGTCGGCTTGCATAAGGTAAAACTAGGGTACAACAGTGTTGGCTGTTGTCAACTAGCTGGGTGATTGTGTCATTCTGTTGCAATCAATTGTGTGATACTAACAAATAGACATATATATTGACAATCATAACATAACACACAACAAATAAGAGAATGATAAAACTAAAAAAAATACATGATGTACATTACTATGCAAACTTCCAACGATATTTGGTTTGAACGAGATCTAGTCAGTAGTTTTTTTTTTATACGTCATAAATCGTAAACCACTATTTACCTTTCGACGAACTACAAAAACCTTTATGTTATGTTACTTGATGCTACGGAACCCTTCATGGGCGAGTCCGACTCGCACTTGGCTGCTTTTTTTTAATTTGTAAGAACTCAGACTCGGAACCTTGTTGGTGTATTACTTTTTAGGGTTCCGTAGCCAAATGGCAAAAACGGAACCCTTATAGATTCGTCATGTCTGTCTGTCCGGCCGTGTCACAGCCATTTTTCTCCGAAACCATAAAAGCTAGACTGATGAAACTTGGTGAGTAGATGTATTCTGTGAACCGCATTAAGGTTTTTACACAAAAATAGAAAAAAAAACTATAAATTTTGGGGGTCCCCATACTTGAAACTGAAACTCAAAAATTTTTTTTTCATCAAACCCATACATGTGGGGTATCTATGGATAGGTCTTTAAAAATGATGTGGAGGTTTTTAACATAGTTTTTTTTTAAACTGAATATTTTCGCGAGAGACACTTCCAAAGTGGAAAAAAGTTGGTCCCCCCCTCTAACTTCTAAAATAAGAGAATGATAAAACTAAAAAAAATATATGTTGTACATTACTATGCAAACTTCCAACGATATTTGGTTTGAACGAGATCTAGTCAGTCGTTTTTTTTTATACGTCATAAATCGTAAACCGCAATTTACCTTTCGACGAACTACAAAAACCTTTATATTATGTTATTTGATGCTACGGAACCCTTCATGGGCGAGTCCGACTCGCACTTGGCTGCTTTTTTTTAATTAGCTTCAGGCGCGCCATTTTCGAACCACTCCTGACCTCCCGTCGGTCGGTATCCTGATGGACAGCGATTCTTAAACACAAACCCCTTTTATTTTCCAGAACAAACAAGCTCACGTGAAAGCTTTCTTGATTTACGCCGGCATCTACATTGGTGTGTCCGTGCTCTTGTTGATTGTCAAAGCTGCTTCTGGTGGCTCCAAGGGTTCAGACATTGCGTGGAGTGCCTTTGACATCGGTTAGTAACTTTTAATTCCATTTTATAAGAAATTCAACGTTAGTTGTTGACCGAGTGAATGAGAAGCGCGAGTGAATAGTCTCAGTTTTAGCTAAAATGCTTTCGTACGTACCTACTCCTTGCCTTTCCGGCGGATGTCCACCAGTTAGAGACTTGAATAGGCATGAAGACAGTAATCAAGTATCGCCAAAATATTTATCTGATCTAATGAAAAAGGATTCAAAGATTTTGAAAAATGTATTTATGCTCTTATTAATGTCGAGATTGACAATTTATTTGATAATATAAATCTACAAAATACAACAATCCGCCATGATAGCTTAAACACCGGTCAGAGCAAATTACGTCACGTTTTCGTAAACGTCATTCTGATTTAGTACAAAAGCACCAATGTTTACTGTTAAACATGACGTAATAACAGACGCCATGACACCAGCGAGCGTTTTGGCTTGAATTTGGAAATTTCAATTTAAATGTACTTATATTGCACAAAAACCTTAATTTTCTACAGAAATATGATATATTTTAGACATAATAGATACTTCTGAATATGATAGAAGAGATTTTGAAAATTAGTCGTCAGGCCTATTTGTAGTATGCTTTAAAATCTTGCGTTTACTGTCTATTTCTATAGTTAGCAGTTTGCCCACACTGTGAAGTCTCATAGAATCGTTTTTTTCTTCTTTGCTGCAATTATTTTTTTCTTCAAATCTATGATTGCTCTAATTATGCTTTAAATATTGGTGTTTTTAGAATTTGCATATTCCATATGAGGAAGCTGGAGACATGCACATCATTTATCCTCTACAGATCGCAAAATTAATTCCTATGATATTTTTTGAAGACTGAATCTTTATTATAATAATCTGTTAATTGTTTCAGTTTGGTTGATCTACTCCTTCCTGGTGATAAGGAGCCAGTATCTTGTAATGAAGCGCCCTGTGCGGGGACCTGCCATCTACAGCGCTGCATAAGCAACTCTTGTATTTACCTTAGGCTTATTGGCATTATCAATGTGTGCTTCTAGTATGAACGTGTCATTCTAGCATTCGTGTACCGTTTCTTGTGATTTTAGAGATCTGAACGGGATTGTCTCCCGTACTGGAGTGTTAGTCGTAAGCCTATAATAAATTTTATTTTCGAAGATGATTGCAGTTTTTTAATTAACTAGCTGTTTTTGTCCCGCGGCTACGTTTGCCCCATTAATGGTGCAGACGTAGCCGCTACTGATTTACATACTGACTTTATATAACTGATGAGTTATATAAGCACCATTTAAATTAATGCAACTTTGCACTTACGGTTGTCCATGTGAGAAGCATGGACTTTCCAAATTCATTCCCTGAGTTCAATCCAAAAGTCGTTGTTGGTTAGTCGTTTATTGCAAACGCGAGTCGCACATACACTCGTAAACTCCTTGCTCCGCAGGTTTCTAGCCTCATTAGAGTCGCACCTGATACTGCAAGCGTTTGAACCAAAGAGGTTCGGACTTGGGAGCAAATGTCATTGGTTTGACAAGGATGTGCGCATTGTTTATAGTTTTTGATGTTTTATCTACCATGCATAAAAGCAAATGGGTTTTGTACGTTTTATAGTTTGTAAGTTATATCTACTTAATTTTCTGTAGCTTTAATGTCTTTAAGTCTTTTCACCTCAATAGCTCTCGAACTTGCACCAAGATTTGCTAAACGGCAAGATAAGCATGTTTGCGCTTAAGACGCTTAGACAAGCCATGGGGTCTACGATGTCCACGTCCACGTGCAGCAAGCTTATAACTTCGTGTAAAAGTATACTTACGTGCCGTTTTGTGAAATAAACTGCTGTATTATATATGTGTAAGCGTAACTTCGTAACAGTGCTCTCTGCTCCAAAGTTTTTCAGCAGGTACTGAAGACTTTTTACAGCCTCGAAATACATGTCATTTTTTCCAGACGCTCATTAACAACATGGAAGTTAACAACTGTTGTTACTGCTTTAGCCTGGAGACAGGGAGCTTCATCATCGGTTACCTAAACTTGGTAAGAGTAAGAGTAAGTAAGGTCATTGTTATACCACAGAGCGGCTCGTGTCCTGGACATTATTACCCCTTATGATGTGTAAAGTAACATGAAGTACATGAAGTAATAAATAAACGAATTTAAATAAGATATATAATCACTAAATCAAAGCAACAGAGACCATACACCAATCATCAGTCAATCAAATTACGAATCCGCCATAGTAACGAGACTCTGGAAACTTCAGCCCCCTTCTACATGATATGATGAGATGGCGAGGAACTACGTAGCAAGCCGAATTCATTAATAACATCGTCTAATAAACAAAATGAACATCATCTTCCTGTCCTTATCCCACTACTAAGTGGGGTCAGCACAACAAATTTTCTTCCTTTACTCACCTCTATCATACGGGAGTGACAGGCCGCATTTACCACAGATGAAAGAACCCAGGGATGTTACCAAGGCCGTCATAAACTAGGCTGGGGCCCTTGGGCACACAAGAGTTTTGGGCCCTTTTGGAAAGTAATAAAAGCTAATTACAGTCCGGCAAGTATAACTTGGCGGGTCTGAAGTGAGCTGTTCGATCGTTATTGGCCAATGACTGATGGAAGATTGGCCAAACGGCTAGCTTCAGACCCGCCAAGTTATACTTGCCGGACTGTATAATAACATTTTTTAATAAGTATAACCATTTATTATAGGTTATCAAATACAGTAGGATATAATGGCGTGGTATATGACTTGTATTGTGAAAAAAATGTAGTGTGCCCGACAAAAATGTTTTGAGAATAAATGTGTTAGAGAAATTGTCGGTCCTTTGGGGCCCCCTGAGAATGGGGGCGCTGGGCACGGGCCCCGTGTGCCCTTATGGTAAAGACGGTAATGTTACAGGGTCTTGTGCGTTGGTGACGTTTTTCTCTTTTGAGCGCCAAAGGGTCGAACCAGGTGTGATTGTGAGCTACAACGCCGTCAGCCAAGGTTTTTCGCCGGGCGTTGCGCTCTTCAGCCTCATTTTCCCAATCAGAGAAACTGATTTTAAAGCTACCCATGTCACGTTTCACGCTGTCTTTATACCGAAAAACACACATATTACTAAATAAATGCGTCAACAAATCGCCCAAGTTGCCACTGAGGTCTTCTTGTACTTGACTGAGGCTTGACGGAAGCTATTTTATTTAGCATTATGGCGTGAAAGTCTGACATGTGCATCAGCGAACATGCCACACGCACTGCAGAATCTCGGTAGCCCACTCACTTTTGCGTAGCTCACTTTATTATTACTTTCAGATCGAATATGTCGGTCTAGCTGTAATTATTCTCCTATGTATGGGCTTCATCGGAGACGCATCGCACAAAACAGAGGTTCAAGAATCAGTTGGTGGTGGGTCCATGATAATACTGGGTGTAATGCTATTCGTCACTTTAATGTTCCTCGCTTTCACCGTTGTTCTTCTCATTGGCTTGCATAAGGTAATTCTGAGGAAGCCCTTCTCAAAGAGCTCTAGTACTTGCTACTTAGTAGGCTCTCCAAAATTACCTAACCTCAATGTTTCAAATGGCCCTTTGCGCCGTTATCCTATCTACACGGCCTGGATAGCACTGGTGGTCTAGTGGTAGTGGCCCCGCCTTCCGATCTGAAGGTCGTGGTTTCAAATCCACTCGTGTACCAATGAGTTCTTCTGTCGAAAAATTTATGTGCACTATGCCAGTACTCTCAAAACGGTGAAGGAAAGCATCGTGAGGAAACCGGCGTGTTGTAGAACCTAAAAAAGTTCGAGCATCACGTGTCAAGGGTCACGCAAAAAGGGCCCACCAGCGGCCTACTTGCGGAAAAACCTGCCCGCACATCAAGTGCGCATGAGAAACTTGCGGCCGAAACACGGCCTGCTGAAAACTCTGTATATTGTCACAATACACAAGTTGTAAACATAATTATTTATTTTAGAACAAGCCGGAATACGTGAACACTTACCTGATCTACGCCGCCGTCAACCTCGTGCTAACGCTCTTGCATTTAATAAGAACGACTATATTCGGTAACTTTGGTGCCGCGATACGGGAAGTCTTCGGTCTCAGTCAGTATATACAATAAGTTTTTCTTCTTCTGCATATTCCTCCAGGCTTGGTCGCGTGGAACTGGCACATAGAGTAACCTAACTTTAAGGGCTTTATCACACTAGCGGTTTGCGAGCGGTTGCGTGGCGGAGCGAACATGCTGCGGCTGCACAGCAAAGACGTCGCGGACGCGTGGTAAATTCGCAATGTTTTCGTCGCGTGTTTGTAGCAAATGAACAACGTACCTAGTATCGAATGTATTGTCTCTAGACTAGTCTCTAGTCACTGCCGTTGGCATTGTCACTTCAGAGACGCTGGCGCTGAAGGCGTGTTTGATGCGTGCCCGCTCTTCTTTGAAGGCTCGCCATCCGCTTGTATGATAAGGCCCTAAGACGCTTCAAAGTGATCCTTATGATACACCTAATTAAAGAATTGGAATATAAAACATACCACAAAATATGCATTAATTCTGGATTCTGGCTATTTATCTTTTCGATATATTATTTGCCTGTTCATTGTTTCAGTTTTAATGTGCTACTTCTACGTTGTGATAAGGAGTCGGTATCAAGCCATGAAACAAGGAGGATAGGTAGTTTAGGATAAACTGCGCCGGACCAAACCTAGTGTAGAAGAGAGCGGCCAAACAATGGCATGGTGAAACAAACTTATATAGCAACTAGCTGCCTGTCCCGGCTTCGCACGGGTGGACATTTATTTTTCAAACACATAAATATAGCCTATGTTACTCAAGGTGAACCTACGTCCAGCAGTGGACTGATATCAATTGATGATGATGATGAAAGAACATTCTATAACGCTTAGGAGCACTATTTTCTAGAACATTTTGTCCATATCTAGAATTCAGAACCGTTTGCATGGATATATTTGAGTATTCTAGATAATTCTGGATTACTAACGTTTGGATGCATTCCGGATGCTAGCCGAATAATTTCAGTCTTCGAATTAAATTTGATCATTCCAGAACCTCAAAGACATTCTAGAGCGTTCTTTCCTGGTCAAAGTCGAGAATTTTCTGAAAAATCCCTAAGCGATAGAAAGGGATAGAGATATATAAGTCCCTACGTGATAGAAAGGGATAGACATAGATTTCGAAACTTTTGCCCCTTATAAATTAATAACACCTAAATATTGAATATAAACTATCCTATATTTTAAGTCCGACCATATTTTAGGCAGTTGCAAAATTTTATCGAAATCCGTTCAGTAGTTTCGGAGTTTATCGCGTTCCAAATTGTGACACGAAATATTTATATATAGCAACTAGCTGCCTGTCCCGGCTTCGCACGGGTGAACATTTTTTTATAACACTTTTTTTAAAATACTTATAGCCTATGTTACTCAAGGTGAATAATAGCTTTTCAATAGTACATGTACTAAGCCATTTTTTTTCCAAAGACAATTTTCGTTACATAGTTCATTCATAGTTTTTGTACACATACCTACCTATTGCTATTATTATTATTCTATTGGTATAATGTCTTGGGACGCCCACTTGAGGGCAAAGGCTATCCCTCTCCAATTTCTCCTATTTTGAGCTAGCGGTCCAAGTTGCACCCGTTATTTCCATTATGTCGTCCCGCCCGCGCCATCGCATTGGTCGGAAAACACTTCACTTTGTTCACTTTGATTCTCTTCTCTCCGATCTTTGTTCTATGGATACCAGAATGGAAATGACGCTATTCACCGAGTTCCTGCTTTTATACCTACAACAATCGAACTTTCCAGTAGGTACTTACTGCCGGCAATCGAAAATTCTTGAATATAATGTAGGTATACCTACCAAGTTCTGCGGAAGTGTTGAAATCAAAAGCAACCGTTGCTACAACAAAATAAAGCACAATTCCGCTCGCACCTACCTGTAATAAAACTACATCGCGCTTCTCTTTCTAACACGCAACTCTGTTGCCCTTGTAACGCTAGGGTTGTCAACACGTGTTTTCGAACTACTTATTCATGACGTGAGTATGTGATGTAATACTCACTTACCAGGTAGGGTAGGTAAGCATTGTAGGTATCAACCATGCTAATGGTATTTTTAGAAATGGTTATAAATGAACTAATTAGTCCGGGAGTCTCGGGTGATGACTTTTTTAAGTGTGTTCCACATTTTCCTTTAGCGAGTAAGTCAGTGATGTATCAGGTTGCTTAGAAGTCATTGATTGTTGAAAAAATATATTAATTATTTCGCGCGACCCGGCGCGGCTAACCGGCGAGACGTGTTGTGACAGCCCTGTGCGTTTCCTACATAATAATAAGAGCGCGCCGTCCGAATGTTCCCGAACCGCGGAGTGATTTTCTAGAAGAAGTAATAAGTTCGGGAAAACCATGAAACGAAAATCGAACCGTTTGCATGGGTACCCTGGTATATTTGAGTATTCTAAATAATTCTGGATTACTAACGTTTGGATGCATTCCGGATGCTAGCCGAATAATTTCAGTCTTCGAATTAAATTTGACAATTCCAGAACCTCAAAGACATTCTAGAGCTTTCTTTCCTCGTCAAAGTCGAGAATTTTCAGAAAAATCCCTAAGCGATAGAAAGGGATAGACATATATAAGTCCCTACGTGATAGAAAGGGATAGACATAGATTTTGAAACTTTTGCTCCTTATAAATTAATAACACCTAAATATTGAATATAAACTATCCTATCTTTTAAGTCCGACCATATTTTAGGCAGTTGCAAAATTTTATCGAAATCCGTTCAGTAGTTTCGGAGTTTATCGCGTTCCAAATTGTGACACGAAAGATTTATATATATAGATAATCATAACCAATTACTATTGCTACTAGCCCGTAGTGTCCCACTGTTGGGCAAAGGCCTTCCTCCATTTTCGGCAGTCACTACGATCTTCTGCTTTAAGTTGCCAGTCCGGCTCATAAGCATCCAGCTCGTCCCTCCATCTCATGCGAGGCCTGCCGTGACGCCGCCTCACTGTGTCAGGGCACCACTCGGTAGTGGTTTTGGCCCACAGGTCGTCCGATATGCGACAGACGTGGGACATAATCAACTATTATTTTTATTTGTAATAAAAACATGCATAGAATTAATAGTCTAAGATCCCGCTATAGAAGGACCTTCACCGAGCTGGTTATTTAATGAAACGTATTTTATATTTAATTAAACATGCCAATAAATATACTCTATATGGGTTGCCTATCAAATTTCAGTCCAGGATAATTATGATTAATTAATAAATAAAAAAAAAAAAAACTTTCCACTGGTTTGTTTATTAAACAAATTCTATACCAATCGAAAGTATAGACCCCAGTATTTTTATTCAATATACATACCGGTGCAAAATGCTAGTATCGATTTACCTGTTTATACCTGGCTTCCCGAGAGTTGTGACCGGAAAAAAATAGGCAACCTAACGTTTGCATATTCTATGGGGTCTATACTTTCGATTGGTATAGAATTTGTCTAATAAACAAACCGGTGGAAAGTTAAAAAAAAAAACATTTTTATTTTTTAATTATTAATTAATCATATCCTGGACTGAAATTTGATAGGCAACCCATATACAAGGTGTATCTAAATATGTGTACTATGCGAAGGTGGGGGGTTTCAGACCACAATGATGATCAGTTGTGGAGGGGAGATAATTAAAAATTCCTATTTTCAGTTTCCCATACAAAATTATTTAATTTCATAATGCCTAAATAAATTGACAACCCTATCCTTGTAACCCCTTGACCCCTTGACCTACTACCTCTGTAGGTCTACTACTACTACCTACTACCTCTGTAGCTGAGTTTAGGGTTGTCACTTTGTATAAAGTCAGCTGTTAATGTTGAAACTTCGTTGCAGTTTTTTTCAGAGATACCAATCGAAGTTCGAAAAGTCGTTGAACAAAAGTTGTTCCCCGGAGGGTGGAAATTCACCCCCCTTCAGGATAGTACACATATTTTGATACACGTTGTAGAATATATTTATTGGCATGTTTAATTACATATAAAATTCGTTTCATTAAATAACCAGCTCGGTGAAGGTCCTTCTATAGCGGGATCCTATACTATAACAATATTTTGTCGAACCACCAAACTGGATCGTTTTATCTAGCAGCAGAGTAAGGAAAATGTTTGAATAGTTATTCAGTTTTAAAGAAATATCAAAATACCCCCAAGCAAAGCTGGGGCGGATCGCTATACACCACTATTTAATAATTACCAAAAAAAAATGCCAATATTGGCTGCTGATACTGAACACATCCACGAAAAAAAAATCAAGACATAAAAAAATATTTTTTAATAACCACAAGTTTTAGTCAAATATTGAGAAATGATTCAACAAGCAAAAATAATTTCATTCATAAACGCTAAATACCAAGCGGAATTGAACAGCGTAATTTTTTTCTCTAGTACTACGTAACTAATTATGTAGGTACCTACATAACTTTATGCATGATTTCTAAAAATTTTAACATTTTATAACTTTGTCATTTTATCGAAACTAAAAATTCTGATTGCACATTCATAATGTTCTACCCCTACTACATTAGGTACCCTATTTTTTTTTTGGTAGTTTCAAAATAGTGGTGTATTTTGTAAATATAAATAATACAATTAAACACGTAGATAGAGTTTCACAAAACCAAACATTGTGTACCTATAGTCACAAATAGGTACCTAAGTTACGATAAAGCTTCACGGAACGATCTTATCGGGTCAGCCATAAACTCAACTTCCTTTCCCGTTCAATCCCTCCATCTTTTATTTCCTGCAAACTATGAAGAAGTGAACACGCCACGCAGAATATCAATAGAAAATAGTGAGTACTTGTATGCTAGTGCCATGTTACCATATTTATGGTTACTTAGTTAGAATAAATGATCTCAATCTTGTTTTATAGTTATTTGTTATACAAGAGTGCAAAGCTGCTTTTTAACCGCGTGCTCAATTTGATGACCGAGCAAGCGAAGGATTCTAAAATTTAACCACGAGCGTATAGCGAGTAGTTTAAAAGGTAGAATCCTAAGCGATGGCGAAGGAATCAAAAGAGCACAAGGTGAAAAATCTTTGCACTCGAGTGCAACACGTAACTTTTCATCCCACCTCAGCGAAGAAATGACTAATAAATGCAAAAAAGAACAAGTAACACACCAAGAAGGTTCCGAGTATCAGTTTTTAACAAATTTAAAAAAGTTGTATGATAAATTCGGCACCATGCAGGTCGAAGTAAATAGGTTGTGTATTCACAAACTTAGTGAACACGATATTCTAAATTCAAATTTAATTAATCCTCTAGTGGATAAAAACGGCTTTTGCAGTCAGATATTGAACAGCAAACACATTTTCTGAGCTGGTGGGATGAAAATAAATTTAAATGCATTAGCAAACAAAAGGTAAGTTCATGTTTGGCCATGTGCCATCTACCGTTTTCTTAACCGACTCCAAAATCTTTGTGCACAAGATATAAAGACTTTAAATTGCTCGCTCTTATGTCCTCGTAGTAAGCGTTATATTTCTTTGTTGCTACATAACTTGAACTGTATTCTTGAATTGAATTTTTACAATTTTTACTTTTCTAAATTCATTTCACTTCATTTTAGTACCTATTTATCTTCTTAGCATTTTGGAACCTCGAAAGAGAGGGCGTTGATGTTCGCGACACAGTTTTAACTCCTGCGAATTTCATAGTTTTTCTATCTATTTTTGTACTATTTGTTACAAGGACAAAAAAAAGTTTATAAAATTCTTGAGAAGCCGACTTCATGTGTACAAACTGCTAAATCAATTTCGATAAAATTTCTATGGGACCAATCTTACCAAAGTATTACCTTTCAGATAAAAACATATATTTTCAAATCGACTTTTATGTGAACAATTTATATGATAACAAACATAAAAATTACCGAATTTAGAACTCCTCCTTTTGTATTTGAAGTCGGTTTCAAAGAGGTTATTCAAGTTGTCTGTATTTTTATAACTTTTTGATACATATTTAATTATTTTAACTAAAAAGGTAAATACAACGACCCCTGGATTGCGGTAGATACCTCGCTTGACAAGGAAGACTATTTTTTTTGTAGCAACTTTTACTGAAGCAATGGTAGAATCACCATCAACGCAGTCATGCTTGGGCTTGATGAAGCTAAAGACTGCATGCTATGTGGTCGGATACGGATCTTTGGTAAGACACTTCTTTTCTTATTTTTCTGCCGTGAAGCAGCATTGTTGTTTCGGTTTGAAGGGTGTGGGAGCCGGTGAAATTACTGGCACGTGAGGCTAAATCTGTATGCCTCAAGTTGATGGACGCAGGGGAGTGGATCGTAGGGCACGTTCCTGACGTGCGTGAGCTACGAGGCAATGTTTATAGGCGATGGTTGCCACTTAACATCAGGTGGGCCATATGCTTGTTCTAATAGCTCTTTTCATACACACATCAACATTGTCTAGGTTTTTACAAAAGTTTAAATAATTTCTTTAGAAAACTACGTATGGCATTTATTATGTATTGTTTATTTAATAATAATAAAATACAATTGTTTGATATTATTTATTACAAAAAATGAAAAGGAACAAAATCTCGAAAAATCAATTCTAAATGGAATATCCCTAGACAATGATGATGTGTGTGTGTGTACCTACATGTTCAATGATGATGTGTGTGTGTGTATGTTCAATGTTTTTTTCTCTCGTGTAGCCGTAGCTGTATTCGATGTTCCCATCGAGATATAAGTACTACGTACGATGTTCCTCTTTTTATGTTGCCTTTTTCCTGATTATTTGTGCTGTACTTGTGTCTTTTGTGTATTTAGAAAAAAAAGTATTTAAGTATTATATCAGCTATCTGATTCCCATAGTACAAGCTCCGCTTAGTTTGGGGCTATAATATAATAATAATAATAATAATATCGTTTATTTCAGACCAACAAATGCACACATTACAAAAATGAAACACTTTGGGTCCATAGTAATAAATACCTTAGAGACCATACATAAAATAAAATAAAATTACTAATCAAATCTTCAAATCTTAGGGGATTTTTTCTTTAGCGCACCCCTAAAGCGACGAAAGACGATTCCTGGCGGCCAGAAATCCGAAGTGAGAAACATGTCCCCATGCTTCGCAGGCACCTGGAGCACGTACGATTTGAAGGCCGTGTCTCTCACTCCCGATGGCTCTACCCGCTGCAGATGTAGCTGTATTGGTGGCGGGTCCTTGATCCAGAAACGGATCCTCTCCTTTACATAGCGAAGGACCTCATCACCAGAAGTATTCGGGTCCAATCTCGAGAGGTAAAGGAGGATGGTCGGGTCCACAGCACGCAGGGTGACTTCTGTTGCTATGACGCTGCCGGTACCACGTTTATTTCGTGATGGTTTCTGTTTTTTCTCCACCAGGGTGAAACCATCTTTACCTACTTTTTTTGATGTACCAACGGGGATCTTCGTTTGTGCCTTCTGCCTCAAAACAGCGCAAGGCACTGGCGATGGTTGAGGCTGGCTGGAAGCTTGCGCATAACTTTTCTTCTTCGCTGGTTGACGAGCTGGCGGAGTAGGAAGAGATGTTTGCTTCAAAGGCTGCGGTGTTGGCAAGGCCGGGGCAATCGGGCGGTCAATATACTGCACATCGGTGTCAAATGTCGCGCTGCTGACGGGTGACGTTTGACACCACGCTGCACACATACGTTACGTGCTGACGCGGGCGAAATCACTGCTTCGGTATTTTTATTGCACAATCCTTCGACTTGCGTCTTCAATTCGGTGATAATTTTCTCCGAATTGTCCAACTTTGTCTTAAGATCTGTGACATCAGTCCTTATAGCAGCATGATGTCCTTAAGCAACCTCGTAACATCGACATGGTCAAAGGTCACGGGGGGCAGCTTGTGGAGGTCTCGTGCTACGTAGGTTGGCACATCATCCGGGTCGGTTTCTAAGAACACCTTGAAAATGTCCTGCAGGTCCTTCTTGTCGCGTCCATCTCTCTGCCTAGTTATTAAGCGGATGGTGGTCACAGCTGTGTCGGCAAGCACTGTGTTCGCTTCCAGAATCTGGTCCTCGGTGAAGCTGGACACGAGAATTTGTTCCAGAGAAACCTGGTCCATAACGTCCAGCTTTTGTTGGACGAAGGCCAGGAATTCCTGCACTAGGATAGTGTCGGAGCGCTTGGGTGATTGGGCCATTGCGAATTAAATTTCGCAAACTCGCGGAAATTAAGTGGGTCAACTCACGAGCAACCTTAACATAACGACCGCTCTGTACGGTGTCAGCGACGCGACACCGTACACATACCGGCTATATATACATTTAGTGTTGTGTGGATTGTCCACATTTTTTTTTTTGCCAAATAAAAAGTAATCTTATGTTATCCCCTCGGTCCATCTGCCATCGAGTGCTTCTCAGCTTTTAGCTATTCATACTGTCTTCTTCTTAAATTTAAGAGCTTAGCTCTTGTCGGGGGTTTTGATGCAGTTTTCTCCAATTAAGTCTTTCAAATGCGGCCTCCTTGACTTCCTTATACGACATGACAGCGACTTTTTCTTTTATCTGGCTCATGTAACTAATTCTTGGCCTTCCTCTTCCCCGTTTCTCTTCAACTTTTCCTTCAATGATGTTCTTTATGTAGCTGTCATGTCGTAGAAGATGTCCAAACATTTTTCCTCTTCGATTTTGTATCGTCTTTACGTAGTAACTTTATTAATCTGTGGTATAACTCTCTTCTCCTTTACTCGCTCTAAGACCTCTTAGTTCGTGACCTCTTTGTTTGACCTCTTTATTCATAGTGTATTATTATATGACTATATTTCAGCTGTATGCGGCCGTGTATGCTGGTACATTCAGCTACCTGTGCATACGCGGTATTGATGAGGCCAGCCAGCCCTCAGATGATCTCGATATCCAACGTCAGAGAACATCTTTATTATTGTTCTACAAAATACAGCTAGGCGTGGTTATAGCCTTAAGAATATTGTGCACTATATTCAACATAGTTCTTCTGGTCGGGTTAAAAAAGGTAAGCCTTGGACCACACTTGTGCCATTAGGATATTAATGGTCCATTTCGAAGAATAAGAATTGTTTATTGTAAAACTGTGTTAAAGGATCTCGAATGGCGACCACGAAATGTAAGACGAAACGTTGGCCGCCCACCCACCCACCAGATGGACCGGCGACATTGTTATGATCCCGGGAAGTCGGGAGAAGAAAATCATCATCATCATCATCAGCCTGAAGAACTCCACTGCTGGACATAGGCCTTCCCTACACATTTCCAGGTAGAACGATTCTGAGCCCTTTCAATCCATCGACTTCCTGCGACCTTAACAATGTCGTTGGACCATCTGGTTCGTTGTCGCCATTGAGAACCTTTACTACCCAACGCTTGTCGATTCTTCGAGCTATATAACCTGCCCATTGCCTCTTCAACTTACTAATTCTACGAACTATGTCAGTGACCTTGGCTCTTCTCGGATTTCCCCTCTTCTGATTCTTTCACGTAGCGAAACTCCCAGCATAGCTCTCTCTATAGTTCGTTGCGCGACTTTGAGCTTGTGTACGAGTCCAATAATAGTTAGCTAACACCATACACACAGGTAATAAAGCAACAAACATAATGTACCTATTGTATTCTATTTTACAGAACAAACCAAAATACTTGAGTGTGTATGTTCGTTGGAGCAGTGGCTGGATAGCACTTTTGATATTCACTCTCATCCGGACCTTATTTTATGTCATTGACATAACAAATATCTGCTTAAGCATTGCAGAAATCGGTATGTACCTTCCACTTATTACAAAAACTGTTTTATTTATACTAATATTCTGAAGCTGAAGAGTTTGATTGGTTTTTTGGTTGAACGCGCTAATCTCGGAAACTGCTGGGCCGAATTGAAAAAATATTTTGTGTTTATCGAGGAAGGCTATATAACATCACGCTACGTCAAATAGGAACAGCATCAATGCAAAATAACTTAACTTTTCTAACACGCAGGGACTTTTCTATGACTATCCTTATACAAATTCATTTTGACAAAGACTAAGCGTTCTAGGACAATGTTTTAGAGAAATGTTTGACGGTTGTCTATGTCTTAAGAATTATTAATTGTGTATTTCAGGAATGGTATACCTCTGCATCTCCTTGGTTCAGAAACGGCATGCTCTGATGCTGCAGGAACCTCCGTCGATCCTCAACAGAGGACTTGAAGAGATATACCTGCTGGATAGAAACACGGTATATTCCCTTCAAGAAGACTGAAGAGTATTCTTTGTACCAGTGGAGTGAGGGATGAATCTCGTGCCCGGGGATCACATTAAATAAAAAAAACCTTTTTTTTCATGTTGTTTTATTGTGTATTTTCCGTTTTTTGTTTTTTCCTAGGTATGAACGTATAATGTACATATATGTGGTATGTACGTATGCTTGGAGTCTTCTCTATTTTTATATAAAACTGGAATTGTGAAATTTGCCTTAGGAACCACAATAAGATATAACTAGATAGGTCTTCTAAGTACTTCATCACCTCCCGTGACTATAGGGACTAGCAGTATCTCCATCTTCAGAGTTCTGAAGAGACCACCAATAAAAACTTAGTTAAATCTACAAATAGTCTCATGTCCACAATTTAAAATATTTTGATAGGATAGAAAATTAAAGACTTCGGTAGACAAACCCTTTTTCAAAAACCTTCCTTCACTCCCCTCGTCTCCACAGTTGATACGATACGCAGCCTAATTCATCACAATAGCTATCAAGAGACAGAGAAGAATTGAGAAGAACCATATTTTCTGAGTTGGCGCATGGTTGGGAGTATGTGTTCCGAACTCTCCCAGCTTCGCCGCATAAGAAATGGCATGGTACACGTAATGCTGTTCGTGAACACTGTGGAACAAGTGGGAGAACGGTCCTGGAAAGATAACATGAGTGTAAAAAATCAGCTAACTATATCAATCCGTCAAAATCTCAAATCATCAAAATATTGGTTCTCTCTAAGCTAAATAGGTGTGCGCTAAGCGCACACCTATTTCTACCCTAGTTCTACCGTAGCGTTAAATGATACGCTGTCAAATATGACAGCGATATTAAACAGTGTTTGACCTTGTTTGACTGATCACCACCGCATGCAGAACGCTTAGAACGCGTAAGGCTTAAGTTTTTTCTCACTGTTGTATAGGCGAACCCGTGTGACATGATCATCATGATGCCTGACAAACTCCAATGCTAGACTATTATATAGTCACCGGGTATACCAACTGAGTCGTGCGGCTACAAACAGTGCCGGATTAGCCACGTAGCAAGAGTAGCAAACGCTACGGGCCCCGCGAGTTTGGGGGCCCCGCGCTCCAACGCCTATCTGACCGTAATCAAAAAATATTAATTTAGATAGGAGCGTAAACTATCTTGCATGCTAAACGCGACACGCTTAGGCTATGCTTCAAAAAACTTTTAAAAGCACTTTAGATGTGATGTGAGCCATTTTTGAGAAAAGTTGTTTTGACATTGCTTCGAATACTGTTTTCGTGCGTGACGTCGCTCTGTGTGCATTCAGTGTTTTATTTATAATACCCCTATCTTGAGAATCTAAAGCAAACCAAGGGCCCCTTGACAAAATTTGCTACAGGCCCCGCGCTGACTTAATTTCACTATGTCTATCTCGCTCCCACTTGTGTATCCTAAGGAGCCGCATAATAATGTGTGAAAGATAGTTTAAAGGTGCATATCAAAAATAATAAAATCAGATAGAAACAAAGTAGATAGTAATTGTAGCCCTGAAAAAGGCTGATGGACGACTCAGTTGGTAACGCGGTGACTATAGACAAAAAAGCACTTTCCATGATTTTTTGCATGTTAAAAAGAGGTTAGCTTGCTCCCATCACGCTTGGTATGGATGGTTTTTGCTGAGAGCTTCAATTGGAGGAACCTACTTGTTTGTAATTCCTGACAGATTCCAAGAACTTACCCTGGGCGTAAATAGTGACGTCACCTCCTCCATGAGTGTTTTCATCTGTCCTCACTGCAGCGACTTGCTCGTAATGGAAATCAGCAGTGTCCTCCAGGCTAGGATCTCGTCTCTTCACGACCACCTCTCCTTCAGCGCTGGTCTCTGCGTAGTAATGCATGGACCCTGGACCTCCAGTGCCGTACGATAGAGTGGTGTAGTTGGTGTTGTCCCAGCGAGATGATTGCGCTATACCTGAGGAATACAATTATGGTTTTTACGCAAAGAATACATATTTTTTCGATTTTTAATGGTCCTCTTTCAATCCTAGACCAAGTCTAAAAACTTCTGACAGTGATCTTTAGAACCGGAAGGCATGGTCACTTCTATTCAACCACACAGGTACAGCCAATTCTGCTACGTAGCTAATGACATACATTACTTAAATACAATCACGCCTCATGGCATGCCCATGGGGGTAGGCAGAGGCCACGGATTTCCACTTGCTACGATCCTGACACACCTCTTTCGCTTCATTCACTCTCATAACATTCTTCATACATGCTCGTCGGTTTAGGGTACCTACTCCTAACCTGGCCTTTCTCTAAAAAGTCTACATGCATAAAATATAAAAGGATACATGCGCCTAGGTCTTCCCCTTCCAGCAGTTCCATTCAAACTCGCCTGATGCAATTGTTTTGTTAATCTCCTTTCATCCATTCTCTCTACATGTCCAAACCATCTAAAGTATGTATTTACAAAAAAAGTATTATATCAGTTATCAAGTTCCCATAGTAGCTCTGCTTAATTTAGTGGTCAGGTTTTCAGCCGCACAGCCAATTCTGCTACGTAACGTAATGACTTACCAAACAAATCAGATCCTCGCTTCGGGTACCCGTTAATGGACAATGTGTGGGTGTGATCAGCTGTGACGACGACCAGAGTGTCTCTCTCGTCAGTCATGGTGAGTGCTGTCTGGACAGCATCGTCAAATGCCGAGGATTCGTTGATGGCTGTTTTAGCTCGACCTCGGTGGTGCGCCATGTCTATGTTTCCACCTTCAACCTTTAAATAAATGATGAATTTGAATACCTTTCAATTGTCGAAGGAAGACAGATCTGGAATAATAATATTGACTGATAAATGAGCATGAACTCTAATTTGTGTTGGGTAACGGTATCCAACGTCTCAATTCAGATGATGGTAGCTCTGCCTGCTGCACCGTAGGTCGTGGGATCGATTCCCACAGAGAACAAAATTATTTTTTTGTGTGGTAAACATAGATGTTTGTTCTCTGACTGGGTGCTATATTGTATTCTAAGTAGATATGGACTTATTTACAAAATAGTATCAGCTATCCGGTTCCCATAGTACAAGTTCTGCTTAATTTGGGGCTAGATAGTGTTGTGTGCATTGTGTACAATACTTTATTTATTTTGTGTACCCTTAAAGTACGAAATAAGTACCATGAGGAAGAAGCCATTGTCATTTTTCTGAAGAACTTTGATTGCAGCTTCTGTCATTTCAACGATGGAAGGTATTCCATCGGGGCCGTCATCTCTTTCGAACTCATACATCAAGTGTCCGTTGGCGAAAATACCTGGGAATTATAAATTTGGGTAAATCTGCGGTAAGAATTGCTAACTCCACGGACAGATGACTGAATCTAATGAAGAATAACCACTATGTATTCACGATAAAGCTATTATCATTGTTCTTCTTCTTATTTAAGAGCAATGCTATTGTCGGCGCAATGTATGCATTTTTCTCCAGGTATTTCTTTTAAGGGCAACTTCCTTGACCTCCCTATACGACGTGACGGCAATCTTCGCTTTCATTTAGCTCATGTAGCTTATCCTTGGTCTTCCCCTTCCTTTTTTTCTTTCTACCTTTCCTTCAATGATGTTTCTGATAAAGCTGTCATGTCGTACAAGATGGCCCAATCATCTTTCCTATCTTCTGTTAACAACTTCTATGAGAGCATAATATCATCATTAACAGTGTTAAAATCATGCTACCCATCATTTTGACCATGATAAGGTTTCATTCTTTAAAGAGTTCTGAGCTAGATTTTATCTTACCGAACAAATAATCTGTATCATTAATATTCAAGTTCTTTAACTCCTGGTTGTTCGTCACATAGCTATACTTCAGATTGCGACTTTGCTTGTCCTGGATATAAGAATTGACGAGATTCCTGCCATCCTGCCGTCTGCAGGACCAGGTGTCGAGTGGGTCTGTGGGTGATCCAGAGGAGTTGGAGACCAGCACTTGCATTCCACCTCCGAGAATAACCTGAAGTTATGAAAAATTATTGATTGAGTATATTTGCAGTTACGCAAGCTGTTATTAGCTACGCTGAGAGATTGAATATAGAGAGATGTAGGGCATACTTTATTCTGAATAGAACGTTCCTACGAATATACATTATCCTGATAGTGTAAGAAGTGCTTCCATAGAATTACTATACATGCTATAAGAAACTACCTATAATGTCCAGTGGGAAGTCATGCCACGTGAACAGAGTAAAAGCCTGTTTCATAAACTTATACTTTTTCCCCGTTACTTACAAGCGTTTTTCAAAAGATAATCAGTGTCTAAGCAACAGTCATCTCTTACCATCCGATAATGTCAAACAGTGACAGGGCGATTTTAAGCAGTGTGTCACGCCTAAGTTACGCTTGTAAGTAAGGTAATTTATCTGAATCATCAACCCTCGCCTCGTCTATCTACTGCTACATACGTCCAACCAATGGATGTATCCAGCAGCGTTGGTTTCTCCCAAGATGCCATCTTGAGCATGTGTTCAGCTCTTCTCAACCGTAGCCAGCAAAGTTTTGCAGATCATCGTGACACTTGGTCTCTCATCTTCTATTCTTCTTTTTAGGTTCTACAACATAGGTACCGTAGTATTCTGACTCGCAGCAAACATGGACAATCCACTTTTTCAGCTTGCTACCTCGGCGCTATGTTGACCATCTGCCTATTTTCCCGGTGGTTTTCAAAGTACCTGGAGATCTTGCCCAGGCCAGTCCTCGATCAGCTGCCTCGCGATATCCTTGCACTCGGTGTCAGGAGGCATGGTGGCTTCACAGTCCCATCTTCTGTTAGCGCTGTGTGCGTACACGGGTGCAGGTGTAGCATGCGTTACTCGCATCGTTGTTACAAAACCTGTACAAATAAATGACACGTCAGATTGCGGCGAACAGTTGCAAACTGCAATGGCGATGGCAGTGGCAATCAGTAGGCCTACCACAAGCTCTGTCTGGCTCTGTCTCTGGCTCTGGTTGAGTTTGTGTGAGTGCTCATCAGTGTATAATATGATACTGTGTGTGTGACGTTTTGACGTAGGATTTATTTAGTCACACCCACACAGACTCAAAACCAGAGCCAGACAAAGTTTGTGGTAGACCTACAGTTTCAGCATAGGGGTTTGCAGTTTTTGCCTCATGGCAGCGTGTGCTAGACTGCCGCACTTTTTGTAAAAACTGACTTGAAATGCAATATAATACCCAGCAGAGAACAAAAATCTGTGTTCAACAAATACATATTTGTTCTCGGTGGGGATCCAACCCACGCCACGACCAGAAGCAGAAGCACAAAGAACAAGAACCGATGACCGATGGTGAGGCGCATAAGGCAGAGCTACTACCAACTGAGCTGAGAAGCCGGTCATAACTGCCAGTCAAAACTGGGCTAGATCGGTAGCAATGATGACCAATGTCAAGCATTGGTGAATGATGACGTCTTTACATGGGCCGCGCGATCAGCTCGTCGTCGCAGTTTGAAGCTGTTCTATAACCTCAAGCTTTTTTGACACTTTTCAATGAAGAACTGACAATAAAACTATGCTTGAGGCTCGACTCAGACTCAAGCATTGTTTTTGTATACGGGTCTAAATCCAGTCATTTGATATTTTCGGGTTATATATTGAAAAATCCATTCTTACTCGTAGCATTTACGGTCTAGGCACAAATATTCTTTAGGTAAATGAAATTCATTTTAATATCAGTTAATAACCAGGGTGCCTTGTATGTAAAAGACAAATAAAGTAATAGCTCAGATTAATATTCAAGATAGTAATAGCTACTGTTATCAGAGAGATAAAATTCAAAGTGATACCAAAGGAACTTCCATTCTTATTTACCTACCACTATTTATTTTTGTCGTCTTTCATCTCCACCGATCGAGATCGATAAATTAAAAAGCCCTAATTATTTTATTGCTATTCAGATTCAGTGTAGTAAAAAAGCCTTGCGCACATCTAAGCGTTCTGCGGTGGCAATCAAATATCACTGCTGACAGCGTTTCACTGATCGCCACCACAAAATGCTTGGATGTGTGCAAACCTTATTGCAGCCAGTTTAGTTTTAGGGAAACTTCCATTTGGCACTCTGATTTGGATCAGTTGATCTATCTATAAAGAAAGTTTGTAACGGTCTGCTTTCGTTTCATTTGCATGAAATGTAAGTAAGTTTTTTTGATTACCAACTTGACCTTAACCTGCACTCTTCCCAGCATTCAAAGCATCTGCAGCCAGGGACTGCAGCCTGGCTTCAGGCTTCAGGGACCTCGCACAGTCTCCTATTTCCACGCTGGCGTCTACCCCCAACACCTCCTGGTTCGTCTTCGACCCGCAAAGGAGAGCCGTGGCGGTACACGAAGAGTCTGGCACCATTTTGGTAGCTGAATAGGTCTGAAAAACGTGAAGTCTATATAACTTGAGAAACCGACTTAATGGCCAAACTGAACTGAACTGATTTTGTTTTTTAGTTAAACATAGATACAGGGTATAAAAACACAAATCCCGAAAACTTCAGCTGGTATTTCACGTTCACAGTATCGGTTCCTTAGATAAAGCTAAGTAATCATATTAATGGATACTTTAACCATCCAAGGTTTTCAGGACTGGTCTCTCTATTCTGGTTTTTCATTAATTATCATAAAAAACCAGCATAAACGAAAGGGGGTACAACCAACCTTCAGCAAACCAACATGAGGGAACTTCTCATAGCTCAGCTTATGACCCTCACCACCTTTGTATATCCTTGTAGCGGTCACTGTGTTGGGTCCCATACCGTCTCCAATGAACAGAATCACATTCTTCGCTTGGTTGAGGTTCCATTGTACTCTTAGTGCTTCAGCTAATTCTTCTTGAGCAAGACCTTTCCAATATGCCTGATCTAGTAAAAAAATAATCTTATGTACAGTTTTGGCATATTTTTTTACTACTACTTGATGGGACAAGCATATGGCCCACCCAATGTTAAGTGGTGACCATCGCCTATAAATATTCACGCACGTGAAGAACATGCCCTAAGATGCACTTCAGCAACTTTAATCATAAAGATGTTCAGCCTCACGTGCTAGTAATTTCACCGGCATCCACACCCTTCAAACCAAAACGCAGCAATGCTGCTTCACGGCAGAAATAGGCATGGTGGTAGTACTTTCCCGGAATAGCCCTTCACAAAGAGCTCTACTACTACTAACACATGGTATTGAGCAGTTCAGTTTTCTATTCGGAGCACTAGTGGTCCATATGGGTGTCCACCGGTGCAATCACAGCAGTAGTAGCTTTGTGTAGGGCTCGTCCGGGGAATACCACCATGATTTCTATCGCCGAGCAGCATTGTATTTCGGTTTAAAGGGTGTGGGTGCCGGTGAAGTTACTGGCACGTGAGGGATACTTCCTCACAAACGTGACCTGCGCGGCAATGCTTTTTTACAAGCGATGTTCACCTCTTAATATCAGATGAGTCATAGGCTTTTTTAATTAGCTAAGTAAACAAACTGGGTCATGCGAGTTTTATGTACGAGAATTATGTGCGTTATTATTGGACCCATAAGGGCACGACGTCTCCGATATCCGTTGGGGAATAAAGGTTCTCGAATCACTTTTATTCCACCGTGTCACCAGTTCTAAATTACACCTGTGCAAAGCCTCTAATACATATCTATACTAATATTATAAAGAGGAAAGATTTGTACCTATTTTTGTATGATTGTATGTTTGTAATGAATAGGCTCAAAAAGTACAGGGCCGATTTAAAAAATTCTTTCACCAATAGAATGCTACATTCTTCCAATTTGACATAGGCTACATTTCATTTTGAAAAAAATTAGGGATCCTTGGTAAAATTTGAACAATGTAACCGAAGGTGTAGAAAAATGAGTCTTAAAAAAATGTCTTTCGTCGAATGCGCTGCCGTAACTATTAGCGATAGAACAAAATAATGTACAACAATATTGTCTACCTCGTGCGAAGCCGGGACGGGCTGCTAGTATTTTATAAAACAATCATACCTTTTGGCAAAGAACAACGCACACTCACGATCAGCGAACACACGACTATCTCCAACGACCACATTCCTTAAACTAAGTAAGTAATTGAGTGTTATCAAGATCCACTCCACTGACTGTGGTGTTACACGTACCTACATAAACAGTTGCGTCAATAATACTAAATGCTATGTGTAGAGCACTGGCAGTCTAGTATTATCGACCTTGCCTTATTTATCCTAAAGTCGTGGGTTCCAAATTGATCGAGCACCAATAAGTGATAAAAAAAATTGCACTTTGTCAGTAATCTCAAACAATGAAACCGGCATGTCGTAGAACCTAAAAAGTACGAAGACATGACTGGGTGCACCAAAAACGCCGGCAACAAACCCGAAGGTCGTAGCTTCGAGTTCACGCACCGATAGATGGAACAAAAAATGTATGTGATGATGCCAGTGTTCTCAAACTTTATGAGCCAGTGCTCTATGATTTCTAATTTCCTGCTATTGTACCGGTCAAAATTAAAAAAAATACAGTAGGAGTGCTAAAAGTAAAAGCTTGTTCATTTGTTTTTTTCGATAAACAGCATTTTTTTGCATGTCATTTTGAAATTTAAATAAAACCTTTGGTTGTCATGTTTCCCATGTTTCGGAGTAAAGGCCTGCGCACATCTAAACGATCTGCGATGGCAATTAGTGAAACGCTGTCAAATATCGCTGCCATATTTGACAGCGTTTATGGATAAAATAATGATCAAACCGAGAAAAAGAAGTAACTGGTTCGTTATTTTACTTTGTATACGGATACAGTTTGGGCAAAAAAGCAGGCGGAAGCTAAGAGACGATAAAATATGTAAATCATAAGTTTACACATCATAGATAGGTCGTCGCGAACGACATCTGAATGGATATTGATCGCACTGGGACCTTCTACGCATGTGCGGTGCAGCCTCCCTGTTAAGGCGAAGTCTTTTTTGAAACCTTATGATTTCAGGCAAGTTCATCATCATCCACATTCCGACTTCACCCCCTGCTGGGTGCCTCCGGCTGCTGCACTGCTGGAGACAAATCTAATTAAATCAAGTATATATTGATTATTCGATCCGTAACACCTGGCTTCGCTCAAAAACCGGGATCGCTGACGTGGACGCTAAGGCTGCCAAGTTAAAGTAGGACTGGGCAGGTCACATCTGCCGTATGAAACCTGAAAAGCCAAAGCCAGCACAGAGTGGGTCCCTGCAGAAGAAAATCGCCGCCGAGGCAGTCCCAGGAAGCGTTGGCGGGATGACCTGGACGCGTTCTGCAGGGAGTGGCCAAATTTGGGTCAAGAGCGAGATGAGTGGAAGGAACGGGGGGAGGCTTTTGCCCAGCAGTTTGACAAACCAGGCTAAACAAAAAAAAAATTCAGTAGTATCACAAGGATCACTTTGAAACGTCCTAAAGCTAGGTGAGACTTAGGGCGCTTGTACACGCTAAGAAAACTTGCCGTTCCTGCGGCAGACAAGACAAAATTCTTCGTGTAGACGACAAGAATTTTGTCTTTTCCACACACGAAAACGCAACAACGTTCGCCGCGTCGTGTCTTGCGCAGATAAGATTTTTTTCGTGCACCGCTGCGAGCAGTGTACACAGTTATTTTCTAGTTACGACACGAATTCTTGGGTAGACCCGGCGTTTTTTCTTAGCGTGTACAAGCGCCCTTAGGTGCCAGTTCCACGCGACCAAGCCTCGAAGTGCCTCCTGGGGTGCTGGTGGCCTCTTTGTATGCCACTGTTGACAGTCCTGTGCTAATGTCATCCAGGTCTTGCTCGCGATGTTCGTCACAATGTCTGCCCGTCTTGCCGCAAGACACCGACGCTTATAATAATACTAGCGGCTGCCCGGGGCTTCGCTCGCCCCGTTCTCGTTACTTACATCCGTTCTCCGTTACAATATTTTTATAAATTGTAACCTATGTGTTACTCTGATATTAAGCTATATTTTTGTAAGGTTTCATTAAAATCCATTCAGTAGTTTTTGCGTGAAAGAATAACAAACATCCATCTATCCATTCTTACAAACTTTCGCGTTTATAATATTAGTAGGAAGGATAGTCATATCACGTCGTGCCTGTTCCGTCCAGCACAAGAACAAACACGAAAAAACTGAAACCTTACGAAGCAAAATAATTTACGAAAGGGTTTCTTTGAGACGCACCTTTGATCCTTTTGCAAGACTCTGGTTCGAACGAACTCGAACAAGGGAGATAAATCAAAGTCCTCCCCTTAAGTCTCCAATCACTTCTGCCAATCTCGCAACTTGTAACGTTCTAGGGCGCTAGTAAAATGTTCTCCTGTGCTTAATGCCCTCTGGGTGAGTGCCAGCGATAGTGCTTTAGGGAGGATCTCAGCAACGTTTATGGTGAGTACTTTGCTTATTACTCTTAGCACCTCACTGGAAATTAACTGTTCCTTTTAGTTTGGCAAAAGGATCTACAACAAAGTGATAGGAACAGAGCCGTAGGGTTTTTGGCTGTCCGTCTAGGCTTGGTCGCGTGAAACTGGAAATAGACCAGGGACTCAGATGTTTCAAAAATCAAAATCAAAAGTGTATTTATTCAGTAGGATCGCAAGGATCACTTTGAAACGTCCTATAGCTAGGTGAGTCTATATAGGTGCCAGTTCCACGCGACCAAGCCCAGAAGAACAGGCAACAAACTACAGCTTGGTTCTCACCGTTTTTTTAAATGATCCTTTATCAAAACAAAAATAATCTAAAATAATAGCAGTGAAGTTCCAGTGAACTTTCAAATGAAGTGAAGTGAATCTTTGACTTTGACTTCATAAGGTTCCGATTGAAAGAGAACAAGCCAGTTTGGTTGAGAAGAACTTAAAAAGAAATAATTGTATATTTTTTCTCTGTTTTATTGACAGGCTGATATGGAGCTTCCAGTCCTAGACAAATTCTGCTACATTTTCCATCTGAAGACAGGATGCATTGTTCTAGGGATTATCAATTCTGTGAGTACCAATTACTCATAGTATTAATTTCTATCGGGTGATGATGATATGAATATTTCTACCATGTTACCTACGACGACAGGTGACAGGTGTCATGGCAAAGCAAGGCTTTATTATCACACACGGGATGGATTATTCATACAACTTTTGCCAGCCGCTGCTCTTAGTATTTGACCAGTGCAGCAATTTCGATTAATCTAGAAGAAATAATGCTCAAATTTTCAAGCATTTTTGAGAAAAAAATATATGAGTTCCATTGATGTTGTTGTGATGTGTTGTTAATTTACATTTCAGTTCTTGACGTTCTTCCTGGCCCTAATCCTGATCACCCTGGCGATAGACGTGAAGGCCGCTGCTGCAGCGCAGGCCAAGCGAGAAGACGCCGAGGCAGGGCTGTCTGGAGTGGTCTACACCATCATACTACTGCTGGTGGTACTGCTGTTCCTCAAGTTCCTGTTTGACCTGGTGTTTGTCTGGGCGGTGCATAAGGTTAGCCTAAATACTAACTGCCAATTTATGGACGTTAATTGAATTTAAACATTTCTTAAGTCATTAAAACGTTGCGCACATCTAAGCAATCTGCGATGGCTAACTTTGTCTAATGATCTCTAATAACGCTAATATGACACTTACTCGTCATTTACTTTTGGCTAATATGACAGCAATATTTGACACAGCGTTTCACTGATCGCCAACGCCTTGATGTGCGCAGGCCTTAAGAAGGAACTCGATATTTAGCGACATTGCTGTCAAGTATTGCAGCCTAGTATAGCTTAGTTAAGCTTAGTACTAGCTTATCGCCAGCATATTGCCTAGACATGTCTGTGCCCTCGCCATTCGTAATATTATGGCAATTCTATGCAAGAAACTCTTATTTCCTGTTTTTTAGGTCTCCCCTAAACTTCAATTTTCTTTCTAGTATCTTCATCAAACGAATATTAAATTGTAGACTTTATGTTAAGCTATAATGTAATTTGTTTGGAATTCCAGGAGAGATCCAGCCTTATCAAGAAGTACTGCATCTTCTGGATCGTGTTTCTGGTGTTGTTCATCATTGGCTTTCTGAAGACGCTATTCCATATGGGAGCTGGCATTGTAATCTCACTTATGATCTTTCTGGGTAAGAATCTACTTAATTGGTTACTAATTTCTACTTCTTTAGTTGTTTGAACTGTAGTGTGAGGTGAAAGGATGTATCAGTTTTCCGTGTTTCTACGAATGCTACGCACGTAGTATCATTATCTACGACAGCTACGCGCGTAGCAATCTCATCTCTACGATTGCTACGCTCGTAGCACACCCGTTTCTACGATTGCTACAAGCGCTACAAACACATTTGTAGCATCGTCGTTTCTACGAATGGAACGCACATAGCATCGTTATCTCTACGGCAGCTACGCGCGTAGTAATCTCGTTTCTACGATTGCTACGCGCGTAGTGACCTTATCTCTATGCAAGCTACGCTCGTCTCTACGATTGCTACGCATGTAGAAACCTCTTCTCCACGAGTGATACGCATGTAGCATCGTAATTTCTACCACTGCTACGCGCGTAGGATATCTGCCCAGAAGCTATATCCAGAAGTCTTTCCCCTCAGCCTTACATGAATAGGTTCAAGAAAAATGTAAACAAGTTCCTTCAGGGTAGGCAACGCAACGACAGCACCCCTGGTGTTGTTAGTGTCTATGGGCGACGGTGACCACTTACCACCAGGTAGGCCGTAAGCCCGTTTGTCTATCATTTGCATAAAAACAACGGATTTCAATACGCTCACGATTACTTACTAGCGCACTACTAGCGTGCTATATCGTCATTATGAGGTGTATAATTAAAAATTTTGTTTTAGCTGAAAATTTGTACTACATCTGCATTATCAGGAGTTACATGAGGTCGATTCACGAAGACGGAGTTCTATAATTTGACAATGAAAATAGAGCTCGACTACCGAATTCCAACACATTTCTTATTTATTACTGTAAGTGTATCCAAGTTTTAAACATTTTAAAAGTTGTTATATTATTATTAAGTTCCTATTAATCTATTTTATGTGTACCTACAATATTTATAAGAACTTATTACTAATAACTTTTTTGCTACTATGAGGTTGAAATATTTTTATAATTATTTTTATCAGATATTTATTACAGTTACAATTGTTATATTTAGGTTAGTATAGATTAATCATATCATGCAAAAAATATACTAAGTTCCTCGATTTTTTTTGTAGAAACTGATGTAGGTTTTAAAAATCGAAGTCGAAGGGATAAGGACCAAAGAAGTATG
The DNA here is from genome assembly GCA_947578465.1 of Thera obeliscata. NCBI lineage: Eukaryota > Metazoa > Arthropoda > Insecta > Lepidoptera > Geometridae > Thera > Thera obeliscata. The sequence goes on from OX387914.1 coordinate 24,714,423, forward strand.
AAGCGAGAATGAGACAAGATAACATTGGAAAGGTCGAGATGGTAAATGAATGTCTAACCATAGTTTTTGGAAGGAGATTAATATTTTATCGAATGTGATTGTGATTATGCTTATCAGCTCCTGGTCTTTATTAAAGTCATAACAGTGTAATAGGATTCCACTAAACAATGACCTTCAGTGAGCTGTTTAATGGATGAATAGTATTATAAAATCAATTTAATGTGTCAATAATAAATATATTGCAAATCGGTTGTCAATAAAAATTCAGTCCAGCGGGATCTTAGACTATAATTGCAGTGTCTTCTGTATCTATAAAAACTGTACTAGGTATAAATAAGATATTTTTTTATTTTTATTTTAAAGACCAGGAGTCGCTATTTTAAATTACGTTTTAAATATTATATTTATCTGGTCGGTTGTGAGTTAAGATATTAGTGGCATTTTTATAGATATTTGCTACGTGAAATCAGTTTAGTAGAAATTGTCTTCCATTTAATATGTTAAGTGTAAAGTGTGGTTCATTTTATTTACATATACAGGGTGTCCCACGGATATGCCATATGGAGGAAAATTACCTTGTATATTGTAGATGGAACATTTTATTGAAAGAAGACAATATTTTAACTGCATTCATAAACTTATTTAGCAAAAAAATAATCCTTATGAAGAAGCGTTTCGATCGGTATATAAAATACTATAAAAAAGCTACAAGGTGATTATTTTTCTCGTGTAACGGGTTTGATTCCCGGTTCAATCATGCAATTATTTAAATATCTATGAATGCAGTTTAAATTGTTTCTTAAATTTAAATAATGTCTTCTCTCAGATTTTTTTTTCATCTACAATATTCAAGGTACTTTTCCTCCATGTGGCATATCCGTGGGACGCCCTGTATAATGTAGATTGTGTGTTTTGTCTATGTATCTTTTGCAATAATTCTTATGCAGAATTTTTCATATCATTGATAGGTCAGAATTATTAATAACCTATCTCTCATATAAACTGATCAACGATAATAATAATAATACCTATTGTAACTGTCATGGTATATACACTATTTTTATGAATAAAGGGATATTTTAATTTTAATACGGGTTTAATGCGGGGGGCAACTGTGCCGAAACTTCGGGAGACAAATTCACAAAATTAAATCATGTTAAATACCACGTTGTCCATAAAAATAATAATAATACTTCTTAAGTTTTGATCTAACGTCTATCTCCTAACTAAAATAAGAAATTTCAGGGTCATTAAATTATTTTTATACATTCCTTATATTTATATACCCAAATATTTATATTATATTTACCTATATATCTATTACTTTTTATCTTTTTGTGAGATGTGTGTGTTATACTGTTTAGGGAGAAAATCAATAACAAAAATATCTGTTTGTATATTTTAAATAGCCAAAATAAACTTACCACTATAGCAATCAAAACAGTGTCCATAGATCTAAATAATGCAACAGTACATTGAAAACAAGAGGTAAAATATGTATAATTATGGACTAAACAGGTATTTATCGCGATTACCTTTTTTATATTTCTTGACGTTTCGACCGTGTTACAACAGCCGTAGTCACGGGCAGCTTATACGTCTCTAAAGTCAGGAAATATAAAAATGAATTGCGATAAATATGTACCCGTTTAATCTTTATAATTAAGCGTAACGATTGCGTTTATTTAAAAAGAGGTAAAATACCACTTTTGTATAAATTATCTATTATATTAGGTACCTAGCCTACACTAGTTTTGAGAACCTTGTATATTTAAAAGTCTAATAATAATTAATTAACTAATAAATGTGTAACGTATATGTGTTAGAACCAATTTACTAAATATCGACAATAAATTCGTCCTTCGCTTTAACTAGCATTAGAAAATGATGTTCTATCTACTATTGAAAAGTTATTATGCCAGCAAGACTTCTAAATTTTTTTTATTATTTGTTCTAAATTAAATATGTAATTAAATAAAATAATTTTGTTCTTTAACAATAATATGTAAAATGAGTATAACTTCACCAGACCTCTGAACTTGCAATTTATTGCACTACGATATTGCTTGTAAAAATAAAAATCTTCCTTCATTGGAATCACAAAAATAGCATGTTGAAAACAAGAGGTAAAATAAGAAGAATGCAATATCACTTTTGCCGTTTGTAAATTAACAAGTAGTCAAAAATACATGAATAAAATAAATAAATATTTGGACAATTCACACAGCACTAAGAGCTTGTATGATGGGAATCAGATAGCTAATATTATTATGATAGTAGTCGAATACATTTTTTTTTAAATACATACTTCGAATACAATATACCACCCAGACAGAGTATAAGCGACTCGGCTCACGGCTCGGTGGGATGTAAGGCGCAGAAGGCCATATCACCAACTGAGCCGGGAAGCCCCAAATTGTAATAGGTATCTTTGCTGGCGTAAAAACTTTTTCACCGCAAAAATATAAGAATGCCCTACCTATCATTGAGCATATCGTTTTGTATTATTATACGAGGGTTTTTCTTATATTTTGTCCTATAAATTGTAAAATCGGTGTTTTAGTATACCTATTTCCTCTTTGTAACGAATGTAACTTAAATTTTATCTACTTGTTGACGTTTATAACTTTTTAACTAAATTAGGTACTATATAGAGACCTACTCGTAATAAATAACTATTTCGATTAACTCCTTGACTCACTGTACTGGCAGCACTGGGCCACTTAACTGGCAACACTGGCCACTTAACTGGCAACACTGGTAAGGACGCAGCGAGTCATGGATTATAGGCACTCTAGTGTACTGTAATGTGGTTTTATTTGGATAGCATAGCTCTTACACCATGAATAAAAATAAATACCTTGAATACTATAACTAATAATACTACTAAGAGCTGGTTTCACATAAATACTGCTTCGCCTAGCTGTGTTTCGATTTGAAGGGTGTGGGTGCCGTTGAAATTACTGGCACGTGAGGCTGAACATTATGCCTCAAATTGATGATGCAGGGCAGTGCATCGAAGGGCACGTTCATGACGGCGTGACCTACGAGGCAATGCTTTTTTATAGGCGATGATCCATCAGCGTGTTATTTAAAAAACTGTCAAATATTTGATTGGTCGATTAGTCATCCGTGAAACCGGTCCTCCGTAGTTTAACCTATGTACCTACTATAGAATAGTAATAAAATATAATCAGTACTTTACACTCGAGAGAAAAGAATTCAGGTCACTTCATCTGCATCTGCAACCTTGATTTGTATGAGGCAAATGTGAATTAATAATCCGTTCTATTTTAAGACTTGTGTGTGTGAAATATATCCAGTCCTTGAGTCTCACTTCTTATACTTATCTACAACTATCGATCAATTATAAACGCTTTAAATGTCGTTACTATTATTAATTATTAGGTATTAATTTACAACGTGAATTGAATTTAATTTTATAGAAATTTTGATGTTTGTGATCGTTGTACAGCTTTGTTAAACGCATCGGAGAATTTTAATAAAACTTAAAAATAAACCAAACGCATATTATTATTACTTACTTCCCTATAACTAACCTATTAGCATGTACAGTCGCGGTATGAAAATGTTCGTCACCTTAGAGTCGGTTTTCGCTTGCACCAGAGTGCCTTGATCATGAACACATTTTGACATAATTTGTGACGTTAACTTGTCGGTGTATTTGGTCTATTTAGTTAGCAGAGATACTACCAACTGAGCTGAGAAGGCAGTAATTTAAATATAAATTTAAACTTAAAATTACACCCGTGGCAACCACCACCCCCTAGCTAGGGCAGATTGTTAGTATGAAATAATGTAATCTATCTATTTAGATCTATTTAGATACAAGCACACGTATTTTATTCTTTTAAGTATGATAGAGTTCAATTTCAATGTTTAATAAAAGACATGACTTATTTCAGTAATAATTAAGTATATTAATAGTTCATTTTGGAGTATATTTTAACGTATTAAATAACAAAATTAAATGTTTATTCATACTTATACAAGGCACCAAGTTTGTTTTAGAGTTGCACCTATTTTACCTGGAAGAGATCGCTACTGAACAATAAGGCCACTCAGAATATTTTATACACATTACTTCAATAAAGTTTTAGTCATTCATTCATTCAATTTACATTTGAATATTATAATCACTTATTGACCATATTATTATCTTTCCTGTTGATTAAACCGACTAAGGCAGGCCGCACACCAGGCATACACTTGTATTTTGATAATTGTGGCGCCACATTTGAAACGCGACACATTTAACGCCCCCATATATCTGTACGTGAGCACGCACACTGAGGAAACATTTGTAGCGGGCGCACTTTGTGGCGAGACGTTGTCCGCGCTACACGAATTCAAGATCGAACGCGTTTGTTATTTGTGGCGCCACATCAAGAAATCGTCGTCGTCAGACGATGATGTCGACATTCTTAAAGCGGTGCCACGCTACAACTGTGCTTTCGATGTGCGCATATACAATACATTTGTAGCAAGCTGAATTGTAGCGCATTGATTGTGGCGACGTAAATGTTCGATGCATGTAGCATGTGGCGCTGGTGTGCGGCCTGGCTTAGCTGCCAGGATGGTAAAGGTGCTGGGCAAGCTTATTTCATCTAAAAATTCTGTCCCAGGCACTATAGCGTCCTGCAATTAGGGTTATGAGAAAAAACAGTTTCTCCTGACGGTATATACATCATCTAAAATAGATGCTTTTAAAAGGCTTTTGCTTACTTACGTAGCTATAAGCGCTTGTATTGAAAAAATACATTAGTAGGTACATTGTATTATATTATTACAAATGTCTTGATACTATGTAGTTAATATAGTTTAGAAATATCAGTTCATTATAAAAGGCTACAATGAAAAAAGCTCTTTACATTTTAGATGATTATTCCATGAGTGTTAATAATAATAATAACAATAATAATGCGGACAATCCACACAACACTATCTAGCCCCAAACTAAGCAGAGCTTGTACTATGGGAACCAAATAGCTGATATAATACTTATATAATTATTTTTTGTAAATACATACTTAGAATACAATATAATACCCAGACAGAGAACAAATATCTGTGTTCACCACACAAATATTTGTTCTCGGTGGGGATCGAACCCACGACCTACAGCGCAGAAGGCAGAGCTACTACCAACTGAGCTGAGAGGCCTGTCATGTTGCTTAAAAACCATTGATTCTTACTTATCCTAGATCAGCTGGGGGATTATGTAATTCTGTTGCAATGCAAAAAGTATGATGCTAACAATAAGGAACAGCAATCACAATAGGTACATATCTTGTTGCCATGGTTTTTTCGACCATTATCTGTTGCAATATTTTTACAAAGCGGAGTTTTTTTTTGCTATCTCATGTTTATTACGTCAACATTCATTCTTGTTGCAATCGTTCCTTGTCAGAGATACATTTTGTTTTATATTGCAATTGGATCAAAATATTATGAAAACTGCTAGATGTGACAAAGTTTTGATTGCAACAAAAGATACGGAATCAACCAACAGACTTCCAGAAAAAAAGCCTAAAAGTGTCATTTTCGAGGTACAAACTCCAAAAACGTTTACTAGTGACCCCACACAATGGTGACCCGGGTCCAGGCTTCATATTGGGATAGCACTATCCCCGTACGTCATCTTCATAGTTCTGTAATAGCTGTTCACCACCATCAGGTAGAAAATGGAGTAAGCTGAAAGAAACAAACATTTAATATTAAAAAAAATGCAAATGGGAACGTACCTACCTACTATAGTTTTTTACATATTTTTGACTAAGAGACCCCCAGCAAAGTAAATTCCAATTAAATAAATAAAAAAAAAATTGACAACCCACTCAACACTATCTAGCCCTAAACTAATCAGAGCTTGTACTATGGGAACCAGATAGCTGATAAACTTATATTATTTTTGTAAATACATACCTATGTATAATTATTGTATACTAAGTACATACTTAGTATACAATAACACCCAGACAGAGAACAAACATATTATGTGGTCACCACACAAATATTTGTCCTCGGTGGGGATCGAACCCACGACCTACGGCGCAAAATGCAGAGCTGAGCTACTAACAATTGAGCTGCATGAGAGGCCAGTCAATTTAAATTCAAATTCAACGTTTCTTCACTCGCGTACTTAGAATTCACCGACCATCATTAGGTCTGTCACCAGAGTTGAAGTTATGTTAGCTATACATACCAGCTCCAGCCAACAGCATGAGTATCGCCAGGACGATGTTGACAGCTTGCTGGAAGAACTGGTCCAGCCTGAAGAGACACGTCACAACGGCCACCACGAATATGCATAATATGAACACGGTATTGGACATTAAGGACAGCTGGAGGTTACCTGGTCGGTGCTGAAAAGACAAATAAAAAAAATAATTAACTTGAAGATTTTTTTACAATTTAGTACATTGATTCCCAACGTGGTCCAGGTGGACCCCCAGGGGTCCACGGTAAACTCGACAGGGGTCTACGATGGCGTGACAAAAAAATGGGGGGTCACAATTCGGAAGCAGGGGTCCACGAAACCTTATCTGGTTTCGATAAAAAATAACTAAAATGTTGGCTTGACTTCACCTATCAATGTAGGCAGATAATATTTTAAAAAGCTTAGCGACAGTTACTTGTAAAAACTTTTTTGAAAACTGTTAATTCGTGGTGGTGGTACTCAGTCGCAACGTAAATGACCATAGTTAGATCTCCTCCATATTTTGTCGACTGGGACTGGGATTTATATAAACTGTAGCTACAGGGCAGGGGGTCCACCGGAACCAGCAAAATTTTGAAAGTGGTCTATGAGAAAAAAAAGGTTGGGAACTTCTGATTTTCCTGAAGAACAATTTTGAGCCCTCTCCATCGATTGACTTCTCGCGATTTTGACAATGTCGCCGGTTCTAAGTATTATTAGTTAAATATCTTAACGACATTCTAATTCATCGTAATTCAAGATCCTTTATGCCATAATAGCTGTTGGTTCTTTGTTGGCTCGTTGGTTGGATTCCACCTCCATGACCTGCCCAATACCCAAGCCACTTCAACTTGCTAATTTTGTGAGCTATTGGTTCTTCAACGGATTGTCTCATTTCTGATTCTATCACGTAATTAAACTCCTAGCATAGCTTTCTCCAAAGCTAACCCTATAAGACTCAAACTGCTCTTACAGCTCATGCTTTTGTCACGTCATACAACTTCCAGCATAGCTCTTTCCCCGTGGTTTACAAGATGAAACCTGTATGTTTTACTCAAACAGTTCACTGCATTTTTTGGGAAATGAGCTGGAAATCCTGTAAACCAGTATTTTTGGACAGAAAAAGCTCATTAAAAATTTTTGAGAGACAATGAGCAGGAAAATCTGTAGCTTACCAACCAAATCCCGAAGAGTGCGATGATGTTGCTGATAGCTGATAAGCTGGAGAACATCACCATGCTCAGGGATATGAGGTTGTCTTCTGGATCCCGGGTCCGGTGGCGAGGCAAGTTCCATGCGCCTGCTGTGATGTTGGCAATGCAAGCCAGCTGGAACACCGACCTACTTATATTAAAAATGCGAAGGTCTGGGTTCACCACAAATAGCGTCCCGCAAGCAGGGCATGATTAATCAGGGGCAACTGCAACTGGTGGTTACTCATGCCCTACTTGCGGGACGCTATAGTAAAAAATACATTAGGTATTATATCAGTTATCTGGTTCCCATAGCACAAGCTCTGCTTGGTTTGGGGCTAGATATACTGCTGTTTTAAGTGTCCACAATATTGTTAATTAATTTATTCTGGAAAATGGATGCGGCCTATGTCTAAGGCTGATGATGGTGATGATGACCCAGTAATAAGACCTTGCGTGAACAAAGCTGATTTATTAGCATTTCGTTTTGCTCATCGTAAATTTGTGTTTCGGTGATTTGTGAGTAAAATAATAAAATACTATATTAGGGTCTGTCATCGCGGGCACGGCATATTACTTTCACGGCAAATTGCTTAGTTCGGTAACTTATTTCCACTGATTTTTTATTGGTTTTGGTGAATTAGGTATGGTGATGGAGTATGCCAAACAAGTATAACACAAGGATGACATACAAATAACAATGACATAAAAGTTGGTCGTCACTCAGCATATGATATAGTGGCGAGCGCCACTATAACGCTGGTCTTCCGTGACACCAGTAGAGTGCGACACAACGCAGCAACTGCGACTCACCGTCTTTATAAAGTTTAATTAAATGACATGAATATAAGACACACTGTTGCCTAATGGTAACAGCCCTGCCCTATTAAAAAACACAAAAGACATAATTCACAGCGTTTCACTGATCGCCACCGGAGAGTGCTTAGGTGCTCAAAGCTTGACTATGCGTAAGGCTGAGAGCAGACTTGAGACACGACAGTCTTAAAATAGACTAACGCATGACAAATGTATAAAGACGCGCAGACTTCAAACAAAACGTCTCGTAGACAAAATTGTCTATACCTACAAGAACTGCACAGCGACGAATCTGACTACGATTTTCGGCTTCTCTTTTGTTTGTATGCGGGTGCGCACATCAAAGACAAAACAATCTCCCACCAAACGTTACCCCAGTAGACAAAACAGTTTTGTTTTAGGTGTGCGACGTGTCGCAGACAAAACTGTTTCTCGGCAGACTTAAAGGTCGGTCTAAAGACTGTCGTGACTCAAGTGTGCGCTCAGCCTAAAGGTAGGATAAGTTTACTCACGGTGGACAAGGCACAGAGCATGAGGCATCCTGTCTTCAGCGACAAGCACCCGCAGCTTCTGATAAGCGGCATCGAAGACTCTCTCCTGAAATATACCAGCAAATATCTGAAGGCCACACCTATATAGGCCGCTGGGCATCGGCGATCAGTGAAACGCTGTAAAATTTGACAGCGATATTGAACAGCGTTTCACAGATCGCTACCGCCAGCGAACTAGGTGTGCGCAGGCCTTCAGTTATAAGATCTCTTGTTTTTTTTTTATAAACAACTAGCTTAAGATGCACTGCCCTATCAAAACTGACAGATGCGACTATAGGTTGGTCTAGCATCACACCATCAGACCAACATTTTTTAACGTAAAAGATCATGCGGATTAGTGACTCAGTTCGAATCGAAAGCTAACCTGCTGAGCTATTTAAGTTCTGGATCATTTCGGATCGGAAACGTCAGATTTTTTTTTATATCGTTTAGATTTTTATATTTCTACTATTATGTTACCAAGGGCGCAATTCTAGCAACACAAATCACTCAAGCGATCGCTGAATTCGATGTGAGTAGTAATTTTTTTTTGAAAATGGAAAGCCGATCACTCAATCGAGCCGTGTTGCCGGAATGATTGCGAAAGTTCAAAGGCAGTTGGTAACTAGTTTGGTGCGACTTCCAAGGCTGACATGAAGCCCCTTGATAGATTGAGCATGTATATTTATAATAGCAAACCCTATCGACTTGACTATATATCACAATGCCTATCTTGAGTTCAATGAACTGCTTTAAGCTTAGTTGTTACATAAAAGCTTTTATAGAAGCTGACTAGACTGAACAAAGTATTAATATTTGATTTTTTTCATTATTTATATTAGTAATAAAAATAATGAAAAAAATCGTGGCACTCGGGGAGTGCCGACAAAAATAAATAATAAAAAAATAATACACGAATTGATTGGATTTTTACACCTCAACAAAAATGCTAAAGATCGCTTTTAGAAGTTTAAATTTCTAAAAATATTTTGAAAAAGTACTTTTTAAAATATTGGTCCTGGGGTGATGGTGATAACGACCAATCGCTCAAGTTTAATATAAATACATTAAGACCGGACGCAGTAGATTTATATAATTTATAGCATGCCTGAAAGACACGAAGGAGTCTAGCATCACAGAAATATGAATAAAACGGCAATTTCCATGTAATAAGAGCACGCAATCGACGGGAATGAGTGTAGCACGTACTTATTTATATTCTGTGGTAGATATTACCACAGAGTAGAAAATATAGTTCCTTTGTTCCGGTATTTGGGTTGGTACTTTGATAGTCCGATTGTAATGGACGTGATATGCGTTCTGATGTAAGTATTGTAATGGATTCATTGAATGCTTAATTGCTTTATTACGAGTAAGTATTAAAACTATGCTAATTAGGTCATCAAGGATCAGAAAAGGGATAATGGGGTTTTCAGAAGTAGGTACCTTAGAGGCACTTAAGTACATGTCTACCATCAAAATATTTTTTTAAATCCATTTTATATTGCCCTTACGGCCCGGCCCACTTGATGGTAAATGGTTACTATCACCTACACTTGCAAAACCAGCGGCATTGTTGGTGTGTTGCGTATAAGGTTGCGTTACCCTAAAGTAATTCTTCTGAATATTTAAAAAAAACTTCTGGTACCTACCTAACTAACACAAGGTCATAAAGCCTATGTATATGCATGTATAAATAACCTTACCTACCTTCTTTAGTGTTTTTTTAATTAAAATTAACTGAGCATACAGTTTAATGATGAGAACCTTTTTTTATTAATAAACCTTATTATTTAAATCCTCATATTGTTATTCTCATTGTCTAAAGAAATACTCAAACCCATGCTAACCAAGTTAACCAAGTCTAAGGTCATAACTTATTTTTTTTGCTAAAAATAAAAACAAAAGAGCACTTACCTTTTCATTTAAGATCTGGCAAATCAGTCCAAGCGTCAAAAGTTGCAAAGCAGATCACATAATGCACACAAAAGTAAGTAATTTCGGCAGATCATCTCACCGCGTCACCCCGACACTGTTCACAACAAAGCACAGAACTGGCAAAATCTTCTTTTATTACCTTTTCTAGTAATATCCAACTAAACGTAACTTTTCTGTGTTGTTTAATTGATTCAAGTGTTCTTGATAGTACGATTCAGTTCACTCATTCATTCAATCTATTTACACGCGCTATAATTAAACGCACATCGAATGGTGTCTGTTCTAAATTTAAAAACTGTCCTCTGGATTCCGCGCTCAATTCAGCTAAAATAACAACAATTTTCTGTTCACCTTCGAACGTTCGACGTTCACACGCGTCGTTTTATATAATGGTTTATATGGCTATTCACTGTTGATCAAAACGATGAGCAAGCGGCTCGTTGAAGGGTAACTAAATTACTGGCTCCAAAATTGTTGATCGTCATCATTATTTAACCAAAAAACACGATTCTGAGCAAATTACAAAGATCGTTAATCATTTTTTGAAGTTAGAACGCGTAACTTACCAATTCAGTAAGTTTGTTTATTTGGATTATTACAACGACAAATTTCACTGTTTTGACAAATAGAGCAACCGGTATTTACCTACCTACCATTGATCAAATAATAGGTAGCACTGATCGTATGTACCTAACTAAACTTTCAAACAGTCTTTTATGTTAGTAGTTTTTTAATTTATTATCCAAGTAAATTTATTTGCAAGTAACTTTAACAGATAGGTAAAGCCAGTTGATTGTATTTTTTTTTATCTAGATTAGGTTTCTGTAATGTTTTTTCACTAAGTAGGTATATAGTTTTATCAACAGATGAGCCGTTCTTTTTAGGGTTCCGTAGCCAAATGGCAAAAACGGAACCCTTATAGATTCGTCATGTCTGTCTGTCTGTCTGTCTGTCTGTCCGACCGTGTCACAGCCATTTTTCTCCGAAACCATAAGAGCTACACTGATGAAACTTGGCGAGTAGATGTATTCTGTAAACCGCATTAAGATTTTGACACAAAAATAAAAAAAAAACTATAAATTTTGGGGGTCCCCATACTTCAAACTGAAACTCAAAAAAAAAAAATTCATCGAACCCATACGTGTGGGGTATCTATGAATAGGTCTTCAAAAATGATGTTGAGGTTTCTAATATCGTTTTTTTCTAAACTGAATAGTTTGCACGAGAGACACTTCCAAAGTTGAAAAAAGTTGGTCCCCCCCCTCTTACTTCTAAAATAAGGGAATGATAAAACTAAAAAAAATATATGTTGTACTATGCAAACTTTCAACGATATTTGGTTTGAACGAGATCTAGTCAGTAGTTTTTTTTTATACGTCATAAATCGTAAACCGCAATTTACCTTTCGACGAACTACAAGAACCTTTATATTATGTTACTTGATGCTACGGAACCCTTCATGGGCGAGTCCGACTCGCACTTGGCTGCTTTTTTTTAGTTTAATTTACGAAGGTCTAAATTACACAAACAATACTTTTTAAACTTTCGCGATCATAACACATACTGAATTTATTACACAAGTATTTAGCGCGTAAATTACCTTATTTTATTTATTTTTCCGACGTTTCGTCTTATGTTGCAATAGCCAAATTGCGGGAGATAGCAATTACAAAAAAAAATCACACGATAAATACCCGTGTACCTAATAGATTCAACAGAATTTAAACTTGAAGTTTTCAACTAGATTTAGTTTTCCGCAATTTAATTTTACGAGTTTTACTAACAGAAGCCGACTAGATGTTCTGGCAATTCACACAGCACTGACTTCCATCCGTCGGCCGTGACCATGAGACTGACGGCGGCACTCATAACATTAATTGATCGAATCTTTTGATTGTTTTTCATATGGATAGTCTTGTTATTGATTGGTTTGATCTGAGTGTGATAAGCACTCTGTGTCGTAAGCTATTCTACTTGTAAAACAGGTAAAGGTACCTCGCTTACTATACTTACCAAAAGTGTAAAAAAGTTTCCATTTTTACATACGAAAGCGAGATAGTCAATTAAAAAAAATAACATGAGTTTTTTGTTCATAACATCTTATATTTCATGGTTACACAATTAAAGCTAAGTAAGTATAATTATTTCATTTGCCAACAAATATCTAGAAATCACATTTACAACACTGAGAAATAAATATTTTGAGCTCTCAATCCCAAGTTTAATGTAACAATTTAGTTATTATGTATCCCTTGCATCTTTTCATACATAACCAGTACTACCTACCTAAGAAGAAAGAAGACAGATTTAATAAATTAATCGCAATAAATTCGTAAGGTTTGTGTAGGGTTCTTACTATTTTTATTCTAAATGGTAAAATATTTGAAACTTTTCCACCATCAATAGATAGTATGGATACAATTTACATATTTAAAACATAGAATGTAAACACTTATAACCTTACTTATAAAAATTTGACAAAAGATAAATAGTGCTATTGCCATCTGTTTCCACAGAGTACCTACCTAATGACAAACAGTGACAGGCCTGGCCTAACTTTAAGCATTGACTAAATTTATATTGCGTTTTTAAGTATGGCTGTTAAGTTATTGTGATTTCAATATGAATACCTAGTTAAAAGTAACGATATTGACAATATAAAACATAGATTTTGACTACATTTTTTTAGTTGTTTCTTTTCAATACCTTAGGATACAATTTACTGTAAAACCTCACTTTGCGGTTTTATAGGAATGTACAATTTACTTATCGTCGGTTTCACTGATTAATTCATCAAATATTTGACACTTGTTTACCTTGTATTACAATTTTGCATAAACAAGAGTCAAATATTTGATCAATACATATGTTTACCTAATTATTTTTTAAGAGTTACAATTTTTTTTATTTACTTATAAATGATTGAGTAAAATATGACTTCGCAGCTTCAGGTTTATAAAAATATAAGATAAGTAATTCGAAGTTCTTTCGTAAAAGAAGTTATTTCATGGTTTTCTTCAAGATCACACCTATTATGATAGCAGCTCCCAAAGCTAGTAGCGCCCATTTCAATTTGTTACTGTAAAAAAGACAAATTTTTATAAGCACAAAGTTATACAAAATACAACAAATGAAGTCTAACAACTTGAGAAACCGACTTCATGGTCAAACTACTCAACCGATTTTAATGAAATTTCTATAGATTTTTTTCAAATCGGCTAATAAATTACGAAACATAACAAAGAAGTAACCTAATTGAAAACCTTCTCTTTTATTTGAAGTCGGTTAGTAAAAATTTATAAATTCCAGTATATTATATTACTGAAGATGAATGGAATGTATCATGTTATACCTATTTTACATAATGACCAGTTCATTGTGTATACAAGGTGTATCTAAATATGTGTACTATGCGAAGGTGGGGGGTTTCAGACCACAATGGTGATCAGTTGTGGGGGGGAGATAATTAAAAATTCCTATTTTCAGTTTCCCATACAAAAATATTTAATTTCATAATGCCTAAATAAATTGACAACCCTATCCTTGTAACCCCTTGACCCCTTGACCTACTACCTCTGTAGGTCTACTACTACTACCTACTACCTCTGTAGCTGAGTTTAGGGTTGTCACTTTGTATAAAGTCAGCTGTTCATGTTGAAACTTCGTTGCAGTTTTTTTCAGAGATACCAATCGAAGTTCGAAAAGTCGTTGAACAAAAGTTGTTCCCCGGGGGGTGGAAATTCACCCCCCTTCAGGATAGTACACATATTTTGGTACACGTTGTATAGTTTTATACATACTTATTATAACTTGTTTTACTAGGTGCCAGCTTAACCATCTATGCGTGATGATACCAGTCACATAAAATTACTGTCTCTACTTTAGATCTCTACATTACTAAAGACTAATTTTTCGATCTACAGATATAAATTGTTTACTTGCATCATTGCTTTAATTTAAGGGGCCGGCGGAGGGTGAATTTTCATACAAACGTAATACCAAAATGATTTCTAATTTAAGCGATTTAACTAGGTATATTATTGTAATAATTGTATTTGTATAGTATTTATCTAGGTTCCTGAACAGTTTTTTATTTTAAATTACTTACCTCAAATGAAATTAACGCCTATCACATTTTGCAATGAAAAAAATGTGTAAAATGCGATTGGTGTTTATTTCATTTGAGGTAAGTAATTTAAAATAAAAACTGTTCAGGAACCTAGATAAATACTATACAAATACAGTTATTACAATAATATAGTGAAAATCTGCCTAAACTAGTAATGGTTTTGGTATTACGTTTGTATGAAAATTCGTCCTCCGCAGGCCCATTAAGAGCTTAGCTCTTGTCAGGGTATTGATGCTGTTTTCAGAACCCTGACAAGAGCTAAGCTCTTAAATTTAAGAAGAAGAGATATTATAAGCAGTCAGATAAAATATATCCATCTCTTTTTTAGGCTTGTCAAAAACAAGGAATGTCATTTTTGACGAAAAGTATTATTACATACAAAATTTGCCCTAACGACGGTGATTTTTAGGGTTCCGTAGCCAAATGGCAAAAACGGAACCCTTATAGATTCGTCATGTCTGTCTGTCTGTCTGTCTGTCTGTCTGTCTGTCTGTCTGTCTGTCTGTCTGTCCGGCCGAGTCACAGCCATTTTTCTCCGAAACCATAAGAGCTAGACTGATGAAACTTGGTGAGTAGATGTATTCTGTGAACCGCATTTAGGTTTTTACACAAAAATAGAAAAAAAACTATAAATTTTGGGGGTCCCCATACTTGAAACTGAAACTCAAAAATGTTTTTTTCATCGAACCCATACGTGTGGGGTATCTATAGATAGGTCTTTAAAAGTTATGTTGAGGTTTCTAATATCGTTTTTTTCTTAAACTATAAATTTTGGGGGTCCCCATACTTGAAACTGAAACTCAAAAATTTTTTTTTCATCGAACCCATACGTGTGGGGTATTTATGGATAGGTCTTCAAAAATGATGTTGAGGTTTCTAATATAGTTTTTTTCTAAACTGAATAGTTTGCGCGAGAGACACTTCCAAAGTGGAAAAAAGTTGGTCCCCCCCCCCTCTAACTTCTAAAATGAGAGAATGATAAATCCAAAAAAAATATATGTTGTACATTACTATGAAAACTTCCAACGATATTTGGTTTGAACGAGATCTACTCAGTAGTTTTTTTTTATACGTCATAAATCGTAAACCGCAATTTACCTTTCGACGAACTACAAAAACCTTTATATTATGTTAATTGATGCTACGGAACCCTTCATGGGCGAGTCCGACTCGCACTTGGCTGCTTTTTTTTTATAAGTTATGTTTATTTTCAACTGACTTTAAAAAAACAGGGGGAGGTTTTCAATTCGGTTGTATTTTTTATATTTGATAGCGTTACACAAAGATGGAACATGACATTTATGTTACGAGCTAGCTAGAATTACAGTTAAATAAACATCGATATTATATAGTACTTAGTTAATAACTTGGCTATGAACAAACAGTAAGTATAACTAAAAAAACTCCAACATAGTTCTAAAATAGATAATTTTATAATTAAATACTATAAACGATTATTTTTCTAAATACACCTCTACTTTGATTTTTCTATCCAACAAAGTATGTTAGTTCTTATATATAAATACTAAAAGTCCCTCATTATTTCTATTACAATAATACACAGGCCTAAATTTTGGCTACAGATCAAATATAATGATCTAAAAACACATTCATAGAAAATCTTAAAATAAACTAAGGGCTTCTCACAGATTGCTAATCAACCATTGAAATAGTTTAAACATCTGTCAAATATTTGAGTGATGGCAATAATGGTTGATTAGCAATCCCTGAAACCGGCCCGAAAACTGAATTTACGAATAAATAAAGGACGGCTCTACATTCGTCACCTTAAAAATAAACAAAATAAAAATATAATAAGCAGAAGTAGGTTACCTCTCATGGCATGGCGGCCCACGAGGACGCCTTTGAGATCAAAATCAAAAATTACAAATAAGTAAACGGTTACACAAATTGAATGTATGGAAAATAAATAAACAAAAAGATCGAATAGAGTAAGAAACAAAAATGCATTTTTTTTAAGCATCCACCATCCACCTCCTGGTGGATTAAGAATATGACCCACCTAATTTTAAGTGGTAACCATCACCTAATAAGAAAGCATTGCTTCGTAGGTCACGCGTTACGAACGTGCCCAACTGCGCCCATTGAACTTTAGGCATACAGATGTTCAGTCTCACGTGCCCGTAGGAAAACTTCTTTGATCAAAATTATTATTTGGTAAACTGTGTGCAAATTGATTGCACACGTAGAGACGTTAGTTGCTCGCGATTTAAGATAAATAAACTCAGCGATTTTATATCTTTCAAAAAGTCAAAGTTGAAGTTTTTTTATACTACAAAGTGGTTAAACAAGCAAACGGCCCACCTGATGGAAAGCGGTCACCGTTGCATTAAGTACAGTATTGACGGTGGTCTTCGCCCTAAATTATGAAATAGGTTACTACATTAAATAAGTGATAGAAACCTTTCTCTGGGGACCACAACAGTCTGAATATGCGGTTGCGCCCTGGGTGCGCCTGCGGGTTTGTATGCAGGCTTCGGTGACTTAGGGCTGTGATTAAACGGTTAGGAACTATAGTCTACTCGTTACTATAGGTACTAGGGTAAACCATACTATTCTTGACACCCCCCCAATGATTGGCACTCTAGCATAAAAACCCATGAAATAAGAGTTTCGAGCAATTTTTTTTAAGTGATAATAGTTTATTTTGGTAGTATATTTAATTTTCTTAAAGGTAACATTCATTTTATGCTTAGAATGTCCGCCATATTCCTTTCACAGCTGTTTCCAAACATGTATAGCAAGGATGAGACAACCGAGTAAAAAGTTATAAAAAAAGTTAGGATTGGCTGAAAAGTTTGGATGGCGGGCATTCCATAAAAAAAATGTTACCTTGAATTATTGACACTTAAAAAAAATTGCTCGAAACTCTTATTTCATGGGGATTTATGCTAGAGTGCCAATCATTGGGGGGGTGCCAAGAATAGTATGGTTTACCCTATCATACTTCCTACAGTGATACCATTTTCCAAGACAGGGGAAATGGTAGGTATCACATGGTATCACGGTCGAAAGTCGGGTTTTGGATTATGATGAAAGTTCAAAATGGAGTAAAATAACAACGGCAACGGTCAGTACCCCGAGTCGGAGTTTTGCTACCAGATTTCGTCTACCAAATGTTGTTTTCGTGTGAGCAAGTGTCTCTCTTTTGTATGGAAAATGTATGAGACAACAACTCGTTTCGATCGTTTCTACGAAACGTATTTTTGCTGTCTCATCTTTTCTCCATACAAATAGGCGAAACGAAAACAACAGTAGGACTTGCCCTTCCGATCGTTTGAGAAATGTTTCACTTCCATATAAAATCACGATTGAAATCGTTATCTTCCCAGATCTATTGGCATTCAACACTCTTGTATATGTTTTGAATATGGGGGTAGTATGTAGAAGAAACGTACAAAAAATATAAGCAATTCTAATAGTTGCGTGGTTCTGGTCTTGGCACTTTCAAAGATATTACCAAAATTATAAAAGAATACTACTTATACAAATAGAGGATTGACAAACCGATCTGAGGATCCATCGAACGTACGCCAAGATCGTTCTTCTTTGCGTCCATCTTTCGGTACACTGGGACAGCTACATAAATGCAAAATTTTATTTATAATAATGTTGAATCAAAGAGCTCTAATAATAAAAATGCCTCTTGAATATAATTATTAGGCACCGTAGACAGACCCTTAGTCCTCGTTGTTTCTATAAATTCCTTGATATAATTGGGCGTATAGATATTTGCAACTTATTTAGTACCGTATCGACTAGTCTAAGATCCCGCTATAGAAGGACCTTCACCGAGCTGGTTATTTAATGAAACGTATTTTATATTTAATTAAACATGCCAATAAATATATTCTATATGGGTTGCCTATCAAATTTCAGTCCAGGATAATTATGATTAATTAATAATTAAAAAAAAAAAAACTTTCCACCTGGTTTGTTTATTAAACAAATTCTATACCAATCGAAAGTATAGACCCCAGTATTTTTATTCAATAAACATACCGGTGCAAAATGCTAGTATCGATTTACCTGTTTATACCTGGCTACCCGAGAGTTGTGACCAGAAAAAAATAGGCAAACTAACGTTTGCATATTCTATGGGGTCTATACTTTCGATTGGTATAGAATTTGTCTAATAAACAAACCGGTGGAAAGTTAAAAAAACAATTTTTTTTTAAATTATTAATTAATCATATCCTGGACTGTAATTTGATAGGCAACCCATATAGAATATATTTATTGGCATGTTTAATTAAATATAAAATACGTTTCATTAAATAACCAGCTCGGTGAATGTCCTTCTATAGCGGGATCCCAGTCAGTACGAGTTATTCCCTATAAATGTGGATACGGCTGCGCCATCGGATCCTAAAATTCATTTATTTATTTAGCTGTTTAATGTACAAAAAACTAAAATTATATGTACAAAAGGCGGGCTTAATGCTATAATACGAGTCCGCATCCTCATACAAAGGGAAAGATCGTGGGTTCAAATCCCACTCGGCTTTATCTTTTGCGACATAAAACATTTATAATTTCATAGGGCATGTGCCCACATCTCACTCACGTGCATAATATGAGTGCACTCTGGCTATAGATAATTTTATATTCAATGGATAGTATATTTAAGAAAATAAAACAAAAATGTATTAACCTGGCAGCTTGGCAAACTATGCAATCGGTTTTTCTTGTCGATTTTGCACTAGAAATAAGATAAAACATTAAAGTTACGTATTATGACTTTGTGGAAGTCTGGGGCTCAATTCTAGACCAGTGACTTTTTTGTCACGGTAGATATATATCACAAGAACTGTCAGTTTCTTTAGTGAATTTGACAGTTCTTGTGATATATATCTACCGTGACAAAAAAGTCACTGGTCTAGAATTGAGCCCCGATCTAAAATATGAAATAGACAAAACAAAATACATTAGTTTTAATTAAAGCGAGTATGACTTGTTTGTTGCTAATAGATTTACAGACTAGAATTGTTTTTGTTATATCATTAACTATCTACTATTCTCGTCAAATCTATATGCTTATATAAAATAAAGTCGTGTTAGTTACAACACTATTTATAACTAAGTACCTACATTGTAAATGCATTTTTCTTATATTCTAAAAAAAATATACTAAATAGCACGACGCAACAGGCAACTTTATCAGAGACGATCTATTGCCACTACTGATGTTATGAAACAAAAATTACAATACAATTTTTGTTTCATTTTTTTTTCTACCTAATTCTAATGATTCAATAAAGAATAAATTAAAGTGTAACCTGGATTTCTTCTTTTTACAACTGAAAAACAAAACATCTAATTCTCTTCTTATTCATTATGATGGTATAGAGTTCCAAAGGTTAACTTTCTGATCCTGAGATCGGGAGTGTTAATCTTTGGAACCTACTTCTTTCTAATACTACTACAGATATTATAAGCCAAAAATTACATTTAAAAATAATCAATTTCATATCTTCTTCTTCTTATTGTGTCACTGATTCTTTCGAACCAAGTGTAGTGAAAGGATTTTAAATATTTTTTAACAAAATTTAATATCTTACCACACTAGCTAACTGTACTATTTAACAGTTTTTCTTAAAAAAAAAGCAGTTAAATAGTCCAGTTACCCACAAATAGGTGGATTGGCAACTGAATTTTAAGCAGCATAATGGAACCTTTGTCCATTGGTGAACTTCTCCAAGACCCAAGTTCTTTGATAGCCCAAGGAAAGGCTTTGGAAGAATCTGATTTTTTTTAAATAATTTTACTTACCACAAAACGATCGGGACTGTTTGTTCTCCTGGGGGTAGTTTCCCAATTTTGAATTGTTTCATCATCTCTCTAAATGAGAAAAGAAATAAATATGAAAAAAACAATACTAGGCGGAATCAATAGCTACTTTATTAATGTACTAGCTTCCACCCATGGTCTGCTAGTCAGACTAGAAGTTACCAAAAATATCTTATTTATATTATTTAACTTAGAATCATTCATCCAAAAGTTTGTTAAACACCATAATTCATAATAGAAATATAAATAATTTACTTTGCATCAACTTAAAATTAAAAGGTACAGTTCAACTTAGATTAAATGACGGCAAAAAAGGTTAACCACTCAGCATTTGCTACAAGGGCATGGTAACCCTTGCAGCGCTGGTTTTTAGTTTGTTTGTTAAACACAATAATTCAAAACGAGCTTGAAATTCAAATAAATTGGTTACCTGGCATCATCACTGTGTCCAACGTCCTCGAACCCCTGTGTTCCATCCTGCCCAGCGAAGTCCAGGAGAGAATCTGCTCCACCTGGATGCTGAAAGACAAAACAGTTTTAGGCATGTAGGTACTTACCTACTCGTATTTAACATGAAAGATTCAGTTCGTACAGCGTATGTATGTCTACTACAGTTTATATACATACTAGCTGTGCCCGCGACTTCGTCCGCGTGGTATAGTGTCTATGGGTAGCATTTTTAATTTGCAGCGGATGAAAACAGTAATTAAATAACAACGTCATATTCGCGTGCACGTGACACAGTCGTCTGCCCTCTTACTAAACTTAGACATATGGCGTCGTACTACGCCACACTTTCATCTCCCCCGCATTCCTCTCCGAACTCCCCCCACTCTCCTCAACACCCCCCCACATTCCCCCCGCATCCCCCCTCGCTCCTCCCCTCCACACACCCCCTGTACTCCCCTCCACACTCCCCCCGCACCTCCCCTCCACACTCCCCCTGTACTCCCCCCGCATCCCCCCTCGCTCCACCCCTCCACACACCCCCTGTACTCCCCTCCACACTCCCCCCTGTACTCCCCTCCACACTCCCCCCCGAACCTCCCCCTGTACTCCCCTCCACACTCCCCCCGCACTTCCCCTCCACACTCCCCCTATACTCTCCTGCACACTCCCCCCGCACCTCTCCTCCACACTCCTCCCGCACCTCCCCTCCACACTCTCCCCTGTACTCCCCTCCACACTCCCCCCGCACCTCTTCTCCACACTCCCCCCGCAACTCCCCCCTGTACTCCCCTCCACACTCTCCCTGTACTCCCCTCCACACTCCCCCCGCACCTCCCCTCCAACTCCCCCCTGTACTCCCCTCCACACTCCCCCTGTACTCTCCTCCACACTCCCCCTGTACTCCCCTCCACACTCTCCCTGTACTCCCCTCCACACTCCCCCCGCACCTCCCCTCCAACTCCCCCCTGTACTCCCCTCCACACTCCCCCTGTACTCTCCTCCACACTCCCCCTGTACTCCCCTCCACACTCCTCCCGCACCTCCCCTCCACACTCCCCCCTGTACTCCCCTCCACACTCCCCCCGCACCTCTCCTCCACACTCCCCCTGTACTCCCCCCGCACCTCCACTCTACACTCCCCCTGCACCTCCCCTCAACACTCAACCCTGTGCTCCCCTCCACACTCCCCCCTGTACTCCCCTCCACACTCCCCCTGCACCTCCCCTCCACACTCCCCCCTGTACTCCCCTCCCTCTACCCCCCCAGCACAAACTTTGCATGTATATTTTTTTATATCAAATCAACAGACTAAAAAATAAGTTTTAAGTTTCTAGCTCTAAAAATGACGATACTTCCATACAACTTTTTCTATTTTCAACACCTTACAACCCTTTTTTCGCAATAAAAAGTAGCCTATGTCCTTCCTCAGGCCCTCAACTATCTGTGTACCAAATTTCATTTCAATCGGTTCAGTAGTTTTGGCGTGAAAGCCAGACAGGAAGACAGACAGACAGACAGAGTTACAAACGCATTTATAATATTAATAAGGATGTAGGTACGTAAAGTAATAAACCATTGTCCTCTGATGACGAAGATTTAAGGCCAACCTAAGGCCTTTTTTTATACAACAAGCTGATGGAACAAGTAGTAACCCACCTGTTGTTAAGTGGTAACTATTGCCTATGTAGGTCATGCACGATAGGAACGTGCCTGACAATGCACTGCCCTACGCCTATCAACTTGAGGCATACAGATGTTCAGCCTCACATGCCAGTAATTTCACCACCAGCACTCGCACCCTTCAAACCAAAACCAGCAATGCTGCTTCATAGCAGAGAAGGCAGGTGGTAGTAGGTTCCCCGGACGAGCCCTTCACAAAGAGCTCTACTACTACAATACCAAGCTCTTTAATCTCCTGGCAAAAAGGACTACTAAATCCAGGACAATGAAGTAAAAAAGCATTCCGTGCGACCACTGCTGTTACTACTAGTTCTGGACAACTAAATAGGGCTACGGGCAGGAAGATGATTATGAGTACCTCGTCTAAGAACTTGGTGACATCGTACACTTCGTTGTGTATAATCATCCATACACTCCGATTGCTACTGTGCTTCTTCACTTCTTCTCTTGTAATCAGGCGGCTCATTTTGAAAACAAGTTTTGAAGTTCTATGTGTTACAAGTTATTTATTGTTTTGTATGTTAGATACATAGTCTCGACACGTGGATTTTTATTAATTTTCTTGGTTACACGTACGGATTTACTGATTACTACATTTTTCAGATTTCTGCTGGGATGTGATGTGAATTTTGGCCGATCTTATTTTCACGAAAAAAGAAGAAGCAGATTTCTATGGTGTATGTGTGCGTATACGTATGTATATCTACATTTGTGTGCGTAAATCTTATATTTAAACTGTCAAAACTGACATCTCAAACTGTCAAATATCAAGGGGTCAATGTCATGCTTGCTTCTGCTTGCTACTGTTCTATATTTCTTGCTAGGCTATTTCGAGATACGAGTTAGTATTTACGAAATAAAATCCACCGGAATATTAAATAAGACAGAAATGCGATGGCTGCAACAGCATCGGTAATTAATCATCTGTCTTATTATTATCATCTGAAGAGTATTTACCATTTCCTACAGCACAGACGACTCCAATACCTCCAGCAGCGTTGGGAACCAACCGCTCATAGTCAACTCCTACGCATAGTTACAACTGGGCAGTCATCAATAATGAGAAGAACATTTAATTCTTCAGGGCTCTGCCGCATGCCAGACACCTCGTGGGCTTTCATCTTCAGTGGGCTGAAGATGTGTGTCAAACTTAGCGCTAGAAGGTGGTAGACCCGACTTTAGTGGGTGTGTGATGTGTGTTTATAACCCTGCCAAAAGTGTGATAGGTCAGATTGTGAATGAAGAAACTTGCTATATGTGTGTGATGGAGTAACTACCTACTAAAGATATCTACAATGTTGTATAAATGTTTTTATAGCGTTAAAGATTTCATTTAAATTATTTTATATTTTCTTTAAGAATTATTATTCTGAATTGATTATTGTTATTATTCTCACACTGATTTATTTTAATTTAACTTATATTTTCTACTTTTTGTTTGAATTTTGTATATTGGTCGCCGATGAAGTATGTGAGCCATCTTTTTACATACCCTATGATCTTATAGTTGTACTATACTTCTTGCAAATAAATATATTTCATTTCATTTTATTTGTACCAACTGTCGAACTACTCAGTAGTTACTAAACTACAGACGCAGAGTTATTGGTGAAAGAGACTCATTTCCTGTAGGTTTCATTTGCTCGAACTAGATATAATGTAACTATGCTACTCGGGGATAATTCAGCATTAAAGAGGCGAAAGAAATTTATCAGTCCAGTAGTTTTTGAGTTTATTCGTTACAAAATACAAATCTGTATAATAATGATGATGACAATGTTACCTACCTAAGTACTTATAAGTACATACCTACCTATTTGCTGAGAAGTCCCATTATCACACAGAACGCCTACCTATACATACATAATGTGATTAAGTATTATGATTACATGCTCCTCTGAATCCACCATCAGGTAAGCTCGTTGGCAGAGAGCACTGGTGGTCTAGTGGTAGCGGACCCGCCTTCCGATCCTTAGTCGTGGGTTCAAATCCAGTCGTGTACCAATGAGTTTTTCTGTAGAAAAATGTATGTGCACTATGCCAGTAAAACATCGTGAGGAAACCGGCGGCGTGTTGTAGAACCTACAAAAGTTCGAGCAACTCGTTCGTGTCAAGCGCCACGCAATAAGGGCCCACTAGAGGCCTTGCGGAAACCAGCCCGCACATCAAGTGTGGATGATGAATTTGCCGGAGCTCGTTGGCATCAGTGCCTTGTCTACCTTATTCATAATAGGTAGGTACCTAAATAAGGTAGGCCTAATGATGATGATGATGATGATGAAAAGGTACCTCTATGTAGGTAGACAAGTCTATCTACCTATTTGCTGAGAAGTCCCATTTTACACACAGAACTACCTACCTAAGAGCTGGTAATCATTTTAAACATAGGTATTCAGCTTCTGAATCCACCATCAGGTAAGCTCGTTGGCATCAGTGCCCACCTTACTCATAATACCTAACTAAATGCAGTAGATCTACAAAATCATGTAGGTAAATAAAACAAACATTCCACAGGATGGATGTAAGCAATGACCTACTACGCGGGCAAAGCCTGCCGCGGGCGGCCGCTAGTTCATAAAATCTACAGTCACGAAAAACGCCTTGGGATGCTTGCTACTAACTATTATCTATTCTGTGAACCGTCACAGAATAGATAATAGTTAGTAGCAAGCACCCCGTGACATAGTAACTACTAGCGTATCTGTAATTCGGAAATATCTTAGATTCACGAAATCTAACATCATCATCACCCTATCCTGAACCTTATCCCATACTAACTATCCTTTATTCCATGTCGTGAGAAACACCGCTTTTTTTTTTACATTATAGTTGCATTCGGTAAAAGCCAAGGCAGGAGAAGATTTGACTTCCTTAAAAAAAATGTTTGCTAAATGTTTGCTAGTGTGTATCATCAACTTATTATTAAAAAATGATGAAAGCTTTAATTAAAAATCGATGATAGATGAATGCAGTAAGATTTTACTTAAATAAGCTTACAGAGAAAGAATAAAGAAAGAAGATGAAGAAAGGTAGTGGAATATTGCAGAAAACTTTAACCCAGAAAGCTCAAATTAAAATTTAAAAAAAGTTTTGATAAACATGCCGTGGTGAATATTGCGTAAATATAAGAGCGCCGGTGAATTTTGTGAATGTGATGACTGATTGACTGATGACAGATTGGTTTGGTTGGATGCAGTGCTGCCAGATGAAAAAATCTAATCAGCGCTGACAGTGGTCCACTAAGCGCTAGATTCGAATATATTCACGAGCCATTAAAGCGCTAAATCGGCTCAAACGGGTCAATAAAGCGCTAAATTCGAACTTTTAACTAAAGTGCTTTTTAGACGATCAGTGTGATTAAATAAATCTCCCATACTAAACAAAACATGGGCTATAACCATGAGCTCTTATACAGTTCTGATAAAGTTTTGGAAGCGAGACGCAGATTGCGACTTGTATAAACGCATCTCGTTTACGGCTCCGTTGTTTTGCTCTATGTGTTTAGTATGGTAGATTGTGTAATCACATTGATCTTCTTGTGATGAACTGAATCACAATGTCTCTGGATATCACATAACTTGGCAAGAAAATCCTTCCTACAATACAAACACATTGCCCTTGTATCATCTCCGACACAGGTTTCAACCATTGTTTAAAGTTGGGCGATTTCTCCCATTCGACTGTATATCTTTGTTTGTAAACAGTTTTTTTTGTTAATGGTACATCCATTTCAAAAGAGTTATCGAACACAACACGATGGAACACTTACAAAAGTAAGTAATAAAATCAGTGCTTAAAACGTTATTTCTAAACTTGAACTTCTGTGCGTTCACGTAGACAGAATGAAAATGAAAGAAGCATAGTCAATCAAACATGAAACAAACCGTAATTAATGTTCATGGGATTCCCCGTGCTCTATTGCCATATTAAAACCCAGCTGGCATAGAGCACAAAATTGAAAAAAGCGCTAGATTATCCGCTAGGCGCTAAGATTATCAAGTGCCCGCTGAACATAGCAAAAAAGCGCTAGATCTAGCGCCGAAAGCGCTAAAATGGCAGCACTGGTTGGATGTCAAAAATCAGCTGATTGTCAGCGAAGCAGCTGATAGTGACATCTACCCAGGCAAGCGCAGGCTAAAGTTTGAAGTTTGGCTGAGTCTATTAATACAGGTACTGTACGAACAATTTATAATTATTAATACGGTTACCGTACGAACAATTTATAATTATTAATACGGGTACTGCAGGGGGAGGGGGGGGGGGGCACCATTCTTGAAATTAAGTAGGTATAAAAAAATAAAATAAAAAAACCTAACAACCTACTGTTACTTTTGTGACTTAAGTCGGAGTGCCCCGAGTTTGAGTCTTTATTTTTAAAACACTTTACAGTCGCTTAAAAGGCGTAGTAAAGTTAAAATTTGGGTTGGCTTTAGTATTGTTAGGGAGGAGGAGGGACGGGGGAGGGGTCCTCTCTGCACTGACATGCACCATTCTTGAAATTAAGTAGGTATAAAAAATAAAAAAAAACCTAACAACCTACTGTTACTTTTGTGACTTAAGTCGGGGTGCCCCGAGTTTGAATAATATCCGTACGAATAAATATAATTTATTCATCCAGCACCCGTACAAATAGTCACTTCCAAAGTTTTGATAACCATACTACCTCATCGTCCGTTTACATTTTATTGGTTTTCTGTGGTAAAAAGAGATTGACATGACAGTGACATAACATGAGAGTGACTTATTATAACAGTAGCATGACATGACAGTGACTTTTTGTTTATTTATCCATAACCATAACATAACATAACCTAGAAAGCAAAACAAATTGATTTGCTTTATTTTATTAGTTTCCAAATTTGCAAAACTTTTGAGCTATATTGTTGTAACAGATTATTCGATATACCATACATATCATGCCAAAAACTTCAATAACGAAATGGCTTCTTCCGACGACTACAACGATGTGCTAGATGGTATATTCATGCGTGAAGAAACAGAACGCAATCAAAGCTATACTGAAGGATTCCAAGCGGGTACTGAGGGCGGAAACCCTGAAGGCTACCATTTAGGGTACCACCGCGGAGCTGAACTAGGCAGAGAATTTGGTAACACACATTCTACATTATTTGTTTCAGTGAACGTCTCCAATGATCTTGGGCACCAAGAGGTCATAGAGATGCCCAACTAGCCTAGGGATTACGGTACTTACAACAAACAGTAGGTTTCAGCCTGTAATAAGCTGTACTATAATAAGTAGTCTCATCTATCAAGAGTATGGGGACCAAGGGACCTAGCCTATACCTATGTGTACCTACCTATTAAAGAACCATATTGAAGATAGATACCTATATTGTATTTCAATAACTTACTAAAGTCAAAACTTCACTTTTATTATGAAATTTTAAAGGATGATCCAGTGGACCGAGTGTCACCATCCATTGCTGCCACCAACCCAAAATCCTACTCTGCTATTTTAAGGAGTTGGGCTGGATGGTGTGAGGTTGGCAGGAGGAATGCACAATACACCCCATGGCCGGACGTCAGTGCAGATCTTATTCCCCCAACTTAATTAGGATTAGAAGGGATGATACTCTTCCTGCCGAGGCTTTCCCTATAGATTACAGCATGGGGCTTTTCAAGAAGGGCCTTTTAAAACATGTAAAGGGTCAGCGCGCGAGTGATGCCTCTGGTGTTGCAAGCGTCCATAGGCTACGGTAACCGCTTTCCATCAGGTGGGCCGTATGCTTGTTTTAACTTTGTTGTATAAAAAAAAAAATTATCTGGGATATCTAAGCAGCCTGGACTTGCAAATTGTTGTATTTTCAGGTCACTACCTAGGCATAGTCACACATCACCTCAGCCTAAATGAGGAAGCAGGAACTAAGTACTCCGACAAAATCATCGTCCAGCTGACGAAGGTCCTGGACTTGATAAACACATTCCCGAGAGATAACGCTGAAGACGCTGATATACTGGGTCAAGCGGAGACGATACGGGCGCATTACAAGAAGGCTTGTGCTCTTTTAAAGATACCTTCGGGGAATCCATATGGTGCTGATGTCTCATTCTGAACAAGACTGTAAGTTTATTTAAAGCTTCATATTTATTTACACAAAAAACTTGTAATTCAAAAATATGTACAAAATACACAAGAAACTGTTGAGCTATCTGCAGACTTACAAACAATCTAGAGATAGCTCAACTGATCCATATTAGTACCAATAAGTTAATTGTGAAAATTAACAAAATTGAACTCATTGAAACAGCCTCTGTCTTAAACCCGGTAAAAACACAAAATACCACCAATACAGTGAATGAAAGAGATGTCTACCATGCAGAGGAGAGCACTGATGGTCTAGTGGTAGTGGCCCCGCCTTCCGATCCTAAGGTCGTGGGTTCAAATCCAGTTGTGTACCAATGAGTTTTTCTGTCGAAAAATGTATGTGCACTATGCCAGTACTCTCAAAACGGTGAAGGAAACCGGCGCGTGTTGTAGAACCTAAAAAAGTTCGAGCAACACGTGTCAAGGGTCACGCAAAAAGGGCCCACCAGCGGCCTACTTGCGGAAAAACCTGCCCGCACATCAAGTGCGCATGATAAACTTGCCGAAACTTGCCAGTACTCTCAAAACGGTGAAGGAAAACATCGTGAGGAAACCGGCGTGTTGTAGAAACCAGTCTGCACATTAAGTGCAGATGATGGATTTACCTACCATGCAAAGGATGACAATCATAAAGCTATATATTTTCACATTACAGGCTCCATGAAGCACCAAGAAATGCATTATATTCTCAGAAACCATATTAACTCCATCACTAAGTACCTATCGCCATTGTTGCCACTTGCCAACTGCCATATGGTGGAGTTCATCACCAAGAGCCATTGGAACCTTCTGCCGGAGCCTCTGAAATGTTACTTGGAAGGTCAGGAGTTAAATGATGCTGTTGAGGAGTTTTGGCAGTGTCATGATAATCTGGAAGGTAAGAGGTGAGGGTGTTTCAAGAAAATCTCTCCAGTAGGTCTACCATGAGCTCTGTCTGGCTCTGTCTCTGGTTCTGGTTTTGAGTCTGATTTCATGTCATCATGTCATTTGAAAAATGTATTTATTCTCTTATTAATGTCGAGATTAATAATTTATTTGTAAAAATAAATCTACAAAATACAACAATCAGCCATGATGGCTTAGACACCGGTCAGAGCGAATTACGTCACGGCAATTTAAACGTCATTCTGATTTAGTACAAAGGCTCCAATGTTTACTGTTGATATACAGTGCCGTGACGTAATAACAGACGCCATGACACCAGCGAGCGTTTTGGCGTGTATTTGAAAATTTAAATGTACTTTTATTGCACAAAAACCTTAATTTTCTACAGAAATATGATATATTTTAGACATAATAGATACTTCTGAATATGATAGAAGAGATTTTGAACATTAGCCGTCATGCCTATTGTAAATTACTGTTTCAGGTGAATCAGAGCTATGGAAATGGATAACCAATGCTCGTTCCCACTATGCAGCGGTCAATAATCAATACTGTTTGTCAAGTGACCAGCTGAAGGACAGGATAACTTCATGGGGAGGGAATATTAGACATGAACTTTTGGTTACAGAGTTTATGACGCAGAAGAAGAGCTATGAAGTAAGCGGTATTAAAACAATAAGTATCTCATCACGAAATTACATGCAAACTTTTTTTATAGAACTAGCTGATGTAAACATGTACCCACCCACCAGATGGAACTGGCACCTAGACTCACCTAGCTTTAAGACGTTTCAAAGTGATTCTAGGAATTGAAATGAATAAAATTTTATTGAGTGTGAGTTTGAGGACCGACGACATTTTAGAAATTATATGAAAATCGCATCGGCAGTTTGTCACTTTGAGACACCGAGTTTTAACTTATAAATATATGTATTATAACTTTTTAAAGATTGCTATACAATTGAAGTTTGAAAAACTTGAGAAACCGACTTCATAGCCAAACTGCTGAACTGGTTTTGTCATGGTATTATACTGATACTGGTATTTGATATAAGTTATAAAAAATATCTATTATAAGATTGTGCTCTCTCACAGGTACAAACAATGTCCCAACTAGTAGCATCTCTATTCGACGTGACGTCGGCAACTTGTTCCGTGGAAGCGGGGGGCGGTCGTGGCCATCTACAAGTGGCCCTATGTCTGGGGTACAACATACCCAGCCTCACTATAGACTGTAACGCACACGCGGTGCGGGCAGCTGAGAAACGAGGTAATATGATTAAGGTAAGATCTTATTTTTTTTAATTGACTGGCCTCTCAGCTCAGTTGGTAGTAGCTCTGCCTTCTGAGCCGTAGGTCGTGGCTTCGATCCCTACGGAGAACAAATATTTGTGTGATGAACTCAGATGATGGTTCTCTGTCTGGGTGTTAAATTGTATTCTACGTATGTATTTAAATAAATAAAATGTACATAAGTATTGTATCATCTATCTGGTTCCAATAGTACATGCTCTGCTTAGTTTGGGGTTAGATAGTGTTGTGTGGAAATACATACTTAGAATACAATACAACACTCAGACAGAGAACAAACATCTGTGTTCATCACACAATTATTTGTTCTCGGTGGGGATCGAACCCACGACCTACGGCTCAGAAAGCAGAGCTACTACCAACTGAGCTGAGAGGCCAGTCATTAATTAGTACAAGCTCTGCTTAATGTGGGGGCTAGATAGTGGTGTATGTTTCTCCACAATATTTTTTTTATTTGTCCTGCAGAAACAATGGCATGCCATAGCTAAACGCACAGATGGCAGCACTGAGTCAAGGATTCTTCAAGCTGACAATACCTTGCACCGGTTAGTTGATTTATTAGTATTAGTAGTAGTAGTTGTGCGTTGGTTTTTGCGTTTTATTCTTTAAGTACCCTTTAAATATTCATATTTTATTCTAGGTTTGCAGCTGCCTTTATAACTGAGGACTCTGATTTGGCCGAAACAGTGCGAACGCAGTTCCCGGACCATACGGAAACGAGGCTGCTACTAACAGGTCTGTTAATATTATAAATCGCGCAACGAGCTATGGAGAGAGCTATGCTGGGAGTTTCACTACGTGATAAAACAAAAATGAGGATATCTGTAGAAGAACCAAGGTCACCGACATAGCTCGTAGAATTAGTAAGTTGAAGTGGCAATGGGTAGGTCATATAGCTCGAAGAACCGACAACCGTTGGGGAATAAAGGTTCTCGAATGGCGACCACGAACCGGAAGACGAATCGTATGGCGCCCACTGTTACCACCACCCACCAAATACACCGACGATATTGTTAAGATCGCCGGAAGTCGTTGGTTGGAAAGGGCTCAGAATCGTTCTTCTCGGAAATGTGTAGGGGAGGCCTATGTCCAGCAGTGGACTTCTTCAGGCTGATGATGAATACCACGGCAAGCGCCCTTAAAAGTAAAGGAGGCATGAAGAGCGGTGAACTCATTAAAATCGTCAAAAAGCCGTAAGACGTTTTAAAGTGATCCTTGTGATTTATTCAGCTAAATCACAAGGATCACTTTAAAATGTTTTACAGCTAGGTAAATTGTCAGTTCCCAGGTCCAAAGGATATCTACCGTGCCTGGAAATCACACCGAATTACACTCATGAATGAGTCTACTGGATTTCTTTGTGAATTGTTTTTATTAATTAATTAATTTAACAGAGCAACAGTAAACTTGAAATCGAAAAACTGCATGATAAAATATACCAATTTGGTAACAACCGAGCCGTAGTTTGTTGCCTGTTCTTCTAGGCTTGGTCACGTGGAACTGGCACCTAGACTCACCTAGCTTTAAGACGTTTCAAAGTGATTCTTGGAATTGAAATGAATAAATTTTGTCTGAGTTTGAGTTTATTCCCAGGTTTGCACACATGCGGGGATCTAGGACCGGTTTCATTGCGCTTGTTCGAGAGACATGCTTCAACCTGTGCTGTGTTCAACGTGCCATGCTGCTACCACCTTCTCAACGAGGATCCAAGCGGGAGGGCAGGGTTCCCTATGTCGCAATGCTTAGCTGGTGAGTGCATTTACAATGTCTAGATTACTATATTACTGCACTAGTGCCCTAGAAGCGGTATCGCCTTCCGATCCTAAGGGCGTGGGTTTCAATCCAGTCGTGTGCCAATTAAAGGCCTACGCACACCTAGTTCGCTGGCGGTAGCGATCAGTGAAACGCTGTCAAATATCGCTGTCAAATTTGACAGCGTTTCACTGATCGCCGGTCTAGGTGTGCGCAGGCCTTAAGTGTTCTGCCTTAAAATGTATGTGTACTATGCCAATACTCAAACAGTGAAGGAAAACAACGTGAGGAAGCCGGCATGTCAAAAACAGGCGTCAATTGCACAAAAAGGGCCTTTTTGATCCTTTCACCTAACTTGGTTTGACAGATCCAGTGGCACGATAAGAAGAAAATTATATTATTTATAACTAGATTAATATTCGATTTTTTTTATTCACGGCTCAGTTGGCTCAGATACATTCTAAATATTTGGAATTTGATCGGTTACCCTAATTTAGCATACCTACGTTTGAACCTGCTAATTTTGAATTCGTGGCGCTTAATACCACTTGACCAATCAACACACAAATTTGTATTTTAGTTTACAACCAAGAAAGTATATAGCAATAGTAATAGTGTAGTAGTATAGTAATAGTTTAGTAATTTGTAGGTTGAAACAAACCGATAGTTGTAAGCAGCACTTCAAAGACCTTAATATTCTTACATTACCCTCCATGTATATTTACGAAGTTTCCTTATTTGTGCGAGCAAATATGTCGCTTTTTACAACTTTTAGAAGCAATCGACTGTTTGCTAAAATTTGTTGTCCTCCTAGTAGAACTGCCATGTTTAATAACAGTATATTCTGCATGGCACCTCGTATTTATAATAAATTACCTAGTTTTATAGTGGATGCTACTTCAATCAATATATATAAGAAGATGTTAAAAAAGTTCTTGATAGAAAAGGAATATTATAGTGTTAAGGAGTATTTGTGTGATAAACTTGAGTAATAATATTTTATTAATTATTAATTTTCATAGCGCTGACATTTTATTATATTTTCATACTTGTGACATTTAAATATTTTGCATGCTTTAAGGCAGAACATGGCTGAACTTACTTAATTTTTACCATCCTGTAATTAATAACCTGTGTTTCGCAAATAAATGATTGTATTGTATTGTATTGTATTGTATAGGATGTCTTTCCTGTGTTGCTAATTTTTTTTTTTTTTGATACCCCTAGATTCCGACCGAGTGTTTGTGCGTTTGTCTGTCGTACGTCGTCACCTCACGGTTCAGCTGAAAATCAGCGTTGGATAGGTACCTGCCGACCTATTCAGCATATGCTGAGCTGAAACCTGTTGAGTGAACACAACATAATGTAGCTCTTTAGGTGGATGGGTGGGTGCGCGGGACTCTTACCTAGTAGTTAGACAATTTTCATATATTCCCTTTTGTCTAAAACATCTCACCTTGTACCTATACCTTGTTTGTATTTAAGGTTCTTGTTTGTTTTTTCTCTTGTGTTCATTCAATAAACTTTTTTCATTTCATTTCATTTCCTCCAGGTTACGAGTTGGGTAGGAACGCGCGTATGCTGGCCAACCACTCCATAGAAAGAATGGTGGCGCAACGAGACTTGCCGGCTAGAAGCCTCCTCAACAGAGCTATGCTTGAGGTATGTATCTACCATACTAATAACATGAAAAACATATTGACTGGCATCTCAGCTCAGTTGGTAGTAGCTCTGCTTTCTGCGTCGTGGGTTCGATTCCCACTGAGAACAAAAATGTATGTGGTGAACATAGATGTTTGTTTTCTGGCTGGGTGTGTTATATTCTGAGAATGTATTATAAAAAAAGTATTTAAGTATTATATCAGCTATCTGGTTCCCATAGTACAAGCTCTGCTTAGTTTGGCGCTAGATAGTGTTGAGTGGATTGTCCACATTTTTTTATAATACAAACATTACGTACCTTACATTGAAATTCCCTGTGGTAAGGGGACTCCTAACAAATCTGTAGCGAAGGCAACCACTTGACATCAGGTGGGATATCTGCTTTTTCCTGAATAGTCCACAATTTTTTTTTGTTATTGTGCTTGCCTAACCATGTTTTTCTGTTTTTTCAGGTCATAATAAAAACCTACAAGCCAGGATCTAATCTAGCAACAGGGAAGCTAAAACGAATATCTACAAAAGCCGACTGCTTTGAAAAATACTTCAAAATGGCCGACAATGTCTTAAACCTCGGCCTTCATGACACATTACCTACAAATTACCTCGAAGAAATCATAGAAAATGGAGAAAACCACTGGAAAAAGCTAGTGTTATTTTATTTAGTGAAGTTGTGCCTAGCACAAGTTGTGGAGACATTAATATTGTTGGATAGAATAATGTATTTGTATGAGAATAATTTTGAAAAAGTGTTTTTGGTAAAGTTGTTTGATCCAGTTCTGTCGCCAAGATGCCATAGCATCGTAGCTGTAAGGAATTAGTGCAATAAATATATTTTTGAAATAAATTTTAGCATTGTACTTATACCTTTGGAAGTTAAAAAAACTGTTCCCACAAACAACTTCGTCTTCTTAAATTTAAGAGCTTAGCTCTTGGCTTTTGATGCAGTTTTCTCCAATTGAGTCTTTCAAAGTCAAAGTCGAAGTATTAATTCAGTAGAATCGCTTATCACTTTGAAACGTCTTAAAGCTAGGTGAATCTAGGTGCCAGTTCCACGTGACCAAGCCTAGAAGAACAGCTTAGGAACAAACTACGATTGACTTTCGAATACGGCCTCCTTGACTTCCTTATACGACATGACAGCGACTTTTTCTTTTATCTGACTCACGTAACTTATTCTTGGCCCTCCTCTTCCCCGTTTTCCTTCAACCTTTCCTTCAATGATGTTCTTTATAGTAGCTGTCATAACGTATTTCGTTCGTAACTTTTTCCGTCCAACTAAATTTCTTTGACTGGCCTCATCTCAGTTCGATCCTTACCGATAACAAATATTTGTGTGGTGAACGCAGATGTTTGTTCTCTGTCTGTGTGTTAGTTAGTCTAATTTTACAACATAAATTAAATGCTTAGGTAATATGTATATCAGCTATCTGGCTCTCATAATACAAGTTCTGCTTAATTTGGGGTTAGATAGTGTTGTGTGGATTGTCCACTATATTTAGTTTATTTATGTATTTATTTTCATACTCCGCCAGTTCCACATTACAAAAGCTTCCAGTCCTACCACAAGCTCTGTCTGGTTCTGTCTCTGGCTCTGGTTTGAGTCTGTGAGTGCTGTCTAAATAAATCCTACGTTGAAATGAGTCACACACAGTGTAAGCACCCAACAGACTCAAAACCAGAGCCAGACAAAGCTTGTGGTAGGCCTGCTTGTTCTCTGTCCCGCTGGGTAAACAACTTCGTGCTATTGGAAAAATCGAATTTAAATTATATGTATGTAGGTATTTCTATGCATCGACCTACACTCGGAAACCTACAAAGTTTTTAATATAACTTTCATGATTCCATCACACAAGTACTAATTTTATTTGTTATTGGCTTTGAAGTAATACAAACAAAAACTTATTTCATTATTACAACCTTCAACTTATATTTTTCTATTTATTAGTAGGGCATCCAGCAAGGGAAATTTAATGAAAATATCACATCGATTGTAGGTATACCCTAAGCAGGTCTTTTACGATAAAATGTCTAAGTATACAGCCACAGCCCTACTTATAAACGCAATTTAAATTTAATCATTGCTTAAAGTTAGCCCTGTCACTGTTTGTCATTACCCAGTGGCAAGAGATGGTAATAGTTTAAGCACTGTTTATTTTTTTACATATTTTTATAAGTACCAATTTTTATAACCACCAAAGACAAAAAGGGCAATTATAATTTCAGTTATTCAATTCAAACGGTGAAGGAAAACATCGTGAGGAAACCCGCGGCTTAGTCGGCTCCGCACTTACCTATTGACCATGTCTTTCCTGTGGATTAGGCCGACTAAGCTGTCAGGATGGTATAGGTGCCAGGCAAGGCTTATCCATCTAAAATCCTGTCCCAGGCACTATAGCGTCCCGCAAGTAGGGCTTATGTAATCACCAGTTGCCCCTGATGCTATATAAATCATCTACAATAGATGCAAAGGCCTGTTTACTTCTTTTCTTATTCAATTTTTAGGGTTCCGTAGCCAAATGGCAAAAACGGTCCGTCCGTATGTCACAGACACTTTTTTACGAAACTGTAAGAGCTATAGGTACTGATGAAACTTGGTAAGTAGATGTATTCTGTGAAACGCATAAAGATTATCACATAAAAATAGAAAAAAAAACATGAATTTTGGGGGACCTAGAACTATAACTCAAAACATTTTTTTTTTGAGTTATAGGTACTTAGTAGTTCTAATCTAAGTACCAGCTATGTGGTTCCCATATCACAAGATCTGCTTAGTTTGGGGCTGGATAGTGTTGTGTGGATTGTCCGCATTATTTATTTATTACTCGGTAAGAAACCTTAAAAAAATAGGAAACTACAAGCAGGTGCGGCACCACAATTGAAAACTTTATCAAAGAGAAATTAAAACACGCTGAGTTCTTACACACGTATTGTAAACCCAAACAAATGCATGAAAGATTGTGAAATTAAAAAGTTTGCGTCAAGTTCAAGTTTTTTCCTTTATTCGACATGTGAACAGATTTGTTCTGAAGAAAATTAATTAAGTTCTACAGAGCGATCTTTCCTCGTGGTAGTGACCTTCTTAAATAACAAAGGTAGGTATTGCTTATAAATCATATTTAATCTGAAGTGGAAACCTTTTGAGCCGCGCACTTACTAGGTAGGTACTTGGTAAAGAAAAATATTGTTGTAATTAGTGTAAACTTTAGGCGGACTTGTATTTTTTGAGGTGGGAAAACAAATGATCCGTCAACACGTGTTCCGTAACTTCACGTGACCGACACCTCTTAGGCAAAGATCGACAAAAGTTGGGGAGGTGTTCAAGTGAAGGGCCTCTAATTTTTCTATGGTTATGGCTTTCATTCAATTCAATATTTTTATTTCAGAAAAGATCAAATTTGTTAGTAGCACACATAAATAAAATCTTAAAAAACTAATGGTACCCAATGATTTGACAAATATTACATACATAATACAAATAGAGGTATACCTAACTACTGGGGCCTTTTGGCATTGCACAACCCCGCACTTTTTCCACGTTTTCCGTATATCGTAGCTGCCGAGGCTTTTGGGATGAGGTCGTCGATGAATTACTCAAGGAAATCTGCCATTCTCTCTTCGAAAAGAAGCAATAAAATAAAATTGCAAAATGATCGAGATCGGCCCGAGATTTAGGCCCCTGATATGTTGGATTCATGCTTCAACAGTCACTCTTCTCATCTCACTTCTCACTGGGTCACTAACTGTGCAAACGGTGCAAGTTTGGCATGCAGTGACTGAAGAATTCTGAATCCAACCTATCCCCACGGCCGCACCAATGGCGCATCCCATTGGTGCTGCCGCCGATGGCTGCGGCAGCACCAATGGGATGCGCCATTGGTGCTGCCGCGGATGCGTACAGTTATGTGGTTTTATTCACACAACATTGTGTGCAAATTACAAGCTAACCGATGAAACTGCGAAAGTTATTTAACTGCGTAGCAATCTCAACGCTCATCTCCTAAACCTATGAGTATATTAGTTCTGCTATTGAATACAAAAGGTTGATCGTGTGAGGGCGGAAGGCGTGTGGGTGTGTGTGTGTTTGTATGAGAGGGGTTGCGTTTAGTCTTTAGATTCCGCGCCACGGCTGAAGTTTTACGGCAAAAGCGTAATAAGCCTCTTTACGTACAAAAGTAATATGTAATACAATGGAAAAATTATATAAAACAAATTATTCTCTACCTGGCCTCTAGCTCAGTTGGTAGTAGCTCTGCCTTCTGCGCCGTAGGTCGTGGGTTTGATCCCCACCGAGAACAAATATTTGTGTGGTGAACATAAATGTTTGTTCTCTGTCTGGGTGTTATATTGTATTCTAAGTATGTACCTATTTAAAAAAAAAAAAAAAAAAAGTATTCAAGTATTATATCAGCTATCTGGTTCCCATATTACAAGCTCTGCTTAGTTTGGGGCTGGGTAGTGTTGTGTGAATTGTCCAGAAAATTTATTTATTTATTTATTTATATTATTTTGTCCATGGTAGTACGTAGAATATGATTTATGACAACAGCGCCGCGTCTATCGGACTCCAGTGGTGGCGCGGATACTAGTCATTTTGGACGTTTTGGACTGGACTCGCAAAAACATCGTATGATTTCAGTTAATCCAAATATCGCCGGCATATTTAATTTTGACAGCGTTTCACTGATCGTCACCGTAGAACGCTTAGATGTGCACACTGCTTAAATAGTTATGAGAATTCTCTGGAAGTTTGAGCAAGTTTCTGCTGTTTTAATTTATACTTTTAAAAGTTCCTCTAGGCGCGTGATTTGAACTATGGAGAAATCATCACGTGGCATTTTAGGCTTTTAAACGTGCATATTACAAAAATAGTAAATCGTAGTGTAAGTTCCAACGTGGCGAAGGTTTTTTACAGGTAGGCTACAACTAGCAGACGGAACAAGCATATACTTA
Source organism: Thera obeliscata (assembly GCA_947578465.1). NCBI lineage: Eukaryota > Metazoa > Arthropoda > Insecta > Lepidoptera > Geometridae > Thera > Thera obeliscata. Next base: position 24,753,856 of record OX387914.1, read on the forward strand.
TGACCCACTGGATGATAGCTGGTAACCATTGCCTATAGGCTATACCATTGATTCCCAACGTGGTTCGGGTGGACCCCCAGGGTTCCACGGTAGACTCGTGGGGGTCTACGATGGCGTGACAAAGTATTGAAGGTTCACAATTTGTAAGCGGAGGTCCACGAAAATTTGTCTGGTTTTGACTGTGAAGAGCTAATGTTGGCTTGACTTATCAATGTAGGCAAATCATAATTTAAGAAGCTTAGTGACTGTTACTTGTAAAATCAGTTTTCGAAAACTGTTCATTCGTGGTAGGAACTCAGCCGCAACGCCATGGCCATAGTAAGATCTTATATCCATATTTTTTGTCGACTGGGAATATAGTAAAATGTAGCTGCAGGGGTCCACCGGAACCAGCAAAATTTCGAAAGTATGGTCTATGAGGAAAAAAAGGTTGGGAGCCTCTGGCCTATACAAAGCATTGCATTGAGTCTTGTCCCTCTATATCCACATTTGTCACATTCCGGGCCACTGGAATATTTTTACCATCTACTCAAGGTCCTATTCGTTGGGTTGGGTGTGATTAGCAGGGAGACAATGCACAATACACCCTCGCGGGACATCATTGTAGACCCCCTAACTCAAATTAGAATTAGAAGCATTCCCACGGACGTAGTAACGTCCCTACGATGCAATTTTTTTTTTCAACTAGGTTTCTGACGGAGCAAGTATATGGCCCACTTGTCGATAAGTGGTAACTATTGCCTATAACAAAATATTGCCTCGTAGGTCACGCACTTCAGGAACGTGCCCTACGATGTATTACCTATTAGTAGAAGAGCTCTACGTGGAGGGCTCGTCCGGGGAATTACTACCACCATGTCTACTTCTGCCGTGAAGCCCAACGCTGTGTTTTGGCTTGAAGGACAGGTGAAAATACTACCACGTAAGGCTGAACACTGTTTGCCTCAAGTTGATGAACGCAAGGCAGTACATCGTAGGGCACATTCCTAGCGTGCGTGACCTACGAGGCAATGCTTACAGGCGATGGTTACCACTTAACATCAAGCGGATCATATGCTTGTTCCATCAGTAGGCCTACCATGAGCTCTGTCTGGCTCTGTCTCTGGTTCTGGTTTTGAGTGTGAGTGTTGACTAAATAATTTATACATCAAAACGTCACACATACAGTAAAATGCACTTGTGAGCACTCACACAGACTCAAAACCAGAGCCAGAGATAGAGCCAGACAGAGCTCATGATAGGCCTACAGCTAGTTGTATAAAAAACAACCGGATAAAAAGTGTCTAGTATTTTATTCCAGGTCATGAACTATGTGTATCCCAGAAACAACTTCTTGCAAATCCATTCAACTGTTAAGTTGATACCAAAACTCACTGACTTACAAATTTTCGCATTCATCATTATTAGCACAGAATAAATATTAGTATTTAGATATTAATGTGGTCTTAATTTTTACAGCACTTCTCTCTACTACTTTCCCTCATTTATACAAAAATTAATCTACGCAGATTACAGAGTTTGTCTGTAATCTTAGGGTCCTATTAATAATCCTGGCGTAGCGTTGGACTATAGTTTTTTAATCGTGTTTTGTCACATTTGCTCGAGTTGGCAATTGCATGTCAATGCAAGAGACAAAACACGGATTAACTAGTCCAACGCTACGCCAGGATTATTAATAACACCCTTAGAGAGTAACACAGCACTGGTGACCTGGTGGTAACGGCCTCGCTTTCCGATCCTTAGGGTCTGGGTTCAAATCCAGCCGTGTACCAATGTGTTTAGCTCACCAACAATGTATGTGCTAGTTATTCTGCGCTGAAGGAAAACTGAAGTGTCTAGAAACTGTAAACCTAACAAATTCGTAAAACATGTGTGACGTGCACGAAAGGAGCCTCACTGAGACGCACTTTAAATCCTTTCACCACACTGGTTCTTAAAAAAACAGTGTTATGTAAGAAAGAAGTAGATGAGGGAGGTAAAAATCATTTTTCGGTGGAAAGTTGCTACGGCGTAGAGGTTGTAGTCTTTCGTAGAGGCTTCTTAGCACTCTAAATTTAAAATGAGAAATTAAATGTTTTTTTTATACAGAAAGCTAAGCATTTGTCTGCTATCACATCTGAGGATGCAGCCTGAGATTGAGCATGAGTAAATCCACATGCTCAAAAAAAACCCGGAAATACTGACGCCGCCGGTAGAGAGTAGAGTTTGAAGCTTTTTATACTGCAGTAAGCTTCATCGTTGAAGTTTGTGACCGAGGACAGTAGAGGCTACGTTTTATCACAAAGTTTTACATGCAAATTTGTTGGTAGTTTACCTCATGTATGAGTTCTTATACCTACCGGTAGGTACGTCACGACTACGCCTACGGAATGTGGGTTTTTTTCGGTCTTTCCCGTAGTTTGGTGTACGTGCCTATCATATATTTTTTTTACCTTGTTTTTCTACAGTCAGAGAAATTGGTTTGGTTTGGTTTATTTGCCATCATAATTTATTTGAATGAGTAAATTTTTACTGAATATGTTGTATTCTTTATTGTTCTTGTGATTTTCACATTCACTTCAATGGGAACTCTCACTCACTCATATACTCACTCACTCTCTTACTGGTTCACTTAAAAAATGGGAAAACGAGCGTCGAGAAATCACCTAAATATGTCAGCGTCTTTTGGCCCCAGCCTTAACGAAGGCCTCAGGCGGCCTAAAAACCTCTAACACCAGAGTTTGACCACTAGTCCTTTACTTAGCGGGTCTATGATCCGATTCCCCGATGCTAGCAGCATGTTAGTAACACCTACAGCTATTTCTTCCCTCACCTTCATCAGACAGAATGATGATGAAATTAAAGTGCGCCTGGACTGTAATTTGTTTTAATTTCTTAAGGCTGCTGCTACACATAAGTTAGGCTTCATGTTCACAAGCTCAGGAAAGCTTGTTAGTGTCACATGTACACTCGGCTGCATACAGGGTTATTCATTATTAGCTACAAACACTCAGGAATTAGGTTCAACAAATAAAATAAAAAATATTTATGAAATGATTTTTTTTAAGTTTTGTTATGAAAATCCCGAGAAAATCGATAAAGAAATCATTGGCGCCTGACCTATTTTGACCTTTGATCCGCGCCCGCGCGCCGTGAGTGACACTCTGCGTTCAGTCACCGCCTGGGTGGGTCATCGTCCTGTTCTCCATGGCAATCATTATGCAATAGCCGTAAAGAAATTAATAAAAAAAAAAAATTGATACAAAAACTTAAATCAAAATTTAAAAAAAATCATTTCATAAATATTTTTTATTTTATTTGTTGAACCTAATTCCTGAGTATTTGCAGCTAATAATGAATAACCCTGTATATACCTACATTTTATACGTTTTAAAATTATTTACAACATATCAGTATTAATTTGTAAGTTTCATAATTTAAGCCCTACGCACACCTAGATCGCTGGCGATTGCGATCAGTGAAACGCTGTCACATCTGACAGCGTTTCATTGATCGCTATTGCCAGCGACCTTTACAGGTGTGCACAGGCCTTTAGGCATATAATTATTATTACGGTGAAAATCTCCACTGAATACAGCTAGAAGTCTGTTTATACAGGGTTATTCATTATTAGCTGCAAATACTCAGGAATTAAGTTCAACAAATAAAATAAAAAATATTTATGAAATGATTTTTTTTAAGTTTTGTTATGAAAATCCCGAGAAAATCGATAAAGGAATCATTGGCGCCTGACCTATTTTGACCTCTGATCCGCGCCCGCGCGCCGTGAGTGACACTCTGCGTTCAGTCACCGCCTGGGTGGGTCATCGTCCTGTTCTCCATGGCAATCATTATGGAATAGCCGTAAAGAAATTAATAAAAATAAAATTTTGATACAAAAACTTGAAAAAATTTTTGATCAAATTTAAAAAAAATAATTTCATAAATATTTTTTATTCTATTTGTTGAACCTAATTCCTGAGTATTTGCAGTTAATAATGAATAACCCTGTAGTGCATAGTGATGTGTTTCGTCGCCTGGTCTAGGTAGGGATGTCCTATTTCCAAAACCGACTAACATTGTAGAAGGTAAAATAAATAATATAAATAACAAATTCTGTGTAATTCGGTGACACCATTTTATAAATTACGAATTATACACATTTTAGTACAGCCGACGATACTTTATACGTGTGGTGGTATTTCATCTCTAGCCATTACTTACCTAGAGAAAAACTAGTGGTTCGTCCACGTGATATCTACCTAGGGTTGAAAGTCACTGTTGCGTCGTTGTTTTTGACGTAACGTCTTATAATTCGATGGAGCCGGCTGCACGCACGAAAAAACATGACTCATGCAGCGTTACCTCGCTCTGAGACGTTCCATTTAAGGCTTGAAGTGCAAGCGAGAGCGCGGAACGAGCGACAAAAAGGCACAATCGGCCTCCGCGTTCGGCAGCGTTCGATATCTGTCTCTCTCTTACTTGAGTGAGCGATGCGTCCGCGTGGACAGCTGTATGACGTTGTCACGTTTAACTAATGTCAGTAAACCGACTTTACAGACAACCCATTTTTTTATCCACGTTGGATTTTGTAGTTAGGAAAAATCTCGCTTTGCTCGCTATACTAATAAAATTGCAGTATGTCCATCATGGTCAGATTTTTTTCTTAATAAATATTAATTCAGTAGAATATTTATTACACTGGTAGAGATTGTGGTTTAGAGATGATATTGCCTAAATTGTGTATTCAAGTATTTTTTCTTAAAATGCATGTTTATTTTTAAAGCCATAATAAAAAAAGGCCAATATTACCAACATCATTTTCTTGTTTTTATCCCACTTCACGTGGCGTCGCCCGGCACAACTGGTTTTCGTTATCCACTCTCCTCTATTAGCCATCATTTTACCAGTAAAATGTGTCTTATCCATGTCATCCTTCACACAGTCCATCCATCTTTTCTTTGGCCTACCTCTATTTCTATGTTCTCGTTACATGACATTCGTCCCGCATGGCATGCTCGTACCATACGATTACCTATTACTCCTTATCTTTTCAGTCACTGGCTCCTTATTGCCATTCGTTGTTTTTCGATGGTGTTTTCATCGGTTCAAAAAACCCTGCAACATTACGCCTGCAAATCTCCATTTCAGATTTCGTACATCGTTACAGACAGTGATTTTCAAATTCTTGACGCGAATAATCTGATACAGTAACCTGACTTGTAGACAAAAGAGAAGAGATATTGGTACGTAAAAAGGCCTGCGCACATCTAAGGCGATGGCGAGGGCGATCAGCTGAAACGCTGTCAAATATTCCAGCGATATTTGACAGCCTTTAAGCTGATTACCATCGCCATCACCTAGATGTGCGCAGACCTAAAGATTCTAGTAACCTCCAGCAAAGAGTAGATCTTAAATGTGGGTTTGTACAGTATTTTTTATAATATATTATATTGGAATATTTTAAAACCGAGTGGAATTCGAACCCACGAACTTCCCTTTTATACAGAGTTGAAAGAAAAAACTATATATTAGGACAATATATGTACATATGAGAGCTTTTATTTTCAATGTACTCGTATGTACCTATAAGTATGTACCTCATTTTGTTGCTCTAATCTGCGGCGCGAATTTTTTTTATACCTGTTTCACCGCTTGGCAAAAGTTTATTTGTTAAGGTGGTTTGATTTCCATATATACAATTTTGAAAGAAATAATGAAATATGTAAGGAAGAGAGAAGGACGTGTGGTGAAATTTTCGTAAATAATGTTAAATCAATAAATAAATGCATTTTTTTGCCGTAAATAATAGTTATTTCAGTGTACAAATTATACTCTCATGGAAATGGAACAACCATTACAACTTTTTTAATTCGCGAGCTCTTTGAAGGTTGAACTAGCGATGACAAACTTTTTGCTCGGTAATCGTTGTATCAACGTCCACCCGCGAAAATTAACGACCCCAAATCTGGGGGCGGATGAGCCGTGGATAGTAAACTTATGACGATATTATCTAAAGGTCGGTCAATATTAATCTTTTTTCGTATTGCCTTGTCATTGGATTGATAACAGAGTTGAAGAAACAAAGCAAATATATTTTTCAGACGGGCCGCCCCCGGGTTCGCTCGCCCCGTTCCCGTTACGCCCGTTCCCGTTACTTACATCCGTTCTCCGTTACAGTATATTTTTATAAATTATAGCCTATGTGTTATTCTGATGTTTAGGCTGCCAGGATGGTATAGGTGCTGGGCAAGCCTATTCCATCTTAAAATCTTGTCCCAGGCACTATAGCGTCCCGCGATTTATGGCTTGTGTAATCACCAGTTACCTCTGACGCCATATAAATCATCTACAATCTAAAAAGATGCAAAGGCCTGTTTTTTTGGTCCCTTTAACTATTTATTGTGTTGGCGACCACGAACCATGCACCGAAAGACGAAACGTAGAATACCCACCCACCAGAAGGACCGACTACATTGTTAAGATCGCAGGAAGTCGCTGGATGGAAATGTACTATTGCTGCTATTACGCAATTATCTTATTACACAAAAACCCATACAAATACTACTTACAAACTTGTCAGAACAATTTGCGGTTATAAGTTTACAGCCCACACGGCACACGCGCCGGGATACGAGTAGTTATTCTCTTTAAATAGGTTCATATTATAATATCATCACAAGCCTGAAAAAATTCACTGCTAGATACACATAAACACATGTACATTGTCTAGGCATATTCCATTTCGAATAGATTTTCAGATTTTTCAGGATTCGTTCCTGCGTTAATTTTTATTATTAAATAATATCAAACAGTTGTATGTTATCTTATCTTATCTTATACCTTTAAACGAGAAAATCTTGTATATATATTTAGGATCTCGGAAATTGCACCAACAATTTTCACGAAATTTACTATACAGGGGTTTTCGGGGGCGATAAATCGATCTAGCTAGGATTCATTTTTAGAAAATGACGAGAAGTTGGTGTTTTGCAATAATCAAACATAAACTCAATATACGACTGTTCCTGCCATCTATCGGTGATTGTGAGCAACTAACTGCAAGCTATTCCAGCAGATGGCGTTGTTAATTAAAAATAAGCCAATAAAGATAGGACTCTTCCTGACATCTATTGGTGAATAATAGCACTATTTTTTTTAACCCCGAGCGAAGCTCGGTCATGCCAGCAACAACACAAAATAAATATTCTTGCCATATCTAGTTTCTAATTAAATTATTTTCTGTTTTTGTAAAAAATCTAAAAATCCTCACCTCTCCCATACATTAAAAAAAAAAAGGATTTGGAGCTTTCTCCATCCACCGACTTCCCGCGATCTTTCATGACTGCGATTACTGTTGGCTAAGGCATGTGTGGGTTTGATTCTCGGCTAGGACTATTGTCTGCCTGATCTTCAAAAACCATTAAGCTCGTGGCATTGTGTGACTAAATACCCATAATTTGATACCCACACGTCACAGAAAAGAGCGTGGGATAACGGCTATGTACCTTTACTTATATTAGTGGTATTTTTCGTTTAACATTAAGTTATTAATTTCATCAAAATGAATGTGATGTAGTTCTGTCCTTCTTTCTGGCCGTCTTCCTATCCTAAGGTCGTGCTTCAAATCCAGTCGTAGGACAATTATATGGAACAAACGGGTTTTTAATCGCGATAACCTTTATTAATTCCCGACGTATTATTATTATGTATAACGATCGCGTTAATTTAAAAAGTACAGTCGTTGGACGCTGTTTTACTAAAACGTTCTAATCCACACATGAAACTTCATATGGATTGGAACGTTTTAGTTAAATAGCGTCCGTATAGCAATGAGTTTTTCTGTCCAAAAATGAATCTCCACTATATTTGTAGGTACGGTGAAAGGAAACATCGTGAGGAAACCGGCATGTCCTAGAACCTATATAAAACAGTTCGAAAAACATTGTGTCGACGTGGAAAAACATGGACGTGTATTTACAAAAAAATGTATTTAAGTATTATATCAGATATCTGGTTCCCTATGTACAAGCTTTGATTATTTTAGGGCTAGATAGTGTTTTGTGGATTGTCTATAATATTGATTTAATTTATATACATTGACATATTATTATACACTAGCAGTTGGTGCCCGAGCTTCGCTCGGTATTTTTTTTTTGGTAAACTGTTGTTGTGAATTATATTTAAATACGAATTACTTACATACTGATAAAATATTAATATTTTTCGATCTTACCGACGTAATAATAAACTCCACTACTCGTCAATAGATGGCGTTCTCTGTCCCACTAACTCATGACTTAATCAACAGATGGCGCTAGGAGTTATGATTTTATGATAAAGTTGATTATTTACTTTACGATTAAGGGGACATTTTCTAAAAATGAATCCTAGCTAGATCGTTTTGTCGTCCTCGAAAACCCCTGTATACTTAATTTCATGAAAATCGTTGGCTCAGTTTCCGAGATCCTATACGAGAAAATCTTGTATATATATATATATACTAGCAGTTGGTGCCCGAGCTTCGCTCGGTATTTTTTTTTGGTAAATTGTTGTTGTGAGTTATATTTAAATACGAATTACTTACATACTGATTAAATATTAATATTTTTCGATCTTACCGACATAATAATAAACTCCACTACTCGTCAATAGATGGCGTTCTCTGTCCCACTAACTCATGACTTAATCAACAGATGGCGCTAGGAGTTATGATTTTATGATAAAGTTGATCATTTACTTTACGATTAGGGGGACATTTTCTAAAAATGAATCCTACCTAGATCGTTTTATCGTCCCCGAAAACCCCTGTATACTTAATTTCATGAAAATCGTTGGCTCAGTTTCTGAGATCCTAAATATATATATATATATATATATATACAAGATTTTCTCGTTTAAAAGTATAAGATATATACAAGGTGTATCTAAATATGTGTACTATGCGAAAGTGGGGGGTTTCAGACCACAATGGTGATCAGTTGTGGAGGGGAGATAATTAAAAATTCCTATTTTCAGTTTCCCATACAAAAATATTTAATTTCATAATGCCTAAATAAATTGACAACCCTATCCTTGTAACCCCTTGACCCCTTGACCTACTACCTCTGTAGGTCTACTACTACTACCTACTACCTCTGTAGCTGAGTTTAGGGTTGTCACTTTGTATAAAATCAGCTGTTAATGTTGAAACTTCGTTGCAGTTTTTTACAGAGATACCAATCGAAGTTCGAAAAGTCGTTGAACAAAAGTTGTTCCCCGGGGGGTAGAAATTCACCCCCCTTCAGGATAGTACACATATTTTGATACACGTTGTATATATACAAGATTTTCTCGTTAAAGGTATAAGATTGATATAACAAAATCAGCACATTGTATTACATTAGAGCAATGCAATAAAAATATCTTCTTACTCTAATAAAATCGTTCGAAGAAAATACAGCCAGCTAAATTCATTTCCGCTAGAATAATATATCATTTGCGGTAACAATGAGGAAAAAATGCAATATCGTATATCGAATGCTGCCGGTCTGTAATATATCGTGGAAAAAAGCATTTATTAGTCATAAATAAAGGTTACACGCTTTTTGCTGTCTCGGCGCAATGTAACGACATTATAGTGGGCCATGTTTGAAGGACATTTTATTTTCCAAGAAGGGGCTGACGGCTGAATCAACAAAAAAAACATAGACTTGTTTTAAAAATGTGAAAAATAAATGACGTAAGTACGTAACTTGAAAAAAAAGTTATCATCTTTGTCTTCTTCTTCTTAAATTTAAGAGCTTAGCTCTTGTCGGGGTTTTGATGCAGTTTTCTCCAATTAAGTCTTTCGAATGCGGCCTCCTTGACTTCCTTATACGATATGACAGCGACTTTTTAGGGTTCCGTAGCCAAATGGCAAAAACGGAACCCTTATAGATTCGTCATGTCTGTCTGTCTGTCTGTCTGTCTGTCTGTCTGTCTGTCCGGCCGTGTCACAGCCATTTTTCTCCGAAACCATAAAAGCTAGACTGATGAAACTTGGTGAGTAGATGTATTCTGTGAACCGCATTAAGGTTTTTACACAAAAATAGAAAAAAAACTATAAATTTTGGGGGTCCCCATACTTGAAACTGAAACTCAAAAATGTTTTTTTCATCGAACCCGTACGTGTGGGGTATCTATGGATAGGTCTTCAAAAATTATGTTGAGGTTTCTAATATCGTTTTTTTCTAAAACTATAAATTTTGGGGGTCCCCATACTTGAAACTGAAACTCAAACATTTTTTTTTCATCGAACCCATACGTGTGGGGCATCTATGGATAGGTCTTCAAAAATGATGTTGAGGTTTCTAACATCGTTTTTTTCTAAACTTAATAGTTTGCGCGAGAGACACTTCCAAAGTGGAAAAAAGTTGGTCCCCCCCCCTCTAACTTCTAAAATAAGAGAATGATAAAACTAAAAAAAATATATGTTGTACATTACTTTGCAAACTTCCAACGATATTTGGTTTGAACGAGATCTAGTCAGTAGTTTTTTTTTTATACGTCATAAATCGTAAACCGCAATTTACCTTTCGACGAGCTACAAAAACCTTTATATTATGTTATTTGATGCTACGGAACCCTTCATGGGCGAGTCCGACTCGCACTTGGCTGCTTTTTTATTTATCTGGCTCATGTAACTAATTCTTGGCCTTCCTCTTCCCCGTTTCTCTCTTCAACCTTTCTTTCAATGATGTTCTTTATGTAGCTGTCATGTCGTAGAAGATGTCCAAACATCCTCTTCGATTTTGTGTCATCTTTGTACATACCAGTTAAAATAGTAGTAATTTATCAGAAATGAGGAAATTTGTGAACTTCAAATGAAAAAGGTAGAGGTTCTCAATTCGGTTGTATTTTTATAAGTTTTTTATGTATTTTTTTAATGTTTGTTTTGGCATAACATCATTTAAATTTAAAAAAAAATATCAGAAAGGTAGGTCCAGATTAGTCCTATGAATCGACAGTTTCGAATCGAAAAATGAGCAACTGGGCTGTGGATTCAGATTATTCCAGTAAGATAACATGGTAAGTTGGAAGTCAAAATAATTTTATATTATACAAAATCTAAATAATACCATGTTAAATATGTTTTGTCTACTTGACTCAAGAATGTTAACGGTAGCGTAATGGGCAAGTCTGATAGCTCGTAGAACCGGCACCTGGTTGGGGACTATCTTATCAATAAGCGTCTATGAAACGGAAGACAAAGCGTAGAACAACCTCCCACTCGATGTAAACAGAAAACAGAAAGTTAAAAAAAATACCTACTGTCAAGGTAGCGGGAATTCCTCGTAATGCTTATTCCTGAAAATGCTACTGGCAGGCCTACGCCTAACTTTACGTTTTTTTTTTCTTTCTTTCATTATAGACAACCGATTTGAAAAGCTTAGACAAAAAAACGATTAATAAACTACCTTTATCATGCTAAGAAACTCGAAACGTAATGCTTATTCCTGAAAATGCTACTGGCAGGCCTACGCCTAACTTTACGTTTTTTTTTACTTTCTTTCATTATAGACAACCGATTTGAAAAGCTTAGACAAGAAAACGATTAATAAACTACCTTTATCATGATAAAACTCGAAAGCTAATAAAACGCGCCGCGGTACGTTCTACCCCTGTAGGGCGGCTCAACCCTAAAGTTATAAGGCGGACACACACACCTCTCCCGGCATTCAGTACGCAACGATGAAACTCAACGCAGCCTGCACGACCGCTGTGCTCGTCCTGCTCCTGGCCGGTTAGTTTAAAAAGTTTATATTCCTTTTTTGAAATTTCATTTAGTTTTCTCCGTACATTAATCTAATAAATCCTGGCTGGTTAGTTAAAAAACTTTAAATTCTAATTTTGAAATCATTTTTGACTTTTGACGGCATTTTGCGTTTTGATACATTTTTCACGACTTGTTTAATTTTATATTTCATGTTCACTTTATTTATTTTCTGGGTAAATTTTATTGTTTTTCTACTTTTAATTTCTAAGGTGTAAAGTTTCCAATCAAGCAAATGGGGTAAGTGCTGCTTACATTCTTTTGAACATCGATCAAATTAATCTGACATCGAAGCGGTCGTTACAGAAACGATGTTTTTTTTACACCAAACCACTACGAAATGAAAAAGGCCTATCAATGAGTATCAAAACGAGGTGACTCTCAAATTAGTGTAATGAATTGGAAAGTAATCTACTAGGTACTCTTTTCATCGAAAAACTAATTCATTTAGCCGTTGCAATTTATGTAAAATATTGAACTGACGAGTTTAAACACCTGATAATTCATGGATGGAGTGTGATTTTTAATTAAAATCTAATCGTTTTTTTTGTCTGAGTGTACAAATATCAAATTTTTATTTCTTACAGCTGTAATCTATGACAGTCACTTGAAAATATAAAAACGCTGCAATTTAAACCTTTATCACTTTAAAAACGGCTTCACGGTGGCATTGCCTGTTGCGCTGTAGGTTGTGGGTTCTATAAACAGTTTTTTTTTCAATGAATCCAGATGTATACGTTCGGTGTCTGAAATTCTGTTCCATTCCAAGAAAACCTCGTTTAAAAAAAATATTCTGAGAATTAATTGGTTCCCGTAGCTAAGCTTCGTTAGTAGCTAAATCCTTACCTATATATACAGGGTGGAAATTTGTAATGCCACCTGGAGGGAAAGTACTCTTAATACTGCAGATAGAAAATTTTACTCAAAGGAAACATTCCTTTATTTTTTAATAGAAAGTAAACTGCATTCAAAGATTTTCGAAAATTCTCTTCTCCCACACCCGGGAATAGAACCGGTTAAAATCTGAAAAAATTATACCCTGTACTTTTATTGCATCGATCGTTAGGGTCAATTATAAGGATGAAATCTCTCTAACAAACATGATAAATTAAATGAAAGGAAAACTAGGAAATCTGAAGTTACAAATTTAATGAGTCAAGTTAAAGCTCTTTAACTAACATCCATCTTTTGCAGACTCCTTTGCGACATACTCTTAGATTTCATCCTTATAATTGACCCTAACGATCGATGCAATGAAAGTACAGGGTATAATTTTTTCAAATTTTAGCCGGTTCGATTCCTGAGAAGAGAATTTTCTACAATCTTTGAATGCAGTTTGCTTTCTATTCAAAAATAAAGGAATGTTTCCTTTAAGTAAAATTTTCTATCTGCAGTATTAAGAGTACTTTCCCTCCAGGTGGCATTACAAAATTCCACCCTGTATATAGCCCTTGATAGCTCCATGTGAATAATATTAAAAAAAAATTGTTGAGTGTCGTAAACTAATTAAATCCAAAAACCCTACTAACTGGAATGCAGTAATGCTTTTAAAGCTTTGGGCGTCACCTGCAACGAATATCCTCCAGGGATTAGTAATTACTGAAAAGCACTTTAATTAATAACTACACGGATTTTCAGGATGGTTTTTTCGTGGTCTAGCCCTGACCTATTTCATATTGTATGGTATAGTTCAATAGTTTTTTCGTGGTCTAGCCCTGACCTATTTCATATTGTATGGTATAGTTCAAATGAACAAGACAACCCATCGTGGGACGTCAGTGCAGACATTATATCCCCAAATCAAATTAGAATAATTTGAGTTCAAAATTATGATGGAATTGTATTTCAATAGATGCAATTGATTTCACGTTTCGTGAAAACTCCCTTCCCTAAAAACTTTAAATGAAATAAAATTGGCTAAAGATGCCAAGCATGGTCCTTTCTCTTGGAAACCTAAAATTAAACTAAATTAAATAGTAGGTATCTATAATCGCAGGTAGGGTAGTCATCAAATTTGGTTTATCTAAATTTGTTAACGAAAAGAGGTCATGAAAAAAAAATACTCCTATTCGATTTGATCGATCCCACTCGATAACAAAAAAGTTATTACTGAAACTACAACCTATTAGGAAACCCATTTCAGTTACACTCAGGTAACCTGAATAAATAGGTACTTAGGTACATGGTAGCCAAACACATATTTATAGTTTAACTCCGAACTTCGGAAAGTATCTCAAACACCTGTTACATCGTGGCCGAGTGGTTACAGCAACAGGTCAGAGCATTCGAGTGTTTGCGAACAGTTGCTGAATAAGAAAGTCGTAGCGAAGCTAACTTGGTTATTTCTAACTTTGGAGCAACGCGACAATGATCAGAGACCACTGGTGTACAAAGTTAGGGAAAGCATCACTTCGCATAGATAGATATAAAGATAGAAAATTGTTTATTGCACCAATTAAAAGTACTGTACACAGGCGAGCTTAATGCTAGATAGTAACCACCAGCCAGGTCTACCAGCTAACCTTCGGTTAATAAGGAGATGGATCACCATTTGGATGGGTGGCCGTTAGCAGTTTAGTACACCGACATCTTTCATCTTCGTATAGGGCACGGTCTTGGCTGAAACAGTTACTAAGCCTTCAGGAGGCTTCAGGGGGCGGTCACGGTAATTATGCGGCATGATCTTGCGACATTTTTGACGGGTGAAAGGTCACCTATTCAAATAGTTATAGATATTTTCTGCAGCATATAAACGTTCTCATTAGAAAACATCGTGAGGAAACCCGCGGCTCGTATTGACCATATATTTCCTGAGGACTAAACTGTGAGGATGGTAAAGGTGCTGGCCAAGTCTATTCCATCTAAAATTCTATCTCAGGCACTATAGCGTCCCGTAAGTAGGGGCATGAGTAAACACCAGTTGCTCCTGACGCTAAAGAAATCATCTACAGTAGATGAAAAGGCCTGTTTAATTTGCTAAACGTTCTCTAATCCTTGCCACGAACTGAAAGACGTTGCGTAGGGCGCTCTCAACCAGATAGACCAACAATAATGTGCAAAGATTGGACAATCCGGTGGATGGGGAAGTCAAAACATGGAAACCGCCCCAGCTTCGCGCGGGTGCAAAAATTCAAAGTGACATTCACATCTATCACCTTTTTTTTCATAAATTACAGCTGTGCGAAACCGGGCGGGTCGCAAGTCAAAAATAAAGCTTGTGTTACTCCGAGATAATGTAAGCTACATTATCCTGTCAATGTATACATTATTTTTAATGATTTTGAAATATATACATTACCTATACATTATCTTTGACATCATCTAATGGTGAAAGATTTTTTGAAATCAGTCAAGTCGTTTTTGAGTTTATTCGTTACATACTACGAATTGTGAATAGGTTGTTGGTTCTTCGATCAAAAAATATTTAAATATAAAAATATTGAATTTTAAAATCTAAACAATGTCTTTACTAAAATAATTGAGAGGAAAATGTCGTCAGAGGTTACATTTTGCAAAATAAAAACATCTTTATTCATAAAAATTAAGACTGTCAACAAAATTGTTTATTTTCCTTCCCATAATCTTCAAAAACATAAATGTATAGGTAAACCCCATACAAATGGCCAATGTATTTCCCAAACATGGTTTTCCGATTGATCACAAAGCGTAAAAATAGCTTCTAAACATATTATCCTGAAGCCAATTGTTAGGTGCACGTATTCACCAAAGCATAAAAATACCATAGAATTATAACTAATACTTTCTTGGTATATTTGTGTTGTATTAAAATATAATCTATGGTCCAACTTTTGAAACTATCATGGTTTTTAACACTATTTTTATGAAACAACGGGATATTTACCATGATTAAATTTTTCTGAGTTGACTTCCAATATTTCGGCACAGCTGCATGCACCATGATCACGGAAGTCAACTCAGAAAAATTTAATCATGGTAAATATCCCGTCGTTTCATAAAAATAATCTATGGTCCCTATGGTAGGTATAGGTTCTATGTAAACGTTGCATAAAAAACACTGCTTGCTTACATTTTTGCAGAGGTCTATCAAGTTTCACTCAATCGGTAGAATATATTATATTTAAATACAATTTGTTAGACTTTTGAGATTGGTGAAAAAAGCGAAATTTCATTTCCACCCAAAAAAAAAAATAGTTTCTGTATCTCACGAAAATCCTAAGAAATCAGCAATGACTCTTCGCAACTCCCCTATTATACCAGCGTGGATGTAGATAACACAGCCAGCTGTTTGCTTGTCTATATTTCTAATCACTATAATCCCTCGGTCTGATTCATCGCCCGTATAATCCAAATGCTTTTCGATCTCGGATTTCGAGAAATCCATATGATTCCTTCGCGCCTTACGGCCAGAACAATGGCTGACGTCTGTAGGCCTACCATGAGCTCTGTCTGGCTCTGTCTCTGGTCTGTGTGAGTGTTGACTAAATAAATCCTACGTCAAAACGTCACACACACAGTATAATGCACTGATGAGCACTCCGCTAGAGCACTGGTGGTCTAGTGGTAGCGGCCCCGCCTTTCGATCCTAAGGTCGTGGGTTCAAATCCAGTCGTGTACCAATGAGTTTTCCTATCGAAAAATTTATGTACACAATTTGTGTATTTTTGAGAGCACTAGCATTGGCTAGTGCTCTCAAACGGTGAAGGAAAACATCGTGAGGAAACCCGCGGCTTAGTCAGCTCTGCACGTATTGACCATGTCTTTCCTGTGGATTAGGCCGACTAAGTCAGGATGGTATAGGTGTGCTGGGCAAGCCTATTCCATTTAAATCCAGTCCCAGGCACTATGGCGTCCCGTAAGTAGGGGCATGAGTAATCACCAGTTGCCTCTGACGCTATATAAATCATCTACAATAGGCCTGCACGTGAGCACTCACACAGACTCAAAACCTGAGCCAAAAACAGAGCCAGACAGAGCTCATGGTAGGCCTACTGATCCTGCCTTTGTTTCTGTGTCGTGTAACACAGGCTGTGAGATCCTCTTTGGAAAGGTATGTTTTATGCCTTGTCACGACAGTGTACACCTCTTTCAAAGCTGCTATTACTTATTCTGTATGAAGCCCGTAGGTTTTGAGTTTCTTAGTAACTCATCAACATTGGCTAGGAATATTCAAAACTTTGTTGGTTTTTACAAAAACTGAAATAATTTCTTTAGAAAACTAGGCATGGCAAGAGTCTTTATTTTGTGTTGTTTATTAATAATAATAAAATACAACTGTTTGATATTATTTATTAGTATAAATTAACGTAGGAACAAAATCTCGTAAAATCAGAAAATAAATCGAAATGGAATATCCCTAGATAATGTTGATATGTGTATAATTTTCATTTTTTTTATACGAAGGATAGGATCTATTATAATAAGTTCTCGCCAAACGTATTTATTAAATTCATGACACAGCCCCACCTAATATGCGTAAATTGATATTTCCAAAGTAATTAAGCTACGTATTATATATTTTTTTTAATACTACTAGCTAATGGAACAAGCTTATGGCCCACCTGATGTTAAGCGGTAACCATCGCCTATAACCTCCTATAACAAAGCGTTGCCTCGTAGGTCACGCACGTCAGGAACGTCCCCTACGATGCACTGCCCTGCGTCCTAGCTTTAAGACGTTTCAAAGTGATTCTTGTAATTGTAATTAATAAAATTTTATTGAGTTTGAGTCCATGAACTTGAGGCTTACAAATGTTTTGCCTCACGGGCCTGTAATTACACCGGCACCCACACCCTTCAAACCGAAACACAGCGATGCTGCTTCACGGCAGAAATAGGCATGGTGGTAGTACTTCCCCAGACGAGCCCTTCACAAGGAGCTCTACTACTACTAAACGTTACGTGACTTACGGTAGTAAAGTTGGTATTACTGCCATCACATTATGCCTGATTATTACGTTTAATAATAAAATAAAAATATTTACAAATGGGACCCATCAGTAAACAAATAGGAACAGTCGTACTTTGTAGCTTCCACCCGTAACTTGGCTTTACTAGCGTTTTATCCCAAAACTCAGCATAATTTAACAGTTTTATCATAACATTGTACCTTCTCATTTTACTTGGAAACGAGGGTACGGTACACGAAATGCTCTCAGGTAGTACCTACCCCATACTAATAAAGAAGATTAGTCAAAATGCAAAGCAGATTATTCTGACCTCTCTCTTCCAAAAAACTAACCAATATTTATATTTTTTGTTTTATTTAGGTACTTATCGATGTTGTCCACCTAAATATTATGCATTTATTGTGTTATTGTGTAAAAGCTCTGTCTGGCTGTGGTTTTGAGTCTGTGTGAGTGTTGACTTAATAAATCCTACGTCAAAACGTCACACAACCACACATTATAATACACTGGTGAGCACTCACACAGACTCAGTCAAACTCAGTAGGCCTACAGTCTGAGTAATGAGCAAAATCACACACTTGAATTTGGTAAAACGTTTTTTGAGAAACTTTTTTCACTCAATATGTTCATAGAATCATATTTTGAGCTTTGAAATCGAGCTTTGAACTTTACGTGGCTACCTACGTTTTGCTGTAAACAGCAAATTAGCACGCTGATAACAGATAAATTCCAATAAAATCACGCAAAATTAGAATAAAACTGTTTTTTTTTCAAGTGATCCTTTAGTTTATTTTCCATTGGAAGTTAGCTTTTAATTTTTCATACACCCACGTTTCGTAGTCTACAGTGCGTAGCTGCAGGGTCTACGTCGTAGGCGTCGTAGCCGATATTTTTTTGTTTCAAATTGGGCATTTGCCAAAATTGTACCACAACAACGCTATAAAATGACTGAAATATGGGGAGGTACTCATAAAACCATCTACAGAAAACAATGGTTGCGGAATGATATAGAAAATTTGACAATATCGAAAAGCTATGAGAGTTAGGTTAGTTAATTATCAAAAAAAGGTCAAGACGCAGTGTTTATATAAAAAAATAATAAACATTGTGGACAGTTCACACAATACTATCTAGCTCCAAACTAAGCAGAGCTTATGCAATGGGAACCAGATAGCTGATATAATACTTATATTTTTTTGTAAATACACACTTTGAATACATTAAAACACCCGCAGACGAGTAATACCTAGAACAAGAGGAGCCCCTTTAAGGCGCACTCAAAATCCTTTTACCACACTGTTACCAGAGTGGCATGATAAGAAGAATAACCTAGAACTACGAGGATTAAGGAATTATCGCCAAACCTATCTAGCTATAATTTCGTCCAAGGTAGTCTTGGATGAAATCGTTATTATATATTCGGTTGCTAATCTCAACGCCTTATGCATGACATGAAAAGCTAACCAGCTTTCTTAGTACATGAAAAGCCAATAACTTTGGTTTAATTGTGTACAGATTACTTACAATATTTGCAAGGTTTTAAGGCCTGCGCACATCTAGGCGGTGGCGATGGCTATCAGCTGAAACGTTTTCAAATATCGCTGTCATATTTGACAGCGTTTCACTGTTCACTGATCGCCATCGCAGAACGCTTAGGATGTGCACAAGGATATAGACACAAACATTTAAAGATTTTTCGTGCAAAAATCGTACTGCATAAGTACAGTCCTAGCCCACGCTTTAGTTTACAAATATTCAAAACCTTTGAAGTTCCCGTTTTTAGTACAGCCTTGGTACAACGCCACAAAACCAGCTGCATTATTACGATTTTACAAGATTTTTTAGTTTTGAGGTGAAAAGGTCAATAATTATGACATAAATAAATATTCTAGACAATCCACTCAACACTATCTAGCTCCAAACTAAGCAGAGCTTGTACTATTGTAACCAGACAGCTGATATACTACTTATATATTTTTTTTTGTAAATACATACATGGAATACAATATAACTCCCAGACATAGAATAAACATCTGTGTTCACCACACAAATATTTGTTCTCTGATAATAATATTACTACACAACGCAAATTGTTTTATTTACCAAAAATGGAAAATTCAATGACTTAGTTGCCTACCTATTTGACACCGAAAAACAGGATAAGACTATAAATCAAACTATAAACATTTATAAAAATATGAAAAATATGACGTTGTGGGGAAATTCGTATAAGTAGGTTAGGTACCTATCCAACAATTTAAAAATACCCAATTGACGTAATGGGAAATTTGCTATTACAAAAAAAAAAAAAATGTGTTTACCAAAGAACATACAGTCTTATTTAAATAACTGGTGGTCCCCGCACTAGGACAAGCCTGTATCGCGGGAGGCCAAAGTACTAGAATTAAGACTTCTACACAGAAACAAGGCAAGACACGAGAGAAAGAAAACTAATATACTAATATAACTAAGAAACAATATACACTGACAGATTCTTTCTACTGTAAATGTACTCTAGAACCAACAAGATTTTAGTAGTAGTAGAGCTCTTTGTGAAGGGTTCATCCGGGGAAGTACCTACTACCACCATGCCTATTTCTGCCGTGAAGCAGCATTGCTGTGTTTCGGTTTGAAGGGTGTGGGTGCCGGTATGCCTCAAGTTGATAGACGCAGGACAGTGCATCGTAGGGCACGTTCCTGATGTACGTGACCTACGAGGCAATGCTTGGTTCACAGCTCACGAACGGTATTGTAACGTAGATAATTGGTTTATTATATTACTGGTTAACAAATTGAACATGTGAATTTCACAGAGCTTATCTTTATAGGCAGCAAATTGTAACTAAGAATACAACCACCAGACAGAGAACAAACATCTGTAGTCACCACACAAATATTTGTTCTCGGTGGAGATTGAACCCACGACCTACGGCGCAGAAGGTACAGCTACCAACTAAGCTGAGAGGCCAGTTAAATCAGTCAGTGAAATCGGTTGTCGTAGCTATTAATTCAGCCCAACTTGTTGTTACTACCTAAATCATGTATTTTATGATCAGGTTTACTACCGAAGGGTCTGTTATGGTCTGTTATGTTATGAAGCAAAGAGGTCAAACTACATATTGTTCAGTTTCAGCAACGTTTTAATAAGTCACCACATGCAAAATAAAAACTGAAAAAAAAAGAATTATAACCTACAGAATCAAATCATTCAAATTCAAATTCAAATTCAAATTCTGTTTATTAAAAATCATTAGCTTAACATTACAGAATATTATTCCAATGCGCTAAACTATGTACTATAATAAAATAGAATAATATAAAGGTAACAACATGGAGATCAAAGAGAACTAAAATAAAATAACTTTGTACAAATAAAGAAAAACAAAAATATATGCACTACCTACCTACCTACAGCAGGTAGGTATTATAAAAATAAATAATCTTTTAAATAATTACCTAAACATACGTTATTACTAACAATATACTAGGGGCCCTACCCTCGGGCCAATCCCGATCCCTCCGCAACTCTATCCCATTGCTTCTCTTCGAAGAGAGAATGGCAGATTTCCGTGAGTAATTCATCAACGACCTCATTGTAGAAGCCTCGACAGCTACGATATACGGAAAACGTAGACGGAAAACATGAATCCTAAATCGCTAGAAAACAAGGTAGAAGTCGTGGCCGCTGTGGCTCAGACCATAAATTATGTCCTACTTTTTATTTGTCGGCATGCAAGTAAATTGGAAGGCAACACATAAAAAAAAGAAGTAAACTTTTTTTGAGTAAACTTAAAAAACTCCCAACCCCTTTGCCAATTCGATTATCAAATAACAGTTTTTTCTTCTGAAATCACAAACTCGGTCAGATCACCAAATACTTTTATGAGCTGAAATTCACACGCTTAACTTATATTTTTAACACTCCTGTTCACGGGTTAACAATAAGAATAAGAATAATAGGATATTTATCTTGTTTTTACAAACACAAACCGCAATAACATTTGCGTCAGACACAAAAAACACGCAAAAAAAAAATACAACGTTCAGCTTGGTTTCACTTACGCACTACCTTAATTTAATTTCAATTTATTCATTCAAGAGCAATAATATTTAATTGTATTAGAATGTCTTATAAATGAGAGCACTGGTGGTCTAGTGGTAGCGGCCCCGCCTTCCGATCCGAAGGTCGTGGTGTAAATAAAAAACTATGTGTACTATGCCAGTACTCTCAAAACGGTGAAGGAAAACATCGTGAGGAAACCGGCGTGTCGTAGAACCTTAAAAAGTTCGAGCAACACATGTCAAGGGTCGCGCAAAAAGGGCCCACCAGCGGCCTACTTCCGGAAAAAACCACACATCAAGTGTCATTTTCATCATCCGCACTTGACGTGCGAAAAATTTGACGAATGACTTTTAAATGTCAAATATGACAGCGTTTCAGCTGATCGCCATCAACATCGCCTAGATGTGCGCGGGCCGTTTTATGTTGTGTGTGAAGAAGACGCAGCTGGAAAGTCTGATAATATTGGTAGTTGAACCTATAAACAATATGATGAGCCATTCAAAATCTCGTAAAGCATCGAGTGGCGAGGATAGCGGTCGGTGCTCGTTAAATATAGATAGTTCCATGGTTGGCATAACCATTGGCCTCATTCAAACGCTATGGAGAGAGCTATGATGCTGGGAGTTTCACTACGAGATAGAATTAGAAATACAGGGTGATTTTTTATGAAGGTTGGTGATGGTCAAGTCCAAAACTACGAGACTTGGGGAAACGTCGTGATCTTTTACTTTTGACAGAATTTTTTCTTCCGTGTAAAAATATTAAATAGTCAAAATTTGCTATTTCCATTCATTTTTAGGAAACCATTTATTTGCAAAGGCCACTTTAAAAATAACGGTCTTGACATCCCGAGATAACGCCGTTTCGGGGCAGTGGTCCAACTGCTCTGTCCAACTAGTTGGACTACGGGCCTTTACTAGGGGCCGTGGTCTAACTATCTTTGCAGTTGGACCACGGCACCATAGTAGAGTTCCCAGGTCCAATTAAAAGAATTTCAAATAATACAACTGCAATTGTAACCACAGCACATTTTTAATTAAATAATTAGTTTTATAACGTTTTTTTTTTTTTTTTTTTTTTTAATTTTTATTTAAATTAATATTTTTTTTAATGCAATTTGTTAACAGCCAGTACTTATTATCAAATTTATTTTATTTTATTGCAGAAAATTGCATTAAAAAAACACTAACGTAAAACTAATTATTAACTAACGCTCGTCTCATCTTTGGATATGTATCTCTTGTGCGTCTGACATTGGACAGTCCGGTTCCTCCCGTCTCGCCGCGCGCTACCTCAGGCGCGGTACAGCAGTCGCGGTCAAACTATAAGTTTGTAAAATAGGACGTTATATTATGAGCACTTTAGGTGGCTAGAAAATACATAATACCAAATGGAAGAGCACAGTAAAACATGCTAATAATAACACAGCATGCAAAGTATAGCCTTGTTCTTGTTAGAAATTAGTCCTGAAGCTCATCCTTTGTAAAACAGACTCCTTTTGTTATACTAGTCGCAACTTCGCAATGCGAGAACTCAGGAATTTTCAATATTAAACACCTATTGACAATGGGTGGAACTGAACTTGAAGTTGAGATGAGTTAGTTCATAGCTCAGAACTTGATCACAAAATGTTTCCGTTGTTGCACTCGTACCTAAGTAGTAAGTTTTCTATTTATTACTCAAAGAAGCTTTTACAAATATTTACAAAATTTACAAAATACACAAAAAACAGTTGAGCTATCTGCAGACCGTTACAAATGACCTAGAGTACACTCAACTGATCCAAATCAGTACCAAACGGAAGCATCCCCAAGACGCTGGTGGCATTGCCACGCTGAATGGCAATGCTAATACGTTGCGCCAGATATCTTGGGTCACGCGTCGCTTCAATCAGTCAAATTAATTTTTAAATTATTTAAACCTTAAATTCCAACCTTTTTTTAGGTTAAACGAAAAACGCTGTAAATCTAAGAAGCCGGTTTGCCGTATAAAAGGTTTATTGTGGTCTTTAATCATACAACTAATGTAAACAAAGGGCTTTCCACTAGCTCTTTTCGAATAGCTCTTTCGCTCAACTGACTCTACCCGGTTTGCATACAATAGAAATCCCACTGCACAACGCCAAGGACAGATAAGCAAGGTGTTGTATGCAATGGCTTTAAATTCCATTACATGTAAAATCTGATACAATACTTGCAATAGAAATGCGATAAATGTGATGTGTTGGTATTGACGTACTTTGCTATTGTTGTATGAAGGATTCAGTTTCAATCAAAGATGAAACATTCCATTTTTATTGTTGAGATACCTACAATTTTTCATTTCTATGTTTTTGTTTCTATTTCATTACATTCACGGTCGCCTGTGGCTTCGTTCATTACTGTCTAAGCAACATTTGTTTCCGCTTAACGAGTTTGTTAGTTTTCTATCCTTTTTTAGGGTTCCGTAGCCAAATGGCAAAAACGGAACCCTTATAGATTCGTCATGTCTGTCTGTCTGTCTGTCTGTTTGTCTGTCCGGCCGTGTCACAGCCATTTTTCTCCGAAACCATAAAAGCTAGACTGATGAAACTTGGTGAGTAGATGTATTCTGTGAACCGCATTAAGGTTTTTACACAAAAATAGAAAAAAAACTATAAATTTTGGGGGTCCCCATACTTGAAGCGGAAACTCAAAAATTTTTTTTTCATCGGACCCATACGTGTGGGGTATCTATGGATAGGTCTTCAAAAATGATGTTGAGGTTTCTTATATCGTTTTTTTCTAAACTGAATAGTTTGCGCGAGAGACACTTCCAAAGTGGAAAAAAGTTGATCCCCCCCCCCCTCTAACTTCTAAAATAAGAGAATGATAAAACTAAAAAAAATATTACTATGCAAACTTTCAACGATATTTGGTTTGAATGAGATCTAGTAAGTAGTTTTTTTTTATACGTCATAAATCATAAACTGCAATTTACCTTTCGACGAACTACAAGAACCTTTATATTAGGTTACTTGATGCTACGGAACCCTTCATGGGCGAGTCCGACTCGCACTTGGCTGCTTTTTTGGTATAAAATTGATCCTTTATGATAATTTAGGTTAGTTAGATATTCACTATGATATGAATAAAGAAGTCGCGGGCGGATTTTACCCGTAGGCCTACCACAAGCTCTGTTTGGCTCTGTCTCTGGCTCTGGTTTTGAGCATTTCTGAGCCTAAATAAATCCTACGTCAAAACGTCACCCACACAGTATAATACACGGGTGAGCACTCACACAGACTCAAAACCAGAGCCAGAGACAGAGCCAGACTTGTGGTAGAGCGAGGCTTGTGGTAGGTCTACTGCTTAGGTTAATTACTTACACGAAGCTTTGTGGCTCTCAATAGGTAAAGCTTTGTACTTTGCTGCCTGTTGATGTGCCGTGCTAGTTATGGGTACAAGTGTGCTTTACAGTGCAAAAGGGTAATTAATTTTAGTGAACGCGTAGGTACAGCGCGTTCTAACGCTTGAGACGACACCTAAGTAGTAGTAGAGCTCTTTGTGTGTGGCTCGTCCGGGGAAGTAGGTACTACCACCTTGCCTATTTCTGCCGTGAAGCAGCATCGCTGTGTTTCAGTTCGAAGGGTGTGGGTGTCGGTGAAATTACAGGCACGGTGAGGCTAAACATCCATGGTTGATGGACGAAAGGCCGTGTATTGTAGGTTACTTTCCTGGCGTGCGTGACCTACGAGGCAATGCTTTGTTATGCGATGGTTAACATTTAACATCAGGCTTCCCATCAGGTGGGTCGTATGCTTTTTTGTCTACTTTGTAGTTATAACAAAAAAAAAGCAGCCAAGTGCGAGTCGGACTCGCCCATGAAGGGTTCCGTAGCATCAAGTAACCTAATATAAAGGTTCTTGTAGTTCGTCGAAAGGTAAATTGCGGTTTACGATTTATGACGTTTAAAAAAAAACTACTTACTAGATCTCATTCAAACCAAATATCTTTGAAAGTTTGTATAGTAATGTACAACACACATATTTTTTTTAGTTTTATCATTATCTTATTTTAGAAGTTAGCCCTCTAACTTCTAAAATAAGAGAATGATGATTGGGGGACCAACTTTCCACTTTGGAAGTGTCTCTCGCGCAAACTATTCAGTTTAGAAAAAAACGATATAAGAAACCTCAACATCATTTTTGAAGACCTATTCATAGATACCCCACACGTATGGGTTTGATGAAAAAAAAATTTTTGAGTTTCAGTTTCAAGTATTCAAGGGGACCCCTAAATTTATAGTTTTTTTTCTATTTTTGTGTAAAAATCTTAATGCGGTTCACAAAATACATCTACTCGCTAAGTTTCATTAGTCTAGCTCTTACGGTTTCGGAGAAAAATGGCTGTGACATACGGACGGACAGACATGACGAATCTTTAAGGGTTCCGTTTTTGCCATTTGGCTACGGAACCCTAAAAACCAATGCTGCTAACTACTTTAGCTTATTGCAAATACAATTTAATGGGCAACTTCCTATAAAGAATGCAGGAAATCGGATAATATTGATAAGGGTAAGGGATAAGGATAATCTTAATAACTAAATTTCAAAAGGATAATCTTGATAAGAATTTTCATGAAACTACAATGCTTACTCTTTCAATAGCCAACAGTCAGAATGCTATTCCAGAAAGTTCGGTTGGTTTCTGGTGTAACTGAGGTAACCTGATTCAAAGGATATGACAATCAGTCATGCTGAAAAGGGTCGGACTACTAACTCCTAGAATTTGTCTTATTGGCAACCCGATATCCAAATGATTGCCATAGGACAATGGAAATATCAGGTGAACAAAAACCTTACGGTTTTTTTATTAGGATAATACAAAGGTTCCATAACAACGACGGTAACATTGTTGCTCTACTGTTTAAAGCTATTTTAGCTTTTATTCCACTTCCTAGATTTTAGCTAACTATACTTTTTGACGTGATAACGTCTTATAAATCGATGGAATCACGCACGAAAAAATATGACTCATGCGTCGTAACCATCGTTCCGCTGTTCCGTCGTTCCGTCGTGCCCGAGCCCCGGGTCCGGGTAAGGGTAAGGGTAAGGGTAAGGGTAAGGGTAAGGGTAAGGGTAAGGGTAAGGGTAAGGGTAAGGGTAAGGGTAAGGGTAAGGGTCCGCCGGGTCTTTAGCTAAACCTTTTTCTGACAATTTATAGCTACTAAATAATGTGCAATAACTACGCAAGAGGTCTTTTTGAGTCAGTTTTATTGAAAAGTACTTACGTCCAACTAATTTAGCTTATCTCTGTATTTCGTGTATTTCGTTGATCAATTTCCCAAAAACTCGTTACCGGAATTTCCTGGCAATTTAATTTTAGGAACGTGACTGTGCTCGTTGACAGAACATTAATTTAGTCATTTAGGTAGGTAATTACTTCCACACTACCATCGAATCGGCAATTAATTGTAGGTTGATAGGCATCCGGCATACCTATCCCGTTTCGAAACCCACTATTTCACCCGTACATGGTTTGACAAATTTATCACTACTCTCTTTGGTACTTGGAACTCGGTGCGTATTTCGTGGCTTATGCGATAGGCCATAGTTAAATCCTTATTTTTCCTTGCAGATAACTGGCGTCAGATATATTTGTGTATCTGCGATGATTTTTTTCCCCAAAATTTTTTTTACCTAAAAAGTAAACCAGCAGCATTATTGTCTATCTTGAAAGCCATTATTAGTGAACCACTGGTCGATCCAGTCAGAATTGTCTTGGTATTGTCTAAAACTGAAGTAATTTCGGCGTTACGCAATTCCAAAATACGAATTTCCATCAAGTTCCATTCATTCACTAGGTTTGAATTTCGGTGGTGTTATACAATACGAAAGTGACAGTTAAAGTATAGGTTTCAAAATTAAATGTCAAAAATGAAGCCGATGGCGATTACATAGAATAAATAAGTATAAGCTCCTGCTTAGTTTGGGGCTAGATAATGTTGTGTGGATTGTGTAATGTTGTGTCTAAAATATTTATTTATTACGAGTTGACTTAGACAATAAGGCTCTAGAAAATAAAATATCGGGAAGGCTTCCAGATTGGTCTCATTGAAATCTCGTCACCATCGGCATAATGAAGTCTTGAATGAAGCTTGTCCATGAAGTCGGTTTCTCAAGATTTTTTAATTTTTTTATTATCTATAAACTATTTCTAAATATGAATTAACTATGCGGATCAGTAGTTTAAAAGTGGCGTTTGAAAGTAACAGCTTGTGATAGCCGTATCGCGATAACGTAATAGGGGGCTAGTTAAAAACATTCCTTTTACCCGTACCCGTACCTAACGACAGGATGCATTCCGCCCTCTAAAGCACTCTAGGTTTTATTTCCCACGTCACTCTCGTGGTAGATTGATGGTGGGCAGTACAATGGTATCTAACCAATGGTACAAGCGTACATAGCCATAGTATATCGTCAGCAAAGAGCAAAGTAGTTGCAGAAAGAAATCATAAATGTTCGAGTAGAGATACAAAAAAGCAGCCAAGTGCGAGTCGGACTCGCCCATGAAGGGTTCCGTAGCAGTAAGTAATATAATATAGAAGTTCTAGTAGTTCGTCGAAAGGTAAATTGCGGTTTACGATTAATGACGTATTAAAAAAAAACTACTAGCTAGATTTCGTTCAAACCAAATATCGTTGGAAGTTTAAATAGTAATGTACATCGTATATATTTTTTAGTTTTATTATTCTTTTATTTTAGAAGATAGAGGGTTAATGCGGTTCACAGAATACATCTACTTACCAAGATTCATCAGTGTAGCTCGTATAGTTTCAGAGAAAAGTGGCTGTGACATACGGACGGACAGACAGACAGACAGACATGACGAATCTATAAGGGTTCCGTTTTTGCCATTTGGCTACGGAACCCTAAAAAGAGATGGACTGTGTCAAAGATATGATTAAGAAAGGAGTAAGCGCTGAGATGACAATTGATAGAAATGAGTAGAAGAAAGCACACATGTGTACTGTAGGCCTAACATAAGCTCTTCTGGTTTAGAGCCTGTGTGCATGTTGACTAAATAAATCCTACGTCGAAACGTCACACACACAGTATAATTGGTGAGCAGTCACACAGACTTAAAACCAGAGCCAGAGACAGAGCCAGATGGAGCTTGTAGTAGGCCTACTGATCTCTGATAGGACACGAAGAAGATGAAGATAGATCAATCTCTGGGCTACGTTTAAAAAAAAAAAACGTTTATTGCCTCATTATAAACCTAGAACTAAATTTTTATACTTAACATAAACTAAAGATACGAGTACAAAGGGTGTAAATTCAGCTTTTGCTGGAAGTACATCCAGCACTGATTTTAAATTTAACCCTCTCGGTTGGTTGTTCACCGAGGAATTTAAAGCAATAAGCGACATACAAAAAAGAACAAATAAAACAAAATAAAAGTAAAAAAAAACCTTCGTTTTAAAGTAATCCTTCTGACGTACTCAAAAAAAATATAGCAGATAATCTAAACTAAGGCCATGTGCATATCTGGGCGATCTGCGATAGCGATGGCGATCAGTTTCCGCATACATCCGCACATACTGCCGCGAACTTTGACAGCGATACACTAATCGCCATCGCAGACGATCTAGATGTGCGCAAGGCATAAGAATTAATGATAATTCAGAATAAACTGCGAGTATTTTTGGAAACCACAGATTTGTATCATAATGATGTCATTAACTGGTTACATTACCTAATGATGGTCATCAGTGATAACTATCACAGTAATCACGATGGTTAAACTTTTTACAGCAGTATAAAAAAATACCTGATTACCTAAAACTATTTAACAGCACTAAAGACTGCAGTTGTGACTGAGAATCTTCAACATTAAAAAAGTATTTGTCTATGGACGTATCTAGTTTCTTTTTCTTCATGCTCTTCATTTTTTTAAATCAAATAGATAATCAAAGAGGTCGCATTCGAAAGATTCAATTGGAGAAAACTGCATCAAAACCCCGACAATAGCTCTTAAATTTGAGAAAAAGAAGAGAAAATAGCTAATCGTTTGGCTCCCATCAGCACCTAATGGAAATTAAGAATGCAGCCTAAGATGGAGCATGCTTAGCCATGATTCATTTTACCCCTAAGCGAGCAAGGAGTCGTTTCAAAACAGATATTTGGAAATCCAAAGTAATGATATTTGCAAAACTATAAAACGGCTCTTATCTGTTAACCCATCAGGGGCATCAGGGTAATAACAACAACGGCCCTATTATTAGGGTATGGCCAACACCAACCTTTAATTAAACCGGTGTTTAACAAGAGAGTCGTTAGTTTTAAGTAATTTAGTACATGCTTTTTTAATTCCAAATTGGGTGTTAAATGCTATTTTGTACAGTCTTTTAAAGTGCTCGTTAGTTCTAGGTATTTTAGTAGGTACACATGCTTTTTTTTAATTCCAAATTGGGTGACAAAGTTATACCATCTTCTAAAAGTGGAAATTTTCCAACAACAGCCATTAATTGTTACTCTTGGAAATAAATGGGAATCCTAAATATCTATCAGCAGGCGATTTCAAGTTTTTTCGTCTTTACAATAAAGAATCGACTTTTTGACTAATCGCCCTTTTGGTTTCACTTTTCATTCAGGAATCAAAACTTGTACCCCATCGTTAAGTTCATCCTTACTAAACTTATAGCTGACGAAATAGCATCAAGCCATGATGGAAACCTTGAGGCAGCCTAAAAACCATCACTCTTTCTTACAAATGTTCTTAAACTCAGGTATCCCGACCAACTATGCCCATCGAGACTACCGAGACCAGAGTCTGGACTTGCTCCGGATCCTGGCCACCAAGCCCTGGAGCCATGCTCCTCACGACCGCTGGAACCAAGCCCCAAGAATCGAAATGGATCTGGACAATGGAAGGGTCGCTCAAGACGAAGAAGCTGCGAGAGACGATGTGGATGACGATTTAAGGTAATACGCTCATCTTTACAATCTTATATCGGATTAACAATAAGCTCGAAGGATGGTGTGAGGTTGCTTTCCGTTACAGAGTGGAAAGTCACGCAGTGGAAAGTCACATCACGTACCATACGCTGACGATAGGCCTACCACTTTGGTTCCTCTCTAGCCACAAAGGGGTGAATTTCTTCGTATTTTTTAGCATTAACTCATGGTGGGTAGAGCTGAGAGCACTGATGGTAGTGGCCCCCTGTTCGATCCTAAGGCCGTGGGTTCAAATCTAGTCGTGCACCAATGAGTTTTTCTGTCCAAAACCGTAGTTGCACTATTCCAGTACTTTCAAACGGTGAGGAAAACATCGTGTGAAAACCGGTATGTCGTAGAAACTGGAGAGTGTGAAAACTTGTGACAAGTGCACGAAAGAAGCTTCTTTAAGGCACACCTGAAATCCTTTCACCTCACTGGTTTGAAAGAACTCGTGGCACGATGAGAAGAAAAAGCATAAATCAACATTGTACTGTCTGTTGTTGATGCAGAGCATCCAGCAAGAGGTCAGCAGTCGCTACAGCGCTGAACAGCGGGCGCAGACGTCGCCAGCCGACGCCGGCGCTCGGTAAGGCAGTCACATCATATATCGGCGTCGGTAAGCAACGCCGAACTCATCGCATTCATGCATGTGCTGCATGTTTTCATTCACCAGCACTTTGTTTACCCTTGCCATAAAAAAATAAAACACAAAAGTCTTTGCCTTTGCAAAGACGCTGTGTTCAACAACTTTCAAGATTCAAACAAATTGTCATTAATTTGATTATTTTCTAACTCGAAATCAATATAAGGTCCTTGATTTTCCTTAAAATCTACTTCCAGTTCACCATCGCTTTGTGTCTTTATTTCTGTGGTGAATGAGAAATAAGAGAACTATATTTTCTTGTTTGTCACTATCTGTTTCACGATTGCTAACATTTCAGTGTATTTTATGATTATTTTCTTCCTCTTTCCATAGTTGATTATCTTTCTGCCCTTATCTCTATTCACTCTACTTCTAAAACATAACTCCTCGTTTGACATTTCTCTTTCACATCTTTACGCCCATTTTTTTATAATGGGTGTAGCTTTTTTCCCGTCAACATTTTCATTCAATTTTTTAAAAGCTTATACCTCCTATAAAAATGTATCTTTATCATCATCACCACTATCACTTCCACTGTCATCATCATCATCTTCCACGTTCGTATTACCATGACCACAGGTTTCATCACCAGCTCTAGCACAAATCGGTGTTGTATACTTA
Source organism: Thera obeliscata (assembly GCA_947578465.1). Taxonomy (NCBI): domain Eukaryota; kingdom Metazoa; phylum Arthropoda; class Insecta; order Lepidoptera; family Geometridae; genus Thera; species Thera obeliscata. The sequence continues at coordinate 24,785,806 of OX387914.1, forward strand.
CGCTTGACTGTATTTGCATTTGCGAATTTACGTTGTTTTTAAAAGCATTACAACATGGTGTTTTTCTCTTCGCGTAAACAGGATATGGGAACAAAAACAAAACAAAAATGGAACAAAAACATCTAATTAAAAAGTTTGAAGATCCTTAATTGAAAACCCATACAAATTACCAAAACTTTTTTACGCCAATTCTTTATTTTGTTTATTAATCAACAACCCTTAACTGAAAGTTTGATAAACATTATTCGTTCGGGAATAATGTTTATCAAACTTTCAGTTAGGGTTATTACGTTGAGTTACATCTTTCAGTCACAATATTTATACTCATACCTTACCTACTAATCTTAAAAATATTTTTTTGTACAGTCGCGGTATGAAAATGTTCGTCACCTTAAGGTCGGTTTTCCGTTGCACCCAGTGCCTTGATCATGAACACATTTTGACATAATTTGTGACGTTAACTTATCTGTGTATTCTGTCTATTCAGTTTCAAAAAGTAGTATGTGATCGTGATTGAACAAATCAAGTTGAAAATCAACGAACATTTTCATACCGCCACTATACAAAGTGGCCTAACTCTTTCGCATTCAAAGTTCGGAATTGAAATTCCCAATACGAAACCCACAGGAGGTACTTTATTATTATTTTATTATTATGAGCCTGTGGTGTCCCACTGCAGGGCAAAGGCCTTCCTTCCTTCTCTCCAGTCGTCTCTTACTCACCTACTTATAAATTGTGAAGGCGTATATTCAATACATCACTACTTACCGATTTATTGGATAATTTTTCACAAAAACAAAAATAAATTGGGTATCAAATAACTTTGAGTCTCGCTCTACCGAGAGCATATTGAAAATTGAAAGCCCTTGTTGAAGCTTGATCTAAATATATTGACATTGAACCCCATCATATATAAGGGGCTATTTATTACTAGAACTAACTTATGAAGAAATAAAAAAATGAACATTTTGATATCACAAAATATGATATTTGGACTCTCTCTCTCGCTTAAACAACACCTTATCCTTAGGAGTCAAATAACGAGAGCACTGGTGGTGTAGTGGTAGCGGCCCGTTTTCCGATCCTAAGGTCGTGAGTTCCAGTGCTCTCAAATAAATAAAGTCGATACAAGCAATACAAATATCTTTCTTCTTCATAAGTAATAATCTACCTACAAAAAACAGGTTCTTTCAGTGTCAAATTACGGACAGCGAAGTCTTAGTAATAGCGTTCCGCCCTATTATTAAGACCGTCTGTCTGTCCGACTGTCTGTCCGTGTGTCGTGAGTCGTGTCACCAGGCTGCATCTCATGAACCGTGATTGTTTAGACAGTTAATTTTTATGATGATGTAGGTATTTCTGTTGTCACTATAACAAAAAATACAGAATAAAATAAATATTTATGGGCTCCCATGCATCAAACGTGATTTTTTGCCGTTTATATATAGATATAATGGTACGAAACCCCTCAAGCGCGAGTCCGACTCGGACTTGGCTGATTTTTATAAGTACCAGAGCTTTTTCTTTGACACGCCTTCACAAATCATTGCTCAAAAAGAACATCTTTACAAAAAGCGTGCTCTCTTTCATAAAGACTTACAACTGGGCCATGCCTCTGAATAGGAAGATATTCAAAGATGCATGTCCTATTGTTTCTTCCACTGCTTTTTGTCTATTTGTTCTGGGTATAGTTGCTTTCACTATACCAGCTGCAGCTAAAGGAAAACATCGTGAGGAAATCGGCATAATATCGTCCAGATAGGAGAACAAACGTCTGTACAAAAATATATTTGTTATCGGTGGGGATCGAACCCACGACTTATGCAAAAAGAAGAGCTACTACCAACTTAGCTGAGAGGCCAGTTTATGTCCATGTCTATGGCCTTAGTATTGTTATAAAAATTCCATTCGATATCGATATTTAGATAAAACGCGTTCTCACAGAAGAGATAAAGCTATATTATTAAAAATTTAAAACTACAAAAGGCAGATCTTCTTTATCTATCCCTGTTCCCATTATTTGGGGCCTATTCCCATTATGACACCTAAAATTAAAACAACCACAATAAACACGCAAAATGACATTATTTTCAACAATTCAACAACGAAACATAAAATTAACAGAGATAGCAAATTATAAATAATCCTAGAACCATCTTCAACACTTCGGAAACTCAAAGTCGAATATGCGCCCGCGTAAGGTCTAACCTGCCTTAGCTAACAAATCATCTTAATTTCAGGTGTTCTGAACGACGTGGGATCCTTCTTCGACTCTCTCCGCGATAACCTGGAGACCCTGGCCTCTCTAACTCCTGCTCAGCGCTCCACCCTGTTCCAGGAACCACCTACCGTCGTGCACGCGCCTTCCAGCGGTAAGACCCACCATTTTTACTCTCACCACTTTATTAATTCAACCACAAACGTCTTCACGTAAGTAATCCATTTTTAGTTAGTATTAGAACCTTAAAACAGTTAGATAAAGTAAACGCCGAGGTATCGTTAAGACATTTTAAAGACAGAGTAAGTCTGAAGAATTCCGCACTACTAGACAATTTGTACATTTCGAGTAAACTCACTCTACTCGTGGAACATTCGATCCTGAGCCTCCACCGACTTCCCACTACATGTCATTTCAACTAACAAATTCTACGAGCTATGTCGGTGACCTTGGTTCTTGGTAGCCAATCGAAAATTCAAGAAAACTTCAAGAAACCTGAAAAAAAAAGAATTTTATGAAAAACCTTACAAAAACTATTCCTTGGAAGTAAAACTAGATTTCGCAATTAGAAGTTCTCGGAAAATTAAATAAGTTTAAGCCCCGATTCGACGCCGCATGATTCGGCTTACGAAACTGATTTTATTTAAGAGTTAGACAAATTTTGAATTTTTGTTTATGTTGTGATGTTCAGTTTTGTTCATAAGTGTAGCTAATGCGTAAAATATCAAATTGTTTTTCTGTATGTTAAGTTATCGACACCAGTGCAAGTGTTTTCTGTGAATCCGTCGCGTTTCGCAACGCGACACCTACCGAGGGTAATCTGCTGCCTCGGCAGATCCCACCTTTACCGTGTGACAATTCCAGTGAATCACCTTATTCTACCTCTGTCTCTAATATCGAGCATTGGTCATTATTATAATTAATTTGTAATTTTTATTTTTAATTAAATTAGATATAAAACAAATTCTGGTCGTTTTTGTATCCTCCCTGACGGCCGTACATAATTGGCGCAGGCGATAAGGGATACTCGCGGTCGGTTTCACGAAAATTTCCGCTGAAACGCCGCCCGTGTGGCCATCAAAAGCTGCTGAGTATCAAACGGATCTACAGTGCGTGCTGCTCCAGGAGGTATCCAGAAATCGATAGTGCAAAGGGACCGGAAATAAAATCATGTGAGTACATTAGATTCTTTTTAGTGGTTGCTCATTTCCTAGACTTTAATCCTTACCAACTAACACCATCATCATCAGCCGACAGAAGTCCACTGCTGGACTTGGCAAATAAAATAAATCAAGATTTTTCATTCAAGAAAATCAATTGATTTTAGGTTAAATAGTAGTAGTAGAAATAGATTCATAGATAATAGGAGAAATATTAATTTAGAAAATATATTAGAGGAAGGATCAAAAATCATGGCTGTTTCAGAAGTAGATACCATCTATAAATCATTAAGATTAGTTCCGGAGTTTGACGGGAACCCAAACGTATTAACTAGGTTCATACAAATATGTGACGAGTTGGCAAAACAGTTCGCTAAACCAGAGTGCAGCGACTTATCAAAATATGCTTTAGTCAATGGAATTTTAAATAAAGTGGTAGGCCCTGCTGCTCGCTTAATAAATTCGAATGGAATATCAAATAACTGGACAGGCATCCGTAGTGCTTTAGTCAACAATTTCGCGGATCATCGAGACGAAACTGCTCTTTATAACGACCTAGCAATTTTATGTCAAGGTTCTAGTAGTCCTCAAGAGTTTTACGAGCGATGCCAGACACTTTTCAGCACCATTATCACCTATGTCACTTTACATGACACAGTGCAAACCGTAATCGATGCTAAGCGCGATTTATATAGAAAATTAACCCTTCAGGCGTACTTACGTGGACTAGCTGATCCTCTAGGATCGCGCATACGCTGCATGCGCCCCGAAAGTATAGAAAAAGCGTTAGAACTTGTTCATGAAGAGATGAATACCATGCATATGCAAGAACGAAACCAACGCCTACCTGATAGAAGGTTAATGAACTCAATGACAGTACCTAATCATTTTATAAGCTCATATAAAATGCCTATTCAACCTTTCGCAATGCCAGCTCCGCGACCATATTTTAATATAGCCGCCACATCAGGACCTGTACGTCCACAATTTGCTCCACAACCTGGACCACAGTGGAAACCGAACGTGTACCAACCCCGTCAGTTTGGTCCTACTCGCACCCAGCAAATTTTTAGGGCTTTTCCATCTAATTATAACTCACAACATAACGCATTTCAAATGCCACCGAAATCGAACCAGCAACCTTATCCAATGAGCGGCGTAAGCCACTACGTCACTAAGACGCTTCCACCATCGCGACCCGATCTATCAGGGCATTATTGGAGAAAATCAGGTAATCTACCACCAACGAATTATTTTAAGACCAGGGAAATGAATTTCAACGATTGTTTGAACGAACCCTATTCCGACGAGTATTATACCACCGACCTTGAACCTTATTATGACGGTGAGTATGTAGAGTATGTATATGACCCCTACTATGAGTCATCTGCTCAAGTCATCGAGCACAACGAAACGAAACCATCAGAAGAGTTCGAGAACGCTACTGCTCTAGGTTCTACTGATAAGTCAGATAATACCGAAATTAGGCACCTTAAAATAGAGATAAATCTACACACGCAACGTCAACTTCCGTATATTCAGATTTCATCACCACCTATGAAACTTTTAATAGATACGGGAGCCAACCAATCGTTTTTGAGTCCCGCTGTTGTAGAAAGGTATTTCAGTGACTTTCCATTAAATTACGACCCTTTTGAAGTGTGTAACGTTCATGCTAGAAGTAGGAGTGACTATTCCATCACACTACCTAGTTTTGCCGAATTTAACGACACAAATAACACGACATTTTATGTCTACAAGTTCCACGATTTTTTTGATGGACTTATCGGAACGGATTTATTGGATAAATGGGAGGCTGTAATAGATTATAAAAATAAAATACTTACCACCAAAACAACTTCGAACCCTATAGTAGTGTACAACTCACGTAACGCTAACTTGTACGAAGAAATAATACCGGCAGGTACATCCAAATTATTGAACATTCCCATCAATGTTCATGATGGAGATGCGTTTATAGAAGAACAGTCGATTTCTAATTGCGTAATAAGCGAATGTTTAACTACGGTGAGTCATAACCGGGGAATAGTCGAAGTAACGAACCCGAGCCGAAATGACGTCATATTTTCGATGGATCATGCCGTTATCGCTGAAGTACATACTAACGAGTGCATGCGCACTGAACAATGCTTGCCTCGCGCGAAGCAAGTAGTCTCGCGGCTTCGTACAGAACATTTAAACATCGAAGAACGTACAAACTTAGAGCTTTTATGTGAACAATATGAGGACGTCTTTTACTTGGAAGGTGAACCTTTGACCTTCACAAATAGAATTAAACATACGATTAAAACAACTGATGACGCTCCAGTCTATACGAAGAGTTATAGGTACCCATATATACATAGACAAGAGGTACAAGATCAAATTGGTAAAATGTTAGAACAGGGTATCATTAGGCCTTCAAATTCCGCATGGAGCTCCCCAATTTGGGTAGTACCAAAAAAAGCTGATGCATCAGGAAAGGTGAAGTGGAGAATAGTAGTAGATTTTCGAAAGCTTAATGAAAAAACCGTAGACGATAAATACCCGATCCCAAATATCGCAGATGTCTTAGATAAATTAGGTAATTGCCAGTATTTTACTACGCTAGATCTGGCTAGTGGCTTTTACCAAGTGGAAATGAACCCTCAGGATATTTCGAAGACTGCTTTCAATGTAGAGCAAGGTCATTATGAGTTTCTCAGAATGCCTATGGGCCTTAAAAATAGTCCATCTACTTTTCAGAGGGTCATGGACAATGTTCTTAGAGAACTCCAGAACACCATTTGTCTAGTATATCTTGACGATATCATAGTATTCAGTACTTCCCTTCAGGAACATATGATTAACTTGCAGAAAGTATTTCAAAAACTACGAGAGTCCAATTTTAAAATACAAATGGATAAATCTGAATTTTTGAAACTAGAAACGGCGTACCTAGGACACGTTATAACTAGAGATGGGATAAAGCCTAATCCAGATAAAATATCGGCAATAAAAAAATACCCTATACCAAAAACCGCTACAGAAATCAAAAGGTTCTTAGGACTACTTGGGTACTATAGGAAGTTCATACCCGACTTTGCAAAAATTACTAAGCCTATGACCCAATGCTTAAAGAAAGGTTCTAAAATCTCACTTGACACAAATTATGTAGAATGCTTTGAAAAATGTAAAACCCTTCTTGTAAATGACCCCATTCTTCAATATCCAGATTTTTCAAAACCCTTTTTACTGACGACGGATGCTTCAAATTTGGCAATTGGAGCTGTCCTCTCTCAAGGTCCTATCGGATCTGATAAGCCTATCGCGTACGCATCTAGAACACTTAATTCAAGTGAAATCAATTACAGCACGATAGAAAAAGAAATGCTAGCTATCGTGTGGGCCACGAAATATTTCCGCCCATATCTTTTCGGTAGAAAATTCAAGATACTGACAGATCACCGTCCGTTACAATGGGTAATGAATATCAAGGAACCCAATTCCCGCTTAACGCGCTGGAGACTACGTTTAAGTGAATATGACTACGAATCCGAATATAAGCCAGGGAAAGCTAACACCAACGCTGACGCTCTTTCTCGCATCGAATTACATAACGAGGAACTTAGTTCGATCATAGTCAATGTCTCGCAAGGATCCCAGTCGGATTGCAGCACAGAAAGCGATAATTCTAGAACAGAAACTGCTGATTCAAGGACTGATAGTGTACATAGTGATGCAGAAAATCCTATCCTAGAAGTACCCATTTCAGACGATCCCCTGAATAGATTTTGCAGGCAGATCGTATTCAATGTCATATTAAGTGACATCAAAAGTAGGCCTATTGTCACAAAGCCCTTCGAGAATCACACGAGAACTTCTATTCAAGTCTGTAAAACTAATCTAGAACAGGACGTTATCAACGCGATTAAAGAACTTGTTCATCCTAGAGTAAAAACTGGAATTTTAATAAACCCTTCACTGGAAATGTACTCTATCTTACCTATTATTCAGAGGAATTTTCATAATTCGGCAATGCAATTAGTTCTTTCAAAAACTGAAATAGAAAATGTAAAAGGCTATCTAAACCAGCAAACCAAAATAAAAAACTATCACGAGGGAAAAACGAATCATAGAGGGATTAATGAAAGCTACCTAGCCCTCTCACGAAGGTACTATTGGCCTAAAATGAAAGAACATGTAACTAAATTTATTAACGAGTGCCACATATGCGGACAAGCCAAATATGATCGTAATCCAGTTAGACCTCGATTCCAAATTGTACCACCACCAACAAAACCTTTTCAAGTACTACATTTAGATTTACTAAGTGTAGAATCCCAGAAGTTTCTCACCATAATCGATGCTTTCTCGAAATATGCTCAAGCATATTTTCTGAGAGATGCTACCGCTGTTAGCGTTGTTCAGGCTTTATTAAAGTTCTCTTCTCATCACGGCATTGCTCTTTCCATCACCACTGACAATGGCCCCGAATTTACTAACCAGCTGTTTTTAGAATTCACTAGGTTGCACAAAATTGAACATCATAAAACTTGCCCAAATACGCCCAATGAAAATGGAATGGTAGAACGACTACATTCTACTCTTCTTGAGCACTTGCGAATCTTAAAATTAGAACATCGAGATGAACAAATTTCAGCACTTATGACTTACGCTATTTTAGCATATAATAGCTCTATTCACAGCTTCACAAAATGTAGACCTATTGATATTATAACCGGTCACCTCGATCCTCGTGATCCCGTAGATATGAATGTAACTCAACACCTAATGCAAGAATATATACAAGATCATAAGGAGCGCATGCTCAGGATCTATGCAATTATTAACGAATGCACTCCTTCACGTCGAACTGAAATAACTGAGAAAATTAATAGGGATCGAGAACCTGAACGCAATTATACTCCTGAACAAGAAGTGTTTATTAGAAACCCTATGGCTAGCAGGCAAAAATTAGCACCCCGCTATATACACGACACGGTCATAGAAAATTTGCCTATTCACATCTATACTAAGAAAAAAGCTAGGCGTATACCTAAGTCACGTCTAAAACGAGTGCCTAATAGTGCTCGCTTATCGCAGGAAACGGCTCCTCGTTCTGACCTTGACATTCATCCAATGCCTCCAGCTGGTACAAGTGGACGAGATAATACTTGAGAGTTTAAATAAGAGATCTTATAGACGGCCTAGGTTATGTTATAAAAAGCATTTTTGGAAATTTGGACTTTTGCAACTAAATAAGTTTAAGCAAGCAGTGGGTCTCGTATAGTTTGACTGTCATGATTTTATCTTACGAAATTAGTATAAGGTTTATTTTGATTTAATTAAATTAGGGTACTATTATATAGTTAGTTAGTAGTTTTTATAAAGATTATAAAGTTTTCAATTGTTCGTAATACTAACATATCCTTTAAAGATTATATATCCTTAGACCCAAAGCATTATAACAAAATCCTATCACCTACCTACCCATTTGTGGCAATCCACGAGAGAGATCTTTTGTCTATAGAGACTGAATGTCCGAAGTACAGTAACGGTCAACTTTGCAAATACGATCCAAGCTACCACAACGAGGACCAAGGACCAAGAGCTTTTACTTCGGCAGCACATCCACGGATCTTGCCATTTCACTTTGTTTATCCTATCTTCGGAAGTCATGGAGCAGTTGGATGATCACCACTACGTGATGAGCTGAGCTTTCCTAACCTCATGAAAGTTCGCCATACATGTTTTCAAGACCAGTATAAGATGCTGCAGGGCAGTCATATAGCCATCGTGCCCAAAAGATGCGCACTTCACACTTCAACCTATACCATTCAATGAAAAAGAGGCGTATAAAGCACCAGTCAAGAACATTATAATACTGAATAGTGTTGATTAGAACAACCTTCATTCAAGTATTGAACCACAGATGGACCCCTCTCCAGAGAACCAGTTCCAGTCCCCCATCTGCACTATTCTCAGCTATGGCTCCAAAATAGATGCAGATCTTTCGGAGGGAGATGTTAAGTTATCGACACCAGTGCAAGTGTTTTCTGTGAATCCGTCGCGTTTCGCAACGCGACACCTACCGAGGGTAATCTGCTGCCTCGGCAGATCCCACCTTTACCGTGTGACAATTCCAGTGAATCACCTTATTCTACCTCTGTCTCTAATATCGAGCATTGGTCATTATTATAATTAATTTGTAATTTTTATTTTTAATTAAATTAGATATAAAACAAATTCTGGTCGTTTTTGTATCCTCCCTGACGGCCGTACATAATTTGTAGATTGTATGTTTTTATTTATATTTATCGGTGTTTTTTGTGCTTACTTAATTAACTACTATGTTTGCCAATGTTTCAGCCGTTCTGAGTATGTTAAATCAAATTAATAAATAGATTTAACATAAGTACTCTTTACATTTTCTTTTTTGTTTTCTTTTCTTTTCTAAAATCAAAAATCAATAAAGTAAATGCTTGCCAAGCTGTTGACTGTGGGACCTTTTCACCAACACAAGTATTTTTTGTGTAAACCATACCGTACACTACACCGTTTAGGTCATTTCTGGATTTTAATTTAGCTATCTGTTTCTTTGTCCTAACCTCATGAAAGTTCGCCATACATGTTTTCAAGACCAGTATAAGATGCTGCAGGGCAGTCATATAGCCATCGTGCCCAAAAGATGCGCACTTCACACTTCAACCTATACCATTCAATGAAAAAGAGGCGTATAAAGCACCAGTCAAGAACATTATAATACTGAATAGTGTTGATTAGAACAACCTTCATTCAAGTATTGAACCACAGATGGACCCCTCTCCAGAGAACCAGTTCCAGTCCCCCATCTGCACTATTCTCAGCTATGGCTCCAAAATAGATGCAGATCTTTCGGAGGGAGATGTTAAGTTATCGACACCAGTGCAAGTGTTTTCTGTGAATCCGTCGCGTTTCGCAACGCGACACCTACCGAGGGTAATCTGCTGCCTCGGCAGATCCCACCTTTACCGTGTGACAATTCCAGTGAATCACCTTATTCTACCTCTGTCTCTAATATCGAGCATTGGTCATTATTATAATTAATTTGTAATTTTTATTTTTAATTAAATTAGATATAAAACAAATTCTGGTCGTTTTTGTATCCTCCCTGACGGCCGTACATAATTTGTAGATTGTATGTTTTTATTTATATTTATCGGTGTTTTTTGTGCTTACTTAATTAACTACTATGTTTGCCAATGTTTCAGCCGTTCTGAGTATGTTAAATCAAATTAATAAATAGATTTAACATAAGTACTCTTTACATTTTCTTTTTTGTTTTCTTTTCTTTTCTAAAATCAAAAATCAATAAAGTAAATGCTTGCCAAGCTGTTGACTGTGGGACCTTTTCACCAACACAAGTATTTTTTGTGTAAACCATACCGTACACTACACCGTTTAGGTCATTTCTGGATTTTAATTTAGCTATCTGTTTCTTTGTGCATTTTATGGTTTCCATCTCAATTATGGTAGGTTAGACATTCAGCCGAATCTTATGAAGTAGAATCAGGGAGCGGGGACGAAGACGCAAAGGCGTGCTCAACTAGGCTTAGCAAATAGATAATCAAGTAATTTTATGATAATCCACTGAAAGGACGAAAGAAATAAAATATTTAAATGACCCATGACTTCTAAGAAGATCCAAATGTAGGTATTCCCAGCTGCCTTTATAATATTCAAGAAGGTAAATACCGGATAAAGAGAGGCCTTTTATTTTTTTGTACTCGTCTAGAAATATTATATTAAAGGTTGTGAAAAAATGAAGGTGCATGCAAACAACCTTAAGTAGGTAGGTACTTATAGCTAGAGCTCCCCCGATTTCGGGGCCATTCGCCATTCGAAGTCATGGGGATTCAAAATATAAAACATGATTTTTATTTTTTTATTTATTTATTTTTTGTGACGGCACATAGTATTATAACAAAGCGATACACATGGGTATTTCAGATAAAACAATGAATAGAGACTTAAATAATATTTATAAAAATACGTAAGAATACATCATTACTCTTATTTCTTATTCTAAAAGTCAATTATTGTCTAATAGGTACGTGCAAGTCAAATACATTCAATTAAATCAAAATAATTACTTTGAAACGTTCACGCGCCCAAGTCTAGAAGAACAGCCAAGAAAGTATGATCTAGGATACATTTCATAGGTTTGGGACCATCTTTTAAGCATATATGCATATAAGCATTTGAGCATATAAGCGAATACCTGTTATAAGGGCGAGACCCTATAACACAGGTACTTCTATGGTATTTCTTTGTTTGTCTAAAAACTATAACAATGACAAAAGCTATAATAAAAACTATTTTCTATAAATGCAGATTACAGTAGGTATGTCTGAGTGTTTGTGTGTGTGTGTGTGTTGTGTAGTGTGTTGGGGTTGGGCCTCCATGATTCTCCTAGTTTCTTCTCTCAGTTCATGCCATGCCTACGGGAAATCAAAGTCAAGATTTGTTGTGTAGTCTACATGTCAGTCTCCCATACAATGTGCTCCCATGAGACTAACCAAGTACTTGTTACTTTACTCTGCACGACTTTGAATGTACCGTATAGCTTTTCCAACTAATGAGCCACCGTCACGTTTGTTTTTTTAAAGGACTAGCTGATTAAACGAGCTTATGGTTAACCCAAGGTTAACCTGATGTTAAATTGTAACCAAAGCTTTGCCTCGTAAGTCAAGCACGTCAAAAATGTGCCCTAATGCACTGCCGTGCGTCCAACAATTTGTCAATCTTTTTCTATCACTTTTCTAAAACTCACTCTTGATTTTGGCAAAATGCTCTAGAACAGAATGTTCTTAAATATTCCAGAATGATCTAGACTAGAGTAATCTTAATTCGAAGAACGATTGTGAGCCTTTTCCCTCCACCGACTTCCCCGCGATCTTAACAATGTCGTCAGTCAGGTGTCGTATAATAGACTAAGTACCCGTGCTATCCCGGGTTCGACGTAGTTAATTAGTAGTATTATACTTTCATTTGAAGCGAGTTTGATGTCAGGCCGGTGTTAACTTTACTATTGCGGCCGCAAAATAACGGTAACCTCATCGCCATAACGCAGGCAGCATCACAAACTTCAATGAGTTTGTCATTCGAACAGGGACAAAACAAAACTCAAGAGTACCAACTTAACCGCTATTCCCTATTTAATTTATTTTCCATACGGGATCCCTAGTGCTGGTTTACGTCGGAATTATATATTTAGTAGTAGAGTTCTTTGTGAGGGGCTCGTCCGGGGAAGTACTACCACCATGCCTATTTCTGCCGTGAAGTAGCATTGCTGTTTCGGTTTGAAGGGTGTGGACTGTGGGTGCCGGTGAAATTACTGGCACGTGAGGCTGAACATCTGTATCCTCCAGTTGATGGACGCAGGGCAGTGCATCGTAGGACACGTTCCTGACGTGCGTGACCTATACGAGGCTATGCTTTGTCTTAGGTGATGGTTACCACTTTACATCAGACTGGCATTATGCTTGTTCCATCAGCTAAGTTGTATATAAAAATATATTAGAAAAGTCTAACCAAATCACCGAACTTACAAAAGTCATAGAATATTTTGTTGTTTCAGTGAGTGATGAGAATCATACCCTCCCTGACGGGATAACATGCCTACTAGTTAGTTCTGGGACACCGTGTATAAAATACTATCTACGCAACACCTGACAACAATGTATAACTTTTTATCGTAGTGCACGTTTCATTTTATGCTGCAATCTATGTTTTGATAGAGCTCCCGACGTTTTTAACGTTTATTTAGTGCAAGATTACAGTTTAATATAGGTACCTGGTTAGTATTTTTATGGAACTGCCTAATCATTTTGTAGTGAGGCGTCGTCCACGGAATTATGATAAAAAAAAATTGTTGTTCTTTAGCCCTTACTAATTCTTATCAGTTATTACACATCTTATTATGCACTATAATAACATTGGACGAAGTTACTCGAAGCGCAAACCGTTTTGCATTTTGTACGTTCCCTTCATGATGCTTACCGACCCACTGTTGGGCAAAGGTCTCCCCAAATCCTTCCAACCGTTTTTATCCCTCACTTATTTTTATTACGTAGCGAGTAAGCGGAAACCGCTCGAAAGCGTTAGAATCCCAAAAAACCTTACAAAATGTAAAAAGTAGGTAATTGCGCATTTTAATCCCAGAGTTAATGGTTCTTAAAAAAAAAGTTTATTTTCAAAGTAAAGGACATTAAGCAACAGAAAAAGACAAAGACAATTGTGTCGAAGGTGACTCAAAATAATAACTATTATCATTCTAGAAATGTGACGAAATAGTATCATTTTATGATGTTCAATGTTATCAATGCCAAACCATAAAACAACAAACATACAAAATACGTTAAACTCAAAAGTCGCATTACGCAAATCCCAATTTAAAATCCATTATTTTCCCACTCAATACAACATCCTTTTTTCTCAGCGCGTTAAGAGCTATAATCGCGCGCCCTTTTCTTTGTTTCCACCGACCTTTGTTGAAACCATTGATGTGTACGCCGGCTGTGTGTCAATTAGACTCGATTAAAGATAGTTTGGGCTTCCTACTTGGAAGGAAGTAGGAAAATTGGACGTTGTCATCGTGATTACGGATGAGGGCTTTGTTTGTTTATGTTTTACCTTATAGCCGCAATTCATTTCGTAGCAAGGTATAAACAGATCTTGTCTCAAATTGAACATGTGCCAGTCTTCATCCAGAGGCACCCCCATCAGAGATTAATACTTCCGAGGGTTCGACTTCCATACGATTTTTTTTTATTATATAGGTGATGAGATTATAATTGTAAACTGAAATAACTATGATTCGTTTTTATATTACAGATAACTGAGCAAAGTGAACAATAATTATACTCTCATCGCCATCGCCCATAAATGGTAAAAACAGTCTGCATGGAAATCGAACCACCTAAAAGTAAAAATAATAAGCTAATAAAATTCTGTTAGGCGTATTTTTTTATATCCTTGGGAGACCAACACGGGGCACCCCGACTTGAGTAGGTTAGGTTGTTAGCTTTTTTTTTATGCCCTTGGGAAATGGATTTTAAGGGAAGCTTCCATACTGTTGCTATCAAAGGAGCCCCTCCTTTGATAGCAACAGTACGTATTTTAAGCGACTTTAAAGTGTTTATTATCAAATTGCCCAATTGTCATGTAGCAATATAATAATGACTGGGCAATGTGATAAATAATGAAGAATTTATCACTTTGCCCAGTAGAGCTAGACATTATGCATAATGCTCGGGCATTATTCATAATGCCCGCATTAATCACTTGGTCCATAACATATCCAATGCGTCGAAAACGGGGTAATAATAGATTAACCTAGCAGGATGGTTAATCTGATGCGAATGTATTCTGAAATCAAGTAACCTTACTTAGAGTCTCAATATAAAATGTAATTTCGTTTGGTTCAAGGAGGCGGTGGTGGTGGCATGCGAAGGTTCCATGCTCTGCGACCTCTGAGGCCCACCAGCAACATCAGGTGGGCATACTTGATTTCATTATTCTAGGCAATCATTATTTATCCTTTGCTTTGGTCATTTCTATTCCTATGAGAACACCACCAAGTTAGTAATCTCTCTCTTGTGCTCGTTTGGTAGAAGTATTTTCATTTTGTTAGTAGAGCGACTGGGTTGCACATGGGTTGGGTTGGCACCACACTTCACTAATATTTTTATTTTAAGTTTGCTAGAGGATCATACGAAAAATCGGTAGTAGTTAAGTCGTAGTTTGTTGCCTGTTCTTCTAAGCTTAGTCGCGTGGAGCTGCACTTAGACTCACCTAGCTGCGATACAAAATATGAGTAAATTATTTTCCACTTGACTTTAAACCGTAATCTCTCAAACAATATTTTATGCTATGTTTTTTCCTAATTTTAGATTTTCTAATTTCTCAGCTGAAATTATAAAAGTACCTATTGACTAAAATATCTTTGTACGTAGATCTTACAACCGCAGATCATTCATGGAGACGGACGATTTATACCCCGCTGCGAACCACCACGACCCTGGCTTCCTGTGGACTGGAATCGGCCGATAGACCAACACACCCTCGCGCGTACCGCACCGATCTACTTGACACGGCAGACACAATCGCGAAACAAATGCCGAGACACTACCAACGCAGTGTACCATTCATGCCATTTTATAACAACCAACGCAGTGTCCCGTACACCACACGTTCTAACAACCAACGCAGTGTACCGTACGCACCTCTTACTGTTAGTAACAACCAACGCAATGTCCCGTCACATCACTAACAACCAACGGAATGTCCCGTACACTACACCTTCTAACAACCAACGGAATGTCCCGTACACTACACCTACTAACAACCAACGCAGTGTACCAATGAACCACCGTCAGATACGGAGCGGTTCGCCGATTAACTTGCGTGATCTCAATGTAGTATTTGATGAGGATTTATCTTTATCTGATATAATATTGACTTTACAAGAGTATTTTAGTACGTGAAACTTTTTCCTAACTTGTCTTGTTCATACCTGTAACACAAAATTGTAGCTATGCGCTTGATATTCCTTTGTTTGTCTACAATAGGTATTAAGTTTTATTTAATTAACGTACACCTTCATGGGCATGTAGATTTGAATTTTTTGCCTCGCTTTATTGCATAGTTTTTTGTTAGTTTGTTTTTATAACTGTTTTTCGGTATTGTTTACACTCATTCTTGTCCTTGTAACTTGTAAGGTTATAATTATTTATTAAGTATATATCTAGTCTCAAACATGATGAAGGTACTTACTCCTACCTCTTAGTAGGTTTTTATCAGCGCGTGAATATTATTTTCTTGATTTAAGCATTTCTTTTGACTAGCTGAATTCATAAGCATAAGCTTATATTTGAATACGCATGTGTTTAGCAAACATAATATATTCTTAGGATATTTCGTGTAAGAAAATATTAAATTGCCTCTATATCAATTTCAATTTTTAGAATAATGGATTTAATAAGGTTATTGCTGATTTAGAAACTGTTTTACTTAGAAGTGTTATTTTGTTTGATAAAATAGAGTAACGTATTTAAATGTACCTTCTTACTTTTCAGTCTCTACTTTTTCTAACGCCATAAATAAAATAAAAAAAATACGGGTTGCACTCCGGGAGTGCCGGCAGAAGTGAAAACTTGATTATTAACGTTGAGCATGTTTGATATTTTGGAATGGTTAGGGGGGGCTTGTTTGTTATTTGGCACGCTGTAACATACACGAACATTCGCGCAAGCGCCCTGCGCTGCCTAAACGAAACAGTAGGCCCAGGCATACATTTTCGCCGCGCCGTAGAGAGGGGATAGCTGTCTACTCTCCATCCGTCTTACACTTTTTCGATCAGGTCACGTGTCCTGACGCGCTGACGCGAGTTTAAGATTTTATACCCATTACAGAAAAGTGCTCAACGCCGCTAAAGAAGTTTTCACTTCAAAAAATTGGAATATATAAGTACCTCTTCCTACTGAAAATCAGCAATAACCTTCTCATAGTTTAAATAAATAAGGTAATGTACTTAAATATCACTAAATAATATTGAATAGGTACTTAGTAATTTATGTATGTGTTCATTGTTCGTATTATAATTTTACGACGACGGTTCAGATTTTGTCATAACAAATATTAAGCTACACATTTACCTACATTGAAAATAATTATAAAAACAATAGTAATTTTATACATACTTCAGAATTGTCCACAATATTTATTATTTGTTAACTATATTATTTATCATAAATATTGTAACTCGTTTAGTAATGTTAATTGTAACAATAATAACACGATTTTTCATTTTGAATTTGATTTACAGAATTGAGGAATTACTAAGTTTAAAAATTAATTAATTTTAACTAAACATAAGTATTTATGAATCAATAAAATCTCGTTACAGTGCTACATTGTTTTATTTCACAAAATCCTAGTCACCAATGAGCTCTGTCTGGCTCTGTATCTGGTTCTGGTTTTGATTCTGTGTGAGTGTTGACTAAATAAATCCTACGTCAAAACGTCACACACCCAGTATAATGCACTGGTGAGCACTCACACAGACTCAAAACCAGAGCCAGAGATAGAACCAGACAGAGCTCATGGTAGGCCTACTTTACATTACCTTTTGACCAAGAACCATTAATCAGCTGGAAAATGTTTAGATATGTACTTGTTTTTATAACAAGTACATACCTATCTAAACATTTTCCATGACGATGATGAGTGTAAATTTAATTAGGTACACATATTCAAATGTAGGCAATTGATTGGATACGCCAAGCCCGTCAGCAATCGCTAATCGCTAATGTGCTGTTTCCTCAAAAACATCCTGCGTCATGGTAGGTAAGTACTTAGTGGCGCAGCTGCCAAACAGGGAAAAGTTCAAGACAAATGTTTGCTTGAAGGCCTGCGCACACCTAGGCCGCTGGCGTCGGCGATCAGTGAAACGCTGTCAAATTTGACAGTGATATTTGAAGTTTTTCACTGATGATTACATTCTGATTTACTTCCTCTTAAGTGTCACTGGTCTTTTTGAGCCAGTGTGGTGAAAGGATTTAAAGTAAGCCTTCTTTTATTCTGATGAAAAGAATTTAAGATTCGTTGCCTTATGCAGTCGTTTGAAAAATATTAGAATTAATAGTAGATAGAAGAACCGGGTGGGTTTGGTTTCCTATGTCGTAGGTACTTATCATTTTAGATTAGCCTACCTACCAATAACTATGACTAAAATACCCATCCAAACCCAATCATGTTTTTGTGAATTTTCCACAATATTTTTATTTAAAATCCGAAATAAAGTAGGTAATGAGATTACGCTCTTATCAGCCCACAAAAATGTTTTAACTGTACAAAAAAACATAAAGAGTATAGGTATGTATTATTATGACTAGTTATGAATTATGATTGCACAAATGATACGGTTAAAAACGGTGGAGCAGTTTCTTATGCGGTTTATTAGTACTGTTAGTAATAAAATTATACAAAACATTCGTCCATTGTCAGAAAACCCCCAAGGTCGGGATTTGAGACGGAACCATTAGGCCTACCCCAAGCTCCGTCTGGCTCTGTCTCTGGTTTTGAGCCTGTGTGAGTGCTGACTAAATAAATAAATAAATAAATATTGTGGACAATTCACACAACACTACCCAGCCCCTATAAATCCTACGTCGAAACGTCACACACACAGATAGACTGGTCAAAACTCACACAGACGCAAAATCAGAGCCGGAGACAGAACCAGACAGAGATTGTGGTAGGCCTACAGGTTCTGAAACAAAAATGGTCGGAGAAAAATGGCTGTGACATACGGACGGACAGACGGAACCCTAAAAAGTATGACTAGTATCACATTGATAGCTTAGCGTTTGGCTGCCAGCACACCTGATGGAACGAAAAGTGAAGATACCGAGACGAAAAACCATTGTTGAAAAACGTAAAAAAGTATTCAGTTTTTTTAATTAATTTCTGATGGAAAAAGGTTTTGGAAAAAAACAGACCAACGCACATTTACGCGTTCTGCGGTGGCGATCAGTGAAACGATGTCAAATATGACAGCGATATTTGACAGCGTTTCACTGAAGAAAGCTTTATTCGTGGTTTAAATTAGGAACACTGCGCCCATCACTCTTGAGTCATTGCACCGGCCCTCATACCCACAGCAGAATAAAAGAAGAGTAACCTCGGCCTGCCTCGCCACAGTAAGCCAGGCCGCACACCAGCGCCACATGCGACATGCATCGAACATTTATGTCGCCACAATCAATGCGCTACAATTCAGCTTGCTACAAATGTATTGCATATGCGCACATCGAAAGCACAGTTGTAGCGTGGCACCGCTTTAAAAATGTCGACATCATCGTCTGACGACGACGATTTCTTGATGTGGCGCCACAAATAACAAACGCGTTCGATCTTGAATTCGTGTAGCGCGGACAACGTCTCGCCACAAAGTGCGCACGCTACAAATGTTTCCTCAGTGTGCGTGCTCACGTACAGATATATGGGGGCGTTAAATGTGTCGCGTTTCAAATGTGGCGCCTAGAGATGGGCGGGTGGGTAAAAATTGGAAGGGTAAAAAAGGAAAGGGAAGGGAAGAAATGTTAAAAATTAAAAATACCCATTTATACCGGGTAAATTTTATTAATACCGGGTAAAAATTCGGCCTGCATTTTTATAATCCTAGAAATTCTAAATACTTAAAAAAGTACTAACAATGTATTTTAATGGTAAATATCATCTTATTAAACCTTTATGATACATGCTTTGACAAATAAAACCAATGACAGAAGATAAATTAGTGTGCTATTTGGTCCAATATAAATAAATAGCGCACTAATTATTGTTTCAGTTAAGTGCTCATCAATGAAACTCATCACAATAACTAGTAGTTCGCCCCGAACTGAGATTGCGTGAATCGATCCAAATGATCCTGTCCATCCAAAGGTTGTCTAGAAGAAATCGCACATAGCGGTAAGACCGCCCATTGCCAAAAGCCCAAATTACCTGCCCACAAAAAGAAAATCACGAAAAAGATGTTTACAAAATACGCAAAAAAAACATTAAAAAATTTTCGGCTACCGTAGCATCTGTCACCAGGTTTGAATACACACAAAGGTTAACAAAAAAACCAATGATAACCACTAAGACAAAATCACGGAAAACACCTATCATACCGAAACTAAGCACCGCTGAAAAAAATCAGCTACAAAAGGACATGCCTCCAAATTCAAATACACTCTAAAGTACAAGCTCAAAACTATGGTAACTAGCAGTTGGTCATGTCAAATAAAAAAACCAGATTCGATTATACACCAACGAATACGATATTACCCAAATTACCCAATAGAAGAAAATCACGAAAAGATCTTTACAAAATACGCAAAAAAAACATTAAAAAAATTTCAGCTGCCGCAGCATCTGTCACCAGGTTTGAATACACACAAAGGTTAACAAAAAAACCGATGATAACCACTAAGACAAAATCGCGGGAAACATCTATCATACTTAAACTAAACACTGCTGAAAAAAGGCCGCTCCAACAGCACTCGCCTTCAAATTCAAATACACTCTAAGTACAAGCTCA
This sequence comes from Thera obeliscata, assembly GCA_947578465.1. Classification (NCBI taxonomy): domain Eukaryota; kingdom Metazoa; phylum Arthropoda; class Insecta; order Lepidoptera; family Geometridae; genus Thera; species Thera obeliscata. The sequence continues at coordinate 24,806,294 of OX387914.1, forward strand.
AAACAATGGTAACTAGCAGTTGGTCATGCCAAACTAAAAAGTGCGAGTCGGACTCGCCCATGAAGGGTTCCGTAGCAACAAGTAACATAATATAAAAGTTCTTGTAGTTCGTCGAAAGGTAAATTACGGTTTGCGATTTATGACGTATAAAAAAAAACTACTCACTAGATCTCGTTCAAACCAAATATCGTTGAAAGTTTGCATAGTAATGTACATCATATATTTTGTTTAGATTTTTCATTCTCTTATATTAGAAGTTATGGGGGGGGACCAACTTTTTACCACTTTGGAAGTGTCTCTCGCGCAAACTATTCAGTTTAGAAAAAAACGGTATCAGAAACCTCAATATCATTTTTGAAGACCTATTCATAGATACCCCACACGTACGGGTTTGATAAAAAAAAAAATTTCAAGTATGGGGGACCCCCCAAATTTTTTGTTTTTTTTCTACTTTTGTGTAAAAATATTGATGCGGCTTACAGAATACATAATCTCAAATACTCGCTAAGTTTCATCGGTCTAGCTTTTATAGTTTCGGAGAAAAATGGCTGTGACATACACGGACAGACAGACAGACAGACATGACGAATCTATAAGGGTTCCGTTTTTGCCATTTGGCTACGGAACCCTAAAAACGAATTCAAATATCCACGATGACGAAGTCGTGGGTAACAGCTAGTTAGGTGATGATCACAAACAATCGATCTTTTAATCAAAGATGGAGTTCATTTTACCCAATATCACCATATTGGGTAAAATTAACTCCATCTTTGATTTGATATCTTTAAATGTGTTTATTACATTCATTTGATTTAAGTTTGAAAATAGGTCCTGTAACTGGTTCCGAAATTCTTCTATCTTAATCTTCTATCATGCTCCAAAAATCTTCATCCAGAAGTGTAGACTTTGTTTCTGAAGGCAATAGTACCGTGGTTTCGTGTATAGCTAGGGCCATTAAGGCTGTTTTTACATTTTTTAGACTTTTTAGTGCGGTTACATGACTACCCCACCGTGTCTTTACCAGCAACTTTAACGTTTCGCCACTTTTCTTTTTTCTTACAATTTTGTTCATTAAGTCGGGCTGTTTGAAAGATCTTCGTTCGCTTTGCTCACTCGATCTATAATAAATACTTAGTTAAAACTACACCTCATCAAAAATATATGTTTTTAATAGTTTCCTACACTGGTGAAATGTATTTTTTTTGTTAATTAATAGATTCAGGCGTGACTTTGCGGAATTCCATTGTTAAACATAAATTAAGTAGAACAATAAATATATAGTACTAATCCGCTAATCTAATCTAAGTAAGCTAATTTAATGTAGACTTGTGTGTGCACCCCACGCCGCGAAGACTTCTTATAGCCCAGTTGTAAGACTAAGCTGGTTTTAAACAGCCCGTACAGACAAGTGGCAAACAGACGCAATGGCCCAGTTGTAAGACTAATGCTGGTTTTAAACAGCCCGTACAGACAAGTGGCAAAAATACTTAATAGCCCAGTTGAAAGACTAAGCTGGTTTTAAACAGCCCGTACAGACAAGTGGCAAACAGACACAACAGCCCAGTTGTAAGACTAATGCTGGTTTTAAACAGCCCGTACAGACAAGTGGCAAAAAAATACTCAATAGCCCAGTTGAAAGACTAAGCTGGTTTTAAACAGCCCGTACAGACAAGTGGCAAACAGACTCAACAGCCCAATTGTAAGACTAAGCTGGTTTTAAACAGCCCGTACAGACAAGTGGCAAATACAAAGCGAAATAAGGTACACACAACAATTATACCACAAGAAATAAAAACTTAATAAGATTCGACACGTGAGCAGAAAGTCTTTCTGCTCAGCGCTCGACAAGGCAACACGTCCTAATAGTGCACAGAGAGTCGATTTTCCTGAGGATGCTTCGTAGAGAGGCGAAACACGTGTCGAATCTTATTATTTTTTTATTTCTTGTGGTATAATTGTTGTGTGTACCTTATTTCGCTTTGTATTTGCCACTTGTCTGTACGAGCTGTTTAAAACCAGCTTAGTCTTACAACTGGGCTGTTGAGTCTGTTTGCCACTTGTCTGTACGGGCTGTTTAAAACCAGCTTAGTCTTTCAACTGGGCTATTGAGTATTTTTTTGCCACTTGTCTGTACGGGCTGTTTAAAACCAGCATTAGTCTTACAACTGGGCTGTTGTGTCTGTTTGCCACTTGTCTGTACGGGCTGTTTAAAACCAGCTTAGTCTTTCAACTGGGCTATTAAGTATTTTTGCCACTTGTCTGTACGGGCTGTTTAAAACCAGCATTAGTCTTACAACTGGGCCATTGCGTCTGTTTGCCACTTGTCTGTACGGGCTGTTTAAAACCAGCTTAGTCTTACAACTGGGCTATAAGAAGTCTTCGCGGCGTGGGGTGCACACACAAGTCTACATTAAATTAGCTTACTTAGATTAGATTAGCGGATTAGTACTATATATTTATTGTTCTACTTAATTTATGTATTTTTTTTGGTTTATTTTACCTTTAATACTAAACCATTGTAGATCAGAATGAATACTTACCAATAAAAACATAATATTCCTACTAAAACTAAACTTCATTAATAGAAAAGTTGTTTTGAATTTTTACCCGGTATTAATTCAAAATGGGTGGGTAAAATTAGGTATAAATGGGTAAATACCCAAAGTTCGGGTTTTTACCGGGTAAGCGCCCATCTCTAGTGGCGCCACAATTATCGAGATACAAGTGTATGCCTGGTGTGCGGCCTGCCTAACTGCACCTCAGCCTGTTGCGTCACTCCCACCAAAAAGTACGAGAAGCATTGAGTTCCGATATAGTCCTACAATTTGTGACCGTCATCCATGATTGGGTCACAATGAGCATCCCATTTCTATCGGCTATTAGACAAATTGATGTCAATTGGCTGCCTGCTTGTCTCACGTGTAAAGGCCTGCAAGTTTATCATGCGCACTTGATGTGCGGGCAGGTTTTTCCGCAAGTAGGCCGCTGGTGGGCCCTTTTTGCGTGACCCTTGACACGTGTTGCTCGAACTTTTTTAGGTTCTACAACACGCCGGTTTCCTCACGATGTTTTCCTTCACCGTTTTGAGAGTACTGGCATAGTGCACATAAATTTTTCGACAGAAAAACTCATTGGTACACGAGTGGATTTGAACCCACGACCTTCGGATCAGAAGGCGGGGCCACTACCACTAGACCACCAGTGCTCGGTGTGTAAAGGCCTGCGCACATCTTCTTCTTCTTTTTAATTATGGCATCCAAGGAATATAATACTCTCTACGAGAGGATGGCATCTGTCTATTTCGGACCAATTTTGCCAATGTCGAGTGAGGATATAATTACATAAATAAAATAGTCAATAGACAAGTCGGTCGTCATCGGCTTTGAAGGAAAAGATGGCGTTTTTCTTCAAACCCAAGGGAAACGCTTTCGTTCAAATCAAAATATCACATAATACACTTTCTTTCCAACTGTTAACACTTTGAGCCTCAAGTAATGTTGGTTAAAATACCACCGAAATTACACAGCAGAGCCCGAAGTCCCAGTGCATCTACAACATTTCGTTACCAAATGTTGTTTTCGTTTTGCCTATTTGTCTCTGTCTATTGTATGGAGAAAAGATGAGACAACAACTGTAACTACGTAAAGTATTTTTGCCGTCTCATATTTTCTCCATACAATAGAGAGAGACAAATAGGCGAAACGAAAACAACATCTGGTAACGAAATGTTGTAAATGCACTGGGACTTCGGGTACAGAACCCAAAATAACACCAGAAAAACAATCAAAATGAAAAAGCTAGTGACTTCCCAAAATGACAGAAAACGAATCCCTGCCCAAATCTAGGCGATGGCGATCAGCTAAAAAGCTGTCAAATATGACAGCTATATTTGGCAGCGTTTCGGCTGATCGCCATCTCCATCGCCTAGATGTGCGCAGTGTTGGTATGTCCAATGGACGAAACGAATAATATTTGCAGGGCTACCAACTCACCTGACGACGGCTGAGACAAGTTGGTGATCCACCGTGATGAAATAAAAAAGTTATTTTTAACTAATGTGGTGAAAGGGTTTTAGAAGCTCCTTTCGTACAGTTGACGCATAAACATCAGTTTTCTAACTTTTAAGTTCTATTATATATTTTTATATCCACGAGAATAAGATTTGTTAAAGTGCTACGAGATGCTACGAGCCTCTACGAATATTTTTTACTAATCAAATTAGGACACTTAAAATTTGGAACCCTTTTTTTTCAAAACGTTCCTTGTTAAACTAGCAGTGACTGTGGGTTTGATCTCAGAGCAGCAAAAATGCTTTTGCTTACGTGGGTTTGATAGATAGCGGTTTCTTACTAATCAAACAAAGCCTTTATTAGATGAAGAGTCAACTACACCACGGGCTGGATTTATGTTCATAATACATACGGTGGTGTGTAGGTAAGACGCTCGAGATGAAATATGTCCATGATTTCTGTAGTTTCTGGAATGCCCAAGGCAACTATAACTGTGTACACTATATATACAACAACAAGAAACTTCCAAGGTTTGTGTTCACAGTCCTACTGTGAACACAAACCTTGGAGTTTCTTGTCGATTTGCGCTTGGCGCTTAACTCACCCAGTTCTAGTCTAAGTGCCATAAAAATATTTTTTAAGTCATATCGTCGCACTGCTGGACAAAAGCCTCCTCCAAATTCTTTGTTATCGCTTTGTATTTCCTGCCATTGAGCGCGTCAAGAAAGGGTTGTAATGGCTTCCATCTTGGGTCTCTGATTATTTAGATCAGAGAATCATAAAAAAGAACGATCCGATCACTCTATTGATCGAACGATGGTATTGCTCGAGCATTCTTAGAACAGCATAATGCTGGTTATACTGGAAGAAACGGGTATATTTATCACGATTACCTTTATTATTTCCCGATGTTTCGACCGTGTTACCTGGTAAATACCCGTTTATTTCAGGATCACGTTTAAAAACAGCATCGCTTGTCCGAAATTTTCCGAAATCATGGAGACACTCGTTAGGAATAATGTACTCAACTACTCTTACTGTTTTCATAGGATGCGGTACACGGCGGTCATTTGTGGGATTGCTCGTAATTTCGCTAAGATCCGTGTAATTTCGTCCTAGTTTATGATGATGTCTGCTTGGTTGGCTGTCATAACATAACAAAAGGTCTGTATATTTTTAGTCCCACACGGTACCTTACATATCATTTCCTGAGAGCATAATAAAACTAGAATAACATATTTTTGTACTACGTTAGGTTATTCATGTCTTGCAGTCCCTGAGTAGGTATTTAACCTACGCCTTTCTATTTCCTTTATTTCGAGGAGCCTCATTAAAATCCTTCCACCACACTAGTTTCTAAAGAACTTCTGACACTGCCAGAAGAAGAAGGGTTTTTTTTTAATTGCATGTGTAGGTTTTGTTGATTAAATAAAAACCCTTGATACAAATTCCCTATTTTTTCAATATAGTGTAGATTATTCTTCTAATCAAGCCCTTTATTATATAATCGCAGTTGTGAAAAAATATGTAATCCACCATTTTGTGGCGGCGGCCATCTTGAACAGATCAAACATAGCAAGAGATGAAAAAGTAGATGCTTAAAAAAAGTATACTTATAATATAAAAGCGTTTTTACATTCGTCGAATTTATGCACTTTTTATATAGGTATATTATACCTAGTGAGTAATCGAGTTAACTTGGTTACTCTTAATTTCTCGGTACTGGAGATTATCTAAATCCAAGATGATTTATTAAATCCGGTTGGGGCGGATTTCAGTTGTTTTAACCAATTATATACGAGTACTTTACGTAACGGTGATAATCCGGCTACGGACAAGATGTGTGACGAATCTAAGCACATAAATAAATAAAATAAATATTGTAGACAATCCACACAACACTATCTAGCCCCAAACTAAGCGGAGCTTGTACTATAGGGACCAGATAGCTAATACAATACTTACATACATTTTTTTTTATATATACATACTTAGAATACAATATAACACCCAGACAGAGAACCAACATCTGTTTTCACCACTCAAATATTTGTTCTCGATGGGGATCGAACCCACGACCTACGGCGCAGAAGGCAGAGCTACGACCCACTGAGCTGAGAGGCCAGTCGAAACATGTAACGAACATACATAAATAAAATAAATAAATAAAGCATTTATTTTTCTTTTACAGAGTAGGTAGTGATACAATATATGGTGAAGATTTCTTAGGAAAGTAATTAGTTGGGATGTGTCTACCCACTTTGCAAGAGACTGGAGCTTGAGATAGGCTTAGATACAAACAACATGTGACATGTCCAAAGAGAAATAAAGATTATGATTATGATGAGGAGTAGGTAATAGGTTAGCATGGTATGTGCATGTCATGCGGAGGAATGAGCGTCATATTACGAGGAAAGGGTTGGATATGGATGTGGATGGTGGTTGTAGAAGAAGTAGACCAAAGAAAAAAATGGATGGACTGCGTCAAGGATCACATGAGCAGGAAAGGAGTGAGCACTGAGATGACGAAGATAAAGGTGAGTGGAAGAAGACAACCTGTTGTGGCCCATGCAGCGTGGGATAACCCCACCAAAAAAATGTGTGTAAATATTATTTCAGCTATATGGTTCCCATAGTACAAGCTCTGCTTAATTTTGATTTTTTGAAATAAAAGCTACGAGCTGATTAGAATTTGAACTCACGACCATGCGTCACCTACGAGGCAATGTTTTGTTGTAGGCGATGGTCCACTTAATATCAGGTGGGCCATACACTTGTTCCATAAGGTGTTTATTGAATTAAATTACCTTATTACTGTTTGTGTACTGCTTAATAGTGTACATGTACAGTATTCGCAATGTTTGTTAATTTTCCTGAAACATGCGCACGAGTCGAACGATGCTCTTCCGGTGACTTCCAAAGAGCTGTAGGTTCGTTCGAATGTAACAGAAAGGACACAGCCTTTTGTTTTAGGTAAAGAATGCCCTTTTTATCCAAAGTATATTTTAAAGTAGCTATGTTTGTTTGTTACCTTATTCTGACTAAATGGCTGAAAGGATCGTGATGTTAATTGACCAACGAGACAGATAGATTATATTCTAGGAACGCGCCGTTTGTCTCAAAAAATAATAGGTATACATAAGGTGAAGTAGGGTTTAAAGTTTGCATTGGCCAAGTATAAGTTTTCATATAGGTATATGGATGGATAAAAATATGAAATGATGGATACCTACTAAAAAAAATGAAACACGTTTCTTTAGTAGGTATCTTACTAAAACTTAAATACGCATTTTTGTAAAATTATCCTTATAGGGGGAAAAGTGGGGCTTAAATTGAGGTATAGTACATTGTTACCTGAGTGTTGAAAGTCACGTTTTTTGAGTCCCGAGACGGGTTTGGCGCCAGAGCGTAGCGAGGGCGCCAATGGAGCTTGAGGGACTTAAAAGACTTTCACCCGAGGTAAACACTGTGCTTTTCATTACGAATACAAGGAAAGTACAAATAAAAACATGAAAGAAAAATTAGTGAAAATGAAGATTGAATTGCCGCCTTCCCGGTTTTTTTTTTTCTTTTTCTCTGGCGGGCCTTCGGCTTCGGTTCGCCAGCATTATTCAGCCATTATTTTCATTTTCATAATTTAATAATTGGTAAATTATTTGCTCAAATCTATGTTATTTTAAAGAAATAGTTGAAGCTATATATTAATAAAGTAATTTAGAAGATATATTATTCATTTAATACCATCTTTATGATATTTAAATTTTACATTGCGCTCTAATTAGACTTTTTAAACTTCTTACCGTTGTAATGGGTTTCCAACCTACTTGCTGAATAAAAAGTTGGAATTTGGTTCTACGACCTCCTTGCAGTTAGAAAGACTTTAGAAAGTTGGAACATGGTTGAATAAAATAGAACTTGTTTTTTTTATAATTTGACAGCTGTCAGTAGAAAGCGATTCTCCCTAGGGCTGAAAGTTTTACTTTCAATAAGGCCCCTCAGGCAACTTCAGACCTACTTTCAGAGTATGAGTAATGAAAAATATTTTTTCCTTTTGTTATCTTTTTACGACTAAATGGCTGAACAGATCGTAATAAAATACGGCAGCGGAATAGATTACTTTCTTGGGAAGGACGAGCAGGGTTTTTTTAAATTAAAGAAATCATATTCATTATATTCTATTGTCGTAGTCTTCCTGAGTTCATATTTCTAATCATCTTATAAGTGCCTAGAAGTCTGGTATATTGATAAGAAATGATGACAGACACCACCTCGAACAATAAATCCATAACCATATTTTCTTATCTCTATTCCAAGAAATTGAAACTAAATTGAAGATGTTTTCTTCGCTGACCTCATCTGATCTTTGGCCGACGCCGGCGCATTTTATGAAGCAATAAAGGTCAGAACACAATCGCCGAGTAGACAATACTCCACCCATCCGCCTGGTCAGTCGTTGGTCTGTGGTCAGTCAGACACAACCGCGCGAGTCGAACATACGTTAGCGCGCGAATTTTTACAATTCCAAATTCAAATTTTAAAAATGTTGTTCTATTTGACAGTAGCAGTGCTTCTTGCCAGTGTGCAGGGGAAGTTTTACACAGATTGCGGTAAGTTTTTTTGTTTACTTGATATTAGTCATAGAGTAGTTACTCTATAAGGAAATAATATTAGTACTTAGTCACTGTGTAAGTTACGTAGCGTGTTATTTAACTAAGTAGTGGAGCGTAAATGATATTGTTAATCGACATAATACTTACTAGTATACTACGCATGTGAATTTGATTCTAGCTCTTAGGAAATAAGTACCACCGATCACTAATAATACCTAGTTTATGACAGTTCAGTTGGTAGTAACCGTGACTTTTGCGCTGAAGGGCGTGGGTTCGATCCCCGCCGCGAACATATATTTTTGTACACAGATGTTTGTTCTCTGTCTGGGTGTTGTTTTGTATTCTTATTATGTATTTACAAAAAAAAACTAAGTATTATAATATCAGCTCTAATGGTTCCCATTGCGCTCCATAAGGCGCACACCACACTGACTGGTTCGAAAGAACCAGTGATACGATAAAAGAAGGATCCCATAGTACCTACAAGCCTTGCTTAGTTTAGGGCCACATAGTGTATAATATATAGTGTGGAATGTCCAAAATATTTGTACCTACCTACCTATTTTATAAAACGTCACTTAAATTTAAACTTAAAATTAGCTCTGCCTCTGTTTGTCATTAACAGTTATCATATCATATTCGTATTGTTCATTATTTAATTCATTTTGCACGAGTATTATTTTCAATGATTAATTTGTTATTGAACTCTTTGATATTTTATCGCTGTTTGGTAATTAGGTAGGTATTCAACTGTGGGTACCTACCTAGCTAATCGATAAATCAATAAAACCTTAGGTGCTAGGTACCTACCTGCCTAAGAAAAATAATTTAGTCATTTTATTAATACGAGGTTATAAAAATACTGCACTATTTTTCTTACATGCAAACTGAAGTCGGCACTTCAGTTTGGATAGGACTTAGTATTATTTCGGGGTCCGATTAATGTACGGCCAATTAATGTACAGCCCTTTAAAATAAATATATTTTTTTCCAATGTCAAGATGTTAAGGCCCATGTAGACACGGTAGCAGTTCAATAAGCATGGTCTCATTATAATGTATGAAGAAGGACTTTCAAGTTTATATAACTTATTTTTCAGGTTCGAAACTAGCCACAGTTGAGATGGTTGGAGTGAGTGGGTGTGCTGAAAACGCGCGGGAGTGCATCCTCAAGAGAAACACTAATGCCACCATCAGCATAGACTTCACGCCTAGTGAGTATAACCTATCACCAGCTCCAGCGGCGTCTTTACCTATTGTGCAGGGTGTGCGGTGCACACGGGCGCAGCGTCCTAGGGGGCGCCGAGCGCTGCGCTCGGCGCCCCCTAGGACGCTGCGACCACCCTATGACCACCCTATGACCACCCTATGACCACCACGGGGCCCCACTTAGCAGGCGCGTTGGCCAGGCGCCGCACTTTATTGAAAGTGTGGCGCCTGACCTGACCTGTGGACCATCGTAAAAAGCGCTCCGCTCTGCATAGATTTTGAATAGCATCTTGAGCTCTTCTAATATTTGATAAATTACGGCATAGGGAGCGCCGAGCGCCGCCGCGGCGCTCGGCGCTCCCTAGCCCCACTCGGCCATTCGGCGGGTGCGTTGGCCGGGCGCCGCACTTTCAATGACCATCGTAAAAAGCGCTCCGCTCTGCATAGATTTTGAGTAGCATATTGAGCTCTAATATTATTTGATGAATAACATCAAAGCGGGTGAGCACCGTGGCGCTCAAAAGGGGGGCGCCGAGTGCCGTGGCCTTTGGCGCCCCCCTTCCCAATGCAGTCCCATGCACTCTTCCTCTTAGGGAAATAATTTTCGAATCTTCTTTCTAAATGCATTTCTAAGCTATAAAATAAACACACCCTTCAAGTTTCATGCTTCTAGAACTAACGGCTTAGGCTGTGCGTTGATTTTTCTTAAAACCATTTTCCCCCTTTTTCTCCTCTTAAGGAAATAATTTTCCGATTTCCTTTCTTAATGCACCTCTACGCTATAAAAGGAACACACCCTCCAAGTTTCATGCTTCTAGGACTAACTTAGGCTGTGCGTTGATTGTCAGCCAGTCAGTCGCCCAGAGGACCAAATCTGTTTTAGTTATTAAGTACTAACCCCTAGCCTTAAGTTTTATTAACAGTATTGGACTATCTAAGTTGTCTTGAATAAAAAACTATATTATTATTATTATTATTAGTAACGTAAGAGTTTTATTTATTTAGAAGAAAGAAGATAGTCATGTCAACATCATAATCATGGATACGTTTTGGCTTCTTATAGAAAACACCAGAATACCTTGTATAATTCTAAATACATTCAACAGCACATCGTGGTAACCAAACTGAAAAATTTCTTCATTATAATCTCAAAACAAGTTTAATACCCATTGGTGAAATTTGTCAGTTTGTGGTAACTTGATGTGCTGTTACTTGTACTTTGTATCTATTCCATTTTGAACGAGCGCTTACTAGGGGGCGCTTGGGTAATGTTTGCACACGGGCGCTACATGGGCTAGAGACGCCTCTGACCAGCTCAGCAAGTGACAGCCAGAACAGAAGTGGTAAACGCCATCTAGAGTTTAACAGCTGAACTAATTATCATAGTAGGTATTGTTACGGCGAAACTCTCTATTGAATATAGCTACAACTCTGATCGCGATTACCTTTATTAATTCCCGACGTTTCGGCTGTGTTGCAACAACCGTGGTCACGGGTTGACTGGAGTTCATTGGAGTTACTGTCGAGAAGCGGTGGCAGTTTTATTTGCAACTACCCTCACTTGGTCTTCAGAATTAGAAATGTCCGCGTTCATATTACGACACACCACACTAACTGTATCTACACACTGCGCTGATCTTTCGCGACGGATACACTTAACGAAAACAGGATTCCAAGACGAAGAAAGTTTATAGCCGTCTTCACGATTGAAATTGGGGTACTTTTTTATTTCTATCGCTTCCCGGACCATTCTTCTATGGTAAAAACGTTCACTGGACAGAACTTTAGGGTCATGTAGTTCAATCCAGTGATTCGGTCCCGAGTCCACCAAATGCTCCGCCACGGCAGATTTATACACCTGACGATTTTTGACGGCTGCTATATGCTCCTTGACGCGTTCGGCTATAGTTCTCTTTGTTTGCCCAATGTAAGAACGGCCACAACTACAGTCTATCTTATAAACGCCAGGCATCTGCAGAGGTATCACATCCTTAGGAGTCCGTAACTGCTTAGCCACTTTAGAAAAAGGTGTAAACACTGACTTAATTGATAACTTCTTCAAAACGTTACCAATTTTATCTGTCACACCCTTTACATAAGGCAAAAACATGGGCTGCCTATTTACCTCAAGAGGCTTCTTCTACAATTCTACAATTTACATCATATTTGAACTCCATACACACGAAGATTCGTTTCACTAATGAATTGGAGGAAGGCAGGACGTTGGCTTTTCTCGATGTCAAGGTGATGGTGAAATCCGATGGGTCATTGGCGCACTCTGTTTATAGAAAACCAACACACACTGATAGGTATCTTAACGCTGCCTCACACCACCATCCTCGCCACCTGCAGTCAGTGGTCTCGTCGTTAACAAACAGAGCATACGACCTCTGTGACCCTGAGCATTTAGACAGTGAGTTGACACATGTTCAGGAGGTGCTAAAATGTAACGGATATGTAGGTGGACGATGGAACCGGAAACATGCTAACAAGAAGAAGCCTCTTGAGGTAAATAGGCAGCCCATGTTTTTGCCTTATGTAAAGGGTGTGACAGATAAAATTGGTAACGTTTTGAAGAAGTTATCAATTAAGTCAGTGTTTACACCTTTTTCTAAAGTGGCTAAGCAGTTACGGACTCCTAAGGATGTGATACCTCTGCAGATGCCTGGCGTTTATAAGATAGACTGTAGTTGTGGCCGTTCTTACATTGGGCAAACAAAGAGAACTATAGCCGAACGCGTCAAGGAGCATATAGCAGCCGTCAAAAATCGTCAGGTGTATAAATCTGCCGTGGCGGAGCATTTGGTGGACTCGGGACCGAATCACTGGATTGAACTACATGACCCTAAAGTTCTGTCCAGTGAACGTTTTTACCATAGAAGAATGGTCCGGGAAGCGATAGAAATAAAAAAGTACCCCAATTTCAATCGTGAAGACGGCTATAAACTTTCTTCGTCTTGGAATCCTGTTTTCGTTAAGTGTATCCGTCGCGAAAGATCAGCGCAGTGTGTAGATACAGTTAGTGTGGTGTGTCGTAATATGAACGCGGACATTTCTAATTCTGAAGACCAAGTGAGGGTAGTTGCAAATAAAACTGCCACCGCTTCTCGACAGTAACTCCAATGAACTCCAGTCAACCCGTGACCACGGTTGTTGCAACACAGCCGAAACGTCGGGAATTAATAAAGGTAATCGCGATCAAAAACCCGTTTGTTTCCATATAATTATGCATAACGATCGTGTTAATTTAAAAAGTACTACTGCTACAACTCTGGTTTTCTGTATTATACCGCAAACAATACCACTACGCATTACGATTACGAGTTACGACGCCATGTTCCTCCTCTTCTTCTTTTTTCCTACTCTAGGGATGTGTACTCACGTTGCTTGATTAGGGGTGTCCTATTCCCAAAACCGGTGAACAAACAGTACATAATTACATCCTCTCTTTATCATCTGCCTATTAGTTACTCAAGTAATGTTTGCGACACCAACGCACGCGTCATAAAAGCATTTGTCAGGGGTCCTCCCGCTCTCATGCAGATTCACCGAAGACGTCCCTTAGTGCCCGCCCGCTCGGGGCCTAATCTAGATTTAAACCATATTTTACCGAAATAAGGCTATTCCGTTTTTTTGGCACACTACCTACGGAGTTAGTTTTGACCAAGTGCGCTTTTTGTGATTCCTTTAAAAGATTGCGCCTAGTCAGAGTGTGTAGGTGTGATGTAACGCACATCACACCAACACAATGTAACTCGACTAGGCGCACTGCGTGTCCAGAATAGGGAGTAATAATTATACTCTGGACGCATAATGATACCTAGTGTTAGGCTGAGAGGAGCCATAAATGAGAGAAGGTTCTTCTAGTGCTAGCCCCTTCCATGGCGTCTACTTTAGGTATCATTTGGCTGCTCATAGACATGCTATGATGTCTTTGAGCAGCCAAATGATACCCGAAGCAGGTCCCACGTCCTAGTGAAATAATGACCGAAGATTAATTAAGCCTGGCACGGGGTCTATAACCGTTGCCCGTTGTAGCTGTTCTGAGGTCAAACTCCAGTACTTACTATCGGTGACGACTATACTTTATTAATATGCTATTGTTTCGATAAGTACCCAAGTATTGTATGGTAGGTACTTCAGTTACCTAGAACATACAGTCATTAGCTACTGAGTGACGATTTTCTTGACGAATGATGATTGATGTGACACACGATACGTATTAGATATATGAATCATCCTCATATTTTGTTGCTTCTGATTCGTAGTATCCTATATTATTTTGTGTGTTCCTCTCCAGTCCCCTTCGCGTTCGATTACTGTTTATGTAGGTACCTAAGCATTAAGAATTAGTTTTTTTAATACACCCAACTGATGGAACAAGTTAACCATCACCTATAAGAAAGTATTGTCTCGTAGGTAACACACGTCAAGAACGTGCCCTACGACGCACTGCCCTGCGTCCATCAGCTTGAGGCATACTGATGTTCAGCCTCACATGCCATTAATTTCACTGGCTCACCCTTCAAACCGAAACAGCAAAGCTGCTTCACGGCAGAAATAAGCATGGTTAGGTAGGTACTTGTAAATAAGTTTTGTTTCGTTTTTTATTGCAATCGTATAGCTCAAAATAATGTCAAAACTGACAGATGTGACTAAGTTTTGACTCTGACCAGTCGGCTCGGGACTTTTTCGGGTTTTCAATCGGGATTTTTTATAATAAGTAGATGAACTTGGCGGTAGGACAGCAGATATTAATGTCCAGCCTAATGCCCAGTAGGTACCTAGTGGATTTCTTCATGCTGATGATAAGATGTGAATGCAATGGTTTTACTTTTTCCATTTCCAGATAAAGACGTGTCCGAGATCAGCACCGAAGTGCACGGCGTCATCATGAACCTACCGGTGCCCTTCCCACTGCCCAACTCTGATGCGTGTAAAGACAACAACATCTCATGTCCCTTGAAGGTAAGCTATTTTAAGAGGGAATCACACAGGCGACTCTCCATACAAACGTAGTCCCTTATTTCCTCCCTGGATAATGCCTCTACTAGAGTAACCATTTTGTCTCATAAAATCCAGATCTGCTATATACGTGCTCGTATGTTTTCCTTTTTTTCAGAAACTTATTGATAAAGAAAATATCACCTCCAATTCATATTTCATAAAATCATATGAGGGTCATATTTTCTTTATCAATAAGTTTCTGAAAAAAAGGCAATTCAAATCCGCATCTCCTACACGGGACAAGATATGACAAAATTTCTGCGGTACCGCTGTAACGATTCCGCAGCGGAGGTGAGCTACGGGCATTAGAGTTGTTCAACTTTTGTGAAACGATATCAAATAACCTACAAGGCTATAACGATCAAACTACTAACAAACTTAGTTACCCGACACACTTGCAAACAGACTGTGAACTTATTATCGGAACATCGATAAACTTGTAACTTATGAACTCTGCTACATTTACCCCTATTTTTAGCCGCATTCGGTTTTATTTTGTTTTGTTTCATCGCATTACTCCGTAGGCCGTTCACATAAGTAAATAAGTATAGGTAGGTATACTATACCTACCTTTCTTTTTTATAAAATACTAAGGGCCGCCCGCGGCTTCGCTCGCCCGTTCCCGTAACACCCCGTTCCCGTTGCTTTTTTTGGGATAAAAAGTATCCTATGTCCTTTTCCCGTCTCTAAGCTACCTCCCCACTAATTTTCTGCCAAATCGGTTCCGCCGTTCTTGAGTTATAAATAGTGTAACTAACACGACTTTCTTTTATAAATATAGATGTGTTTTTATTTTCAGTATACTTTTTTACCTTGATGAATTCATTAAACTATTATGTAGACTTCACATACCCGTATTTTTAGTCCTCCTCTTATGAGCCGATTTAAAAAAAAACATTAATTAGAAAGGTAATAAAATAAATAATACTTCCAGATTGGTCCCATAGAAATTCCATAAAAATTTGTTCAGCAGTTTGGCCATAGAGCCATAGTGCCATAGTGTTTCTCAAACTTATTTTTTTTTCAGAGCGCAGTAAAAGTGAGCTACATTACAACAATGCAAGTGCTGAAGTCCTATCCACAAGTGAGGGTAGACGTCAAATGGGAGCTGAAGACTTCGGCGGGAGAAGACCTCGTCTGCATCCTTATACCGGCCAAGATTAAATAACTCATTTGCTGCCAAAGTTCAAAATGAAAATGCTGTGATTTTCAGAATTTACATACCTAGTAGTTTCGTTCTCGAATCAAGTTACAGTGACTATTTGTTACCTTTTGGAATGGTATTTTTTTCGCAATCATGACATATTTATTACGCAATAATGGTGTGCTAAAACCCATTGAAATTAGATTGAAAAGTACTAAGTTTTTGTTGTCGTTTTTTATATTTAGATAAATAGGCATTTTTCGAAGGTAG
Organism: Thera obeliscata; assembly: GCA_947578465.1. Classification (NCBI taxonomy): domain Eukaryota; kingdom Metazoa; phylum Arthropoda; class Insecta; order Lepidoptera; family Geometridae; genus Thera; species Thera obeliscata. The sequence goes on from OX387914.1 coordinate 24,822,543, forward strand.
GTAAGTAATGAATGATAGAGTGATCTCTATCCACTGAATACAATTAGAACTATGTTTGTATTTTTATTATGGAAAGCAATAAACTACGCATTACGACGCCATCTTTTCTTTTTCTACGACTAGTGATGGGTTTCGTTGGCCGGGTTTCAGTAGTGATGTCCAATTCCTAAAACCAGCTATCAGCTTACCTATAACAGTGGCAGTTCTAATCAATCTATTTTAAATAAGTAAAGACCTAGGCAAATATAATAAAAAATACTTTGATAAGAAATTATTATTTTCAAACAAGCTCTTCAATCTCTTTATGGTGTAGTGTTGGTAATAGAGAAAGCGATAGAAATTTAAATTATTTAAGGGATTTCGAAAAACATGTAAGTATCTAATCTACCTGCAGAGAAGTATTTACATTCATACAAGAGTATTTGTTATAAGTTTAAATATAACCTTGGTATTTGAAACAAGAGACACAACAATAAAGAATAAAGTATAAAATGCGTTTTTTATTTTGTATAAATACTACTTTTTCATCCTCCCCGTCTCGGAAAGAGTATTTTTGCTCTTCGATATCTGACTGCTAAAGCCGTTTTTTTCCACTAGAGGATAAAGTAAATTGAATTTAGAACATCGTGTGCACTAAGTTTGTGAATTCAATTTTAGAATAATTCGCTTGCTCGGTCATCAAAATTAAGCACGCGGTTAAAAAGCAGCTTTGCACTCTTGTATAACATATAATAAATCGTTAAGTTACTGGACAGCCAACTCAAGAAAGTTTGCCTAAATCATGAAAATTTAGTTTTATTTAGTTATGCATAATTTACAATTAGGTAGGCACATAAGTTACTTATTGCTTGAACACCTAATATTCTCCTATAATTAAAAAAATATATATTTGTCCACTTACTTAAAGCGAAATACGCTGTCAAAAAAGTAGATTAGCATTTCTAGTTTGTAAAGTTCAAATATCTTTGAGCCGCAACTACAACGCAAACCGAAATTCTGAACCCAGATCCAGAGAAAAAGAGCATTTAACAACTGAAATTGCCAATCTACTTTTGTTGCCGACTGTTGAACGTAGAGAACGATCTGCGATCAAAGTCATATAATTTGAGATCTTGACCCACGAAAGAGTACGCGGAAGTTAGAACTTTGCAAGTGTTTTTGACGTGATAACGTCTTATAAATCGATGGAGCCGGCTGCACGCACGAAAAAACATGACTCATGCGTCGTTACGTCGTTTCGTCGTTCCATTTACCTGAGCCCGAGCCCGGGTCGGGTAATGGGTAAGGGTAAATGAGGGTAAGGGTAAATGAGGGTAAGGGTTCGGTCGGGTTCCGGGTCCGGGTCCGAGAGTTCGAGTCCGAGTCCGAGTCCGAGTCCGAGTCCGAGTCCGAGTCCGAGTCCGAGTCCGAGTCCGAGTCCGAGTCCGAGTCCGAGTCCGAGTCCGAGTCTGCGAGTCCGCGAGTCCGCGAGTATTTTCTTATGACGTTATCACGTTCAACTATCGTCAGTAAACTGACTTTACAGACAACCGATTTTTTTTAATTATTACTAGCGGCCTGTCCTGGATTCACACGGGTGGACATTTATTTTTTAACACATTTATAGCCTATGTTACTCAGGGTGAATGACACTTTCCAATGGCGAAATAATTTTTGAAATCGGCACAGTAGTTATTGAGTTTATTCATTACAAACATACGCAAATATACAAATCTTTCCTCTTTATAATATTAGATAGATATAGATTGATAAGCATCTATTATAAGTATACTACTTTATTACCTGTTTGTTCGTGGACATTGCAGAGATTATTAGAACTACCTTAATTAGGTTTTAAAGGGTCCGCAACGCGCGAGTTATGCCTCCGGTTTTGCAAGCGTCCATAGGCTACGGTAACCGCTTTCCATCAGGTGGGCCGTATGCTTATTTGCTAAGTTGTATAAAAACAAAGTGTGAGGTTATCCGACAGAGAACCAAGGTGGTCGACATAGCTCAAAGGATTAGTAAGCTGAAGTGGCAGTGGGCCGGTCATGTTTGCCGTAGAACAGACAATCGTTGGAGCAAACGAATACTAGAGTGGAGACCGCGTTTAGGTAAGCGTAGTGTAGGACGCCCTCCGGCAAGGTGGGGCGACGATCTGCGAAATGTAGCAAGCACTGGAGGAGAAGAGCCGAAGACCGGGCTCAGTGGCGCGTCTTGGGAGAGACCTACGTCCAGCAGTGGACTAATATAGGTTGATGATGATGATGATGATGATGATGATAAAAACAAAACTACCTCGCCACTGGAATCAAACCTACGTCATACGTCTCACCTAGACGTATGTGCCCAAGAGATTATCAGAAAAAATATACAGACCTATCACATCCTTCATTTAATTTTCTTCACAATTCAGTACCTTGTCTAGGTATCAGTCCATTTTTCATATTTAATCCAAAATGAAGATAAAATCATCATTTCTTTTTTTTAACACTCCCATCGCATCTAGGGCATACAGGATCTAACTCTTTTCTAAAGTGTAAGTTGAACTCTCTCTTGAAAATCTTCCTGTACATAGATTCTTTAACCGGTTCCACACTCTCTTTGGTACATTGTTCAAAATACATTGTAAACATCCGTTTTATGTTTAAATGTGGTTGGAGGTACTGTTTTTTTTTTGAAAACTGCTTCACAGGTTTGGAATTCCTTGTTGAAAATGACAGAATATGCTTCCGAACCCTGTCTTTAACCTCGGCCGGTAATGCATGGGTGCTTTTCTCAGACAGCCCTCTTCCATCAGGCTTAGGAATATTTGAATCTGACTTCCCATTGTGGACGTTGTACACAGGTTTTTGAGAAATAGCTAAAGTACCCAAGTAAAAATTTTTGCATACCGTGTACCGTTTCGATCTTACGACAAATGAGTATTTAAATGTATGTTTTCTTTTAGTATTAGTTTTGCCTCTTTTTATTTCGTTTCGTTCAGTATTGTTGAGTATGAAATGTTTTTTTTCATTTGCGCTCAGGGAATAGAACGATTTGAATATCATAATGCGGTCTTCGTCCGATATCATTTTGTTGCATTCGTATATGCACTTTTGTAGGCAGTTTTTTGTGTTTTTGATTTGTCTCTCTGCAACGTATTTGCCTCTGCGGCTGGTGTACGCTTCTCCTCTCTGGTGCTTCAGTTTCCGTATGTTGCTGGCCCATGTGCTTGGTTTAGGAGACCTGGCTCGGGTATTTGTAAAAACCTCTGATGTACTTATATCTGGCTGACTTTTTTGTTCACATCTGAAAAATTAATAATTTTGTTGATTAATCTTACATAAAAAAGTAAGAAAGGAATGACTGCTGAAATGGCGGTTAATAGAGGAGAGTGGAGAACGAAAACCTGTTGTGAGATTAATCTTCCTAAAAAATCATTATTATTAATAAGAATTACAAATTCTCATCATTGTCATCATCATCAGTCTGAAGGAGTTCACTGGTGGACCAGAACCAGAGACAGAGCCAGACAGAGTTCATGGTAGGCCTACAGAAGCCCAAAGGTACTTTCAGATTGATCCCATAGAAATTCCATCAAATTCAAGGTTTTTAAACTTATATTTTATAATTTAACTAGCGGCCGCCCGCGGCTTCGCTCGCCGTTCCCGTTCCGTTCCCGTTGAAAAAAAAAACCTTTTAATCCTTCTCTGGACCTCCACAAATCATTCAAGACCAAAATCAGCCAAGTCGGTCCAGCTGTTATCGAGTTATAGCGTCAGGAAGGAAACCCCGACTTATTTTTATATAGTAGATGTTGCTGACTCACCTCTTTTCTTCCTTAATTTGAATATTAGGCTGTGGCTCTACTTTAGCCATTATACACTGGTCCTTCCCATAATCATATCCATAGAACTGCTGTACTTCATTCACCAATATCTGTTGCTTGAACACTGGAACAGTCGGCAGAAGCATATGGGATGTGATCTGAAGTTGCTGCGTTGGAGCTGCTTGAATAACCTGTCCTTGTGGAATGCTGTGAAGGTGGGGTTGCTGGCAGGACATCACTATTTGATTCTGAGATATCATTTCGTTGTGTGAGGGCATCGGGATATGGATGTCCGATGTGATTGTTTGTTGGTATGTTATTTTGCCATGGGCTTGTAGAGTCGGATGGATGTGGATTATTTGAGGATTGTGCATCTTTGTGTCGTGCTGGTAGACTTGCAACAGGTGTGGTATGTGTGGTTGAAGGTGTTCCATCTTTATCTGGAATTTAAACAAAAGCAGGCTTAACTAATTGGGCTAAGTTCGGCAAGTTTATCATGCGCACTTAACGTACGGGCAGGTTTTTCCGCAAGTAGGCCGCTAGTGGGCCCTTTTTGCGTGACCCTTGACATGTGTGGCTCAAACTTTATTAGGTTCTACAACACGCCGGTTTCTTCACGATGTTTTCCTTCACCGTTTTTGAGAGTACTGGCATAGTGCACATTTTTTCGACAGAAAAACTCATTGGTACACGAGTGGCACCGCCTTCCGATCTGAAGGTCGTGGGTCGAACCCACGACCTTCAGATCGGAAGGCGGTGCCACTACCACTAGACCACCAGTGCTCTCCTAAACACTAATGGAGCTAATACTTGGGCCAACTTTACTTTAACCTACCGAGCAGAGGGCAGAGGTACTACAAAGTAACAATTAAGCTGTGAAGGATGTCTCAAAAGAGTAAGTATTTATTTCTCGACTTATTTTTTTTAGTCATATGCAATTCTGTAGAGAAACTCCTGCCAAAGCTTGAATTTGGGATCTTAATTGGAATTTAGTTTTTCATAAAATTAGTTAATATAACGACCAATGAGATGACTAAAGAACGCTGAGCATTATAGAGACGTTGATCGACAAAGAACTAACAACACCGCAATGTAAGTAATGTAACGCACCGCATGAAATTATAAGAACTTACATATATTTTTTTCTTACTTTACTTCTTCAAGAGCTAACATCAAATCAATAAAACCGTTTAGGACTTCAATAATCACGTTCACCTACACTTTTTACCGTCGGATAAACTATTTACAAACAATAAACAAATACAATAGAAATAGAAAGGTACGGAAACATAACAGAAAAAAGAAAAGGTTCGGTAGGGCTATTACCTAATAACAGGCAAATTGCGATAGCACCCAAATCCTGCTAGTTGTTGTCGAATCCTCCTTTGCATTGCATTGCTTAGCACTAGCTATAGCTATCATGTCATGGCAGAAAGTTTGTATAGGTATTGTTAGTTTTTAAGTCAATTGAAAATTACAGTCTACGATACGTCCAAATGGAAAAAATGGATCACGAACTTGTCGCGAAAACGTAATAGCTCAGTCCATAGCTACATAAAAAGTAATCCGTTTCACTCAGATCAAATTCAAGAGTCCAAGCCCTGTTTGTTAGAGAACTCATGCCTGAGATAAATCCATGAGCCCATTTATTTCTTGAGTTAAACGGAACGTAAAATTGAATTTTGACGTTTCTAGGGATGTGGCCAGATCTTGATCTACCAAATATTTACGCATTTTCTTACGGTTTTAGTTTTCTGAATATTCTGAGCCTTGTTATCAAACGTGGTCATGGCCACCAGCATAAAATTGTTACTATGATACTCTCAAAGCATTACTCAAAGAAAAAAGTCATAATTTTATTTTAAGATCAGATTTAAAGATTTTAAGATCAGATCTGGTCAACACGGTGTGTAAGCTACGCACCGTGTCACTACACAGTGTAGCGCAGGGTCATATAACTTTGTTTGAAGCTGTGAAGACTACAAAATATGGAATCGAAGTGAGTGAGGGAGAAGATATTGAATATGCAAGAGGAAACGAGACAGAACAAGAAAAAGTTACCATTATACAAAAGCCTTGTGATGAATATCAACAATCGATGAAAACGATTATTAATATCGATACTAACTCTATTTTCTATAGTTAAATTTACATGTAAATGATATGTTTATATTTTAATTAATCAATTACTAAATGAAAAGTTTATTTATTAGTTTATGAAAAACCTACACTTGAATAAGCTCAATATTTAAAATAATCGATTATTTTCAACAAAGTGAGATGTCAAGAATCGAGATCAATATTTTGATAGATTTGTTGGATGGCAACCCTAATTTTAACAAAATGTCAACTTCATCTGAAATCAAACAAAGTTTTTGTTTTGTTGTTCGAGTTTTTCAGTTTTTCTAGAGTTTGTGATGAAAGCTTCTACAAATATATGTTTACTATCTTCTCCCCGTCGTATCTGTTTGCTTGAAGCAACAACACTGTGGTTGAGACAAGTTAGTAAAAAAGTGAGAAATAATATAGTGACCTTGTGTGAGAACAGTTCTGAAGAGAAAACAAATAAAAGATCTGTTCTTGTCCAAATATATTTATTATGGTTGATTTGAGATCTTGCCTATAATGTTCAATCCTGTTAGTTATTACTATTTCATAAATAAAAACAAAAAGTGAATTTACGATTATATTGTTGCGGTTATTGACAAATACTTCACGTTGGATTTGGCTGTGTTAATAATATTATAGTAATTGTACTTCTGTTTTTTATACAACAATTTATGTATTTAGATTTTAGACCAATAAACGAAGCATCATCATGATTTCGTTTTATTTTATACCTACCTATAGTATTGCAATAACAGTAGGGCGTAGGTAGGTACTAATGTCAAACTACCCGCCAACTCGCCAGCACTCACAGTTACTGTGGGATCCCTAATAGATGGCGTCAGCGTCTATGCGATATTTCGTCTACACTTTTTATGTATGGAGTTGTGGTTCTTCTCTCGTAGAGAGTATTATATTCCTTGGTGTAGCGTGATTATACCTAGAGTAGAGTTCACACTTGACAATTGACAATGGGTATCACAGGGATTGGTTGGTAGTTTTGACACTATCTCTAAACCCTAAAGTTACATTCTCCAAAGTATTTCTTGTTTGTATGAATAAGCGCGTGGAATGACACCAGCTAATTGACTGCGTAAGTGCGTGCGTGAGTGCATTATCAGCACAACATAGGTACAGTCCGGCAAGTATAACTTGGCGGGTCTGAAGCTAGCCGTTTGGCCAATCTTCCATCAGTCATTGGCCATTAACGATCGAACAGCTCACTTCAGACCCGCCAAGTTATACTTGCCGGACTGTACTCAAGTACTCAGTTAATCAATTTATAGGTACATAGATCTAACATGTTTATGTCATTTTTGAATCGGAAGATCATCACTAAGATAAGGCATGGTCATCAAGTGAGTCGCCACACTATTATCTGTCAAAGTTTTATCTGTCAAAGTCATCCATCTTCTCTGTCAATGTCAATCAGTTTTCGAGTTTTGTTCGACAGAGAGAAAAAATGTTGATACGATGATCTCGTTTCTGTTCCATTTCCTTGTATTCTAGAGATAAACCATTGCTAAATCTTGTTATGTTTCGGGTTTTATTAATTAGCTAAATCACTGAGAACTGTTTATTTTAGTCGTTCATGTTGAGGTTGCGTAGTGTTTTCTCTGCGGAGCAAACTGCGTCCGTAAAGACTAAATTCGCTCGAACGCTGCCACAAAATGGCAGTAACAATTTGCAGTTGTGAAAAGTGGCTCTAATTGTTTGATGGTGCAGTGTGGGTGGAAGTGCTGCGCTTGGAAATGTGGACATAACGTGTAAGATGGGTTCTCAGACATTGGAGATACTGCGCCAGGGTGTATGGGCTTCACTGACTGGCGGCTGGTTCTATGATCCTCATCAGAATCTGTTTTGCAACACTATACACCTGTATGTGTGGCTGTTCCTGTTATGTTTACCCTTCTCTGTATACTTGGTGAGTACCTTATAACTGAAACCCATTAAATACAGAATAGAATTAGACTATGGTACAAAAGCTTAAATCAGGTCAACATGTTTAGGGCATTGTTTTGATTAGAAAATGATTTGAGTCATTGTGTCAATGCCCTTTGGTGCTTGATTGATTTTTTTGGTCTTGCTTTGTCTGATCATGGCTAAAATAAATGGCCCATATGATAAGATATTATTTGCATGTTAATTTCTTCTGTTATTGAAATAATAATAAATAAATAAAATAAAAATAAAATTTGTTTATTGCAGGTACAGTAGGTAAACACATACACACCCATATCACACAAAAAAAAAAATTAACAGTAGAAAATATAGTCAAACGTATTACTTATACATATAATATTAATTTTACCTACCTCTAAGTACAATAGGTACTTAGAGGTTACACTACTTACTTTTTGTTGTCGTTAAGGTGGAGAGAAATCCAATGTTTATATATTGGATTGGGTAGGTAATCAAAGACAGCCCTCAGGATGCCATTTTTGGAGCGACCCATCCGATTCCAAAAAGCCGCTATGCGGGATCTAATAATACCAAAAAAGTCGGGCACCCCAGCCTGGGCAAACATGTTCGACGCACTGCAGTATCTCGGCAGTCTCACAAGAGCTCGGTACGCGTTATTGTACTGAACTCTTATGAGACTGATGGATTTCCTGGTGAAATTGGTCCATAGTTGACACGTATACTGTAACGAGTCGTTTTCGCCGTTACAGGTGCTGATAAATTTTGTTCAAGAAATTAATAATATTTCGTTTGTTTACGTTTCGTAAAGTAGGACTCAATGCCTTTATTCTTCTTCTTTGGAATATTAGCTTCGTGTCTGTCATAATACAGTAATGACAGTGACAGCTGACACTACAAGGAAGCAGCGCTGTTCAGTTGACAGATTCGAAAGCGATTTTTTTAGCTTGGTGTAAATCAAGAAGCAGGCTTTCTCTCCGCCCGGTCTGACGAACAACAATGTCGGATCGTAATTTTTATTTTAAAAATTATTAATCTGTAAAAATCAGGTTGATTTTAATAGATATTGTTATCATGTTTTGTGAAACAATACTGGAATTAGTTTTCTGGATTTTTATCCGTTAATTTGGTTCTTTCGGTGAGTTTTGAGTTTTGGAATCTCGTGGTATTTTTACCTCGAATGTTAGCTTAATGGAAGTCTTTAATTGTTTTAGATTTTAAACACGATCTTCATCGTTTCTTCATCATGCCGCCCTGGTTCATAAAGGGACATTTATAAGAAAAAATAGCGGTATGTATTTTGACAAATTCTTTAACAAAAGCACACGTTCGTTTCTTATTTGGATAAATTGGTAATTATTCTTTGTTTTCTTTGTTCTAGCTCTTCGGCGCTATTTTTATATTTTTTAAAAAAACTATTTTTTAAAACTATTTTTCTAGTTTTCAAATTTATCCTTGGAACATAAATTTATAGAAATGACCACGCGTTGGAGCTGAGTCATATTAGTCCCCTTTTTACATTCATTCACCCTTCATTTTGACCCCTTGCTGAACACTACGGAGGAGCCAAGCTGGTTCGCAACCGGAGTCCCCTACCGGACCACTCACCTCGGCCTCCATGGTTTTACTATAGGGACGATTCGTATTAGGCTTATGGGTTTGTAAAGCTCAAACCATCAGGTATTTCAAACAATTCTTTATTTTTAATTTAAACATTCATTCGATGCAGTAACAACAGCGTACAACTTTTAGGCTAAATAGTAAACTCTAAATAAAATAACTATAATTAAGAAGTAACCTTTGGATATAAACTTAAATTTACAACTATCAAGATTCCACGGACATAACAAAAAGTTTTGAATAAACCCCATCTTTCCCAAATTTTACAGTGTTCTATTTTATCCCCCTTTCCTTAGATTAAAGGTCTAGTGACGCGTCTGACTCTCTCTCTATCCAGGTAAATTTATTTTTCTATTAGCAGTAGGCTATCTGGCGCCCGAATATTTTTGTTCTTTGTATTTCTTTAGTGATAGCCCTACATTTGATTATTTTATTACAAATCGGCTCCCACATCGGAGACCTATTACATTCTTTCATTATTACATCACAATTGTCGCACAGCGAACAGGGACTTGAAGTGGTTTCTTGAGGTTTTACTGTCTGTTACTGCATCTTACTTTTTTGTAAACTTTGTTACAACATTTACAGTTTTTTGGTGAATTTGTAAAAACCAATTTTTGATATATTTGGTAATATTTCTTTAGAAACTTTTTAGTGCAATTATTATTATAATTTGATAACTTTGTTTATACATTTGTGCCTTTTTTGCGCAATGTTATTTCTCTAACAGAACTACTATAACTCAGGTTATTTATCCGTTTATGTGTACTTTTCTACAGTGAACTTTATGAATTTGTTATACATTACCCGCTTGATGTTAATGATTTAGACAAAGCTGTCTAAATATTCTTGTATCACCATACAAAAATAAGGATAATTGTTTACGGATGTTTTAAGTGAACCTTTATTGTATTCTTAAGGTATCTTTAGGAAGTGTTCCTTTACATTTCTATAAGTTAATATTAGTTATAACTTTATTGTGAGTGGTTATTGCATCTTTTGAATAATTTGACTTTAAACAACTTAACTTAAATAATTTAAAACTTAAATAACAAATAAACTTTTACACTTTAAATATTTAAAAAATTTTGACTTAACTTTTACATTGAAATATTCTACAACATTTTGATTTTGGAGTTTTTGTCTGTGAGTTATCATGGATAAAGCGGTTCAGTTTCCATCTACTTCTGTGGATAGTCACACTACATTGGGTTCGATAGTTAATAAGCCCGCACCGATTTCTGTGGAGCTTCCATTGAACATGGAGAGTGTAGGAATGACAGGGTTCCCGGATCCTTTCTTGAATACTGATTTGCCTGCTCATAGTTCTTCTACTGCTGGTCAAAACTTACCATCTTTTAATGCGATGAATGATTTTGTTCGAAAAAATTTGCCTGCTTCAAGTAATAAGTTGCCCGACTTGAAGAGAAGCCGGATTATTTTTGAAGGGAAAACTTGTGTTCGTGAGTTTATTACCCAGGTTGAGGAATACTTTTTGTACAAAAACTTCGATGAGTCTTTGTTGGTTGGTTCATTTTCGGATTTACTTTCTGGTTCTGCCGCCAAGTGGTTCCGTACCATTCGATTTAATATAGCTTCTTGGTCTGAGCTTAAGGTTGCGTTGCTCAAGCGTTTTGATAAGCTTGAATTCGATTACTTTCTGGAGTATGAACTTCGTACTCGAAAACAAAAACTTAGTGAGTCGCTTCCGGACTTCATTACTGAACTTATGGATATGGCTAGTCGTCTTGCTACCCCTATTTCGGAGTCTGTGGTCATTACCATTGCTAAGCACAACATGCTGTCGATCTATACACCTTATGTGGTAGGTAGACATATTTCTTCATTAGATTGTTTTATGAATTTAGGAAAAGAATTAGAGATTTTTGTTAATAGGAAGTCTATTAAGGAACAGTTTAAGCCTTTCAAGGTGGAGAAGATTCAGTCTAGTGCTGTTAAAACTGAAAACCCCCTTTGCTTGAAGTGTCAGTCTCCTGGACATACCTACAAAGATTGTACCACCATTCCTGGTATGGTTTGTTTTAAATGCAAAAAATTGGGTGTTATCACAAAGTTTTGCGATGTGTGCAATTCGGAAAAGAAAAACTCTTCGGAGTCAAAAAACTGATTAGGCATCATCGAGTACCAGTTTCTGAGCAAACTTCGGCTGACTCGATGAAGAAAATTGTTAGTCACAGTCTTAAACCGGATGATACCATTATTAAAAAAGAATTTTCTGATTGGTTAAAATATTTAAAAACTTTTTTTGGCGTTTATAAGGCTTCACCTGTACTTTTTGTTAAGAATAACGATTCAAGACCTTTTTTACAATTTTCTATTGGTAATCAAAAATTTTCAGGATTATTAGATAGTGGTGCTAATACTTGCGTTCTTGGTGCGAATGCTCACAAGCGATTTTTGGAATTGGGTTATGAGATGGAACATATACCTCAGTCTGTTCACGATTCTGCTTATACTGCGGACGGATCTGCTCAGAGAGTTATAGGTGCTATTAATCTTCCAGTTACTTGCGATAATGTTACAAAAATTGTTAAATTCATGGTTATACCTTTATTCGATTATGAGTTTATTTTAGGATTTGACTTTTGGATAAAATTTGACCTTGCTAAAGATTTATGGAAAAATATAGTTTTTGTTGATGATTATAATAAAATTCAAACTTGTTCAGTTACTTCAGCTGTTGAATTAGCTCCTTCTGAGAAACAACAACTTGATAAAACAATTTCACTTTTTGAAGATATTTCATATGAAAAGAAAGGTTTAGGTCTTACTCACCTGATCCAACATAAAATTAATGTTACTGGAGAACCGTTTAAACAAAGATATTGGCCGTTAAGTCCTGCTAAACAAAAGGAACTTTTTGATGAAGTGGAAGTTTTACTTAAGGAAAATATTATTCAACCTTCTAAATCTCCTTGGAGTTCACCTGTTTTGGCTGTTGAGAAGAAAGATGGTAGTACACGATTATGTTTAGATTCACGTCGTTTAAATTCAATTACGATTAGAGATTCTTATCCTCTTCCGTATCCTTCTAAGATACTGGATAGTTTGCGAGGAGCTCGGTTCATTACAACTATTGATCTTTCTAAAGCTTTTCTTCAGATAGCGCTGGAAGAATCCTCGCGTGAAAAGTGTGCCTTCGTAGTGCCCGGAAAAGGATTATTTGAATTTGTTAGGATGCCTTACGGATTAACTAACGCCCCCGCTGAATTACAGAGGCTAGTGGATAAATTATTTGGATTTGAATTTGAAAATGTATTGTTTTGTTACTTAGATGACTTAATTTTGGTTACTGATAACTTCAAAGATCACATAGAATATTTAAATAAAATTTATAAAACTCTTAAAGATGCTGGTTTAACAGTTAATTTAAAGAAATGTGCCTTCTGCAAAGAAAAACTTCGTTATCTTGGTTATATTGTTGATAGTAAAGGTTTACATACCGATCCTTCTAAATTAGATACCATTGAGAATTTTCCTCGCCCTGAAACTGTTAAAGAACTTAGAAGTTTTCTTGGTTTATGTTCATATTATCGTAGATTCATTGATAGATTTGCTGATATTGCTTCTCCTCTTACTAAATTGACGGCTGGTAGCAAGAATTCTAAAAGATCTCTTATTTGGAATGATGAAGCGGAAATTGCTTTTCTTAGATTAAAACATGTTTTAGTTACCTCACCCGTTTTACAATGCCCTAATTTTGAAAAACCATTCTTTTTACATTGCGACGCTAGTTCTGTTGGAATTGGTAGTGTTTTGAGTCAGGAAGACGCGGATGGTAATCAACATCCGATTGCATTTTATTCCCGTTCATTGAACAAATGCGAACGTAATTACAGTACCACGGAACGTGAATTGTTAGCGATTTTAGATTCAATAGAACATTTTAGACCTTACGTTGAAGGAATGGAATTTACAGTAATTACTGATCATGCTAGTTTACAATGGTTATTAAAATTGAATAATCCAAGCGGACGTTTAGCACGTTGGGCTGCTAGAATTTCTCAATTTACATTTAATGTTGTTCATAAAAAAGGTTCCTTACATTTAGTTCCTGATGCATTGTCAAGAATTGAAGTCACATCATTATTAATTGCCCCCATTCAAATCGTTTCCCCCGATGAAGATATTGAAGATTCTTGGTATAAAAAAGTGTTCATTAATTGTCAAAAATTTCCTACTAGATATAAAAATTTTAGAGTCGAAAGTAATGTTTTGTATAAGTTTTGTAAAAGTAAATTTAATCCCAATAGTCGTTTGAATTGGAAAATAGTTATTCCTAAGGAAAATATAATTGATACTATTAGATCCAATCATGATGATATTAATTCAGGTCATCTTGGAATTCATAAAACTTTAAAGAAATTAAAACAACACTATTTTTGGAATGGAATGTTTAATGATATTCAAGGTTATATTAGATCTTGCGATATTTGTAAAGCGTATAAGCATAGTACGTCCCCCCCTTTTGGTATTATGGTTAATCCTAAAAAAGTAGATCATCCCATGGTCATGCTTTCTGCAGACATAATAGGAATTTTGCCTAAAAGTTATTCTGGTCATAAGTATATACTTTCAGTAGTTGATGTTTTCACTAAATTTTGCTGGATTTTTCCTTTGGTTAAAGCTACGACCTTATCAATTTGTAGATTATTTGAAAAAGAAATATTTCTTAAATTTGGCTGTCCTAAAATTTTAGTTTGTGATAATGGAACTCAATTTACTTCTAAATATTTTGTAGAATTTATGAAAAGTTACAATATTGTTAAAATCTTTTATAATACATTGTATACCCCTCAGAATAATCCTGTGGAACGGTATAATAAAACGGTAGAAACTTGTATCTCATGTTTTGTTAGAGATGATCAACGCACTTGGTCAAAATTTTTACCTCATGTTCAATTAGCTTTGAATAACAGTGTTAGTCTTGCCACTGATTTTACACCTAATTTTCTCATGTTTGGAAGAGAACTCATTTTTGATGCCTCTTTACACCGTTTTAGTAATTCTTTAGAAAATTTGTCACAAGTTGAGATGGGAGAAAGGAATTCTTTTGCTTATTCTCTTAAATCACTTGGTGATGTTTATGTTAAAGTTCAAGCTCATTTATTAAAAGCTTATAAGCGTAATGCGCGTTATTATAATATAGGGAGGAAAGCCATTTCTTTTGCTGTTGGTGATATTGTTTGGAGAAGGAGTTTTGTTCAATCTAGTGCCCCGGCATATTTTTCGGCTAAGTTTGCACCTAAGTTTGTTAAATGTGAAATTATTGATAAAGTTTCTGATAACGTCTATATTTTGAAAGATTTAAGTAAAAATACTTCCGGTCGTTACCATGTTAAAGATATTATAAAATACTAATTTTTGGATTTACACTTTAAACTTGAGTTTGATAACGTTAGGAGTTAGGCCTCTGTATGAGAAGAATGAGAATTGATGTATGAAAGGTTAGTGTGATTATGGCCTTGTATGATGATGTAGTGTATGGTTAACTTCGACAACATTAAATTTTGAGATTTTAAAGTTCTAAATTAAAGCTTAGGTAATTTTGTTTCACCACATTCATTTTTCCAACATCAAAAGATCTTATGTACATTTGTAAATTTGTTTAGAGGATATTTTGTCCTTGAATTTGTTTTGTTTTGTGTTGTTTATACAACTTAGTTATATTTGTTTGCTTAGAACGTTTCGTGTTGTTCTCACAACCTAAATGTTTATGTTTTTTGGGTATTTTTGTGTTGTTCATAGTTTAGTTTCCCGGATTTGACAACAATTGGTACCACCCTGATTTGACATTCACGTATTGGGATTTTTTCTGCCATTTGGTGCGGACCCCTAAAGTGATAATTTGATTTGTTAGATAGTCCTCGGATCTTCCTCCGGTTCTATAGTTTCGTTTGTTTAGATAGTTCTTGGACCTTCATCCAGTTCTATAATTTGATTTGTATTATTGTGCCTGGTAAGTTGGTGGAGATATGCCAATCACAATATGCAAATATTTTGTTTCCTTAGTTCTCGGATTTTCCTCCGGTTCTATGTTTTTTTGTTCTGTTGTGCCTGGTAAGTTGGTGGAGTTATGCCAATCACAATAGACAAATTTTACACGTTTTTGGTAGGATGTCTGTGTTCGGAAATTTTGGTAGGGTTACGCCGATCACAGTACATTTCTCATTTTTTCCACACACTTTTGGTGTTGTGATTTTTGAACTTGCACAGCCTTTGCTGTGAGGGTTTCCTCGTTTTTAGCGAGTGGAGAAGTTAGGAATTTATGAGTCGGTGACGAAGGAGTCCAACCGCACTTTATAAAGGAGTTTCGGAATTTAAGAGTCGGCGACGAAGGTGTCCAACCGCACTTTAAAGTAGATTATAGAGTTAATAGTTATAGTATTGTTTTAAGAAAATCTATCATTTTCTTTTGTTCTTTTGCTTTGTTGTTTGAATGATTCCTAGAGTCTTAAGATTCTAGTCGGATTTCTACAGCAAAAAGCCTAAGATCGTTTTCTTGGTTTGTTCTATTTTGTATTATTAGCATATTTTTGGTAGAGTCTTTAGCATATTTTTGGTAGAGTCTTTAGAATATTTTTGGTAGAGTTTCAATTAAATTAAATTTAAATTTTTTGAACGTTTTGGATTTGTTTTGATGCTTTTCTTATGTTTTGGCATAAAAGAAAGTAGTCTTTCTTTTATTTTTTTGGGATAGTATGTAATGTAACGAGTCGTTTTCGCCGTTACAGGTGCTGATAAATTTTGTTCAAGAAATTAATAATATTTCGTTTGTTTACGTTTCGTAAAGTAGGACTCAATGCCTTTATTCTTCTTCTTTGGAATATTAGCTTCGTGTCTGTCATAATACAGTAATGACAGTGACAGCTGACACTACAAGGAAGCAGCGCTGTTCAGTTGACAGATTCGAAAGCGATTTTTTTAGCTTGGTGTAAATCAAGAAGCAGGCTTTCTCTCCGCCCGGTCTGACGAACAACAATGTCGGATCGTAATTTTTATTTTAAAAATTATTAATCTGTAAAAATCAGGTTGATTTTAATAGATATTGTTATCATGTTTTGTGAAACAATACTGGAATTAGTTTTCTGGATTTTTATCCGTTAATTTGGTTCTTTCGGTGAGTTTTGAGTTTTGGAATCTCGTGGTATTTTTACCTCGAATGTTAGCTTAATGGAAGTCTTTAATTGTTTTAGATTTTAAACACGATCTTCATCGTTTCTTCATCATGCCGCCCTGGTTCATAAAGGGACATTTATAAGAAAAAATAGCGGTATGTATTTTGACAAATTCTTTAACAAAAGCACACGTTCGTTTCTTATTTGGATAAATTGGTAATTATTCTTTGTTTTCTTTGTTCTAGCTCTTCGGCGCTATTTTTATATTTTTTAAAAAAACTATTTTTTAAAACTATTTTTCTAGTTTTCAAATTTATCCTTGGAACATAAATTTATAGAAATGACCACGCGTTGGAGCTGAGTCATATTAGTCCCCTTTTTACATTCATTCACCCTTCATTTTGACCCCTTGCTGAACACTACGGAGGAGCCAAGCTGGTTCGCAACCGGAGTCCCCTACCGGACCACTCACCTCGGCCTCCATGGTTTTACTATAGGGACGATTCGTATTAGGCTTATGGGTTTGTAAAGCTCAAACCATCAGGTATTTCAAACAATTCTTTATTTTTAATTTAAACATTCATTCGATGCAGTAACAACAGCGTACAACTTTTAGGCTAAATAGTAAACTCTAAATAAAATAACTATAATTAAGAAGTAACCTTTGGATATAAACTTAAATTTACAACTATCAAGATTCCACGGACATAACAAAAAGTTTTGAATAAACCCCATCTTTCCCAAATTTTACAGTGTTCTATTTTATCCCCCTTTCCTTAGATTAAAGGTCTAGTGACGCGTCTGACTCTCTCTCTATCCAGGTAAATTTATTTTTCTATTAGCAGTAGGCTATCTGGCGCCCGAATATTTTTGTTCTTTGTATTTCTTTAGTGATAGCCCTACATTTGATTATTTTATTACAAATCGGCTCCCACATCGGAGACCTATTACATTCTTTCATTATTACATCACAATACATCCCTAAACAGTATGCTTTAAATAGAGTATTCTTAACCTCCGGGCTGCAGCTACTAAAGCGGCGAGCGAGCATGTTTGCCCTGACCGCGAGAGCCCTTCTCTCTCTCTCTATATCACTATCATCTTTTAACGACTCTGTCAGCAAGTGCCCCAGGTACTTGAACTGTGTGACCGTTTTAATGATCACACCATCCATAGATACCTGGCGCACCTTCTCTGGACCTCGTCCTGACCTGAATACCATCATCTCTGTTTTTGCTACATTATACTTTAGTCCGTGAGCAATAGCATATTCCTCACAAACCAAGAGTAACTTTCGTAGACCCTTGATCGAGGGGCTGAGGAGGACCATGTCATCAGCATAACTTAGGTTGTTAACACAGACATTGCCTAGCTGGCAGCCAACCTTGGTGCTCCTCAGCTCCACGATCAAGTCATTTAAGTAGAAATGGTTCCAATAATTTTTGTATATATATGTCCCATTATGAAAATCCTGGAATAGGAGCTTCAATATATAAACATTGCGGGGTTGCTGAGATAATTTTTGAGCCAAACAATCATTGCCAACTTCTGTCATTTTCAGTAGAAAGTCTTCTGAGGCAACTTGTTTAGCAGGCAGCTAGTTTCAATTCCAATGATCACCGATGGTACCCCAGAGATGGCAAGCATAGTAAATGGCATCAGCACACAAGATGGGAAGATGACTTAAAGCTTACTGCTGGACATCTATGGAGAAAAGTGGCATAGAATAGAGCACAGTGGAGGCCTAGGCTTGAGGCACACCAAACTGCGGGACATCTTATGATTACCAATCTTATTTACAAACCCGACCCGTAGTTCCAAATAAATGGCTTATTATTATTAGTTATAATTCAGTTAATCAAACACACATCAACATTGTCTAGGGATAATTTTATTTTATTTATTCAGGGACAACAAACAGCTACAACATAAAAATAAACTAAATTAGCTTAAGAGTAGGTATTATTCTACGTACCTACCTACTTGACTAATAATATTGCAGCCCACTGCGTTATCCTCAAGTTAAATTGATATTAAACTTTTGTTGATTTTTACAAAAACTGAAAATAATTTCTTAAAGAAACTAGGTATGGCAAGAATCTTTATTTTCTGTTTTTCACTAATAATCATAAAATACAACTGTTTGATATTATTTATTAACAAAAATTAAACAAGATACAAAATCTTGAAAAATCTGAAAATCAATTTGAAATGGAAAATCCCTAGACTATGTTGATGAGTGTATTTCTTTAACTGCAAGACAAAGCTTTGATAAACCCTAATGTAGAGAGCACTGGTGGTCTAGTGGTAGTGGCCCCGCCTTCCGATCCGAAGGTCGTGGGTTACAATCCACTCGTGTACCAATGAGTTTTTCTGTCCAAAAATTTATGTACACTATGCCAGTACTCTCAAAACGGTGAAGGAAAACATCGTGAGGAACCCGGCGTGTTGTAGAACCTAAAAAAGTTTGAGCAACATGTGTCAAGGGTCATGCAAAAAGGGCCCACCAGCGGCCTACTTGCGGAAAAACCTGCCTGCACATCAAGTGCGCATGATAAAACTTGCTGAAAACCCTAATGTACTAATTCTCTTTTCCACAGTACTTTCCACCAGCAAGTCTCGGCTGGGTCATCTACTGTGTGCTGGTAGCAATAGTGTTCACGGGTCTGAAAGTTGTTAACCATGGCCTTCACCACATTTATGACACCAAGGAGTGCATAGTTGTTCAGCCGACCACAGACCCTGTTACTGGCAACGAGACTTTGCAGTAAGTACCTACTACCTTCTTTTCTAGTCAAACTCTTTTTAGAATTTTTGTAAACAAACTAAATTCATAAAAACAAAAAATCTCCTTTCGGTTTAAGTTTAAAAAATTATTGTTCATAAAAAAATAGGGATTTCTTGGTTAAGTACCTACAGGTTTTTTCCACAAATATTACTCATCAAATTTGTCTGGAGTATAGCTAAATAAATAAAAAAATATTCTAGACAATCCACTCAACATCTAGCCCCAAACTAAGCAGAGCTTGTACAATGGGAACCAGATAGCTGATATACTACTTATATATTATTTTTTGTAAATACATACATAGAATACAATATAACACACCCAGACAGAGAACAAACATCTGTGTTCACCACACAAATATTTGTTCTCGGTGGGGATCAAACCCACGACCTACGGCGTAGAAGGCAGAGCTACTACCAACTAGCCGAGCGGGTTCAAATCCCGCTCGGCTCTTAACTTTTGGGACATTATAAAAATCTTTGTGATTTCCTTAAGTGTAGTAAACACTATAAAATTAATAAAAAATTACTACCAACTAAGCTGTGAGGCCAGGATAAATTTACACTTAACTTACTACTAACTACTACTACACTGCTGATGACTGCTATTGAGGATGGTATACTTATACTTACTGAATAAAATTAGATTTTTGTTTTCTTTAGCTAATAATTTGAACCTAGGTACCTACAAGGTTAGATTAATTTATCTGTGTTACTGGCATAAAACCATTATTCTCCAACATTTCAATGGTTAACCCCATGTAGTGACATGATATTATAGCGACTCATTGGGAATTCGAAGTTATATCCTCAATCATTCACATCTCATTTTGTTTCGTCACCTTGTTTATCTGCCTTTTAGTGACTAAGCTGCAAATGGCACTTTGATGAAAATAAAGCTAAGTAATTAATCTTTTAATGAAAGAGCATGTCATGGTCAATTTGTGACATGACCACATGACCTTGAATTTAATCAATGCTCTACTTTTCAAGGGCTGTTAGTAATTACTATTATGTTAAGCATCTTCATACTCATTGTAATTAAGTTGGGTAGCCTAAAAAAATTACACGATGAGAAGAAGAAACCCTAGGGTTTCAAATTTACCCAGAACACCCTTCACACAAACTGAATATTTTTTTTCATGAGACTTATTAAAAAACCTTTTCTAACTGGCATCTTAGCTTAGTTGGAGTACCTGCCAACTGTGTGTTGTTGGTGGTTGGGTGCCTTCTGCGCGGTAGGTCGTGGTTTGTCCCCACCGAGAATAAATATTCACAGATGTTTCTCCTCTGTCTGGGTGTTAAATTGTATTCTAAGAATGTATTTACAAAAAATATATACATATACAGGGTGTAATCGTTAAGTGTGCACAGGCGATTATTCCGTAACTATTGCAGATATCAAGAAACTTTAAACTGATATCGAAAGTACTTTACCTAATGAGTAAAATGACATTAATAACTTTTTAAAAATAAAACGAGAAATATCCAAAAAAATTACATTAATCACTCCCATACATTTAGTATGAGATAGTAGAAAGGTTTTTCAAATTGAAAAATACAATAAATTGGCGGGAACGAGAACCCGCGATAAAGAATTTGAATTTAGAACGAACACCAAAGAGTATCTTTCTTTTTGTTTTTATTTAGTACCTATGTTGCTTTTCAGCTAGTTCAAATCAATACAATATTGAAACAAGGTTTATTATAAATTTGAAGTGGTAAGATAATTAATCTACACGTGTATCTACTTGAAATTCATTAATACCTTCATATCGTACATAATTATAAAATGACAAGGGTAAAATGAGTAGGTACTATTCCACTTAAAATAAGGAAACTAAAACCTTTCTACTATCTCATACTAAATGTATGGGAGTGATTAATGTAATTTTTTTGGATATTTCTCGTTTTATTTAAAAAAAGTTAGTAATGTCATTTTACTCATTAGGTAAAGTACTTTCGATATCAGTTTAAAATTTTTTGATATCTGCAATAGTTACGGAATAATCGCCTGTGCACACTTAACGATTACACCCTGTATAAGTATTGTATCAACTCTCTGGTCCCATATATGTAGCTCTGCCTAATTTGGAGCTATATAGTGTTAAGTGAATTTTCCAGAATATTTATTTATATAAACTGATTGTAATAGGGAAGGAAAACGAAAATGGAAAGAAACCCGCTTAGTCAGCTCTGCAGTATTGACCATGTCTTTCCTGTGGATTAGGCGGACTTAGCTCAGAGAATGGTATATTCTATCTAAAACCCTTGTCCCAGGCACTGCAGTGTTCCATATTTAGGGGTATAAGGGAGCAGTTGCCCCTGATGCTGTATTAATCATTTCCATTGGATGCAAATGATTTCGACTGCCTTCACAGCTCAGTTGGTAAAAGCTCTGCCTTCTGCGCTGGAGGGCGTGGGTTCGATCCCCACCGAGAACAAATATTTGTGTGTGGTGAACGCAGATGTTTGTGTGGATTGTCCGCATTATTTATTTATTTATTTATGCAATATATGTATTTCAACAGGCCAGAAGAGGGTGTTGAGATGCAAATGCTACGGCTGGGCCGACAGGCCGCTGCTGGCTCCGACAACGAGTCTATCACGTCGTTGGAGTACCACAAACCCAACACTAGCACTATTGGTATGGAAATATCATACATTCTATTGTTGCATTATCCTAATAATAATAATATGGCATCGTAATAAAAATTTATCTTAGCTGTCTAATTAGTTCATACAAATAGCAAAAACTCAAGTTATCAATCAACCAAGGTGTTATTTGTTTCAGATCTTAAAGTTGATGTTCACCGCAAAAACAGTTCAGAATCAAGCATAGAAGACAGCGCAATGTCTACTAAAAAACCACACGAAGGCCCCTCCAAATACGACTTATGTACAGTTGAAAGCGCGGACCCTCCAGATCCCGCCAAGCACCGTCCAGCGCGCTCTCGGTCCAAATCCGGACACCGCCGGGAGCGGACGTCCAAGCGACGAACGCACGGCACGAGGATAGACGAGCTTATAGTCGAAGCGACGTGCACCCCCAGAGTCGACAACAACCTTCCTATACATATGTTACTCGATGAAGGACCCTTCGCGAAAGTCAGCAGGCGCTACCACGACTGCCAC
The DNA here is from genome assembly GCA_947578465.1 of Thera obeliscata. NCBI lineage: Eukaryota > Metazoa > Arthropoda > Insecta > Lepidoptera > Geometridae > Thera > Thera obeliscata. The sequence goes on from OX387914.1 coordinate 24,845,040, forward strand.
GAGTGCCCACACAAACGAGACTTCTTCAAGGAGTGGTTATATCTAGACGCCAATGAGGCCGCGGGGGAACCTTACCAATCCAAATTCGCTCGTCAACTCAGTTCAGACTCTCGAGACAATTCTGAACCGAGTGGCGGCCCTCCCTCGCCAAAGAAAAAACTAGCGCATAGGCGGAGGTATAACAACTACCCTGAAGAAAGCTGCACAAAGTCCGCGACCGCGCTAGCGACCGCGCAACCCTCAATCAGGAGGAACTCCAACTCTACCATGTCGACGATACAACTTCCGTTGCTCAACTCAACTGCACAGCTTGTGTCACACATGAGGAGGCATTCTAACAACGCTGATACAGGGTTCTTCGCCAGCGTAGAGTTGGGCGAGTATATGATGGTGAAAGCCGAAGCACCGTCCGGGGAAGCCGAAAAGACCAAAGGCAAAAGCCCAGGTGTTAGACGAATCAAAAGTGCAGCATTGGAGATCGGTTGCCCGCCTCCCAGTGTATCGAATTTATGCCCCCACCCCAACAGTGCTGAGACCATCGGCGGACAGATGCTGAAGAATCCAAAAAGTGCTGTGATCCCTCCACCTAGCAAAAGTCTCACCAGAGGTCCCCACCTGAATCTTTACCCTAATAAAAATGAATCGGGAGAAGGGTGTAGCTATCCGTATCTAACGTACGGCTCGGAGATAGTCTACCCGATAGCTGAGATATCAGATGAGATGCAAACGTCGCAAAAGGAAACTGACCTAGATTCTAGCGGGGAAAGCTATAGCGATTACGAAGACGATAAGTTTCGGGGGTTTGATTGGGAAGCGGAGCAATCTCCAGCTCTACGTTCCAGCGACAGTGACTATGAGAACAATGGCTCGCGGTCGCCGTTGCTGGATAGGCCGACGGACGTGCGCGTCATACGAGGAGCAAACACTCGCGAATTTAAAGTAACACAACACTACGAGCGTCGTTCCAACCCTAGGTTTAAGCCAAATCACAATCCTCATGAAAAGAGTAAATCTGTAAGACTGAAAAAGACAAAACCTGAAGAGTGTGAAGCGAAGCGTCACCGACCCAACACTTGCGGATGCAAAGCCCACCCAAATACCCTAGTTGTAGATTACTTCGATAAAGCTAGTGCAAGCTCGAAGGATCTACTCATAGAGAAATCTAGCTTAGAATCTAATGAAAACCCAGATAGCGAAAAGAAAACGAATGAAAAAGCTGTTGAGAAAAAACTTTGGGACCATGATATATCGAACACTAGCAGTAGCAGCGATACCAATGCAGAAAAACCGCCTCAGGATGAAAATAAAGATGACAATGAAATGGTTATAGAAGAAGTGGAGGAAATTCCTGATGATAAAAAAAGTTTGGATGAAAGGAGCACGTACAGCTTAGGGTGGCTCTTCGAAGAGCCGCATGACTCTAGCAGCGGTAAAGAAGAAGAGGCTTGTGCCTTGCCAAAAGAAGTCTGTCAGAAACTTGCCAACGCTCTAGGCGAATCATCAACCAACGTTCCAAAAAACTTGGGAGCCATACCAAAGCAAATCAAAAACTTAGCGCGTTCGCGAGCCTCATCGCAGAAGGAGAACAAGAAGAGAGATTCTAAGAAAGAGAAGGACGAGAATGAGAACGAGGAGAGAATCCTCATGGATGCGGTGGAGGCTCAGGCTGCTTTGGTGCAAGGCTTGGAATGTTTGTTTGCCGCGACGAACGCGAACACGGTCGTGATGCCGCAAGCCAGCCGCGGTGAGGAGCGCGCGCGCTGCCACCGACAGAGCTTGCGCGGCGACAGAGAGAACATCAACAAAACTAGGAAGCGCTCCATCGAAGAAGTAGCACAGAACTCTGCTAACACGCTACTCCCTACTTCCATGCCTCTTCTCGCGGCATTTCTCAACGCCCGAGTTACCGAATACTCGCCCTCTATTGCCGCCGCCGGATATCATGAAGGCGGATCGCCTGAATCACCACCGCAGGCCGCGGAAGAAGCGCCGAGACTTCGGCCTCTCATGGATAGGAACCACAGAAATCGAGTAAGGAAAATAAAACGCTCAACCAGGCAACGAAACAATCCGCAATCTCAAAATAGCTCCGAGAAGAAAGAAAAACCCCCCAACAACGAAAACCTCCAGAACAATTCAGCTCGGGCACATTTCGCAACGTCTCACGAAGACACGACCGAAGGAGCGATACATTGCTTCCTGGACGAGCACGGTAACTGGATGTCGTACACCTTCGACAAGAACGTCGCAGAACGCGTGCAAGCGCAGCCGCTACCCCAGCCCGACAAAGAAGATGGCATGCGTATAAATAGAGTAAAGCCAATCGACAACAGTAACCCGGATAACTCGCAAGAAACGGCCGGCGAAGGTAGCTGTTGGTCCTTGGAAGCCGAAGCGGGGAACAGCGAGAGTATAGCGAAACGAGCCGACAGCGTCGACCAAAGCTCCTCGAACCAAGGCAGCAATAACCCCCTGATAGCCAGCAACAATAACGTCGCATCTATAATCCCCATCACTACTAACAGCACTACCAATAAAAGGTTCTACGTTTTTGATGGCGGAACTGGCAACGGCATTTACACGGACCAGCCTAGATCTCCCGTGGCCTACGTCACTGATAGTTTACTGGAGCAAATCGAGGCTGAAAGGCAGTCTAGGATAGGATTACCAAGTATGCATATAAACTTTCTGATGTCGCAACAAAGGGCTCAGCGCGAGGCGATCCAAGCTGAAAACGCAGGAGCAAACGTGCCGAGCCTGATGCCGTCGATAGGGGAAGAAATCGCAGATAATAGCATACGAAGAAAACTGATGGATGAGAAAGCGAATCTACCAAAACCAAAGACCTATTACAAAGTCAATTGGAAACTAATCAAATTAAAAATAAAGATGGACAGACTGCAACTTATGGCTTTATTTGATAGGAATCTAACATACAGGGACACTTTTACCACCATCGTCTTGGCCATAATGGTAGCCATTTTCGGGTCGATGGTCTTAAACCTCGGCTTCTACAAAGACGTGTATGCTTTCTGGTTTTGTTTCATCATGGCTGGAAGTCAATACTCGTTGATAAAAAGCGTACAGCCGGATTCAGCGTCGCCAGTGCACGGGTTTAACAAAATGGTCGTGTTTTCGAGACCCGTATACTTCTGTATATGCACGGCGTTACTGTGCGGAGTGCATAGTTACTTGGAACAGACGGCACCAGCTGAGGAGACCCATACTAGAAACAGAAGGAGTTTCGACCAACCGCTGACTGTTTACGGATTTGCTATGAACGAGCGGGACTTATTGCTCTTGGTACAAGAGATTCTGACAAAGTTTCTGCTGTTTTTTCCGATGGCGTTCAGTCTGGGTCTGTTTCCTCAGGTCAACACATTTCTGATGTATTTTTTGGAGCAGATTGACATGCATGTGTTCGGAGGGAATGCTACAAGCAGTCTGAGCGCGGCGGTTTACTGCATAGTTCGATCGGTAGCCGCTGTAGGGGTGTTATACGGCTTCGCTTACAGCGGTATCGTTGAGGGGAAGAAATCTCAGCATCAGAAGCATAACATTCTATTCTCCATATTCTGCGGTCTCCTCGTCCCAATAGCCTATCACTTGAGCAGATCCGCTAGCGATTACACTCTCATATGGAATCTAATAAAAAAACATCTGCTACCACCTGAACTATACGCAATGCAAGTCCCCGAGTGTAATCCAGAACTAGAAAAAACAGAACCCAACACCCTGACCGATGATAAAAAGCAGCATTCAGAGAGTAACATATCGAAACAAAACTCGATCGGCAGTTCAGCGTCCAAGATTAACTTCAGCTCGGAAACGAACATCGCTAAGACGCAAAAGCGTTCGCAAACATCGAGCGTTAGCTCCCTGAAGATGGATCCTAGGGGTGGTGATACAATGAACTCCACGTCCTCTTTGAAAACTGAAACGGCTACGGAAACTGAGGATAAGGCTAAGGACTCAAAGGATGCGCCTGAAACTTCAGAGGAAGACATGGAGGATCCTTTGCCTAAGAAACTGCAGGCGACAGTGAACGCGCGGCTTAAGAATGACGTCATCGTGTGCACTTTCCTCGGTCTTCTAGTCTTTGGACTGCATTGTACTACTGTGTTTACTACGCTACGGCCGCAATTGAACACGGTTAGTTTTTTTTCTTACATTTGCAGCCCACTTTTTTGCCCATATAAAATAATATGGGCAAAAAAGTGGGCTACTTGATACTATTATATCCGCCTTTTGGGATCCGATAATCGGATTCGGTTTAAAAAACTTTATTACTCTTAAGAATTTACAGAAAATCAATATACCTAGTTTAAAACTAACAAATTCATGGGCAGCTTACATAAATTCTTAATAAGAAATAACAAAACACGTAAAACATTACAATGCGTCCCCAACCATCCGGCGGCATCCATGCGGATCCCATCAACCATGAATACCTCGTTTGCGTACGTCTGGTGGTCCGATGAGGGGTGGCAGCGGTTTGAATGTATGTATGTATCTGTGGTCAGGTGCTGTGGATAATAGCGGGCATCCTAGGCTGGGCGCTGCACTACCTGGCGCCGCAGCTGCGCAAGCAGCAGCCGTGGCTGTGCCTCGCGGGGCCCGTGCTGCGCCCGCACGAACACGCCATGTTCGAGGTCACGGACCCGCAGAAGACCATGCTCGTCGAAAAGGTATCTTATTGCTATCTACTAAAGTACATTTTCGTTATTGCTTCCCAACAGTCAGAGAAGAAGTCAAAACCAAGCATGCGTCGTCTTGACTGGCCTCAGCTCAGTTGGTAGTAGCTCTGCCTTTTGCGCCGTAGGTCGTGGGTTCGATCCCCACCGAGAACAAATATTTGTGTGGTGAACGCAAAGGTTTGTTCTCTGTCTGGGTGTTATATTGTATTATAAGTATGTATTTACAAAAAAATGTATTTAAATATTGTATTAGCTATCTGGTTCCCATAATACAAGCTCTGCTTAGTTTGGGGCTAGATATTGCTGGGTCCACATTATTATTTTATTATTTATTATTATCGTACGCAAAGCGCGTGACCTTATGAACCCTGCCGCCACAACTTTTACAAGAATTAAGAGAAGAGCTCCTCAGGACTTTATATAAAAGGAATCATTTTAGATGGATGCGCCATTGGGCGCATACCACTTAAACTTAGAACCGTGTAAGTACACGACTATTGCTTAATCTCTGATAGGCAGATCGCAACACACGAATAATTCATAAGAAAAAAATACTTAATATTTGTTAGACTACCGTCTTACAGGATAGAAAATTCTAGACATGTTTTAAGACGTGTCAAAGTGTATTTATTTTTGTATTTTGTCCTTGCGATTTAAGCAAATAAATGTTAGTACTTTTTAAACTTTTGCGGTCATGACACATACTGTAACTATAACACGGGTATTTATCGGGGGTGGGGGACCACTGTTATTGCAACATAGCCGAAAAATCGTGAAAATAAATAAAATAAGGTAATAAACGCGATAAATAGCCGTGCAATCGTTTCAAATAAATGTTTTTGACTTAGACAAAACTCCTCCATCGTCAAAACATCTCAAGTGGTTTGCCTAGGGATAAAGAATATTATTTTTTCCAATCGCAAACTGCCTACTTTAAATTCACTCGATACAATCATTATCTTCTCTCTTGTTTCTTTGTTACTTTTGAGCGAAGCGAGCAACAATACATTTCTCTATTCAATTTTCAGATATTCGTGTACCTGTGCTTCCTGGAACGCAACGTGCTATACCCGGCAGTGGTGATAGCGGCCACTACGCAAGACGCGCCCGCTATAGCTGCCAAGTATGGTGACGCTCTTGGCGCGCTTATTATATGCCTGTGCGCGTTGAAATGTGAGTCTTATAGTCCTCATCTGAGTTTATTGTTCCGAGTTGTAAAAAAAGGTCTAATTATAGTTACCAGTATTTGTTTTGTTGATTTTACCAAAGGCATTTGACGAAAAATTTCTTAGTTGATCGAGTAAGTGAAACGCATGAAGCTCAATCTTTGAATGCTACTTCTGTTTTTTGAAAAACAAAACCTGCATCTAATACAACCAAATAGATGTGGGTTTTACATGCGCGAACACCCCCCCCCCCCCCCCCCCCCCCCCATCCAAATAAAGAATTTTATTTTTTCTTTACTAAATTAACATCATTTTTCCAGGTCTAAGACACGCGTACTCCGAACCGGACTCCCAGTACCTGATCCTGATATTCGCCGTCCTGCTCTTCCAAAAGGATCTGAGCAGTCGGAAGGTCTCGGAGACGTTTCTCGTGGACTACTTCATCACTGCCATTATATTTAGTAAGGTGTACGAGTTTCTGTTGAAGGTGAGACTTTATTTCTACGTTGTTATGGTCTAATTTATCCTTCTAATATTATAAATGTGGAAGTTTGGATTGATGGATAGATATTTGTAACTCAATATCGCCAGAACGGCTGAACTGATCTGCTATAGTTTGAGAAGAAATGTAAATAGTTTTAAAACCATGATTTTTTCAAAAGTTATAATATATATCCCATTTCAGTTTGGCCGTCTTTTTTCGTGGTCGGCCTAGAAAGCGTTGGCGGGACGACTTAGACGCCTTCCATAAGCAATGGTGGGAGGAGGCCCAGAATAGAGGGAACTGGAAGTCTTTGGGGGAGGCCTTTGCCCAGCAGTGGGACGATGTAGGCTAATAAAAAAAAATAAAAAAATATATATATAGCTTCTAGACTAATATTATTTAGAGGAAAGATTTGTATGAATAAACCCAAAAATTACTATGCAGATTTCAAAAATTCTATCACCATTGGAAAGCTACATTCACCCTGAGTAACATAGGCTATATTATGTGCTTAAAAAAAATTAGTTGTCTGTAAAGTTGGTTTACTGACGATAGTTGAACGTGACAACGTCATACAACTGTCCATGTGGACGCATCGCTCACTCAAGTAGGAGAGAGACAGATGTGGCTGCCGAACGCGGAGGCCGATTGTGCCTCTTTGTCGCTCGTTCCGCGCTCTCGCTTGCACTTCAAGCCTTAAATGGAACGCCGCAGAGCGAGGTAACGCCGCATGAGTCATGTTTTTCCGTGCGTGCTGCCGGCTCCATCGAATTATAAGACGTTGTCACGTCAATAAATGTCCACCCGTGCGAAGCCGCGACATGGTGCTAGTATATAATATAATTAGATACGTAATTGCAGATCCAATTCGTGGTGACGTACATAGCTCCGTGGCAGATCACTTGGGGCAGTGCCTTCCATGCCTTCGCACAGCCCTTCTCCGTGCCTCACTCTGCCATGCTGTTCCTGCAAGCCGCCATGTCAGCATTGCTGTCGTCGCCTCTCACGCCTGCCTTAGGTAATCCGGTCGTGTCAATACTTATCTAGGGTTGCGTCGCCTGGGGTACCAGGTTTTGATGAAATAAATGAATAATGCGGACAATCCACACAACACTATTTAGCCCCAAACTAAGCAGAGCTTGTATAATAATAATAATAATAATAATAAATAATAATAAAAGTTTATTTTCAAAAAATAGGACATACAGAGCAACAGACAGAATAACACTAATGGAAAAGGACAATAACAATTTGTTTGTACATAAAGTGATATGCAGAGCCTACACTAAGATGAATAATCTTGTGTCGTAGGTCCTGCGTTTCCTTCGGTTTTACAATTTGTTGTCGAGCAGTCAAATGGTTTGTTCATGGTAAGTGTGTATAAAAATATATTATTTCTGCCAGATTACTTAAACGTAAAATATCCTTATGTAATATACCTACTTAAACGCATGCAATAGTGAGTAGGTATTATATTTATGTTGTGTGAGAGTGTGCGTAAATGGAGGAAAGGATGCGTGTGAGAGTATATAATGAGGGTTTGGGTAGGTGTGGATGGGTGGGTGTGTGTGTGTGTGTGTGTGTGTGTGTGTGTGTGTGAGCGTATCGTGGGTAGGCCTCCATGATTCCCCCAGTCTCTTGAGAGTCTGGTTAGCACAGAGGGAAGCCTACCCCGTGTTGTGTGTGGGTGAGTGGGTGGGTGTGGGTGAGTGAGTGGGTGGGTGTGGGTGTGTGTGTGTGTACTCGAGTGTGTGATAAATACATTTAGATTATAACTTTAAGTAATTCCTCTGTTTCAGCGTGATTGAGGTTTCTTAGCCATTTGTTAAGCGCAAGTTTTACTTCCCTGTGGGAAAGAGAAGCCAGAGTCACAGTTTTGCAGGTGTTGTTGTAGAGGTATGGACCAAGAAAAGAGTGATGTCGCTGTGCAAGTTTTGAATTTAATTTTAGATATGGGAAGACTCTGTGTCTTCTTCTTATATCTGAAGACTGCTTCACAAGATCAGGTGTCGCAAGTCTGTGCTGGGCCAATATAAGATCATGTATATAAAGTTGTCGAACTGATAGGACTCCGCAATCTTTATGAAGTTCTGATGTAGGAAACCGGAAGGGTCTAAAGGTGGCAACCTTCAAGACAGCCCGTTGGGCACGTTCTAGTGCAATCAAATGGGTACTACATGCTCCTCCCCATTATGTGTTGCAGTAGGTTAAGATAGACCTGCAGAGAGCATTATATACGTGTATTATTAGAGATCTATCTGCGACATCGCGGAGATTTTTAAAAACATATATAAGTTTCCTAACTCGCTTACTGGGAACCAGATAGCTGATACATTACTTAAATACTTTTTTGTTGTAAATACAATATAACACCCAGACAGAACAAACATCTGCGTTCACCACACAAATATTTGTTCTCGGTGGGGATCGAACCCACGCCCGCCAGCGTAGAAGGCAGAGCTACTACCAACTGAGCTGTGAAGGCAGTCAGTGATTGGTCTCTTAGTTGGTAGTAGCTCTGTCTTCTGCGCCGTAGTATGTGGGTTCGATCCTCATTGAGAACAAATATTAGTGTAGTGAATACAGATGTCTGGGAACATAGATATTAACAAACTCTGCTTAATTTGGGGCTAGATAGTTTTGTGTGGATATTCTACAATATTTAATTATTCATTTAAAAATCTAGACTCACCTAGCTTTAAGACGTTTCAAAGTGATCCTTGAGATAAAACCAAGTGACAAGTGTGGTAAGAGAATTGTTGAGTGCAATGTTGACAATTTGATTTAGTTTTTTTTTAAATCTCTTTTACGCTTCTTATCACTCATCACTCTCATCAGTCATTGATTTGTATAGTATTAGGCAATAAATATTGCACATCGGCTAATTTCGGCTTCATAAAGCGTAGTGTGCGTCAGAAAGAGATAGCGCTCTACGACGCCGAAAAGCCGATGTGCAATATTTATTGCCTACAATCGTATATTGTTGTTCCAGGTAGTGCTATATTTATGACGTCATACGTGCGTCCCGTCAAGTTCTGGGAGCGAGATTATAACACGAAACGAGTCGATCAGAGCAATACTAGGCTATCTTCACAATTGGAACGGAATTTGGGATCTGGTAGGGGTTTTACCCTAGCTTATATCATCGTACTTTATGAAGGAAGATTTTCCATGAAGCCATATGCACTCTTTAGCTGGTTCTTTTTGTGTGTGGGTGTTATGTGTATTTTTTTTTTTGTGGCGACTGCGAGTCGGAAAACGAAACGTAGGGCGCCCACTTACCAGATGGACAGACGACATTTTTCGTTCGCAAGAAGTCGCTTGATGGAAAGGGCTGAGAATCGTGGAGGCCTATGTCAAGAAGTGGACTTCTTCAAGCTGATGATAATGATGACGCTGATGATTTCTCTATTTAAAAAAAAAATTATGTAAATGTAAAATATCGAAGGTGAGAAGGTCATGGGTTAAAATGCCATAAGTTAATTGGACGCTCTTTAACTAAAACGTTCCAATCCACATTAAGTTTCATATGGATTGGAACAGCGTCCAATTAATTATTGGGACAAAAAAAAACTTTGCAATAAAACATTAATTTAAAAAGTGATTTTTATTACTTTTGAAACTATCATGGTTTTTAACACTATTTTTATGGAACAGCGGGATATTTACCATTTATGTTATTAAATTTGTGTGAGTTTTGACTTCTGATATTTCGGCACAGTTGCATGCACCAGTATGATCAAGGTTGAACCGTGATCATGGTGCATGCCACAGTCATTTAATGATGAAAATTTATGATTTAATAATGGTAAATATCCCGTTGTTTCATAAGAATAATGTTTTTGATTGTTTTCAGATGACAACAACTTGAATTCCATTTTCTACGAGCACCTGACACGTTCGTTACAACATTACCTCTGTGGTGACCTGATGATGGGCCGCTGGGGATCGGTGCAGCAAGGGGATTGCTTCGGTAACCTTATTATTTTTAAACTAATCCAAATAAATAGGCTATTCATCACATGTGTTTAATTTTAAACAAAATTGCTCTTAAATTCGTTTGATTTCAATAAACATCTAAGGAGATATAATCGTTTTAAAATAACACCGCAACCACGAAAATGAGTCGCACGCGGCTCTCTACGGAACGGTTGTGTTTTAAATTTGATTTTGCGATGTCTAATATTGTGATAATATTTTTTTTATTAATCATTATCACCATCCAACCTATATCAGTCCACTGCTGGACATAGGTCTCTCCGAAGACGCGCCACTGAGCCTGACTTTTATTTAATGAAGTGGGAATATAGCTTACGTTTTCGTTAATTTCTGAAAATATTGTTTTCTACTAGCGACCTGTGTGAAACTGGGGCGGATCGCTAGTAATAAGGAGAGACAGACAGACAGGTGGTGTACAAAAAGTTGATAGAAATAAAATAAAAGCAGTAGATTTGTCCGAGATCACTAGATCTGGAACACGAGAGTGGTATCTATAAAAAAAAACCAAAAACTTAGTTGCTTTTTTTTATGTTTTCTTTATAATTCAACTTGTTACAGTATTGGCATCAGACTACCTAAACTGCCTCGTGCATATAGTAGAGATGGGCAATGGACTCGTTTCGTTCCAACTTCGCGGCTTGGAGTTCCGAGGAACTTACTGCCAGCAGCGAGAGGTGGAGGCTATCTCGGAAGGACCAGAAGAGAGCAGCGGTAACTATATCTCTTTTTATTTATTTAACAAATCCTATCGACGCGGGAGTAGCCCAAAAATTGGTATAACATTGTAAAAAAAGTACAAGTAACTCTGTTGAGCAAAGTTTTAAATTAAACAAACCCCTATCGACGCGGAAGTAGCCCAAAAAACGGTATAACATTGTAAAAAAAGTACAAGTAACTCTGTTGAGCAATGTTGTAAATTAAACAAACCCTATCGACGCGGGAGTAGCCCAAAAAACGATATAACATTGTAAAAAAAGTACAAGTAACTCTGTTGAGCAAAGCTCTAAATTAAACAAATCCTATCGACGCGGGAGTAGCCCATAAAACGGTATAACATTGTAAAAAAAGTACAAGTAACTCTGTTGAGCAAAGTTTTAAATTAAACAAACCCTATCGACGCGGTAGTAGTCCAAAAAACGGTATAACATTGCAAAAAAGTACAAGTAACTCTGTTGAGCAAAGTTTTAAATTAAACAAACCCTATCGACGCGGTAGTAGTCCAAAAATCGGTATAACATTGCAAAAAAAGTACAAGTAACTCTGTTGAGCAATGTTGTAAATTAAACAAACCCTATCGACGCGGTAGTAGTCTAAAAATCGGTATAACATTGCAAAAAAGTTCAAGTAACTCTTTTGAGCAAAGTTCTAAATTAAACAAACCCCTATCGACGCGAGAGTAGCCCAATTTTTTTTATAACATTGTTAAAAAAGTACAAGTAACTCTGTTGAGCAAAGTTTTAAATTAAACAAACCCTATCGACGCGAGATTAGCCCAAAAAACGGTATAAGATTGTAAAAAAAGTACAAGTAACTCTGTTGAGCAAAGTTCTTAATTAAACAAACCCTATCGACGCGGTAGTAGCCCAAAAAACGGTATAACATTGCAAAAAAGTACAAGTAACTCTGTTGAGCAAAGTTTTAAATTAAACAAACTCTATCGACGCGGGAGTAGCCCAATTTTTTTTATAACATTGTTAAAAAAGTACAAGTAACTCTGTTGAGCAAAGTTTTAAATTAAACAAACCCCTATCGACGCGAGAGTAGCCCAATTTTTTTTATAACATTGTTAAAAAAGTACAAGTAACTCTGTTGAGCAAAGTTTTAAATTAAACAAACCCTATCGACGCGAGAGTAGCCCAAAAAACGGTATAAGATTGTAAAAAAAGTACAAGTAACTCTGTTGAGCAAAGTTTTAAATTAAACAAACCCTATCGACGCGAGAGTAGCCCAAAAAACGGTATAAGATTGTAAAAAAAGTACAAGTAACTCTGTTGAGCAAAGTTCTTAATTAAACAAACCCTATCGACGCGGTAGTAGCCCAAAAAAACGGTATAACATTGTAAAAAAAAGTACAAGTAACTCTTTTGAGCAAAGTTTTAAATTAAACAAACCCATTCGCCGCGTCAGTAGTCGTACGCGCCGTGAAATAATTGCATTTTTGGATGGTCTTACACACTTACCGTTAACGTCAGAATCAGATTCAAATTTTGATCAGTCAATCAATCTATCAATCAATCTGGTTGTTAGATTGTATTCTATTATAAGTATGTATTTACAAAAAATTGTATACAGGGCGTTCCACGGATATGCCACATGGAAGGAAAGTACCTTGAATATTGTAGATAGAATATTTTACTGAAAGAAGACATTATTTGAATTTAAAGAACAATTTAAACTGCATTCAAAGATATTTAAATAATAACATGGTTAAACTGGGAATCGAACCCGTTACACGAGAAAAAAATCACCCTTAGCTCAGTGTCAGAAATAAGAGGAAGACCATGAATTTTAACATAAAAAAATCAATTAATTATTAATTAATATCATTCTTGCTTTGGACTGATAACGCATGACGTCTTTGAGTCGCCCGTGCCGCACTCGCCGCACACGCCGCATTGAATGCGATGACGTAATCCATGCGTGCTAATCTGTATCGCGCGGATATTAAGTGCGTGTGGTTTCAAAATATTTCAGATCAAGATTTTTTAAATGTGTATATTCCCATAATGGTGGTGCGTTGTGTGTCAGAGGGCGTGTGCGCGGGCGCCGGCGGCTGGTGGTGCGGCTGGGTGTCGGGGCGCGTGCTGGCGCCGGGCGCGGCCTGGGCGCTGCGCTGGCTGGCGTGGCAGCTCACCTCCACGCGCTACGTGCTGGAGGGGTACAGCGTCACCGACAACAGCGCGCTCTCCATGCTGCAGGCCTTCGACTTCAGGAAGGTGCTGCTCACATACTACGTCAAGGTAAGCAATGTGCGTCCTCACGGCTCGCGTGGCAGCTCACCTCCACGCGCTACGTGCTGGAGGGGTACAGCGTCACCGACAACAGCGCGCTCTCCATGCTGCAGGCCTTCGACTTCAGGAAGGTGCTGCTCACATACTACGTCAAGGTAAGCAATGTGCGTCCTCACGGCTCGCGTGGCAGCTCACCTCCACGCGCTACGTGCTGGAGGGGTACAGCGTCACCGACAACAGCGCGCTCTCCATGCTGCAGGCCTTCGACTTGCAGTGCACTACATGCTCCACACTTTTCTTTTCCTGTAGGCAGCCCCGACACAGGTAGCTGTCTGTCACTCCAGTCTTCAGGAGGTGGTAGTTGAGGTCGCAATGGCCCGTGATGATTCAAGCAATGTGCGCCCCTAAGGAAAGACTTAAAACTGATTCCTACCATCAGTTTTAAGTCTTCCCTTTTCATCTACTACAATCCATCAAAACTCGCTTCGCTCTTCAATTTTCAGTTTAGAAAGTTTTTTTCCTCAGAGTATAATCTACTACACGATCCAATCGAGCAAGTTAGAAGAATGGCTGACGTCGCCCGTCCTCGCTGAGGCATTGAAGCCGATGAACGAACGCAACTTTGTGGACCTTGACCCGATATTCAACATCAACCTGGACGAAGACTATGATTTTAGAGCTTCTGGTATCACTAGGTAAGTGACAGATAAGAATCGCTTAGGCAGGTTGGTTAAGCGGTCACCTCTCGCGAGGCGTTTCGTTCAGTCAGCACGCCCGGCCGTCATTGTGCATCTTTTGGTTGTCTCTGGTCCCTCAGCTCAACCTTATTATTGTGTTAACAGGAGTAGGTTTTGCGCCGTATACCAAGAGTGGATAGTGCACTGCAGCGTGCGACGCGGCGCGGCGTGGCGGCGTCGCGCCGGGAAGGACTCCGCGCTCGCGTCTCTCTGCTTCGCGCTCAGCCTCGTGGGGCGCCGCGCGCTGGCAGCCGCGCAGCATGTCTCTGCCTCCAGGTACTCTATACTACACGAGTGCGCAGTGCACTGTATACTACACGCTCGCGTCTCTCTGCTTCGCGCTCAGCCTCGTGGGGCGCCGCGCGCTGGCAGCCGCGCAGCATGTCTCTGCCTCCAGGTACTCTATACTACACGAGTGCGCAGTGCACTGTATACTACACGCTCGCGTCTCTCTGCTTCGCGCTCAGCCTCGTGGGGCGCCGCGCGCTGGCAGCCGCGCAGCATGTCTCTGCCTCCAGGTACTCTATACTACACGAGTGGGTAGTGCACTGTATACTACACGCTCGCGTCTCTCTGCTTCGCGCTCAGCCTCGTGGGGCGCCGCGCGCTGGCAGCCGCGCAGCATGTCTCTGCCTCCAGGTACTCTATACTACACGAGTGCGCAGTGCACTGTATACTACACGCTCGCGTCTCTCTGCTTCGCGCTCAGCCTCGTGGGGCGCCGCGCGCTGGCAGCCGCGCAGCATGTCTCTGCCTCCAGGTACTCTATACTACACGAGTGCGCAGTGCACTGTATACTACACGCTCGCGTCTCTCTGCTTCGCGCTCAGCCTCGTGGGGCGCCGCGCGCTGGCAGCCGCGCAGCATGTCTCTGCCTCCAGGTACTCTATACTACACGAGTGGGCAGTGCACTGTATACTACACGCTCGCGTCTCTCTGCTTCGCGCTCAGCCTCGTGGGGCGCCGCGCGCTGGCAGCCGCGCAGCATGTCTCTGCCTCCAGGTACTCTATACTACACGAGTGGGTAGTGCACTGTATACTACACGCTCGCGTCTCTCTGCTTCGCGCTCAGCCTCGTGGGGCGCCGCGCGCTGGCAGCCGCGCAGCATGTCTCTGCCTCCAGGTACTCTATACTACAATAGTGGGTATCGCACTGTATACTACAAGAGTGGATAGTGAACTGTATAGTACAAGAGTGGATAGTGCATTACAGTGTGTATGCTGTAGCATTTGGCGATAAAGTTAAACTCAGTGAAATTGTCCGCATGAGCAATTTTTTGTGCTTAATTGTGCCTGCCCTCATTTAATTAAACTTATGGTTACAGTGTGGAATTCTTCCTGTACGGCCTACATTCGCTGTTCAAAGGCGACTTCCGAATCACGTGCGCTCGCGACGAGTGGGTTTTTACAGACATGTCGCTCTTACACGCCGTACTAGCACCCGCTGTTAGGATGGCACTCAAGCTGCATCAGGTATGTGAAATTTAGCAAGGTTGCGGGTTTTCGTGATGGCTTAACGACTGTAACATCTGAAAACGACGTTTTAAGTCCCCATATTTTAGTGGCTAGCTCTTGTGACAGAGATTTATTTATTTATTTATTTATTTGTAAACAAATTACATACAAGTAAAATTAAGACTAAATACATAATACTTGTAACATAAACTAAGGTACATTGAAGGCAGAGACTAGAATACATTGGACACAAAATCTGATAACCAATAATAAAGTAGTCTGAAGGTTTCCTTCATGGCTTAACGACTGCTACGGCTGGATCTGATAGCATTACGATGCACGGTAGGAGTCTGATCAATGTAATTTTATGATAGCTTGAAAGTTTCCGTCATGGCTTGACAACTGTTACAGCCGGGCCTGACAATTTAGCGTGCTATCATGCCACTAAATCTTCTGTAAGATGGAATTAGATGATAACTTGAAGGTGTCCGTCATGGCTTAACAACTGTTAGATATCCGTCATGGCTTGACAACTGTTACAGCCGGGCCTGACAATTTAACGTGCTATCATGCCACTAAATCTTCTGTAAGATGGAATTAGATGATAACTTGAAGGTATCCGTCATGGCTTAACAACTGTTACAGTAGCGTCTGAAAGTTAAGCATGTCATCATGTTATAAAGACCAAGAATAAATTGTAGATTCTTTATTTATCTGATAAGCTTAATGAAGAATCGGATATGGAAAACTGGAAGTCTTTGGGGGAGATTTTTGCTCAGCAGTGGGACGACATTTTATTTTATTTATTTATTTTTAGCCAAGGTCGTACCACTGCAGGGCAAAGGCCTCCCTCCCCTTCTTCCACACCTGTCGATCTTTGGCTTCAATGCGCCAGTCGTTCATATGACAATCGAGATCATTTTCTCCGGGGTCTTCCTCTACGACGCCGACCTTGTGGGACCCAATCGGTTAATATTTTGGCCCAAAGAATGCCCGGCATACGAGCCACATGCCGTGCATTGGGACGACATAGGCTAGGAAAAAAACTTATAAATTCATAAATTAATTCCACCAGGACCACTTCATGTTCCCCGAAGAGTACTGCAGCAGTACAGCATTACACACGGCCATCACATCGCACTCCACGCGGCTGGTCATATGCCATGAGGCGGCCCCCGCCTGGCGGTATAATGTGTTGCGCGGGGCCCCACATTTACTGGCACTCAGGTATGGTGCAGGCCAAATAAGGGTGAATGGACTGTGTAAAAGATGAAATAAAATGAAATGAAATATTTGTTTATTGACACAAAATTAGTACATTAGAGGTAGAGTCTGTTCAGAAAGAGACCCGTCGTGGGATTTGAAGGCGCAGCTGTGCTTTATTACCTTTTTTGTTTGTTTATTGGGTAATACAATAGCGCGTCTGTTGGGTTTTGATCCTATCACAATTAATACTATTCCTTTATTTAATTTTCTCACTCATCACCGTTTGAGAGTACTGGCATAGTGCACATATTTTTTTTGTGTGATTATTTACCTATACGTATGCGTGTTCCGCGCACAGAAATTAGATCTTGGTTTGGCCTATTGTGCTCCATAAAGAGTGGGCTATGGGCAGGAAGTTAATAGCGACATGATTTCAGACATGTAATGGACGAAGGCAATGACGACTACAAGATAATAATGCTGAACAAGCGTCACCTCGGCTTCCGCGTCATCAAGCTGAACCGTGAATGCGTGCGGGGACTGTGGGCGGGCCAGCAGCAGGAGCTCGTCTATCTGAGGAACCGGAACCCGGAGCGGGGATCCATACAGAATGCTAAACAGGTACGGCATCCAGCTGGACCGTGACTGTGGGCGGGCCAGCAGCAGGAGCTCGTCTATCTGAGGAACCGGAACCCGGAGCGGGGATCCATACAGAATGCTAAACAGGTACGGCATCCAGCTGGACCGTGACTGTGGGCGGGCCAGCAGCAGGAGCTCGTCTATCTGAGGAACCGGAACCCGGAGCGGGGATCCATACAGAATGCTAAACAGGTACGGCATCCAGCTGGACCGTGACTGTGGGCGGGCCAGCAGCAGGAGCTCGTCTATCTGAGGAACCGGAACCCGGAGCGGGGATCCATACAGAATGCTAAACAGGTACGGCATCCAGCTGGACCGTGAATGTGGGCGGGGACTGTGGGCGGGCCAGCAGCAGGAGCTCGTCTATCTGAGGAACCGGAACCCGGAGCGGGGATCCATACAGAATGCTAAACAGGTACGGCATCCAGCTGGACCGTGACTGTGGGCGGGCCAGCAGCAGGAGCTCGTCTATCTGAGGAACCGGAACCCGGAGCGGGGATCCATACAGAATGCTAAACAGGTACGGCATCCAGCTGGACCGTGACTGTGGGCGGGCCAGCAGCAGGAGCTCGTCTATCTGAGGAACCGGAACCCGGAGCGGGGATCCATACAGAATGCTAAACAGGTACGGCATCCAGCTGGACCGTGAATGTGGGCGGGGACTGTGGGCGGGCCAGCAGCAGGAGCTCGTCTATCTGAGGAACCGGAACCCGGAGCGGGGATCCATACAGAATGCTAAACAGGTACGGCATCCAGCTGGACCGTGACTGTGGGCGGGCCAGCAGCAGGAGCTCGTCTATCTGAGGAACCGGAACCCGGAGCGGGGATCCATACAGAATGCTAAACAGGTACGGCATCCAGCTGGACCGTGACTGTGGGCGGGCCAGCAGCAGGAGCTCGTCTATCTGAGGAACCGGAACCCGGAGCGGGGATCCATACAGAATGCTAAACAGGTACGGCATCCAGCTGGACCGTGAATGTGGGCGGGGACTGTGGGCGGGGAAAAAATATAATACAAAATAAAGAAAGGCAAAAATATATAAATAATATTCTAAAATAAAAGCGCAGTTCAGTAACAGTCTATGTTAATTTCTTTCTTTTTAACCTACTTCCAATCAAAAAGGAGGAGGTTCTCAATTCGGTTGTATTTTTTTTCAATGCTTGTTACCGCATAACTTCGTCATTTGTGAGCCGATTTGAAATAGTACATTGTTACCCGAGTGTTGAAAGTCACGTTTTTTGAGTCCCGAGACGGGTTTGGCGCCAGAGCGTAGCGAGGGCGCCAATGGAGCTTGAGGGACTTAAAAGACTTTCATCCGAGGTAAACACTGTGCTTTTCATTACGAATACAAGGAAAGTAAAAATAAAAACATGAAAGAAAAATTTGTGAAAATGATGATTGAATTGCCGCCTTCCCGGTTTTTTTTTTCTTTTTCTCTGGCGGGCTTTCGGCTTCGGTTTGCCAGCATTATTCAGCCATTATTTTCATTTTCATAATTTAAAAAATTGTAAATTGTTTGCTCAAATCTATGTTATTTTAAAGAAATAGTTGAACGTAAGAGTACGAATATAATAATTATAAGGGATCAACACACGAGTATAGTAGGCAGTGCTAATTTTTATCATATTTTTTATAAATATTGTTGACATGGATGATAATATATTAATAAAGTAATTTAGAAGATATATTATTTATTTAATACTATCTTTATGTTATTTAAATTTTACATTGCGCTCTAATTAGACTTTTTAAACTTCATACCGTTGTAATGGGTTTCCAACCTACTTGCTGAATAAAAAGTTGGAATTTGGTTGAACAACCTCCTTGCAGTTAGAAAGACTTTAGAAAGTTGGAACATGGTTGAATAAAATAGAACTTGTTTTTTTTTATAATTTGACAGCTGTCAGTAGAAAGCGATTCTCCCTAGGGCTGAAAGTTTTACTTTCAATTAGGCCCCTCAGGCAACTTCAGACCTACTTTCAGAGTATGAGCAATGAAAAAATATTTTTTTTATCTGAAAGGTACTGCTTCCAGATTGGTCTCATTTTAATTTTATAAAAATCGGTGTTGCCATTTTTTTTTAAATAATTTTTTTTTATGTTTGTAACTGCATGCCTCCGTTATTTATGAACCGATTTAGACAATTTTTTTTTTGGAAGGTTATTCTTACGTCCAGATTGTCCCAAACAAATTTCATTAAAATCGGTTTAGCCGTTTGGCAATGAAGTCGGTTTCTCTAGTTTTTTAAACTTATAATTATTCAATAGCCAGTCATAAAGATGTTTTTGTTCCCAGGCACTACGAAACATAATAAACTCATCGTGCGACCAGCCAATAGGGTACCCTATCTACGTGTCACCACTGACTACGTCATACGCGGATACGTCACCGCCGCTGTGTCGACTGCTGGGCTCGGCGGTCACCGTCACGGTGATCCGGGACAAACTGGTCAGCTTGTGGAGACGGTGAGTGGACTGTCTTTATATCTAACTAGCAAACCCAGCGAACTCCGTTTCGCCACCAGACGTTAGTTTGTCCTGGATTTTTCCTGAATTTTCTTTGCTATAAACCTCACGGAGCCCGAGACCTTTCCAACGAATGCAAAACCGTGGAAATTGGTTCGTGCGTTCTGGAGTTATAGCGTCAGGAAGGAAAACCCGACTTATTTTTATATAGTAGTAGATCATAAGTGGGTGATCTATTGGTGAGGTAAAATCGACAAGCTTGCGAGCTAAAGGTATAAACCGGCAGTGGAGCAGTTACAAAAAGGCGGTTTAATAGATGCTCTATTGTCGGTTTATACCTTTGGCTCGCAAGCTTGTCGATTTTCCCTCGCCAATGGATCACCCACTTATGATCTACTACTATATAAAAATAAGACGGGTTTTCCTTCCTGACGCTATAATTCCAGAACGCACGAACCAATTTCCACGGTTTTGCATTCGTTGGAAAGGTCTCGGGCTCCGTGAGGTTTATAGGCTTGTCGGTTTTAGCTCGCCAATGGATCACCCATTTACATAATGTTTTAAGTGTAATCTTCTTTACGTAGGGTTTCCGTAGTACTCCACTAATATTATAAATGTGAAAGTTTGTATGTATGGATGGATGTTTGTTACTAAATAACGCCAGAACGGATGTGGATGAAATGTGGCACAGAGCTAGATTACAGTCTGGAATAGCACATTGGTTACTTTTTATCCCGGTAAAATGTATGGTTTCCGTGGGATGGTTTGTTGTTGAATTTTTCGTAGAGCAAAGAATTAACATGATATTTTGGATGATTGGTGATGGAAGAAACATAGCAATACATTGAAATGGTGTCTCTCAATTCCACGCGAATACGTCACAAAATAGTATTTAACTCAGCTTGATGTTGTGTTTGGTGTGGACAGGATAAGTCTTATGTCGGTTATTGGTAAACCAATTTACAGGTCAAAACATAGCATAATATAACATAAATCACGTATAATTAATTGTATATATTTAGGTACATTAATAAAATAAAATTCTATTCAATTCAAGATAATAAAAAGAAAATATAAAATACATGAAATTTCATTATAAAAATTAATAATAAGTAGTACTTAGTAATAGCAAAAATAACAACAATGATAATCTAAGATTCAATAAATTCATTAAAACTGTAGAAAGCCTGCTCGATCAGCCAGCGTTTTAATCTGGCTTTGACACCAGCTAGGCTGTCAGCAGACGTGACGGTCTCTGGTAGCTTGTTGTATACAGTCGGACCCATGACGGCAACATGTCAGTACACGAGCGCCGTAGGATAATGTACAATGTTTGCAGGATCCGTCGTCGTTGCGGCGAGGGCTGCTCGAGCGGCGGCGCGTGCGAGGCGGCCGCGGCGGAGGCGGGCGCGGCCAGAGTGCACACCCCCCGGCACAACCTGCATCTCTCACGCAGCTCGCTAGGTAGCTAGACACCTAGCACACTTATACTATTACAAACCTCATCTTAACTCATGGATCTGAAACGTGGTTGCTAACCACGTTTCTCCTAAAACGGTAGGAACCGAGCCGTAGTTTGTTACCTGTTCTTCTAGGCTTGGTGGCATGGAACTGGCACCTAGATTTAAGACGTTTTAAAGTGATATTGTGATACTACTGAATAAACTTTTGACTTTGACTCTTTTAGGCCCGTATTCTGAAACAATGCATGAGTCTGAGTCGAGCCTCAAACATAGATTTTATGACAGTTCTCCATTGACAAGTGTCGAAAATCTGTGTTTGAGGCTCGACTCAAGACTCAAGCACTGTTTCGGAATACGGACCTAAAAAACGGCCTTATTATAAAACAAGGACTAAAGATAAACCAAAGATGATACCTTAGTTAGACCATGGTTTAGGCAAAACCTTATTACAAATCATAGTCTATCTCCAAAACCAGGGTTAAACTATGTTTGTATTACAAAACAATGACTAGTGAAGGACTTCATAAACCATGGTCTAAATAATATCCACAGATTAAATAGCCAAATGGGTATAAATCGTTCATTCCTTCTGGTGCCACACCTTTCTTTTACGCTCCTCTCACACAAAGCTAAAGTCATAAGATCATACTACCTCGGTTTTCGTCATATTTTTTTCAGTAATTTTGGCACCTTCCCGATACCTAGGTACTAAAAGGTGCCAGGACTGTAGCAGGAGATATAGTGAAACAACACCATGCATAGAAGTACTGCAAATTGACCATGCGAATGAATTAGCGCGAACTCTTCTGCCTACAAAAGTTATGCATGGTAACTTACCTACTTCATGTCGATATTACATATAAAATCTTCGTCACATAGATCAAATGGATCGATTCGTTCACGCTGTCTACTAGGGCGCTGGCCGGTACATCTCCAGCACATCTAAATCTTCGAAACTCATCACGATAATATTAAAATTATTCATTTTCAATGATACCTAACCTCTAAACAATCCACTACTGATGACATGTCATTTGACGGTTTGACGTTAGACCATAGTTAAACTAGGGGTCTCTCGGGTTTATCTTTTAGTCATAGATTAAACCTGGTTTTGGAGATAGGCTATGATTTGTAATAAGGTTTTGTCTAAACCATGGTCAAACTAAGGTATCATCTTTGGTTTATCTTTAGTCCGTGTTTTATAAAAAGGCCGAGACTACTTAGTTCCGGTTTAAACCTAGCCTAAGTCATGTTTTTGTAATAAGACCGGAGTTACAGCCATATTCATAAACGCAATTTAAATTTAGTCATGGTTTACAGTTAGCCCTGTCACTTTTTGTCATTACCCGGTGGTAAGAGATGGCAATAGTTTAAGCACAGCTTATCTTTTGACATATTTTATTAAAGTCTAAGTCAAAAGTGTATGTATTAAATAATAACACAAGGATCACTATGAAACGTCTTAATGCTAGGTGAGTCTGAATGCCAGTTCCACGCGACTGAGCCTAGAAGAACAGGCAACAAACTACGACTTGGTTCCTACCGTTTTTGAAGAGACGCAGTGCAACCACGTTTCAGATCCATGAGTAGTTTTGCTAATTAGCACCTACAGAAATAGGGTAATGACTGATCGCCAATCACGGGTGAAATAAATCCCCTCAAAACTCTTGGCAAGTGGCAAGTTTTATCATCCGCACATGGTGTGCGGTCAGGTATTTTCCGCAAGTAGGCCGCTAGTGGGCCCTTTTTGCGTGACCCTTGACACGTGTTGCTCGAACTTTTTGAGGTTCTACAACTCGCCGGTTTCCTCACGATGTTTTCCTTCACCGTTTTGAGAGTACTGGCATAGTGCACATAAATTTTCGACAGAAAAACTCATTGGTACACGAGTGGATTTGAACCCACGACCTTCGGATCGGAAGGCGGGGCCACTACCACTAGACCACCAGTGCTCTCTCCTCAAAACTCTTACTTCTGACTACCAGCTCACGAGAGCACTGCCAGTCTATCACTGAGCAAATCCAGTCGTGTACCCATGAGTCTATTGAAAAATGTACTCAGTACTCTCAAACGGTGAAGAAATACATCTTGAAGAAACTGGAATGTCATAGAATCTAACAAGTTCGAAATACATGTGTCGAAAGCACGAAAAGAGCCTCACTGAGGCGCAATTGAAATCCTTTTAACACACACCGTGAGAAGAAGTCCTTATGATTTTTTGAAATTGTCTATCTGCAAGGTAGTTCGAGGTTCGTTCAAATAGCACATAATGTAATAAGTAACTAATATAATAATATTTGTCAGCTGGCACGCGAGGCAGCCTGGCCAGCGCCGGCAAGCCTACGTCATCAACGCTGGCGTCACTCGCCGGGCTGCTACGGGAGCACTCGCATGAAAGGACTCAAGACGATAATACACAGGGTATGTATTTTACTACAAGCAAGTTGAAAATAAATTGGGTTACAGTTTAACCTCTTGCATGGTACAGTCAGCGTATTCGGTTATGACTGGCCTCTCAGCTCAGTTGGTAGTAGTTCTGCCTTCTGCGCCGTAGGTCGTGGGATCGATCCCCACCGAGAACAAATATTTGTGTGATGATGCAGATGTTTGTCCTCTGTCTGGTTGTTATATTGTATTCTAAGTATGTATTTACAAAAAAAAATAATTATATAAGTATTATATCAGCTATCTGGTTCCCATAAGACAAGCTCTGCTTAATTTGGGGTTAGATATAAAGTGTTGTGTGTATTGTCCAAAATATTTATTTATTATTATTTATTTATTTATTTATTGCCCCCATTCTCTGGATTTGTCAAAGATACAAATAACTTCAGTTTGCAAAGCTGATCTTCGCGATCTGAGCGAAGCCGCGGGCGGCCGCTAGTAAAGAATAAAGAAGAATGAATGAAGAAACGTGAGTTGTATGTTCCAGGTCCGGCGCCGCTGTACAGCATAGGGTCCCAGGCGCACATCCGCCAGCAGTGCCAGGAGCGGGACCGCGCCATCACCGCCGCCATCTGCTCCAGCGCGGCCGCACGCCGCGTCCGCCTCTGCGCACGACCCACGGACAAGGAACTTGCCAGACAGGTGACCGACGAACACAATCTCTTCTTCAAAAGAGCTTAGCTCTTTTCGGGGGTTTGATGCAGTTTTCTCCAATCACTGCCTTTTTTTTAGGGTATGAGCCTGTCCAGATGGGGCGTTTTACGCGCGATTCCTCAATCGCGCGTAAAACGCGAGCAACTATTTGGTAGGAGCGCGCGTAAAACGCGGCATCTGGACGCAATATAAATTGAAACGCGCGAGGGCACTCGCGCGTAAAACGCTCCATCTGGACAGGCTCTATATTTTTACAAAAAAAGCACAAAGATTATTTCATTTTATTTCAATACAAAGTTTTCGCTAAATACAGAGCTGTCAAAAATGCTGGCAGGCCCGAGTTCAATGTTTTTTTCCCTTCTTAAAAAATGCCCAACGCGCATAAAGCAAATTCACTTTAACAATTATTATCACGCGTAACTATAACCCAAGAATCTAAATCCAGATATAAGAGTCCAATACAAGATACTAATCCATTTCAAACAATCTAATCATGCCAACAGAGTGGATCCCGCGGTCGCGTCCGTAGAGAGAGACAGACGGCGTCGTTCAGGCTGATAGCGGCGGACGCGTGCGCGAGGCAAGATCATGTGCCGCACACGCATCAACAGCCGCCCGACCAACCGGACATAGGACAGGTTCGTATTCACAGAGTGGCTCCCGCCCCCGCGTCCCTAGAGAGAGACAGACGGCGTCGTTCAGGCTGATAGCGGCGGACGCGTGCGCGAGGCAAGATCATGTGCCGCACACGCATCAACAGCCGCCCGACCAACCGGACATAGGACAGGTTCGTATTCACAGAGTGGCTCCCGCCCCCGCGTCCCTAGAGAGAGACAGACGGCGTCGTTCAAGCTGATAGCGGCGGACGCGTGCGCGAGGCAAGATTATGTGCCGCACACGCATCAACAGCCGCCCGACCAACCGGACATAGGACAGGTTCGTATTCACAGAGTGGCTCCCGCCCCCGCGTCCGTAGAGAGAGACAGACGGCGTCGTTCAGGCTGATAGCGGCGGACGCGTGCGCGAGGCAAGATCATGTGCCGCACACGCATCAACAGCCGCCCGACCAACCGGACATAGGACAGGTTCGTATTCACAGAGTGGCTCCCGCCCCCGCGTCCCTAGAGAGAGACAGACGGCGCACGTCCGTGTCTGTAGAGAGAGACAGACGACGCACATCCGTGACTGTAGAGAGAGACAGACGGGTAAACACTGACTGGTAATTTTTTTTGAGCACGGAATCCCATTTATTCCATTCGATTCATAAACGGACAGTCACTCGTGCTGCCATCTACAAAAAGCTTTGCATGTTCTACCCTATTGAATATTTTTCTGTAAGTTTCATGAGAAAATCTAGATTTAAGTAGATACTGTTTTTGGGGATTAAATTAACCATTTTAACGAGGTTTGGGACCAACCTCGATATATTATAATAGTTATGCTTTGTTCACCCAATTCAATCAAAAGTCTATAAAATCATTCCAAGTTTAAGTTTAGTTGACTTCAGTTTAAATATACAATTTTGCTTCAGGGTTCAGCCAGTACTGCTTGGGAAGAGGGATGGCGAAATCTACCGCGACGAACGGCTAGTGACAAGGTAATATAACCCTTGTGATCAACGACATTCCCATGTTTTGAAGTGGTCTAGTGCCTTGCATCCGCCTTCTGATCGTAAGGTTCGAAATCACGCAACAGTGAACTTTTATCATACTAATATTATAAAGAATAAACATTTGTCTTTCTTTTTAACCGACTTCCAAAAAGGAGGAGGTTCTATGTTCGGCTGTATGTATGTTTTTTTTTCAAATCTTTCCTCGTTCTATAATATCATTGTAGATAGTCAGGTAGTTAATTTATTGATGGTATCACAAATTTTAGGTCAGTTACAAAAAAATACATTTAGTTAAATAGAAATCATGAGTGGAGAAAATTATTCATTGAACAGATAGAACTTTGTTTATCTTTATAACACGGCAAACAATTAGTCTACGCATTCCGTAGCCATCTTTTTATGCCATTAGTGATGTGTCTCGTCGCCCGGTCTCAGAAAAAATGTGCAATAAATAATATTTATTTATCTCTTTAACTCTTTATTGCAAAAAACTTAATGTTATGTACAAAAGGTGGGCTTAATGCTTTAAGCATTTTCTACCTGCCAACCTTAGAGGTAGGAATGACGTAGGAAAGCTTATATTTTAAAGTTAACAACATGGTACAATACTTATTAGTTAAGATCCGATGAGATCTGCTTCAGGAAATGCTCATAAACCAGACGCTTAAAAGCTGACTTATTGGGAGCCTTTTTGATGTCAATAGGGAGCGCATTCCAAAGACTACAGCCGCCACCTCAAAAGACTTGTGTAGTACAATATGAGTATGAGTATTTGTCTGCACTCATACTCATATGTTCCTACGTCTGACTAAGTGAAGTGGCACCACACTAGAACTTCACTGCTATTATTTTAGACTATTTTTGATTTGTAAAAGGATCATATGAAAAAACGGTAGGAACCGAGACGTAGTTTGTTGCCTGTTCTTCTACGCTTGGTCGCGTGGAACTGGCACCTAGACTCACCTAGCTTTAAGACGTTTCAAAGTGATTCTTGCATCGTACTGAATAAAAAATTATTGACTTTGACTTTGCACTATAGAACGCCCTCTCAAAGAGCCGTGATTTAAGTTTTAATTTGAATGATTTAAATATAGTTTGGTTTATTATTTGATTTGTTTGGTGTAGCTTTCAACAAAGAACAATGATGGGTCTGAATCGTCGTCGTTGTCGGACGTGGCACAGGGAGTGGACGTGTCTCTGCCCGACTGCAGGATTATAGCCAACCGCGCGGCCAGCAACGACCCCTTACACCATCATAGGTAACTAACATAGTACATGTACTTCTAACTCGCACAGTTTGAACCTTCGAATTATAGTCATACCTATATTTCTGCCGTGAAGCAGCATCGCTGTGTTTCGGTTTGAAGGGTGTGGGTTACGGTGGAATTAATGAGACTGAACATCTGCCTCAAGTTGACGGACGCAGAGTAGTGCATCGTAGGGCACGTTCCTGTCGTGCATGACCTACGAGGCAATACTTTTGCAAGTGGAATCAAAATAGCACGAGGTGAAAAATCTGTGCCCTCGATTGCAACACGTAACTTTTCATCCCACCAAATAAACTCAAAATCATCAAATAAGTAACTGCAAAAAAGAAAATGCGCGTGTAAAGCAAATTAAAATAAATGCAACACACCAAGAAGGTTCCGATTCTGAGTTTTTAACAAATTAAAAAAGGTTGTATGGTAAATTAGGCACCATGGAAGTAGAAGTAAATAGATTTAATGATGTTTTGAATTCACAAATATTGTGCACACGATGTTCTAAATTAAATTTTACTTTTATCCTCTAGCTAGTCGATTAAAACGGATTTTGCACTCAGTACCCGAAGTCGGAGTTTTGCTACCACATTTCGTCTACCAAATTTTGTTTTCGTGTGAGCACGTGTCTCTCTCTTTTGTATGGAAAATTGATGAGACAACTCGTTTCGATCGTTACGTATTTTCGCTGTCTCATCTTTTCTCCATACAATAGAGTGAGAAATAAATAGGTGAAACGAAAACAACATGATTTTTTTTTTTCCAGGTACTATGCAAGCGAAGGAACATCCAAGGACCTATCAAAACTGAGCAAAGAAATCCGCCACGAACGAGAGAGCTACCGCGAACTGACGGGACGGTACATAGAGAAGCCAGAATCTGTGCCTATGAAAGACACGCATTATTCCGACCTAAGTCATAAAGAGAGCATACTGAAAAAGGATCATAAAGGCAAGGAAATAAAGATGAAAATCAAACGGTCGGATTCGGGGAGGAGTGAGATGAAGATCAATGTACAAGTTGGGACTAAGGTATTGGACAGACATTTATTTATAAAAAAATCTACTATTTCTACCGTGAAGCAGCATCACTGTTTCGGTTTAAAGGGTGTGGGTGCCGGTGAAATTACTGGCACGTGAGACTGAACATTTGTATGCCTCAAGTTGATGGACGCAGGGCAGTGCATCGTAGGGCACGTTCCTGACGTCCGTGACCTACGAGGCAAGGCTTTGTTTTAGGCGATGGTTAACACTTAACATGTACTGGTAACATCAGCAAGTTTAATAAAATAAGAATGGTAACAGCAAAATAATGTCCTATAATCTATAACGAAATAAATAAATATTGTGGACAATCCACACAACACTATCTGGCCCCAAACTAAGCAAAGCTTGTACTATGGTGTCGACGACGAACGCATCGAAACTCGAACGTTTAGAAACACCCGATTAATGGAGAGCCACGTGACGCGACAATCTATATCCTTTAATAAGGAGCCCACTCCATCCCGTCTAGAGGTCATCGACCCACATTCGCTCGGCTTCCAACCACTGACACGCACGCATTTGTGCTGAAAATTACAACTGTAATTCACCCAAATTTAGATCTGTAAAGTTCCAAATAATCTATGATATCTGTCGCGAACATAATATGAGAACCAGATGTTTTTACATTAAATACTCATTTCTTTTTGTAAATACACACCTAGAATACAATATAACACTCAGACAGAAAACTAAAATCTGTGTTTTTTTACATTATTCTCCTTGCATTGTGTTAAAACTTTGAATATGTTTGCAGGCTGTGATAGTGGATCCCCTCGGCGTGTACGATTGCGTGAACCTCGGGCGACGGATCGACGTGCAATGGCCGACGGAACACCAGCAGGAGAGGGGCGGCCGGAACGCGTGGGGGAACTGGGTGCCTATGGCGGGGATGGACGGCTTGGTGAGTGACGTACCACAAACGTGATGTAGGGTGTTGTGTATGTATGTGACCCTCTCACATACATACACAATCACATACACTCACACTATACACGCATAACACACGGTAGCAAGATCTCTTGTAAAAGGATCATATAAAAAAACGGTAGGAACCGAGACGTAGTTTGTTGCCTGTTCTTCTACGCTTGGTCGCGTGGAACTGGCACCTAGACTCACCTAGCTTTAAGACGTTTCAAAGTGATTCTTGCATCGTACTGAATAAAAAACTATTGACTTTGACTTCTCTTTTTTTAATGTGTTTTTAGGGTTCCGTAGCCAAATGGCAAAAACGGAACCCTTATAGATTCGTCATGTCTGTCTGTCTGTCTGTCTGTCTGTCTGTCTGTCTGTCTGTCTGTCTGTCTGTCTGTCTGTCCGTCCGTATGTCACAGCCATTTTTCTCCGAAACCGTAAGAGCTAGACTGATGAAACTTGGCGAGTAGATGTATTCTGTGAACCGCATTAAGATTTTAACATAAAAATAATAAAAAAACTATAAATTTCGGGGGTCCCCATACTCGAAACTGAAACTCAAAAATTATTTTTTCATCGAACCCATACGTGTGGGGTATCTATGAATAGGTCTTTAAAAATGATGTTGAGGTTTCTAATATCGTTTTTTTCTAAACTGAACAGTTTGCGCGAGAGACACTTCCAAAGTGGAAAAAAGTTGGTCCCCCCCCCTCTAACTTCTAAAGTAAGAGAATGATAATACTAAAAAAAATATATGTTGTACATTACTATGTAAACCTCCAACGATTTTTGGTTTGAACGAGATCTAGTCAGTAGTTTTTTTTTATACGTCATAAACCGTAAACCGCAATTTACCTTTCGACGAACTACAAGAACCTTATTATGTTACATCAAGTAACATAATATACAGGTTCTTGTAGTTCGTCGTGCTACGGAACCCTTCATGGGCGAGTCCGACTCGCACTTAGCTGCTTTTTGTTTTTTGTTTTTATTTCCTATTTCCTTTTTTTCTGCTTAGAACATGTTATTTCTTTGTTTTGAAATCCTGCTACTTACTTATTTTTTTTTCTGGTTCGTCTACCACCTTCAACGTCGAACATTGGGGTATGCTGAAAACCAGCCCTGTGCATCATCTATGTATGTTGCACAGAATTAGTGCTGAGCCTACTCCTATTGTCAAACTGTAAAATTTATATAATTTGTTTTCTTTTTATGTGTTGTGTCTTATTTGGCAATAAACTTCTTTGTATTTGTATGTACTGTACTTGGTTAATGTACGGCCAGTTAATGTACACACTGTTAAAACGATGCCACTTTTTTCCACTGGGAAATTGTTGATAAGGGATCGAAGCTCGCTAACTGGCCCAAGTAAATACAGACTTAAAATATAATATAACAGCCAGACAGAGAACAAACCGCATGTATTCACCAAACAAATATTTGATTTGGGTTGGGATCGAACCCACGATCTACGGCACTGAAGGTAGAGCAGTTGAGCTGAGCTGAGAGGCCAGTCAAAAGCTATAAGCTAACCGTGCCGTCAGTCTGCGCCCTTGTTGTAACAGCCGTAGATTTTGTGTTCTGATTTTGATGATTATGATGCGTTCTGAATTGAAACCCGTCTCGTTTGAATGCTATATCTGGCTGCTCAAATATTCTGGTTACCGCAGCCCGGCTATGCAGTTGTGTCATAAGAAGCCAATTTATGATTGTCTATCTTATACCTTTCAACGAGAAAATCTTGTTATACCGGTAATACAGGGTTATTCATTATTAGCTAAACAAACTGACAGGGCCTAATTACATGCACATATAATTTGAATCTCGAAAACGGCTGCAACGATTGTCATGATATTTAGTATACAGGGGTTTTCGGGGCGATAAATCGATCTAGCTAAGATTCATTTTAAAAAATGTCGCTTTAATCGTGTTTTCAGCTATAAATTTTTAGCGCCATCTGTTTATCGATAACCAACTTAAACATGAACTTATTGTAGCTTTTCCGGCAGATGGCGTTGTTAGTAAGATCGAAAAATATTATTCTTATTTCATCAGTATGTGATTCGTATTTAAATACAATTTCTAAAAAACACCGAGCATAGACTGACACGAGCTGGAATGACTCCAGCTCGTGTCAGTTAAACGCTCATCGCCCAAAAAGTGGAACCAGTTGAAAGTAGCTTTGTCTCCCTCAGGTTGTACACAAATGGACGCCAAACCACTTCGACCCGCGGCTGCGCTCTCACGTGGACAAGACGATCCTCCTCCTGCAGATTGACGACAAGTATGTGCCGATAGCGGAGAGCTGCGTGCAAGACCTGGGCGACGAAGTATGACGGCAGCCGAGGTAACTACTCTACTTATTATTCTTGTTTTTAGTATGTTGTTAGAGTCTATTCAGAAAGAGAGCCGTCGTGGGATTTGAGGGCGCTGCTGTGCTTAATTACCTTAGGGTTCCGCAGCCAAATGGCAAAAACGGAACCCTTATAGATTCGTCATGTCTGTCTGTCTGTCCGTCCGTCCGTGTAACAGCCATTTTACTCCGAAACCGTAAGAACTAGACTGATGAAACTTGGCGAGTAGATTTATTCTGTGAACCGCATTAAGATTTTTTCTTAAACATGCGCGGAAATATTGTCATTACTTTTGAATATAGAACACGCGAAGTATCATATTTACGTAGACTGAATAACCAAAATCACTTCCCGGCGCGTTCTCGCTCCGGCAATGTTGTATGACACGGTGTGCGGTTTGAATTTAGAACTCTTTCATCTATCGTACACATTGCGTTCTCGTGGCTGTATAGCCACAGATGCGTTTAACTTTCGGCAAAAAATGTAAAATAAAAAAAAAAATTGGCGGTAAAGCGGAGTTCGTTGATAATTGGTTAATAAAAAAAAATTATTGTGTACTATTTTTTTTTATTTCCTTGCATTTTTTTAAGAAAAGCACTATATTTGCCTCGGCCGAAATGGCAATTGCCTGTCTCGTATCATTGAAGTCCTCGCCTATTTCGCTGCCTTTGCAATAATGTACTATTACACAAAATTAGAAAAAAAACTATAAATTTTGAGGGCGCCGCTGTGCTTAGTTACCTTTTTTGTTTAGTGGTCAATACAATAGCGCGTCTGTTGCGTTTTGATCCTATTATCACAACTAGTGTACTATTTCTTTATTTAATTTTTATGATGCAAAATGCTGACAGAAAGAAAGGTATGAGCAGCCATATAAAAATCGAAACGTTAGTTCACAATTTGGCCACGACGGCTCTCTTTCTGAACAGACTCTACCATTGTATTTATTTATTGTACCTATTTACAGTGGTGTACAATTTTACAATTATTAAAACTAGCCGACATACTTATACGGTAGCCTACCTACTTACAATTAGGTGGAATGAAGGATGAAAT
Organism: Thera obeliscata; assembly: GCA_947578465.1. Lineage (NCBI taxonomy): Eukaryota > Metazoa > Arthropoda > Insecta > Lepidoptera > Geometridae > Thera > Thera obeliscata. Next base: position 24,877,641 of record OX387914.1, read on the forward strand.
TTGTACAGTAATGTACAAATTTACCACAGAACTATTTTTCACTGGATGTATTTTGCAGGCGCGCCATGCTACTGAGTGGGAGCTGGGAGTCAATAGAAAATGAACCATAAGACACTAGCAAAAGGATCAATTTGGTTTGTAGCTTCCATTCGACGCCGCGTGCCACAAAATAAACTTTATTTCAATAGGTGTAAGGTAGGGCATGCAGTATCGGAACCATTCTCAGAACCGGGAATTTTCGCCCGATACTGGGCTCGGAACCGGGAATTCCCGGGAATTTCGATACTTTCGATACTGACAATTTTTTTTTTAATAAAACTGACTGTATAGATATACAATGAAAGAAAAACTACTGAAAAAACACTTTGTATTATTGAGATATATTTTTTTATTCAGAACCGTAAATTAACCCACACACAACCACGAAATACACGAAATATTCTCATTTATTTCGCGTATTTCTTCATTATTATAATACAGTTTTCAATGAAAATTTGTCAAATATTCGTCGCTTGAGACGTGCTTAAATCTGAGTTGCGTTTCAGTATTCGGGGGTAAAACTCTCTGTGCGTGCACGCAACAATCAGAGCTAGGTTATATCAAAGTTAAATCGAATATCCATCAAATAAATCAACAGTTAGAACTAACAGTAACAAACTATGTATATGTTATCTACCTAAATTAGCTCAGCAAAGATATAGCGAAATATCAGCAAGGCGTAAGTTGAATGTAAAAATATTTCCATCTTTCGTAAAGAAAGCCGTTCATGTTATTTTCGTTCTTTTTCTAACAGATTTTGCCATAAATAGTAACGAACATCTAACTAAAATCTTATAATTGTTTATTAATTTTATAGTGTTTACTACACTTAAGGAAATCACAAAGATTTTTATAATGTCCCAAAAGTTAAGAGCCGAGCGGGATTTGAACCCGCGACCTTCCCCTCGGTACGGGGCTGCGCTGACCACTGCGCCATCGGATCCTAATCACACTCGACGAATAACTCTTAGGGACTGTTCGGCACTAACGCGACCGTGGCTCCATCTACAGTTTTGACGTTATAGTCAACTAACCTGCTCGATAACCGAAGTTGCATTCAGTTGAATCGACGAAATATCTTATACCTTTAAACGAGAAAATTTTGTATATTTTGGATCTCGGAAACTGCGCCAACGATTTTCACGAAATTATTGTATATAGGGGTTTTCGGGGGCGATAAATCGATCTAGCTAGGATTCATTTTTAAAAAATAACGAGAAGTTGGTGTTTTGCAGTAATCAAACATAAACTCAATATACGACTGTTCCTGCCATCTATTGGCGATTGTGAGCAACTAACTGCAAGATATTCCAGCAGATGGCGTTGTTAATTAAAAATAAGCCAATAAAGATACGACTCTTCCTGACATCTATTGGCGAATAATAATACTATTTTTTTTAACCCCGAGCGAAGCTCGGTCATACCAGCTCGTACAATATTAAACAATCTTCAATTCAGGTAAAATAAACATGTCATTTTCGTTTTGACTTGTCCGAAATTGTTGAGATATTATCTGAATGATGTAAATATAGGTTTGTAATTTGTCAAAATATCTAGCAATGTATACAGAAAAGTGAAACTGAACGCATAGCTAGTGTTCTTTATCGACATTTATTTATATCGTACTAGAAAACACCAATAATTGATCATTGTCATCAGTATCGAAAGTATCAAAAGTATCGGGAATTCCTTCGTGGAGAACCGGTACTGGAAAAGTTCAAAAACAGCGATAATTCCCGGTACTTTCGATACTGATACTTCCCGGGAGCATGCCCTAGTGTAAGGTGTATATTCGTAATAGATTCTGTATGAAGGTTAGGATAAGGCTAATGTATTTTATGTGATGATTTTAGTTCCTTATAGCTCAGTGGTCGAAAACTACTACCAGTTAATGTATGTATAGCGAATATCAGAATGACAAACTATATCAACTTTTGTATTCACGGTCAATGCAATAAAACCACAAGAATCACTTTGAAACGTGTTCAATATTAAAAGAATCATTTAGGAAATAATATGTTATCGAGTGATTCTGTTTCAGTTTTCGGGGTCAGTGTACCCTGAATTGATTGCAGAGCTAATAAAGCTACGTTCGAACCGACGCGGCAGTGACTGCGGTCGGTTTGACCAAAGCTTAATATTTTTAATAGATATAGATAGATAAATTGCAATTTACTTACTAGCTGAAATACTTGTGTTCATTAAAATAATTCTTTAAAATTAACAAGCCACTGAAGCACACTTTAGAAATTATTAAATTAATTTAAAAACTTCATATTAGTTTGAAAGCTAAAACATAAATATTAAAAACACAGTTTAAAGAGAGCATGTATCATTTTACCTAAGGGGTTGTAAAAAATCTCCTATTATTATTTTTGTATCATAATACTAAACGTAGTAGGGCACGTTCCTAACGTGCGTGACCTACTGCCATAATTATGCTTGTTCCATCAGCTTGTGGTATAAAACCCGTCTTAAGAGGCCGGCGGAGGGCGAATTTTCATACAAACGCAATACCAAAATTATAACCAGTTTAAGCAGATTTTACTATGTTATTGTAATAACGGTATTCGTATAGTATTTATCTAAGTTCCTGAACAGTTTTTTTTTAAATTACTTACCTCAAATGAAATAAACACCAATCACACATTTTACACATTTTTTCATTGCAAAATGTGATTGGCGGTAATTTCATTTGAGGTAAGTAATTTAAAATAAAAACTGTTCAGGAACCTAGATAAATACTATACAGATACAATTATTACAATAATATAGTAAAAATCTGCTTAAATTAGTAATCATTTTGGTATTACGTTTGTATGAAAATTCGCCCTCCGCTGGCCCCTTAATGTAGAAACGAATTGAACTCAGATATGTCTTTGGACGACTAACTAAGCTAATTATAAAGCATATTATGTGCAGGCTATGTAAGCCACTGAAACTAATATTTTCATTATCAAATAAAAATGGATTCATGTTTGATAATATTGTATATACATGTATATAATGTATAAATTAATCATCGGTATTGTAGGTATTATCTCCTAATAAACATGCGCATATGCACTTAAATGTAAAATAGTTAAGTTGAATCTTTTTTATTTTTGTTATTTTTTGTCTAAATTTATGTTTTTTTTTATAAAAATCGCTCCCAAATGAAACTTAGTCTGTCTTACGCCAAATGTTTGTGTATGTATTTTTAAATTATTTATCAAAATATAAAGATGAAGGGTTTCTTAATCTATGTTTATTATGTGACTTAAAACTTTGTAATGTCACAAAGAAAATTAGTTACTAACCGTCGAGTTAGTTACTAGAAGTATATAGCGTACCAATTTTTCCTCGTTCTTGTGAAACCGATGGACCGACGACATTGTAAAGATCACTGAAAGTCTATAGATGGTCTAAAATCAAAGGTCTAAAATCGTTTTTTTTTTTTAATGTTTTGCTTTAGTCCAGCAGTGGACTTCTTTAAACTGACAAAAATGATGAATAAAATGGGTCGCTTCAACATCTGGTAGCAAAATCGACGCAAGCGCTTATTAATCTTTATCTAAATTTTGCAAGTAAATTGTTGGTCTGTATTTGATTCTATGTAAAGTGTACAGTTTTGTTACTGTTGTTTGTTATGTACTTGATGTATGTCTATGTATTACTTATTAGAGCGTTGTTTCACGAATTTAAAGGGGAACAAGGATTCGTCTAGAACTGTTAGGAAATCTTCGTTATTAGCATGTTATTTTTGCTTTCGTTCAAGATGAATAACAACATCAGGTGGCTCCTATTAGCAAGCTGTATAAAAAAATATCTAACAGTTATGACTTAATATTTGGATTCTAGACACAAGAGATTTTCTATTTTACATCCATACATACGATTTACGTGATATTTTATAAGTATGTTTCTTGAAGTAGTATGTTACTTATAAAATATCAAAGTCAAAAATGTATTTATTCAGTAGACGTTTCAAAGAGATCACAAGGATCACTTTGAAACGTCTTAAAGCTAGGTGAGTCTATTTCAACGCGACCAAGCCTAGAAGAATAGCCAACAAAGTCAACAAACTATGGCTTTGTTGACTTTGTTGGCTGATCTTTCAACACATTTTTATTGCTAGGAATTTAATCTTTTTAACTGTTCCCCTAATCGTTACACAGTATTTTCAAATTCTATGCGACCTCTTATCATATTTCCACTGTTAGCATTTTTCACAAATTACTTTTATATAGCTGTCTCATCGACAAACTATATGTGTAAGCGAGACAAGTATACAATTACAGCTTAGATATTCTGGACACTCGACCAAATCCAATACAAAAGCCTAACCAAAAAGAAACCTAAGTATTGCTTAGTGGTCAGTAAAAGAACAAGTGCGGTGAAAGGTTTTTTGTGAAAAATGTTTAACATATGGACGTTCTATGCACTCTTTGCTAAAGGACACTTTATTGTGTCTGTAGGCCGTCTGTGTTTTCAAATAATCTTATCTTTATATTTATCCAAGATAAATTCTATCATAATTATAACTTACATTAGGCTAATTTTTTTGGCATCGCATGTTATTATGCATTTGCCATTTTTGGCTAGTTAAAGTCGGGTAAAAATTTAGAAAACTCTGAATCTAGATAAGTGCATATCGTTAACGAAATTATACAAAGGTGAAGATCGAGAGTTTTCAAAAACGTCATTAGCAATTATTTACAGAGTTTGCAATACTAAGTTTCTTGCATTTTTCATTAAAATACGCCGAAAACGCAGACGGTCCAATAAAATTATATATTCTGAAGTTGCCTTAATAATTTAATATATTTTAGACTGATTTTAATATAATCGTGAGCGTATCTAACCGATATTATATGTACTGTTAAGATATAAATAATAAATGTTCTTAATTATATATTTGAAGTAAGAGTAGCCCTGTTATACAAGAAACAATCGGAGAATAAACGAAAAAAAAACCTGTACCCTTGGTCTGAGTTTTACTTGATCAGTTTGAACTATTCGTTTCGCCTATATGTCTCTCTTTTTTGTATGGCGAAATGATGAGACAACAACTCGTTACTATAGATAGTGCAATTCACGAAGACGCGCCCCTCGCGGGGTGCGGGGAGTTTGCTCCGAGCGGCAGTCGCGAACCGTAGTCTATTCATTGTAGTGTGCGTGTGCACTCATAGGTAATTAGTGTGTACCGATAACACTCAAACATTGACGGAAGCTTGCACACATATACTATAAACGGTTAGGAGGAATAGTGGGGCGCGCCTTCGTGGATTGCACTATCTATACGTAACGTAATGTTATTGGCTCGAGGGTACTGTAATAGCGCTTTCGTTAATCGTTTACGCTTCGATTGTTAACTGTCTAATCTGGCTAGTTTTATGTACTTGACACTCGATGGGCGGTTTTATACTAAATGCTGTTTTTTTCTTACTGAAACTATAGACAAATTATTCATGCCGTTATCCAAATATTGTAAAGCATTATTTTTAACAGAATTATCATTATCAGTGGGATATTCTTACCTCACTGACTGTACCATTGTATAATAGTAGTTTTATCTAATTGTGTAAATACATTTATTGAAACTTTTAGAAATAATGTAAAGGAGGAATCCGTCCACGACCAAATTTCATCATAAATTATGCATCATAAAAATATCTTTTGCTTAAATTTTGAAACTGTCAAGGTAAAATAATCTTTGTTTAAATTGAATTTATGTAAAAAATCATGGTAAATATTTAATATTGCAATGAATATAAAGTTTTTTGCAATGTCTAATTGTTGAGGCTGTTTTTCAATAATAGAAGTACCTGTTTATAATTTAAATAATTGGTACAGTAAGCGCCAAAAGTCGATTAAATACTTCAGGCTTTACAATGCTCAGTCTCATCTGGGGTTCTCATAATTCATATTGAAAAAGGTTAGTAATTTTAAAAATAATCTTCAAATGTAAGTTATAAGGGTCGATAACATGGTGGTTCTTTATTCATATTTTTCAAACCAGTATTGAATGTTCATCAACTTTTGCCGCTGACAGTACCTAAAGTTTCAGCGTTGTTGTAGAGTTAAAACCGCCACAAGAATGTGTTAAGCTTTAAAAGAATAAATACACGATTAAATGGTACATGGAGATTTATTTTTTTATTTTTTATTTAATTGAGAACCCAGTGGTTAGACAAACCTATATACTTAGGCTTAAGCTATACTGTTTTACATTGTGAGAAGTCCGGTGTGGTGAAAGGATTTTAAGTGCAGTCATTGGGGCCTCCTTTCGTGCACTATTGACACATGTTTTCGAACTTTTTAGTTCTACGACATGCCGGTTTCTTTACGACGTTTTCCTTCAACGTTTGAGAGTACTGACATAGTGCACATACATTTTCGACAGGAAAACTCAGATACACGAGCTGATTACAACTAACTGATAAGTAATGTCACTTTTAGAGTGGTCACCATTTGGATGGGTGACAATCATCATTGATGGATGACATTTGGATGGGTGAGTATGGTAAGTGGGATTTGAACCCACGACCTTCCCCTTGATACGGGTATGGGTTGACAATCTGCGCCATCAAATCCTAAGAAGGCAGGGCTAACAACTACTCGTACAACTTTGGGTTTCTTTGGTTACTCTTGATTCCTTCTCTAAGGTACGAGGAGGTAGGTAACTCACCTCGAAAGCCCTAATTTATGAAAATGTATACTTACTCAAATTAGTTGAGGTTACTGCACCTATTGTTATATTATACCTAACGAATTGTTTGCAATTTTTCTAAAGATACACAGCACAGCTTGGACATTTATTTCTACTCAATGATGAAAAAAAAGGTGAAAACAGAGATGTCGCCTGATAGAGGAAAATGAAAGAGGAGACCATGTTGTGCTGACTCCACTTAAAGTGGGCTAAGGGCAAATAGAGGTATTGTTGACTACACGATTATAAAAACAACAAGATAATTTCACAAAATATATTAATTTAAAATCATTGCAGTGTTTTATTTATTCTCTAAAAACTTTGATACATTTTAGGTACAAGTAACAACTAAATAATAATTAGCTCAGCTAGTACAACTAAATTAAATTATGGTCCACCTGATGTGAAGTAGCATCGCCTAGCAGTTCATGCACTTGTTGGAAAGTGTCCTTTGAGGACTGGCCTCTCAGCACAGTTGGTAGTAGCTTTGCCTTCTGCGCCGTAGGTCGTGGGTTCGATCCCCACCGAGAACAAATATTTGTGTGGTGAACGCAGATGTTTGTTCTTTGTCTGGGTGTTATACCTACATATTGTATTCGATGGTACCTATGTATTTACAAAAAAAGCTCTGCTTAGTTTGGGGCTAGATAGTGTTGTATGGATTGTCTGCATTATTTATGTTACACACCGCCGATACATCTCTCATATATTTTACGTTTTAAAATGTTTTTAGGCTATTCTCATAAATAACGTTATTCGCGCTTAGTTAGTTGTTATTCGTTGTACTAGCCGACCTAAAATAACAATAATCAAATCCATTTAATAGCATTATAATAAGGAACTTATTGGTGCCTTAATCTTAGATTTACATCTTCATTGGTTCTATTTAGAGAACTATTTACAACTTTATCAAAGAAATCTATATAGACAGAATGTTAACATTCTTAGGGCGGATTTTAACATCCCAGATTTACCAGCTACTAAAATAAATATATTTATTTGATTATTTTGTCGCACCATAAATAAGTCTGTACGAAAGGAGAGCTTAATGCTAGACAGCATTTTCTACCAGCCAACCTTGATAGGTGAAAAACAGAGAGGTTGCCGAGGTTGGTATTTAGAGGTATCCTGAAATAATTTACATCTTTGCTTTTGACGCATCCAAAGTAGAGGTAGATATTTTTTTCTGACGGATAGTGTACTCTCAGATGGTAGAATCCGCCCTTAGTAGATTGGTAGACCTACATTTTCAAAATTGGTTCTAAGGATTGAACAATTGATTGCTCTAACCGTACATCTTCAGTTTTTAGTTATACTAAAAACACCCAACCAAACACAATGGATCTAACAAGAACGATCGTAACTTTTTGTCAATTCCACAGCGACAAAGTTCTAAGTCTATCTAAATTCCCAAATTGGTTCTAAAAGATCCTGATTTTCAATGATCATAGATGTTAATGGATCTATCGAAAATTATTTGTCAATTTTTGATCTTTCTACAAATTCTTAAAACATTTGAGAAAAGAGATTTCTAGCATAGAAATCTACCTGTAGCAGCTTTTATACCGGGTTTAAGACCACGGATAAAATGGACCCAGTTATGGTCAATGTTTTTAATCTAAGCTCAAAAACGACCTACTTTTTTACGACCTACTTGATTCTACTCCTTCCCATTTTTTTAGAAAATTAGGAATCATCTCTATAGACTTTCAAAATTGAATCCGTATTCTAGCCTACTTATATTTTGATCTTATTTGATCCTCAATTTTACAAATAACGCCAAAAAGTGACAAGACAAATTAAATTATGAAATATATTTTGACGTGACAACGTCTTATAATTCGATGCAGCCGGCTGCACGCACGAAAAAACATGACTCGTGTCGTGCGGCGTTACCTCGCTCTGAGGCGTTCCATTTAAGGCTTGAAGTGTAAGCGAGAGCGCGGAACGAGCGACAAAGAGGCACAATAAGCCTCCGCGTTTGGCAGCGTTAGACATCTGTCTCTCTCCTACTTGAGTGAGCGATGCGTCCGCGTGGACAGCTGTATGACGTTGTCACGTTCAACTATCGTCAGTAAACCGACTTTACAGATAACCGTTTTTTTTTCTAGATTACCGGTTTTAGGCCTAGGTCTAACAATAAGGTAAACTCACACAGGATGGAACTAGATAAGCAGTATAAGCACCTACGCACAACACAATGAAGCTCTTTTTACCCAACTACAGAAGAGGGGTTATATTTATACAAATAATTTATCAATACTCAAAGGCAAGAACGTATTTACATAGAACACATACATTTATGCAACTAGAAGCGAACATATGGCCCACCTGATGTTAAGTGGTGTAACCATTGCCATCAGGGGAGCCATCAGCTAGTTATTAAAACAAAAATTTCGTCACAGATTTGCAAGTTTGAAAATGTTCTAATTAATTGTTGAACAATAGTCCAGTGTTATTTTAGTGACTTTGTATAATATTTATAAGGTCTGAAATAAAAATATTGAATTGAATTGAATTAGAAAAGTCGTGGCAATATTTTTTCAATTAATATTTGACTAATCACCAATTTTGTCGTCTGTTCTAATTATTCAGTTTGAATTCTACGTATTTGACTATTCCTACTTTTCTACCTCTGACGACTCACTTAGACATCATCAGAGGATCCCAAGAAAGTTCCAGAAAGTACTCAGCAAAAAGTTTGAGACTACTGTTTGTATTCAGTATATTTACATACATACATAAAATCACGTCTCATTCCCATGGGGGTAGGCAGAGATCACGGATTTCCACTTGCTACGATCCTGACACACCTCATTCGCTTCATTCACTCGCATAACATTCTACATACATGCTCGTCGGTTTAGGGACTCCTAACCTGGCCTTTCTCTAAAACGTCAGCGATCTGATTGAGATACATGCGCCTAGGTCTTCCCCTTCCAGCAGTTCCATTCACACTCGCATGATGCAATTGTTTTGTTCTTTCATCCATTCTCTCTACAGTATATTTGTTGCCCTATTATGCATTTAAGAGCGCATCGTGCGAAAATTTGAGATTTAAAAAAAAAAATTCATAACTAAATAACTGACATTTTAAAAATCGCAAAAGGACTAATTGTAGACTATACATTTGAGATTAATTCGAATTTAAGTGTGTTAAAAAAATATACTATTTAACATGACATTCTATTTAACACTGACATACGATTTTCATTAGCGTTAAATAGAATGTCATGTTAAATAGTATATTTTTTTACCACACTTAAATTCGAATTAATCTCAAATGTATAGTCTACAATTAGTCCTTTTGCGATTTTTAAAATGTCACTTAGTTATTTAGTTATGATTTTTTTTTTAAATCTCAAATTTTCGCACGATGCGCTCTTAAATTTAACAGTGTCATATCTTAGGACTAAATCAATACATAATTTACCCTGTAAGGGTGTTGCAATATAGTTTTCAGTAGGCAATAACGTCTATGTATTTTCTTCTGAGAAATAAATGTCTTTAACCTGAATAACTTTAAGCATAAAAATATCTAACTATAAATTATTATAACAATTCAATAAAAAATATGGCATCAATATGGAATTGATAACTAAATTGTACATTCATAATCATAAGTCTGTGATGTTACGTATTTACAGTGAACATAACAATGGTGAGACAGATTTAAAACAAAGCATATGCAGCTGCAACTCATTTTTGCTAAAGCCCGAATGTATAAAATACTTTAAAAAAACATATTTACTTAACCTTTGTGCGCGAGTGAGACTAGCACTTGGCCGGTAGAAGGCAAGAACAGATTTCTAATAATTATCTTCCGTTGTGGCCGCAATAAATCTGACCCTGTGACTTACAATTTGAATGACTCATGCCCACAAAGACAAAATGATATCATAGAAACATATGTTGTCATAATTCTGCGTCACCATTTCACTAAAACCCATAAGGGTGTTATTAATAATCCTAGCGTAGCGTTGGACTAGTTGATCCGTGTTTTGTCTCTTGCATTGACATGCAATTGTCAACTCGAAAAATGTGTCAAAACACGATTTAACTACTCCAGCGTTGCGCCAGGAATAATATCCCTATAGTACTACCTAGTATACACTAGTATTTATACTACCTAGAGTAGATATTCCTAGGAGTTTGAATTCTTCTTGCCCGACATCTTGTCTATAAGGCCTGTGATCATGTCAGCGTCCACCAAGCCTATGAACTTGTCTACTATAAGACCGTTTTTGATTGCTATCACTGCTGGTACTGCTTTTACCTGTAATTTAAACAAAATTTTAATTTTAAAAAGACATATCCTAAATTAGGTCTATAAACTATTATTTAGAATAGAATAACTTTATTGTACTGTCGCGGTATGAAAATGTTCGTCACCTTAGAGTCGGGTTTCGCTTGCACCAGTGCCTTGATCATGAACACATTTTGACATAATTTGTGACGTCAACTTATCGGTGTAGTCTGTCTATTCAGTTTCAAAAGTTTACACTGAAGTGAAAGGTTACAAAAAACAAAACAATACAAAAAACAATTTAGAGGTACAATGGACGGTCTTTTCGTTCAGAACGATCTCTTCTAGACATTGATTTATACAGAGTTCTTTTAAAATTTATATCAATATTCGCAGAATCAGCAAGCTAAAGTTTTTTATTTTATTTTAGAACCAAATCCACAGCTCTTAATATACTATGTAAATACCTTAATTTCTAACATACAGCCAATAACGGATTTACATTTATAGTAAAAGTGTCAAGGTTTCAAAGTTTCTTGAATGACGATTGCGAACCGGAAGACGATTCCATACCTGATGGACTGACGACGTATTACAGATCACTAGAAGTCGTTTTGAGCCGTGGAATGGCGAATAAGGCCGGAAGATGCTAGCTTAGGTAGGACGCCGCCTTACATGATGACGTTGATAGATTGCGAGGTTAGAATCATTCTTCCCGGAAATGTATGTGAGAGGCCTTTTTCAAACTGATGATGTATAAATTCAGAATTTCTTATAAAACTGTCTACTTTTGATAGTACCTCGAAATAAATTTACAAAATCCCCCTCCTTCTGTTGGATCTTTAGTAAACAGTCATTATGTACTGTTTGTCACTGTCATTGTGACAAACACTGCCGGTAGACTGTCTCGCTCTCGGGCTATGCCCCGTCCCTTTCTCTGCTCAAACCTCTACTGTACGGTGTGCGTTGATTCCAAATTATATTACGAGTTTATTTTAATGAAACTCTTTTATTGCCATCATAAAACCCATCAGGTTATGGGCCCAGCACGCTTCCACTGCGCCATGCACCCCGAAGGTATATATGAAGGATTAGTAATAATTCTACCTCAAAGGTGTGAACCAGATCAGCGTTTTCCTCCACATCCACCACAGCCAAGTCCAGGTTGTCCAGCGGCTCGATCAGCTCCTTCAGCTTCGGAGTGAGGATCTTGCACGGCTCGCACCAGTCTGCGTGGAAGTTCACTATCACTGCCTTGTCACTGTTCATCACCTGCAATTTAAAAAGAATACAAAATATGTTTAAGCACTTGAATAACAGACTTCATAACCAAACTACTAAACCGATTTTTATGAAATTAATAGTTAGTAACTCCATCAGTCAATGCACAATACACCCCATCGCGGGACGTCAGTACAGATCGTATTCCCCCAAATTAATTAGAACTCCATCAGTAATGTTGGCGTAATAAAAAATTATAAAATAAATTGAAAACCTTTTTTTAGGTGGTTAAAATGTTTCATTCGTCTACTTATTATTATCAGCATAGAACTATTTTTAAAATCTCTATTTTTATACATAGTCCAGCCACTACAAAGCAAATTTGGCACAATATGCATACTGTGATGTACTCTTTGAAGGGAAGAGGCGCTCATTAAGAGAAAATATTTATGAGACAAATTATTTTTATCTCTAAAAGCTGAATAATAAATCTCCAAGTTTTGACTTTTGTCGGCACAAAGTACACAAGGATATGCATCAGAATAAACACTGCTAGCTCTTATGTCCTTTCAGTAAGCGTCATTTTTCTTTGTTTTTAAGTAACTTGAGCTGTATCCTACAGTACAATGAGATGAGGTAGATACTTCTAATCCTAATTGTGTTGTGGGAATAAGATCTGCACTGACGTCCCTAGCGGAGAAGGACTTTGGGTTGGTGGCAGCAATGTTCTAGATGACCCAATGGTGACTCAGATGTCAGATGGTAAATAAATAAATATTGTGGACAATTCACACAACACTACCCAGCCCCAAACTAAGCGGAGCTTGTAATATGGGAACCGGATAGCTGATATAATACTTGAATATATATTTTTTTTGTAAATACATACTTAGAATACAATATAACACCCAGACAGAGAACAAACATTTATGTTAACCACACAAATATTTGTTCTCGGTGGGGATCGAACCCGCGACCTACGGCGCAGAAGGCAGAGCTACTATCAACTGAGCTAGAGGCCAGTCGAGATACTTACTTTATTAACAAATTCTTCATTATTCTTGACTAGAATGGTCTCGTTGTGTACTATGGAGGTGGATATCGCCCTGGCTTTCCTCAGGCGGGCCAGGTTCCTGATCGGAGACCTGAGACTCTGGCATATGGCATTAGACATCCTTGCTGAAAAATAGAAGAAACTTACATAAATTTACAGCTTATTTGTCACCAAAAAATTACAATTGATGAAATTAACAGTTTCAATTTATGTCGGTATAGGTATAATAATAAAAATCTGTAATGTAAACAAAATTTTTTTTGTTATTTTTCTAAATTTTAAATTATTTTCCTTTGAACATAGCAGCCTAATTATTATTTTACCTCACTCGTGAGTTTTTCACGATTTTACAATAAGATATCTAAATGAAATGAACTTTAGGACCTAATTGTATTCACTATTTTACTTTAAGACTTCACCATGTAACATAATAATTGCAATAAATAATATGAGTATGAAATGATGGTTTCTCTAGTTTAGTAACAATTTATGAATGTAACATAGATAACACTAAATATAAGCAAGCATGCGTGACTGATAGTAATCCTGGACAGAGCATAGATAACACACTCTATGCAAATACATCATAGAGATAGTTATGAATTATGATAGACTGATAACATGCAAGAGAAGTGATATTTATTCTGTATGTTAATAATATGAATGGCACAGGATATGAGTATCCTGTGTAGGTCTAAGGATATTTAAATTATAAACTAAAGAAACCCAATAACTGACTGACTGACTGGCCTCTAGCTTAGTTGGTAGTAGCTCTGCCTTCTGCGCCGTAGGTCGTGGTTTCGATCCCCACCGAGAACAAATATTTGTGTGGTGTATGTTTGTTCTCTGTCTGGGTGTTGTATAGTATTCTAAGTATGTATTTACAAAAAAAAAAAGTATTCAAGTATTATATCAGCTATCTGGTTCCCATATTACAAGCTCTGCTTAGTTTGGGGCTGGGTAGTGTTGTGTGAATTGTCCACAATATTTATTTATTTATTTAACTATATCAAAATAATTACTAAAATTTTAACAAGTTATACTTGCTTCCTGAGAGCCAATGGTGAGGAAAATTGCTGTTTTAAAGGTACTCATGGTATAACTTTTGAAACTATCATGGTTTTTAACACTATTTTTATGAAACAACGGGATATTTACCATGATTACATTTTGATGAGTTGACTTCCGATATTTCGGCACAGTTGCATGCACCATGTTCATGGTTGAACTGTGTTCAACCGTGTAGAGTTCAACCGTGATCATGGTGCATGCAACTGTGCCGAAATATCGGAAGTCAACTCATCAAAATTTAATCATGGTAAATATCCCGTTGTTTCATAAAAACAGTACTCATGGTATGCTAGAGGAGCCGCATACAAGCCAAGCCGCTTTCGCGGTGTCCAGTGTGGACATACAATGTGCCTACAACATTTACTATTCTTGTACATAGAGAGCAGAATGCAACTCCCTTTGTGGTTGTCAAAAAACTGACAATAAGGGGAGCACAGTACAGCATGAACCAAATGCTAGAAGCACACTCATTCGAGACTTATATGTCGTAATACCCAAATGCTCGGCTCATGCTTGGCTACGATAGGCATACCTTTAGATATCACTGATATACAGTGAAACCGCACATGCATAGAATTGATTCAGGGTATTAGAAACAATTTGTTTATTTAGATACAGCTAAAAACATAGTATCTAGTTTGAAATATCCTGACATACCTCTTTCGCTTCATTCACTCTCATAACATTCTTCATACATGCTTGCCAGTTTAGGGTACTCCTGACCTGGCTTTTCTCTTAAACATCTGCTATCTGATCGAGAAACATATACCTATATATATCACTGTTACACCACTGGCTCAAACCAGTACACTGTGTACACACTCTCTGTAAAAATGTATTATTCTCTGTACTATCTTGTTTGCAGAATATAAGGTTAATCTCAATCTACAATATTCTATCATCTATACTTACCAGTTCAAACAACAGGTAGATATCTTAGCTGCCGAAACTCCTTACTTTGTGAATTTCAATAGGCTCAACACAGTGGTGGTAGTATCCACACACACCACCAACGACAGCACCAAACAAAAGCGATGATATCGTGCAGTATTGAACAACCAAATATTTATCATACAAAATGTGATTGGCAACCAACTGGATCTCGATCTTTGGCACGGTTAGGACCAACAATGTTATGATGCTGGCTACCAAAATAGCAATTTTGCCTATGCTATGCTTGGTGCGAATTGTTACCCAACACAGCAAAAAGGTTATACCCCATACGATCCCTAATATATAAACCCCAATGCTCAAGGTAAGACTGAGCATTATTCGTTACCGTGAATGATTATTTCATTGATAAACATCAAAGTATTATTGGAGCCCCATGCAGCAGTTTTTCACGGTAATCAATTGACACAAAACAATAACGTTAGTGATAGATGATGCACTCCCATGAAGCAGTTATTTATTGTTTCCGTACAGATATAAGTTTTTATAAAAACCTGAGATTTATTTCACAACCACTACTAAATTCAGATTTTTCTGATCTCCAAAATTAATTCAAGATTGAATTCTGAATCTGAAATGAATGAGCTGTTATGACCAGTGTTGCCGTTTTCTATTTTGAGAAAATGCTAGAACTTGCTCCAAATAATGCTAAAAAATGCTATTTTTGTATTTAAAAATGCTAAAAAACATGCTAAAATCCTAATTTTTAAAAAATTAGCCTTTCTGTGTACAATTTTTTGGTAGAACAGTAGCCTAACGTGTTATTCTAGGCTCTAAAGTATCGTTACGCACCAAATGTTAGCAAAATCCATCATTCATCCGATTCGGCATTCAGTGAACGAAAATACTTTATGTATCTACACAATTTGCCACATTTCTGATGTTACTATGATAAGAAAGACAGGAAAAAGGACAGGTTAATATTAAAGAACATTTTGGTCGTTTTAATCATTTTAATCAGAATCTAACAATATTCCTAAATCATCGTCACGTTCGTCGGTTTGGGCTTGTGATGCAAAATATGCAATATGCTAAATGCAAAATTTACATGCTAAAGAGTCATGAAATATGCTAAATTTAGCACTAAAAATGCTAAAACGGCAACAGTGGTTATGACAAGGCCTGTTGGAGTGTTGCCAGCTCGGATTTTGAAAAAGGCGTAGACCACATTAGAAATTTACGTAGAATTAGTAAAATTTTCATACGTAAAGTTCGTAGATCTACGAACTTTTTTTCAGAGTGAAATGAAGAGGGTAGAATAGGTAAAACTGAACAAAATGAGTGTTTTGTATAATTTATTCATTTTCAGGCAAATTAAAATACATAAATTAATTATAATTTTTATTAATATGTTCTTGTGAAGGTTCGCGGTTTTTTTTAAGCCACTTTTCGTGAAAAGTAAGCCTGTTAGCGTTTCAGTAGAAAGTCTATTTCTGATATTAGTTTTCATCAAATTGATCACCAAGGCCGTCTTAAACTAGGCTGGGGCCCTTGGGCACACAAGAATTTTGGGCCCTTTTGGAAAGTAATAACAGCAAATATAAAATTTATTTTCTAAGTGTTATACTTTACCATTTATAGGTAATCAAATACAGTAGGATATAATGGCGTATTACATGCCTTGTATTGGGAAAAAAATGCAGTGTGCCCGACAATTTTTTTTCTAGAATAAATGTGTTAGAGATATTGTCGGTCCTGCGGGGCCCCCAGAGAATGGGGGCCCTGGGCACTGGCCCCGTGTGCCCTTATGGTAAAGACGGTATTGTTGATCACAGAAAACAATCGCTCGACATTGACACTGCTATGGTGGCAATGTTAACAAATTTTGTGCAAATAGGGCCAATAAAGGAAACATTTGAGACGAATCGCCTTTTTTTATTTTTGAAATATGACGCCAAAAATCGTCTGCTTTAATTTTCTGCTCCTCCAGAAATGGAAGATTTATATTTCCTAGACTATCATTTCTACCACAGATCTTACGAGCTGGCTGGCGATACGAGACGTTTCGTTTTACACAGTCACAGCTCTATGGAATGGAATGAGAACTTTGTTTTTAAAATGACTGAATGACGCAACGCAAGTGTTGGCGAAGCGAGTTTGCGCTAGTATAAAACGGAACGTCCACTAACTTTTTTTTTGCGAATGAAAGGGAAATTATGCCCATTCAGCATATGTAATTAATGTTATTTTACAAAATTGTACAATTCTATAGAAAATACGTAGATTCTGGGACTGAAATTCGTAGGTTTACAGGAAAGGCCTAAAGTACGTAGAACTACGTAAAAAGACGTAGAGTTGGCAACGCCTTGTCGGTCTATTGTGAAAATTGTGATTTTAGAATTTTTGACAGAATTGAAGAATGAAATGAAACGAATTCATGTTTTATAAATTTTATTCTGGCACTGGATATTAAACTTTCGGCCAATTCATTTCTTCCTTGAGGAAGTTGAGGAAGAAGCTTATATTAGAAAAAACATTTCAAGTCTTCGAGAGTTATGATAGATGATTACTTCATTATAACAAATACATTTGTAGGACGAATATTGTATGATCGAACAAATATATATTCATATATTTTTGTTCAATCATACAACTTTTTAAAATCAAACAGATGCAAACCTTTCACATCCCTATCTTGTTTTTTTTTTTTTTTTTTTTTTGCTCCTTTCGAAGCAGGTCCCTATCTTGTCTTGTCAAAGTTGGTTTTGAAAAGTTGGTTGCACTGAAATTTGGATAAAAGTCAAAAGTGATTTTTGTGGTGGTGTGTTGCTGTCAATTTATTTAGAAAGGTGAGTTAATTTTTATTATTTCCGTAGAATTCCTTGTGTATTTTCATTTGCAGATACTATAGCTTTATTCCCCATGCTAATTATCATAAGTTTGTGCTAATTGTTGCACTAAAAAAGTCGATAAAACCGTGAAATCGTAACGCCATTTTCCGCTTGGTAGACCGATTCTGCATTTCTGAAATGTTTTTTTCATTTCCTACGCGTCATTGCAGTCAATTGCGATCTTTTGTGATGTATCTGCAGACTCGCTTACAATCAAGTTGCTACTGCTGATTTATATGATCACGAAGAGAAACAAATTAAGTCAATAAATGTATCAGAAACCTACCTTCCACTCAGATGTGATTGATGACTAATCGCAGCTAGGAAGGTCTAGTCTATTATTTTGCGTAAAGATAATGATTTTGGTCGTTCTGAAGTGATCTCAACCAAAAACACTATTGGCATAAATGACTAGGTTTGTAGTACACACTGCGCTGGCTGGACCTATTGATTCTTACACAAGAACAAACTAATCCTCATAACTAATCGTCTTAGTTTGCAAGGTCACATAAACACTGTAAACAAATCTTGAATCATTCAACCTTACCTTATATCCTTGCAATATAATTAAATTCATTGTATATGTTCTCTATCTCACAAATTCAACAGAAAATAAATCTTCAAGAAAAAGCTCCCTATTGAAACCTGTGTTAGGTTTTTAGACTACTTCTAGTTTGTCAACTCAATAAAACAACACTAATGTTGAAAGTTTAAAAATATAAAAACTACCCACCTTCATGGCCAAACAGCTAAACCAATTTGGATGAAATTTCTATCAAGCCAATCTGGAAGTATAACCTTCCAGATAAAAAAATAATTTTTAAATCTGCTTATAAATGATAATATTATACAATATCAAACATTAAAAAATAAAACCAGGGTTATTTATTTGAAGTTTGTTAAGAAAAGGAAAATGGATGGGCATTTTCCTTATTTTGAGTTGAAAAAACAAGATGTAGATTATGATGAAGTCACAATCATTGTCATACAATACTAGGTCAACTGCATCTAGCCTTAGTTTCAAAGTCAAGATGTAAAAACACACATTATGTGATGTGTTCATCTGTGGCAAGATTGTATTTACTATCATACTGTATATTAGATGATGTCATTTGCTATCACACATTATATTAGATGATGTCAAAGGGTGTGTTTGTACTTCTTAATTCGTTATAACAATAAAGTAGCAAAAAGCAATTCAGTTTCACTTGCAAACCGCTAAGGAATGGAACTCAAACAGTCATTTCATTTAACTGAGCACTTCAACTGACTTTTCTGTAGTAGAGCTCTTTGTGTGTGGCTCGTCCGGGGAAGTACTACAACCATGCCTATTTCTGCCTGAAGCTGCATTGCTGTCAGTTTGAAGGGTGAGGCTGCTGGTGAAATTACTATCATGTGAGGCGAACATCTGAATCCCTTAAGTTGATGGACGCAAGGAAGCTTTATTTATTTATTTTACTTAACTCTATTTCACGAAAAAATAGGTCTAATCATAATAAATAAACTTTTATGATGGATATTCCACAAACTAAACATTATCATAACAATCAAGCTGTTCTGTCAGTTTAAAAAACATGGATAATTACCAGAATATAAAATTTGGACCTGGGCCAATGTTTTTTGCTTGGCAACAAAACATGCAATTCTACACAAATGACTCCCACAATCCATTGTTTGATGATTTCTGTTGTTGTAGGTCATTTAAAACACAAGCATGTTGTAATTAGGCTGATTATTTAATATTTAACTTCTAGTGGTAGCCAACTGGATATGGGCGTATTTCCGGCCAATGGAATCCTGAGTGACTTCGTTCGTGTTAAGCTTTTTCTACACAAATCTAAACCCTTGCTTCACTTTTCTAACCCCTTTCTTAGTGCACGTCACTAAGAAAGGGATTAGAAAAGGAACATGGCACGCTACACCAGGAATCTACCATCCAAATTTCATACTCCTAGGATCATTAGTTCAGGCTGTGCGCTAATCTATTTACAAGAAGGTTAGTCAGCCTTCAAAAAACAGCAAAAGTATCTATGATGGAGTTAACATTGTATAGAACTGAAGATGTTCTTAATAATTTAAGTTTAAAAAACTTGAGAAACCGACTTCATTGTCAAACGGCTAAACCGATTTTAATCAAATTTGTTTGGGACAATCTGGACGTAAAAATAACCTTCCAAATAAAAAAATAATTTTCTAAATCGGTTCATAAATGACGGAGGCATGCAGTTACAAACATTAAAAGAATTATATAAAAAAAAATGGCAACACCGATTTTAATAAAATTAAAATGGGACCAATCTGGAAGCAGTACCTTTCAGATAAAAAAATAATTTTTCAAATCGGCTCACAAATGACGAAGTTATGCGGTAACAAACATTAAAAAAAAAAAAAAAAAAAAAAACATACAACCGAATTGAGAACCTCCTCCTTTTTGATTGGAAGTCGGTTAAAAAGATAGAAAGAAAGCTTTTATTTAGTACAATTAGCTTAGGTTCATCTGTCTTGTAGGACGAATCAAAGTGATGTTTGTGATATTTTTGAATACCTGGTGTTGCAGGTGTCAGGGCGACGGTGGCTTTCCATCAAGTGGCTCGTCTGCTTGTCTGTCAGTTATGATTATAAAAAAATACTACTCTGGCGTTTTTGTGCTCCGAGGATCTTTTAGCAATTATTTCTTACGAACTAGGTTCTGGCAAAAGAGAGACCAGTAACAGTCACAACTTCCTTGCCAGATCATACTATTGTCTTCGTGTGTCTCGGTCGGCCTGCCGTATCAACGCGTCGGCCAACTTCAGAGAATGACTGGCTTGCCGTTTCACGGGTGTCGTACGGCCGTGAACCCAGATGAGGACATATCGCGACCCTCGCCTTAAATTCTTGATGATCTTGAAATATCGCTTCCATGTTCACTTTAAAGACATTTTTCTTAAGTAAAATTGAAAGGTAACTCTTAGGCCCTTAGGGTACTCTAAGGCATAAACAATATTAAGCATAGATTTTTTTGACAGTTCTCCATTGATAAGTGTTTCAAGATCGACTGGCTCTCAGCTCAGTTGGTAAAAGCTCTGCCTTCTGCGCAGGTCGTGGGTTCGATCTCAACCGAGGACAAATATTTTTGGGGCTAGATAGTGTTGCGTGGATTGTCCAAAATATTTATTTATTTATAAGAGCAGCTTCAATTACCCACAGATTCCTCTTCAAACTTTAAAAGGTACTACGACTACAGCGTAGATAACCCTAATTTGACCCTTTCTAAGTGGGTAGCCTTTTCTATGTATGTACTCTTTTAATGTTTCATTAGAACTTTAATCTTTAATAAATAAACAGTACAGTAAGTACTTAAATGAATTATTTTTATTTTAGTTGAACTCTTTGTGGGTTCAATGGAAGCTTCCTGTAACCTGACCTCGTTATTTCGCGAACGGTCGCCTGAATACCAAAAGACACTGTGTCCTTAATTTAAATAAATTAAAAACTAATCGATTTTATAAGACAATGGCTTGCTAAGAACTTGCCTGCCGTGGTGGGTCGAGTGGGGATGGGTACCTAGCCGTCCCGTGCGTGACAATAATCGAGAATGCACCTGTGCCACAGAACCGCTAATAGCATCAGGCACTCACACTTCAAGTTCATCGACCGGATGATAACCCTTTGGGCTTACAAAAGCCGAATGTTTTGTAAAGGTTGGGTGGGGGATCCATCAATGTCGAAACGAAAGTAAAGAAAATTGAAGGAAATCGGAGATTTCTATTATTTTCGATGATAGATTGATCTTTTCATTGTGTTCGCGTTTTTAGAAGGTTCTTCTTCTTATCGTGTCACTGATTCTTTCGAACCAAATGTGGTCAATGGATTTTAAGTGCGCCTCAAAGAGACTCCATTCGTGCACTTGACACATCGAACTTTTTAGAAGGTTATCTAAATATATAAAACTCTTACGTTACTGACTGACTGACTGACTGACAATCAATGCACAGCCTAAACTGTAAGTCCTAGAAGCATGAAAATTGGAGGGTATGTTCGTTTTATAGCATAGGGGTGCACTAAGAAAGAAAATTGGAAAATCACTTCCCTAAGCGGAGAAAAAGAGGAAAAACTTTTAAAAGAAATATCAACGGGGCGTAACCGCTGCGGGGCGAGCGAAGCCGTGGGCGGCCGCTAGTTTGAAAATACGTTTCCAAATCACATCTCTGTATGCAGAATGTATATGTACTTATTTATATGCTTTTATCCTTCCAATTTTTCTATCATCAAGTAATCTACAACAATGTATGTACTCTTTCACAGGCTAGTAAAAGAGTACTAAGTAAATAGTCCGGTAAAAGACCGGTCCGGCTATTTGCGTCCGATGCCACGGAACGAGTCAGTTTTTATTTATATGTCCTCTACATACTCATAGTCTATTGTTTTAACTTTATTGTAACCCTGAATATTTGCAGTGCTGCTACTGTTTTTGCAGCGTTCTCTTGGATCGCAGCATTTGTCTGTCAGTTCAACATACCATACGTTTTTGTCGTTCGCATTCTTTGTCCTCGCTACTTCGAGCTGTGTCCTTGACAGGCAGAATTTAATGAATGTAGCTCCATAGTCTAGTGCCTTTTGTGTTGTCTAGACTCAATAATGTTTCCTGAATCTGTAAGTAGGCTCTGGACTCCGGAATAATGCAATTTATCTTGGTCCCTTTTCTTGGTCGAAATTTGAATAATCTTTCCATATTGCAAACCTTCGTCACAAAAATATTGTATTGTCTTTGGAATAGTAAGCAGTTGTATGTATTCTATCAAAATCGTAGTTTATATATAATGTAGTATATAGTGATGGTAGTGGTATATAGTTTACCTGCGTCATAATCATAATAACACGTCTCATGAATAAAATTATTACTCAAATACATAACTATCATCTCCCACAGTTATACTTACGCAAGGAACCACACTGTGGCCCCTCCTCTTAACTCGTTATATTACATCTAAACAATGCATCGCAAAGTAAACTAACAATTAATCTGTCATCGAACGCAATTAATCTAAAACTAAATTTTGATTCGATTCAGATAACTGCGAGTGAACAAAGAATGTTCAAAGATTATTATAAAAAGGGAAAGTAATTGCTTCTTGAAATAGAAAGGTTGCAGCAATTTCACCGGCAGACAGGCTTCTAATTCAATTACTTCACTTATTCGAAGTGCTTATTATAGCTCTTCTGTTAATTGTAAGAATATCTAGAGTTCAATAGATAGACTGTCTTAGCTAAGAACAAAGCACTCTTTGATATCACTTAAATTTCTACAGAGAAAGCTGACTAAATTGTTATATTATAATATTTCTAATTCAACTGTACTAATTTTACAATATTTTATTTACTTTCCATATTGTTTTGGATGGACCTATTGAACATATAAAACGATAAATCCTTTCTGTGGTAAAAACTAAATTAAGAAAACATCATTTCCATCGATACCTTTTTCTATCTCAGCTAAAGTAAAAGTAATCCATAAATCATTCCGTTCGAAAGCGTCTTCAATTTGATTCTTTCATCTATATAATTACATCAAAGTTCAATCGTAATAACTCCTTTTTCAATCGAAACTAACCTGCAATAAAGTTATTATATTCTTCTAAATCTAATTCGGAGATGGCATTAAGCTTTTCACTATTTCTTCTATAGCTCTGATTTATCCTGTTTTTAGATAAGTGTTAGTGTGCTTAATACGTGACAGTTCATCTCGTTTACTTTCTACTTTATTAGTTCATAACATAACACCTTCCTGGTATTAAACATGTTATTTATAATGCATAAAGTCTTGGGAATCAATCGATTTTGTTACTTCCTAATGACTAATGATGTACTTTATTGCCTTCGTGCTGTGTCCTTTTCTTTGCTAAAACTACAAAGCTATGCCAGACAACATAGATGAATAGGATTTGGCTTGAATTTCAAATTCAAAATAGAACCACAACGGTATCCGACAATATGCTACTGAATTGCACTGGCAGCGTCTATCTGTCTACCGCATATCTGTCTGTGTAAATAAATTAATCAGAATCCAAAGAGACAATGACCATGACCGCTTCGGGCTGCGTGACTCACTGTATAGTCCATCGATCGCTCTCACGGAACGTGCATTCGCGAGAGAATGCGTACGAACTTATTAGTTTGGCGAGTTGCGAGGAAAGTATTTGCTACCGAATTCCAGCATTGAGAAAAACCGCTTTTTACATTAAGTCTTCGAATAACTTGTTGTAGTTTACATCAAACAACAACTATGTACCTTAGTTTTGCAGTTATATCCCACCCTTTTTAGAAAACATCCCAGCGTGTGTCAGAAGGAATTTCTGATTCGCTCTCCTATATTTTCTGTTGTATCCTTTGTTATTTTAAGACGTTGTATTTTTCATTTACAACACAGTTAAATCAAATGATGACTATGCTAGTCCTGCTCATTCTACCTTCCATCTTCATTACCATCAGCCTGGATATGTGTGTCCATTGCTGGACTGGCCATCATTAAATAATTTAATTCATCTCATGATAGGGTTAACGACATTACGTCTTCTAGAAATACATCATCGTTTCCCATCCGCTTTTTGATCATAATAGCTTTATAATATCATGCTGTAAAAACTGGTGTCTCGTCCATCGTCAACCGGCTTTATATGTAGACGCTTTTAGCGGTTTCAAAGCAAATAAAAAAGAATCGAATAAAGCTATACGTGGTTTTAGTTTACGAGTACCGCTTTACAGGTTTATTTTTCCTTAAGTATACCTTTCCAGGCAAGATAACAAGTCCCTTAGCTATTTATTACTTGTTATTATCGTCGCTGCTGTCCCCAATAGTTAATTTGACTTCATTTGACACTTGGAGTGGTTCTATTAAAAGTAAATTATTATGGGTAGATTATTTTATTATTTTCTTAATTTGAGATTGATTACTGTAATTGATATCTTTGGTTTGTTGCCTTATTCTTGCACAGTTCCAGTCAATGCATACGGCTATTTACATAAGTTCTTTTAAACCAATATCATGTTTATCGTGTAAATTATATCATCACCTGCTGTTGCCTGTGATTTCTCTAGAAACGTAACGCTACTGTTTCATTCACATGGATTCTATTTAGAGTTGGTTCGGCACCAGTTTCAAAGTTATAAAGAAAGTTTTTACTTTTGTTTCCCGTGGCATAAAGAATAAGGTTTATTTTCGAGTTCCCTAGTCTTATGTAAGTCTTTTGCGTCTGAATGAGGTCAGGATCAATATAGAAGGTGGATTTCTAGAAGAAAGAAATAAATCCTTTGTTGCTCGCTTCGCTGAAAACTGAATCCTTTTTAAATTTTCTCTAATAAAAGCTGTTTACATTTTCTGTTTTTGATGAATTCAGTTTTGCTTCTTCTGGCAATAGTCTAGTTCGTATATCCGCAATCGTGTATAACTTATGTTGATCTAATATGAAAATTTCCCCCGATGGAACTCTAAACCTAAATTTATTTACCTATCAAAATTCCAGACACATAATTAGAAATACCAAACTCCTATACTAGAACACGTAAATTTCCAAACTATGCTATCACAGTTTCATCTTTGTATATAATTATGTAGCCTAACTTGGTACGTGTACTGTATGTATCTGCTGAAACTAGGCTCGCACGCAAACTTAATATTATTAACATTGGCGAAGGGTGGCCATGAGCGTACCTAACGTAGCTTCACATACAATCTAGTTTCGTAACGCAAAAGTGTATCACTAAGACATTGAGAATATCACACTAATATTACCTTTTATGAATTCGAAAGTTTAATTAATATTGTTGGCAATTCACTTTAGATAGCCGTTATAAAACTTACTTGAATGCATTTCTTTTTTGTAAATTATTTATGTCTTACCCCTTCCACTCTTCCCTGTAAATACGTACTTGAAAACGATATATCGGCTTGCAATTGCAAGTTAAGGTTATCCTGAGGCACCAGTCTCTTATATTTATTTTTATTTGTCTTCTTGCCTATCAAAATTGGCAATCTTGAAGAGTAAACCATAGTAACAATATCGAACGATGATCAGCATTATCTACTTAGTAATATAATATGCTGGGATAATGTAATTTGATTGTTTAATGCATGTTTAATTTTATCAGGGGTTATCTAAAGACCTTTATCAGTTTCTGATTCAGCACAACCACTTGACAGAGTTTTGACCTGCCTTTTGATTTGGTAGGTCAAGGTGAGATTGTAGTTCGTATCGTGTTGGTATTCTTGTGGCCTTTCGATTCTTACCAAAGTAAGCTTTATATAATAAAAGAATAATAGTATGTTTGTTGATAAGTTACCATGTGACAAGGTCGAGAGTTGGTACAGGGTTTATTCCGAAATAATTTCGCTACCTTGGAAATAAGATTCCTATGTCATTCTTCGGAAGTTCACTATAGGATATAACTTCCGCAGTGTTATATCAGTTGAGTGCTGAAAATAAAGATAAAACTTGAAACCTCATTCTCGAAGAGCTCCTCTCTGAATTTCAAATGAAGTGGATGAACCAAGGATATCCTTTTCTCTGCATTTTCTCTCAAGTTTAAGTTTTAGTAAAGTCTAACTGAAGCAAAAGCTGAGTTGTCTCATTTCTAATCTATCTTAGATATGCGTCTCAGAAAGATTCGATTTATTTTGAGCATAATAATATCCTATTCAACCTTACACAATTTCTTTAATTTGATAAAGCTTTTTTTTAGACGTCTTAGTAGAGCAAGAAATATTAAAATCTAGGTCAAGCCATTTCAGCTTTCAACAAACTCCAAAGTTTAAGCTGCAATTGTTTACTTTTACAGACGTTTTGGCGTCTGCTCTCTTTGCCTTATCGATTCATTTGACCTTGTCTTCGTATTATGTAACGCTTTAACCCGAGTCTCATTATTCTGTGGCTTTGCTACCTCTACAGAGTCCTTTACATCCGACGTAGCTCCCTTTAATATACGTTTTGTTATCTATCAGGAAACTTGAACTATACATAACATGTATAACGGTTTCAGCGTTATCATCATGTTACTGCAAGTGTCCTGTTATGTAGAATCTGCGTTGTTTTATTAACAGTTTCATGCCGAAGCAGTAGAAATCTTATTAGAGAAGATTGTAACTAGTAAATATTATTATATCTGTTTATATTACCTACATCTTAAATTTGCATCTTAGATTTCGTTCTTTCGTAAAATTTTACTGAATAAGTCTCTTACAATTTGTCACGCATGGTGACTATTGCCACTTCCACGAATTGCACTTAGTAAGGCGTGCGTTAATTGTCAACTTGAATTATCTTTCATTGAAAAAATACAATCCATTAAAAAACTCGAACCCTAGTTTAAAATATAAATAACAACGATCCAACAATCTAAATAATTGAGATGAAATATCGATTTCGGGGAATATCAACCCCTAAACTTTTGGTATCATAGGTACTCATCGTGATTCATGACCACCCCTGCATTGCGCTTGTAGGTGTGTGCGTCCGAACGTGTTGCACAAGCTGCGTGTGTGCGAGGGGTTGGGGTGGTTTCTGGTTAACTCGATTGGCAAACTAGGGCGGTGAAACGACTAACGATAATTCTGTTTTGATGTTTTTCTTTTTATTTTAGTTGCATCTTGTTCGTAAAGATAACAGGAAACGATGGCGTGTTTTAATATAAATTGATCTGCTACAGTGGGTATAGTCACCATATGGAGGAAATAAGATAAAATGGAGACCATAAAAAGTTTAACATAGATGTTTTCAAATCATAGCACTGTTATGACTTTATTTGAAGTCATTTAATCAAGATGAGTCTTGTATTAGGTTTAATACATAATGCTCTCATTTCTCATAAGTAATACCTACGCGATAGTGATCGAGTAATAGCGAAATGAGAAAGTTAATCTTAATCAACAGGTTATTACTTTTAACGCGTCTTAAAAATAATGACGTCTTTGATTAAGTTTCTCAATAGATTGGATTGTATTATCTACATCTGTAATACTGATTTTAAATTATTTTTTAAACTATCGACTCGATAATGCAAATCAAGTGGCGCTTGCTGCGTGCGCCACACTAGGGCACCGGTGTCGGCGAGTCCGCGAGTCGATTCACTTCAGTACGCAGCAAGATTCCGTAGCGACCGGACGTATTGCTCGATCACACCGCGAATCGGCAAATAAAATATATGATTACGTATACGCGTCCTAATGATAATAGACCCGTCCTGAGTCCCGTCTAGTTTAATGAACAGTGACAGTGTTTGTATGTTTCCGAGTATAATTAATCTTTCGTTCGTTGGTATTTTCGTAGTGCATACTATTTTTATTTTGAGCTTATCAGTCGTAGGCTAACTGTATATAAAAAAAATACTCAATCGCGTGTTGGTAAACGAGGTCTTGTATATTTTATCGATTATGTGCCCGCCTGCCCACGTTATGTTTTCACCTCGAACTAGTCGTACTAAATAGTTTTGATATGTTACTTTTAAAAAACTCATTATCCAGTCATAATGCAGTCAGATCCCATTTTATTGAATCTTTAACTGAGAAAAAGTTATAAATATCTCGGATCGCTATTCACTTCAGTCTTTGTGCTAACCTACTAATTAAAATTCCTATCAACTATTTAATGTCTTCGTCTCATGGAATTAATCAATTAAAACTAGCTTTCTTTTATTCTATTTTACTTCTTTTACTATACCATTACCAATCACAATATTTCTATTAGTATTATATTTGTTATCAAGAGTTCTTAACTTTGAAATATTCAGTTGATACCTATTGAATGCTTGAATTTCTTTTGATATTACTAATCCTGATATCAGCATCAGTTTTATTGTTTGCTGTAGTTATTACGATTTCTTTGACGACAGTATTTTTGACGCTGGTTCTATTTATAAGACGAAATGTTTCAAATCGTCACTCGCAGGCAGAACAATATTTAATGACTAAAATATATCAGACAAACTTTTTTTTTATATTTAATACTTCTGGACAAATCTTATTGGAATGTTCATGATTTTCTTGGTTGATTTCAAAATTGTAAAATAAATATCATCAGGGTAAAGTTAAGCGCTTATTTGCGTATCATTCCTAATCATGCACATCATCCTTATTACCCAATACCCATGTTTCATTTTACTATTTATTTTATTTATTGATCTTTGTGGCCCATTTGTGCTAGTAAACTTACATCTTACATCTTAATTTGTTGCCTACTACTACTTGTTACCAATACATAGTTTAAATGTCTTTCATTCAGTCTCTCAGTATTTTAGGGTTATCTGCAACTTCTTGTTAAATCTGCTTTGCATTCATAGCAGCCCGTTGTTCTATAATTTTATAGCCCCGACGGCGGTGACCTATATCTCAATAACGTCGTTTTCCACATGATCACGGACGATAAACGTATTCGACAATATCATTGAACGTTTACTCAAACGTTGACCCGGTTTTATTTGCTCATAAATCTCGTTAATCTGTGTTAACTGTTGGTTTATTGGCATTGGTGTTTGAAATAAAAGATTTTTTCATGAAAGAGTTGGATTGAAAAAATAAGGGCATAATATTAAATTATTTGAGATAAAAATATGTCACTCTGTTATGGAATTCGTTTAAGGATTGCTGATTTGGTAGTTATCACAAAAGACAGTTTCCAAATGTTTGATATCCACTTTTCTTTCTAACAAGTCAACTTTTAAACTTCAAGAAGTCTTGCCTTTATTGAATGCTGACTCATAAAAAGCTAACTTCAAAAAGAAATTTGTTTTAATCCAAATGAATTTTGAAATTTTGAAACGTGTCAACAAACTTTCAGTGAAGTTTAAAATCATATTCAAAGAACTGGATCGTTCAGCTTATTTAAATTCCACAGGCGTAAGATTCCTTTATCGAAGTTTTCATCAAAAGCTCCTTTGCGTTCCTTGAGATTTCCCAAGAGTATCGCGCGGCACTCACTTTGATCTAGGTCTTAACATGCTCAGTGCCGAACAGGTCATGAAAACTCTCCTTTCATGCTATTTTCTTATGCGTTTTTAGCCTCTTTCTACTTTTATCTATAATGTTGTTATTTCACACAACCAATTTGGCTATCGCAACTTGTTTTTCTAAAAGTAATCAAGTACCTAATAGGATAAGGTATTCGAGAAATGGTCTTCTACTTTCTCTGATAGATTTCATAGATGACATGACTAGCCAGACAGTAGATGTTCCTCGATTATCGTTGTTTGAATATGATTACTATAGACAATATATGGCTGCAAAACAATTACCGATGACTTATCTGTAATTACATGTCGATTAGTATGGTAGCCGAGTTGCTCGTTAGTGCCATAATAATCTCTTTTCATCCAGTCGTGCTGTTGTCAATCGTAAATTTCTTCTGAGCACGCTGTACATAATAAATATTGAAGAAACCGATAACCGTAGCTTGAATTCAGCTTTTATAAGGCTATAACTTATGCAGTTGTTTATAAACTATGATTAAAAAAGAAATCATTTCTTTGCATGCCATGATAATTATTATATATTCTGACGCATAAGCTAAAATCGTAACATAAACTTCTATATGAACGGAATTATTAATTTGATTGCCGATTATTATTGTTAATGAATGTTCTTCCAAAAGTTGCGTTATTTACTAAACACGATGTAACGGTGGAAAACTGGGTGCAGACAGGCAGACCGACTATTTCGGCTGCGTTGGCCCTGACTAGCTCAGTTGGGGTTCGATGTTCCTACCGCACAAAAGATTTTTTATACTAAAATAAAATAGATGTTAGAAATCAGTTGCAGCGTTTTATTTAAAGAACACATACCTCTTACATGACATGTACATTAGCTTAGGAATGAAAAATTGAAACTGCACAGCTATGCTATCTTATATACTATATAATCCTAAAGTGATCCTTCATTTACATGACCTTAAAGTGAGCTCAAATAGCTACTTAACTACAAATTTATATGCTCAGCTATTAACCAGAATAGAGGTTATCCACATGCCAGACTATCTTTCTTACAAATGAACCTACTACTAATCAACAAGTTACAAATACATTGAACGCTACGTTCTCTGACATGGGATTGAACAAAGTAATTTAAAGGGACACCTTATACATATGAGAGGTTTAATGACCTCACGGGACAACAATATATTCCTTTACATAAAATGTAAGCAATGGCTATCATGGATACATGAGAGGTTCAATGACCTCGTGGAATACATAAAAATCAATAATGCTTATATTATTTACACGGGATGTTTAGTGACCATATGTTCAAACTTTATCCAAACCATAGCTCTCAAGCGAGCACAAATTTATTCAGGGAGAGGTTACTGCTTAGTGTGTCGGAGATGTGGATATTTGAATTTACCAATCCCAAGGCCCCGGATGACCCAATTAAATGAAACCCACAGAAAACTAACTTGTGAGTCACCCCTGGCGTCCGCCTCTAAAATAACCCAAGCGACCGTATTCTGACCGACAGGATGGTAAGATAGTAAAACGCACGACAAAGACGATGGCAATTACCACGTCAACGAAACCCTACCTATTGACAACAAAAATAGCACTCTCTACGGCAGCAAACAATCTCTTGGCAACAAACACTTACTGACAATTATTGACAACAAACAACCTTTTGGCAACAAACAATTACTGACAATTATTGACAACAAACAACAAACCAGGACTCCACGGAGAACTGTCCTGACGCGCCTACTCCTTCCGCATAAAAATAAATTGGCACTGGCCCACCTCAGAATCGCCGACGGGCGCTTATCGTTCACGTGCGACGTCACCCACGTGCCCTGCCGCCACGTGCCCTGCCGTGCAGTCGCCGACTGCCCCCGCCACGTGTCTCGCGCCCCCGCACAGGCGAAAGAAAAGGGAGGCGCCACGCAGACGGTGTCAGCAAACTGAAAAATACAAGACAACAGGTTAATCTTGGCAACGTGCGGACACAGCCCGCAGGATGCTGCGTCCCTAAAAATACAACTGATCCTCCCCTGTATGCCCCATGCTGTGTGATGCTTCTCAGATCCCCTACGTACCAGAAATGGGCGCTCGCCCAGCTTGCAGTCGGCTCGTATCGGCAGCGAGAATGCTGGCTTCGTGTGCTGGGGCTCGTCTCTGGGCACGCGGGGATGGTATTGGCTGGCGCAGCTTCGTCTGTAATACCCAAATCTGGTTAGCGAGGACTCCTCCACAAACCCAACGGTGCCAGGGT
Organism: Thera obeliscata; assembly: GCA_947578465.1. Lineage (NCBI taxonomy): Eukaryota > Metazoa > Arthropoda > Insecta > Lepidoptera > Geometridae > Thera > Thera obeliscata. The sequence goes on from OX387914.1 coordinate 24,909,963, forward strand.
GCAGCTTTCGTACGTACCGGCGATTCTTCTAGGCTCGGCGTCTTTTCCGTGGAATGCCCCCGGCGGCTCCGCACGCGCCTTTTATCACCTTTGCTACCACATACCCCGCACCTCGAACCACAAACTTCCGCCCAGAATATTCCAGAACACTTGCTCCAATAATCCACGGCATTTACGTCTCTCCGACAAGCATTTTTAATGTCTGTAATTGCGAGCTCGCTTCACACATCGACCCAACCAAATTATTTCTATTCACCCGCCAATATCGTCTATTTCTTAGTTAGTTACACTACTCGCCAATGGAGGCACTCGCGTCTTGCTGATGGTGAAAACGTTGTCCTTTTCCAACACAAGCTAAACCCTATTTCTCTCCTTCTCCGACCCTATCGACATGCGACTACTTCGTAACAGATGTCACTAGTAGACACCGTTCGATACGAACATCGCTACCCACAAAAGTGTTGACATCTGTCAAATCCTGTATTTTGCGGCTACTACTTAACAGATGGCGCTCTTCGCCAGCCATCTGCCTAGCCATTTATAGTGTTTCTATTCGTTACCAGAGGTCGCCCCTACAACGTTTCAACAACTCACTCACCAACTTGTGTCTTGGCGCGTAAATTTAAATAGCTCTCCATTAGCTTTCGACTGATACGAAAAACTATTCTGCCAAAATAAATGAAATGCTACAATACCCCCCCGGCCGTTAAAAGTTTCACTACACTTAGTGAAACTGCGCTGCCCTCAGCGCTGGTACTGAAATGAAAAGCTTTATATCTAACTATAACCATATGCACATATTACAACTCAAAATAAACTTGACGAACAAAAAAAAGTATAAGAACAAACCAAACTCCTTATCACTGTAAAAAAAACGTACAATTCCTTATCTACTAAACTAGCCTAAAACAAATTCTCCTGTAAAAAAAACTTTATACAATCCTTGTACATTCCCTCCACGCCCGGAGATCCCTTCTACCATGGCGTGGCCTCATAAAATTAGCGGTCTTCTCAAGTCGTCACTTGTACAGCTGAAACAATCGGTTCGTCCTTGAACCGTAAAATACAAACACACTTGCACGTCATTGTCGCGGGAGACCGGCTATCAGAGTGGACCCATCTGCGGCGACGTCGATACCTGTTCTTCTTGCCTCCCCTTTCTTATCGCCATACATCCATCATTCTTACATGCTTCATCTCTCATTACGCGAATGTCTAATCTACATACCCTTCTTTGCAAACATCACCATTCACGCCTAGCGATACCCTACGTGGAACCGTGGGTACGCGTCCTCTCGCCCGTACTTACCCTACCCCTCGTGGTGGGTACGCTCTGCTCATCCATTCTGCTCCTCCCTGCAAGAAACCTAACTCCATCTCACGCCTGGTCCTATGTAGTCCTTTCACCCGTCTGCCCTTTAGACATACAACGAAACATTTTCCAAAAAAACAAACCAAAATCTACAAAATAAAACCAAACCAAATATTTACATACAGTTCACAACACCTACTGTGGTGTTGTGAAACCCTAAACCTTTAGGTCTTTCATGTGCCAAGACCCTAAAATCTTCCCGTCCATGTCCTCTAACTCGAAGACCAGTGGTGACAGTACCACTTTCACCCTGCATTTCTCGTACTTAGGACATAACTTCGCCATCTTGAACTTTGCCGCGTCGCTGAGCGGATGGGTTCTTTTCCAGACGATGTCCCCTACTTTCACTGTCGCTTCTCTTCTCCTGAGATTGTACGTTCTCGTGTTCGCCTGGCGTGCCTTGAGTATTATCTGCCAGGAGACCTAATTCTCCTGCAAACTTTTCCCTTGGTATTCCAGGCTGACATTTTGCGAAACAACAGGTGACTTCAAAAATATCCACAAAATATATACAAAATCTATACAAAAAAATATACCAAATCTACCGACAACACCAAAAACGGACGGTTCTACCTACTTAATTGTTAGAATCTTCCAGTTGTTGCCGAGGCCTGGTCTCCGTCCTTCCCCTACACTTAGGGCAACTCCTGACTGTGTAGCCTAATTCACCACAGTTATAGCACTTGACCTGCTGATTAAATCTTCCCTTCCTGCAATCCTTAGACCAATGTCCCATGCCGCCACACCTAAAACAATTAGATTGTGGTGTTCCATCTGATTCCTGCTGAGTGGCCACCGCCGCCAGCTGTGATCGCGGCTTGGAGCCCTTGTACGCCAGTGTTGGGTTCAACGTCCTAGTCGATATTCTAGATGGTTCTATGAAAAAATCTGATCGCTGCTTTGCTGCCTCTAGCCTCCTACACTTATCCTTTAGCGACTCAATTGATGTTATGTCTACTAACGCTAGTTGTTCTGTAAAAGATGGCCTAATATTGTGGAGCAGAATCTCTAATAACTCTTGTTCTGGCAGTGGATTCTTCACCCTAGCCACCAAGCAGTTCATAATCGAGAAGTAAATATGACTGGGCTCCTCCACTCCTTGTGTCCTCGCCCTTATTTCTCCTAATAACCTATAATCGTAGTCTATCGGACTAAACTCCTCTATCAACAATGACGACAGCTCGCTCCATGAAGAAACTTGGTCTTTGATGCCCCTGAACCAAAGCAAACCCTGGTCAGTAAAAAGCTCAGAAGCTGACTCAAATAGTTTTCCCTCTCTGGTACCGTTCGCTGCACTAAGTTCCTGCAACCTCTCTAAAAATGACCTGACATCTCCTACTCCATCAAACTTGACACCCCACTTCGCAATCGGAACCTTAGAACCCGCGCATTCTACGACAACCCGTTGATGGGTGCTATCCCTCACTGCTGGCAACACCTCGTTGGGACCTGCCGCTTGTACTGGGTCTTGAACTGGGTCCTTCGACAAACTGTGCACGTGGATCGCCGGATCTGTCATCTTGTCTACCTATAATCAACCCACGGTACCCAAAGACAAATGGGAAAACTACCAGAAGCAAACGATGTAAAAAAAAAAACTTTTGAAACGAGCCTCCTTAAATAAAAAACGTGCTATAACCATCAAACGTGAAAGCAATTCCTCCAAAATAAACACAATAACGCTAAAAAAAATTTTACTCTATACTCAAGGTAAACAGTAGAATGTAGGTCAAGGCAAAAAAAAAAATTTTAAGTTCCAAACGCCTAACCCTACCTCCCCAAAAAATAATCTAATGTTTACCCCTCAAAAGTTTCGAAAATCCCAGGTTTGTGTGTGTGTGTGAGGGTGTGTGTGTGCGTGTACGAGAGGACTCGTAAATAAAATTAAACTGTTATAAGTTTCAACAGCTGGTCGCTAACCACAGAAGTGTATTATGGTTTCTAATCCGTTGCAAAACTTTAACAAATATTAGTCTTGCAATATACATACAAAAAACTCTATGCTGATCGCAGCATACAAAAAAATATAACCACAGTAGCACTTTGCAAGACTATCTCCCTAACATGAAAGGAAGGAAGTGCCCAAAAAAAATTTTACATCAGGACAGGAATACACTCTTACAAAAATACACTAGCAGAAAAATACACAGGTGAGAGTATACATCGGTAGAAAAGCACATACAATAAAATTATACACCCTAAGAAAATACACACATGATACACAAAGAACCTAAAATATACTTAAAATTAGCTGGACTGTTGTCTGTTGCCTTGTCAGTTGCTCTAAATGTTACAATAACGCCTACCTACAGTGGTCACTAAACGCAAAAAAAAATTTTCAAAAAAAAAAAATTTTAAAAAAAAAATTCAAAAAATTTCAAAAAACAAATTTTCAAAAAAATTAAAACTAGAAGTTGGGCGCCATTTTGTAACGGTGGAAAACTGGGTGCAGACAGGCAGACCGACTATTTCGGCTGCGTTGGCCCTGACTAGCTCAGTTGGGGTTCGATGTTCCTACCGCACAAAAGATTTTTTATACTAAAATAAAATAGATGTTAGAAATCAGTTACAGCGTTTTATTTAAAGAACACATACCTCTTACATGACATGTATGTACATTAGCTTAGGAATGAAAAATTGAAACTGCACAGCTATGCTATCTTATATACTATATAATCCTAAAGTGATCCTTCATTTACATGACCTTAAAGTGAGCTCAAATAGCTACTTAACTACAAATTTATATGCTCAGCTATTAACCAGAATAGAGGTTATCCACATGCCAGACTATCTTTCTTACAAATGAACCTACTACTAATCAACAAGTTACAAATACATTGAACGCTACGTTCTCTGACATGGGATTGAACAAAGTAATTTAAAGGGACACCTTATACATATGAGAGGTTTAATGACCTCACGGGACAACAATATATTCCTTTACATAAAATGTAAGCAATGGCTATCATGGATACATGAGAGGTTCAATGACCTCGTGGAATACATAAAAATCAATAATGCTTATATTATTTACACGGGATGTTTAGTGACCATATGTTCAAACTTTATCCAAACCATAGCTCTCAAGCGAGCACAAATTTATTCAGGGAGAGGTTACTGCTTAGTGTGTCGGAGATGTGGATATTTGAATTTACCAATCCCAAGGCCCCGGATGACCCAATTAAATGAAACCCACAGAAAACTAACTTGTGAGTCACCCCTGGCGTCCGCCTCTAAAATAACCCAAGCGACCGTATTCTGACCGACAGGATGGTAAGATAGTAAAACGCACGACAAAGACGATGGCAATTACCACGTCAACGAAACCCTACCTATTGACAACAAAAATAGCACTCTCTACGGCAGCAAACAATCTCTTGGCAACAAACACTTACTGACAATTATTGACAACAAACAACCTTTTGGCAACAAACAATTACTGACAATTATTGACAACAAACAACAAACCAGGACTCCACGGAGAACTGTCCTGACGCGCCTACTCCTTCCGCATAAAAATAAATTGGCACTGGCCCACCTCAGAATCGCCGACGGGCGCTTATCGTTCACGTGCGACGTCACCCACGTGCCCTGCCGCCACGTGCCCTGCCGTGCAGTCGCCGACTGCCCCCGCCACGTGTCTCGCGCCCCCGCACAGGCGAAAGAAAAGGGAGGCGCCACGCAGACGGTGTCAGCAAACTGAAAAATACAAGACAACAGGTTAATCTTGGCAACGTGCGGACACAGCCCGCAGGATGCTGCGTCCCTAAAAATACAACTGATCCTCCCCTGTATGCCCCATGCTGTGTGATGCTTCTCAGATCCCCTACGTACCAGAAATGGGCGCTCGCCCAGCTTGCAGTCGGCTCGTATCGGCAGCGAGAATGCTGGCTTCGTGTGCTGGGGCTCGTCTCTGGGCACGCGGGGATGGTATTGGCTGGCGCAGCTTCGTCTGTAATACCCAAATCTGGTTAGCGAGGACTCCTCCACAAACCCAACGGTGCCAGGGTGCAGCTTTCGTACGTACCGGCGATTCTTCTAGGCTCGGCGTCTTTTCCGTGGAATGCCCCCGGCGGCTCCGCACGCGCCTTTTATCACCTTTGCTACCACATACCCCGCACCTCGAACCACAAACTTCCGCCCAGAATATTCCAGAACACTTGCTCCAATAATCCACGGCATTTACGTCTCTCCGACAAGCATTTTTAATGTCTGTAATTGCGAGCTCGCTTCACACATCGACCCAACCAAATTATTTCTATTCACCCGCCAATATCGTCTATTTCTTAGTTAGTTACACTACTCGCCAATGGAGGCACTCGCGTCTTGCTGATGGTGAAAACGTTGTCCTTTTCCAACACAAGCTAAACCCTATTTCTCTCCTTCTCCGACCCTATCGACATGCGACTACTTCGTAACAGATGTCACTAGTAGACACCGTTCGATACGAACATCGCTACCCACAAAAGTGTTGACATCTGTCAAATCCTGTATTTTGCGGCTACTACTTAACAGATGGCGCTCTTCGCCAGCCATCTGCCTAGCCATTTATAGTGTTTCTATTCGTTACCAGAGGTCGCCCCTACAACGTTTCAACAACTCACTCACCAACTTGTGTCTTGGCGCGTAAATTTAAATAGCTCTCCATTAGCTTTCGACTGATACGAAAAACTATTCTGCCAAAATAAATGAAATGCTACAACGAGATCATAGCTTCAATACAAAAACAAACAATAGATCTGGCGAATGATCCAAAGGGATCAACGACACAGGCACACCAACCGCTGGGATGCGTAGGAGTTGATCTATTTCGATCAACTCAGTTTATACGTCCGTCTCTTTTCATCCCCTGCGATTTGTATGTTTCTGTTCGCAGCGATCGGGAATTGTGCAACAATTGGCAACATTTTTATTTTCCGTTAGCATCTGTGCCAAAACACACGTGGATGACCCGAGTCTCCGGTAGATAAATAACAGAAAGTTTATACTTCTGTTTCAAAATAGATATCAAACTCTATATCTACGTTCTCAAAAATGCTTATGCTGTGACTATTTGAGTTTTGCTAGCTTTAGCTTCGTCGGCAATTGTTTGTAGTCTTCAAGATCGTAGCTAAATCGTGACTAACTTCAATTTTAACTTTTTCAGTGGACAGTATTATATCAGTAAATAGTGGCTTAGTATTTTTGTATACTCTTTATATCAGTGCAAATATTACTGTTGTGATAACTATGATGTCATATACGTCATGCTAGTGCAGTGAAATGAATTGTGCTTGTTGTTAGAGCACCAGTTGCATAATGTCGAAGACTCTTAACGCCTACAGAATGTAAGTATAATTTCCTTTTTGGTTTTCCAATAGTTGTCGCTGTGGTTTCTTAAGCTTCAGTGATTTAAGGTTTATTTTTTGGTTTTCCAATAGTCGTCGCTGTGGTTTCTTGAGCGTCAGTGATTTATGCATCTTAAGGTCGATTGATTTTGCCAATAATAGAGCAAACGCTGGTGCAGATTATGGGACTACGATTGACAATATGAATTTTGGCTATCTAAAACTTTCTTTATTTTTATCTATATGAATGCCAATTACTTATTATGTAGTAGTAGGTGTATTAGATACTAGCGCTATTCAAGTTAAACTGATTGTTATCTCAGTAGTAGTAGTAGTATTAATTACGAAACTGTCTTAGTTTATCAAGACTTTCTTATCTTGATTCATAAAAGTAGAAATCTTCAATCAACTAGAATTCTATCTAGATGAAAGCTAAACTAAACTGCTGCGTTAAAAAAGATTTCAGTACATTCTTCGTTACTTTGACTAGCAAATATTGCGAAAATGGGCTTGGATTGGCAATTACAATCCAACATTGACCAACCTAGTTCTGTCAGGAAGGTAATTAATCGGAAACGACCAATGTCTGTTAATTAAGGCTGCTGAGGGTCACATATCGTCAAAGTTTATGATGATGAGTCCAATGTGATGAGTTTATGATGATGAGTCGTCAATCGTCATGGTTGCGCACAGTGAAAGCACTATGATAATTTATCCAGTTCATAAAACTGAAATCGGAGCGACTGAAACACTCGCATCACATATACATAACTTTTGAAATGCTGACTCACCAATGTAAAAGAGCCGTTCAGTTGTTTAACCGCTGCATCTGCATGGCTAGACATACGTTTGGTGCAGCGCTAGACTAGACTTATTTATGACTCCACCATGACCACTTAACAACCCCCCGCAGTTACGATTTTAGATTTATTAGTCGGGTATCGATATCAGGCGGTTTTTAGGGTTCCGTAGCCAAATGGCAAAAACGGAACCCTTGTAGATTCGTCATGTCTGTCTGTCTGTCTGTCTGTCTGTCTGTCTGTCTGTCTGTCTGTCTGTCCGTCCGTATGTCACAGCCATTTTTCTCCGAAACCGTAAGAGCTAGACTGATGAAACTTGGCGAGTAGATGTATTCTGTGAACCGCATTAAGATTTTAACATAAAAATAAAAAAAAAAACTATAAATTTCGGGGGTCCCCATACTCGAAACTGAAACTCAAAAAATATTTTTTCATCGAACCCATACGTGTGGGGTATCTATGAATAGGTCTTTAAAAATGATGTTGAGGTTTCTAATATCGTTTTTTTCTAAACTGAATAGTTTGCGCGAGAGACACTTCCAAAGTGGAAAAAAGTTGGTCCCCCCCCCTCTAACTTCTAAAGTAAGAGAATGATAATACTAAAAAATATATATGTTGTACATTACTATGTAAACTTCCAACGATTTTTGGTTTGAACGAGATCTAGTCAGTAGTTTTTTTTTTATACGTCATAAACCGTAAACCGCAATTTACCTTTCGACGAACTACAAGAACCTTATTATGTTACATCAAGTAACATAATATACAGGTTCTTGTAGTTCGTCGTGCTACGGAACCCTTCATGGGCGAGTCCGACTCGCACTTGGCTGCTTTTTGTTTAGACTTCTATAAGTATTGGTAGCATCGAGCATTAGGCGAATTATGTAAATTGAAATTTGTAGTTGGGTGGTTCCGGTAGTATTTTACTCTAAAATTTCAATTTTATTGTCTGCCATTATTTTCTGGCAATTAATTTAAATTCCTAACAGATTGGGCAAACTTCGTCAAGGTTTTTAATTTCAACTATTATGAAAATGGAGTCCCTTGTTTGCGTTGGGCTCATAAAAATAACGACTCATTTATTTTATGATTTTAATCACTATTGCTTTGTTTGTTACTTTTAATGGACATTCACAGCGATGAGTCAGGAATATTACGTTACGAAAAGTGAAATGTGTATTATGTGTAATTGAAAAAGAAGTGATAATTATAATACACCTCTTATGTAAAAGATAAAAGCATTACATTTGACATGAAAACGAAAAAACCATTCCAATATTTTTATAACAGTAGATGCAAACACGTACTTTCAAAATTAAGACATTAACAAGCTAAGCATTGCTGAAAAGCTAGAGTTTCAGCCAGCTTAATTAACGAAATTGCGTGCTTACACGGTACTGATAGTGCTATGAAAATCCAGAGGAGGAGGTTCTCAATTCGGTTGTATTTTTTACGGTTGTTATACCATAAACTCATCATTTATTTATGAGCCGATTTGAAAAAATATTTTTTCATCTGTAAAGTTACATTTAATTTTGCAGATTGGTCCCATAGAAATCAAAATCGGTTTAGCCGTTTTGTTTAAATGTTTGTTACCTCCGTCATTTATGAGCCGATTTAGTAAATTCTTTTTTTATCTAAAAAGTAATACTTATACAATTCAATGATATAAAAAAATAACTTAGTTCTCATCACTCAATCAATCAATTCCCGTTTGTGTCCTTACCTTATCCCTCTACTATGCAAACATAGCCTACTTTTCACAATCTCACAAAACAAATATTGTCGCGGAGGTCTTCATTACCTTCAAATGAAAGGCCTGCCCTTGAACTCAGCTTTGGTAGCTATACACCTACCATGGAACCCTTCAAATCCCATCTCATTTGTTACCATAGAACGTATATATTATTATAACCTTCAAATATGTCATACGAACAAAATTGTTCGTTCTACGTTGCGCAGCTATTTTAGATTACCCTCGTTCTTCAGTCGTCTCAGATTTATGCTCATAATTAGTTACACAAAACAATATCTTCACACATTTATCAAGTAAAAATAATTTGTTTAAGAGATTCGGGTAAAAGTTTTGGAATGTGATTGAGAGTGCTGAATTTCATCTGGTAATTGATATATTTGTGTTGTGTATATTTGTTTTGAGGCAAATAAATAGTTCTCGTCTAAATAATTCTCGTGTAAAGTGGTAAAGCAGAACTATTAATATAGTCTTACAAAATATATAGTTCTGCTTTACCACTTCACTTTTAGTACTTTATTTTAGTGGTCTTTGGGAAAATCCAACTTTAACTTGGTTTTGCCAAGACCTGGAATGGCGCGCGGGGGAACGTACGAAACACTTTTGAGTTTAAAATATCGTCTTACCAAGACTCTTTAATATTTGATCATCCACGCCAGCAAATGCAATAACTACAAGTGGTATTACAACTTTAAACTCTGCAAGATCTCTGGCCACGTATCGGAATGATAGACTTAACTGGACGGGTTTAATTTATAATGCAAACGTTGCTCTACGGTGTCGACTATACGTCTAGACATATCGATTGGGCCAGGCTTAGTTCTTTGCTTGGTGTAATTGCATTAGTCCTTTTGTTTTCTGACTCTTTGGCGCCTCCAGTGAGGTGTTCATCCAGGTGCCAATAACAACAAGGTTAAGAAAATCGACTAATGTAATGCCATCAAACTGTTTCTGAACTGTCATCCTTTAGAAAAGAGCTTCCCAACCATTTTTTTCTAATGGACCACTTTCAAAATTTTGCTGGTTCCGGTGGACCCCCTGCCCTGCAGCTATATTCCAGCATTTTTACTATATTCCCAGTCGACAAAAATATGGAGATTAGATCTAACTATGGATATTTGCGTTGCGGCTGAGTTCCTACCACGAATTACCAGTTTTGGAAAAAAGTTTTTACAAGTCACAGTCGCTAAGCTTCTTAAAATATTATCTGCCTCCATCGATAGGTGAAGTCAAGCCAACATTTTAGTTCCTTCACTATCGAAACCAGATAAACTTTCGTGAACCCCCATTTTTTTGTCCCGCCATCGTAGACCCCCGTCGAGTCTTCCGTGGACCCCTGGGGGTCCACCTGGGCCACGTTGGGAATCTATGTTTCAGAATAAAGCGGAATCAACACGCTCATCATTATCTCTGATTTTTTTAGCAATATAAACAGCCATACGTTTTTCACGTAGATTCTTATCTCCCAAATATGCAGTTGATATATCAGCCAATAAAGTTTGGTAAGCCTGCCTATTCAACTGTACACGAGTGTTCCTAATCCGGCCACTCAGTTGAGAAGGGTCTTCAAAGGTTCGCCTTGAAATATTTGGCGAGCATTCGCTACTTACAGCCCAATGGTTTTTCCACCAGAGAACCAAACAAAAAGGTCAAAGTTTACTCAGGAAATCCGTAGAAGCTGTCGGGCGTGAAGTTAAAGCGTTGGAACAAAAACTTATTTTCCTTGCTAATTCTGGGTGATATCGTCTCGTTCGTTTAACAGGGTGTCGAACAAAGCTTAATTTATTAAATGATGAGAGCATGTAGAGGTAAATTGAAAAAACTCTACCATTTTAATAAAAAAACATGATATCTAAAGACAGGTAGATTGTATTTCGATATAATGGATCACAAATCAATTGCGAAACGGAAAACCTCTGTTTTAAAATATATTTTGCAGGCATCTCTGTTTCAATATCAACATACAGCCTGGCACACGTCCAGGAAAAGCCTTTTTATATGGCCTCAGTCTGAAACACCGCTGTTCTTCTAATCCCCTGCAGGTCGTACCGTTTTATTGCGCTGCAGAATTTATGGTGGCTGATTTTTTTAAATTAAAAGGATAAACTATTTTACTTTGTCTTGCGTCTGTTTGGCTCTCTTTCGTAGTAGCTCTGCCTTCTGCGCCGTAGGTCGGGGGTTCTATCCCCACCGAGAACAAATATTTTGTGTGGTGAACACAGGAGTGTTCTCTGCCTGGGTGTTATGCTGTATTCTGAGTATGTATTATATTAAAATGTATTTAAGAGTTATATCAGCTATCTGGTTCCCATCGTACAAGCTCTGCTTAATTTGGGACTAGATAGTGTTGTGTGGATTGTCTACTTTATTTATATTTTTTATGTGATCATCATAAGTATAACTATGAGTACATTGCCCATTGATACATCACTCCAAATCCATCTAAGGCTTGCCATGTGGCGTCCATAAAAACATAAAACTCTGTTCAGGCACAGCATGGCTCTGTAGGAGGGTTGTCGCCCTTGGTTTCCATAGTAACGGATATTTTATGCGTCCCACGTTCCTACTCACCCCCGTGGCGGGTAAATTTTGGCAAGGTTACCCCCCTAGCCGCCTTCAGGCCTGAAATTGGATGAATTAGAGGAATTTGAAGGATACACGTGGAATATTGTTTAGTTAGCCTTTGTTTGAAAGGAATTGAGTGTAATTAACTGTTTTAAACGTAGATGACTGATATTTTGTTAGCTTTGTTTTTTTATTAGTCACAATCACAATAGTTTGTTATTCTTAGACTTAATTTTTGTGCATTAAATATCGCTGCATTTTTTTACAGCGATTTGCGAATCGCCATCGCAAAACGCAGTTGATTGTCTAGATGTGCAAAAAGCTTTTTGTTAAGCTTACGCGTTTATCCATAATGGTCCTATGATAGCAGTTATTTAACTTAGCAGACCGATAAGTCTGTTGCCATACATGTCAGTGTTTTCCATACGTGTTATTCCCGCAATGTTAACGCTACAAACCTACTCTGACCGCGTTGCACCAAGGGCTTATAATGTTTAGTTAGATGCTCGTGTGATAACCTCGTATCATAAAATAAGTTTGTTTATCATTTGCTGAAGCATTTGGCATAAAGATGTAGATAAAAAAAGTCTGATCTTGCATTGATTAATTCGTGCTTATATTATTTACGGGATGCTGTAGTGCTTATGACAGTATTTAATGAAGAAATAAGTTACAACATTACTAAAAATGCATTTCTAAAATAATTTAAATAAGAATGTTAAAATCGTAAATGTTACATAAAATGCTACACATAGGTACACATCTATCAAATAATCATGACAAAAGAAAAAGTATAAAACACCAAGGGGTGGCACAAGGTTCGATGTTTTGCCCTCGCTTGTTTTTGTACCAAAATATTCGGAGTTGCACATTGCGCGGAGTTTGTATATCTACGATCATTGCGGGTTATCGAAAGGTCTTCTATTTTGTTCCGGATGCCTTTCCCTATTGTATTCCTTGTTTTTGTATTGTGTTTCACCGCACTGCGACATCGTTAGCATTCAATTCTCATTTGCACAAAATGTTTGTCCTTTGAATTGAATGAACAAACAATTTTGCGCTATTACCATGTCTAATTGTAGTCTGTAACCCTTTCCTGTGTCATTTATATTACCTTTTTTAGGGTTCCGTAGCCAAATGGCAAAAACGGAACCCTTATAGATTCGTCATGTCTGTCTGTCTGTCTGTCTGTCTGTCTGTCTGTCTGTCTGTCTGTCCGGCCGTGTCACAGCTATTTTTCTCCGAAACCATAAAAGCTAGACTGATGAAACTTGGTGAGTAGATGTATTCTGTGAACCGCATTAAGGTTTTTACACAAAAATAGAAAAAAAACTATAAATTTTGGGGGTCCCCATACTTAAAACTGAAACTCAAAAAATTTTTTTTCATCGAACCCATACGTGTGGGGTATCTATGGATAGGTCTTCAAAAATTATGTTGAGGTTTCTAATATAGTTTTTTTCTAAAACTATAAATTTGGGGGTCCCCATACTTGAAACTGAAACTCAAAATTTTTTTTTTCATCAAACCCATACGTGTGGGGTATCTATGGATAGGTCTTCAAAAATGATGTTGAGGTTTCTAATATCGTTTTTTTCTAAACTGAATAGTTTGCGCGAGAGACACTTCCAAAGTAGAAAAAAGTTGGTCCCCCCCCCCTCTAACTTCTAAAATAAGAGAATGATAAATCCAAAAAAAATATATGTTGTACATTACTATGTAAACTTCCAACGATATTTAGTTTGAACGAGATCTAGTCAGTAGTTTTTTTTTTATACGTCATAAATCGTAAACCGCAATTTACCTTTCGACGAACTACAAAAACCTTTATATTATGTTAATTGATGCTACGGAACCCTTCATGGGCGAGTCCGACTCGCACTTGGCTGCTTTTTTATTTTTATTGGTGCAATAATTATGACTTTCTTTGACTTTAAATGTTTTTTCCTAGACATTAACATTTCACGGTTTCACTAAACTTGTTTTCTTTTGTCCACTTCAAGCTTTTTTATTTCATTTATCACGATTTTAAGTTAAATTATATCCACACTAATATTATAAACGAGAAAGTGAGGTACGTTTTGCAGATCTTAATGAAATTTAGCACTGCTATAGTGCACGAAAGGAGCTTCTTTGAGGCGCACTTAAAATCTTTTCACCCTATTTAATTCGAAAAAATCTTTGTTCGAAATGAAGCGTATTACAAGCAAATGATATATATCCGCGTAACTCTAGAAATGGAGAGCGTCTAGTGAACGAGTTTACTCCGCGAACTTCTCTCTATCAAAAAAACTGCTATCATATGAGTATCAAAATTTTTAATAAGATCCCGAATGACATAAAAGCTCAGCCTTTCAAAAAATTTAAATGTGTTTTACGCGCCTGGTTGCTTAATCATGGGTTTTACACGGTTAGGGAATATATGGATTTTAAAATGTAAATTTAGGTATAAAAATATTGTAATTTAGGTAATTTTAATTATATTTTTGCATGCTATTAGCTAAATATAGCGAAATATGGAACATTTCTAGGAAATTGCAACACCCTGTTACACCTATTTCAAGCAAATAAAGAAATTCTATTCTATTCTATTCTACACACCTACTCCATCGCAAACTTTACATAAAAATAAATTCGAAAGGACAAAATCACGGGCAAAAGCTTGTTGTCTTGCTTGTTGTTCTTTAATTAATATGTCTATTATATTTATTAGCTACTTGTATAAAAAAAAATATTTTAATTTGTTCGCAAACATTTTTACAAGCCGGTAACACGTGTTAGTTAATCAAATCACGCCTATTTTTGGCACTGCCAAGGCCGTGTTTATTCAGCTATACATTTTCACTTTACTACGACGTATCGATTTACACCTAGGACTACCTATGTGTATTCTATTAACACATTTGCGTACTGCATCTGTTGAATTTTAACTGATTATTTCGTAGTCGTATTTGAAATCTGTGTCCAAATCATTAATGTAATGTATTTATGCGCTTAAAGTATGGTCAATATTGAAAATCTTCTTAATTATATTAATTTTAGTACCACATACATTATTCTACATTTATTCCACGTAAGAGCACTACTGCTCTGTTTCGTTTTCATTGCAATAAAACAGTTGTGTTGCATTAGAATTCAAATGATGATTGCTAAAATTATTCCGTGTCAAAGAAAGAAATATGACGAATCGTAAGTAATTTAAACTTGAATATTGTCACGTATCAATCAACGGTGTATGTGTGACTTATGTATGAGTTACTAAATGGAATACACGATACGAGAGTTCGTGAACGTTTAATATTCTTAAATAAACATCAGGCGTCATGTTGGTTAATTTATTTCAGACATGATTGTATGACCGTTAAATGATATAGTAATAGTAAAGTAAAGTAACGTCGATTTGACCTAGATTATATTTAAAAATAGGGGTATAAAAGTGGTACTTGGCAAAAATAAAAACGGGCTTTATTTACAAAGATCATTTTGGAAACTGTATAAAATATATAGAGTTACGAGTACGTGGTACGAATGATGTTTGGGTTTGCGTAACCACTAATCTAACACAATATAATAAAACCAATCGTATTAACCCAAATATCTAGGATAGTTTCCTAATCATATTATGTTCTTAAAAGTTATCCAATTAGTTATGTTGCTAAAATCTACCTAAATAACGTAAAGGAAATAGCAGAAATTGAAAGGTTTCTTTGAAACAACACGTTTCTTGTGTATAACATAACTTACTGGCTGACAAGGCTGAGACTTTGTCTTTGATCGTAGACGGTTTCGCCAATCAACAATTCGTGAGAAATCGTTTGTCATCCTGGCTTGCAAATTACACTGCACAGGATATCAGACAGAGTTATTGCGATCGTTTCCTGAATGGCTAACCTACTACTTTCATCTTTATCGTCATCACAATACAGCTTATATTCGCTGGAATTTGATAATGTGCTTTCTCGGCACCATGCCGTCCTATATCGGCGCACCCTCAACGCAAGTGTCACTTGTGAACCATGTTGATAAACCTAGTTCTGATTGGGTGCGCCACTTCCGTCCGGCCATGATGCCCTGGTACTCTGATGGCGAAATTAGTTGTTGTGCAATTTTTTTTTGGCTTCTCTCTGTACTTCTAGTAATGCTTTGTTACATTTGAACTATCAATACATTACAAAGAATGCAGTAGGGAGTGATGACCTTGTTATATTGCTTGTATTGGTCGTCAGTTCATAAAAATACCACATGCGTTAATAAAGATCCATCCATGTATTCGACTGACAATAGACGGGTCGCAGACCAGCTCGCCATATACTGTCTAATACATCATGTGTCATGATGGCAATCATGAAAGCAATCATGGCATAGCACCACGGTGGGTCTGTACTGAAGTACTCTGTAGAAAGGTTTTCTAATATACGTTGGTATAAGATTCCAATGGGACCGAACCGAAGTTGGACTATCCTCAGTGCTTTACTGATGATAGTTGACAGGATAGCTAAAGCTCGAGGATTATTTTTGTTCTGGATTCAATCAATTTGGCTTTCGCACAAATAACACACTGACGCTTTGTATAACAATCTGATTTCACAATTTTCATTCAGTATTTTTAATTGGATATATTGTTACTCTGTGATTTATTGTGTGTGAATTGAAAGCTTTTGCTTGTGCTGTGTGGTGCTATATTGATTAAACCCATTGCTGAGTTTATAATGGACTGAGCTCTGACCTTTTAGCTTCTATGTGCGCTTTCAATTAAGCGTCATGTTCTAAAACGTAGCTTTCTATATCGATTACAAAGGTTATTTCATCAATGCTGACGTCTTAAACGTCTACCAAAGCCACCTATTGTTGTGAGTATGAACTTTCAACTTATCAATTCAAAGTTTCAAACCATTGTTGCGGGAAAGTGTGTGGGAGGTTTGTTTTGTTGCCATGAAGAAAATTGTGAATAACTTTTATTGTAAGAATTATGTTGTAGCAGATGGAACAGCGATTACCTCTGCCATATGTGATTTCGATAATATTGGGTAACATATAACCGCGCATGGTTTAGTAGAAGGAAATATACTTTCAGAGCTTGTGAAATAGCAATGTCGAAATAGACAAACAAGATTATTTACTCCATGTTTACTGCCTGTAATACCAGCAACAAGTGTAATAACCCGTAGATCGACCACTTGTTATTTGGTAGGTCATCTCATCAGGTCAAACATAGTCTCCATGCAGAGCCGTATCATAAAATTGACCTAATTCGATTGGCTGATTGAATAAATCATCTGATTGCAAGCGCGTCTGCAGCGGAACCGTTCGCAAAATGTTATTGTATGATAAACAATGTCCTCCTTTGGTCGTAAATTGGCAATTTCCATCAATAAATGCTAATTTAATGGAGTCTGGTAAATACAATGGAATTGAATGTATCCAATTGCATTTCAGAATCTGGTAGATGATACCTTGTCAGGCAGCAAAAAGCTGAGTCGGGGCCTATTTGGCATAGTTTATTATTGCTAAATGTTGTGAACACTTATGTATGTCTACACCTATGTACTTAAAACCTATGTCAAATAAATGTATTTTCTTTCTTTCTTTCTTTCTTTCTATGGTATAATCTGGGGATGGGCGCGCAACCAAATGAAAAATAAGTTGATTGGCTAGAATTGAAACTAAATTATTTGGGTCTTCGGAAAAACAGGTCAAGTTTATGCGCAAGTCACGGCTTAGATTTTATTTATCAGCTTTAGGGAATCACTTTCAGCCTTTTCAGCCTGGAGAAGTCCATTGCTGGACATTTTGATTCATACCATGTGTATTCCAAGATGGTTTTGAGCCAATTATATTCATTAGCTATTAGACCAATCGGCGTTACCTCTAGAAAATCAAGTGCCAGAAGAAACTAAACTTATCCTCATTGTCCACAGAAAGAAGATCGAATCCTTAGGCAGGATGACTGCAATGACGCAGGAGGAGATGGTGGCTGGCGCGCGCACTGTCGCCGCCGGCCTCGAGGCCTTGCGAGCTGAACACACGCAACTGCTGGCTGGTCTCGCTGCCAACACGGACCATGAGCAAGAGAAGACGTCTCTCGTCAAGAAAAGCATCGACGCCATTGAACTGGGCCTTGGAGAAGCACAGGTAAACTTGACATCCCACTGTTTACCCTTGCGAGCTGAACACACGCATCTGTTGGCTAGTCTCTCTGCCAACAAAGACCATGAACAGGGAAAGACGTCTCTCGTCAAGTAGAGCAGCGACGCCATTGAACTGGGCCTTAGAGAAGCACAGGTAAACTCAAACCACCTCACACCTTGGAGCCTGGGGGGTCGCGCACCGTTCGGTTTCACAGGAACTTCCTCCCGCGAACACTCAGGCTGTGGAATGATCTCCCTGCCTAGGTTTTCCTTAAGGAATATAGCATGGGGTTCTTTAAAAATGGCGTTTTAAACGTTTTATAGTATAGGGTCGGCAACGCGCTTGTGATGCCTCTGGTATTGCAGGCGTCCATAGGCTACGGTAACCGCTTCCCATCAGGTGGGCCGTATGCTTGTTTGTCTACTTTGATGTAAAAAAAACATGTTATTCATTAACCTCATATATTCAGATAACCTCTGGAGTCTGGACTAGACAGGCGGTTCCAGACAAAATAGGTTTATTGTGTCTCATCTCACTCAGGGGTCGAAGGGTTGAGGTTAAAGGTAATAGTCCATTATGTTTAAGTACGGTCTGATCAAGAATCGTATTTCAGATAGACATTGTCCTGAAGAGCATTGACGTTATAACAAAGTCGTCCTTCACTGGAGTTCATTATTGGCATTATAAATAAATAATAAATAAAATAATCTCGATTAATGTGTGTTTTGATTGGACCAAAACACACATTAATCGAGCTATAGTCGAGCATTAGCGATCCTTACAAAGCAGAGCAGAAGACATCTCTTGTCACAAGCGGTATGGAAATTAGATGACAGGGACTATATAAATAATTTCAATTCAGTTTAGTTCGAAGAGTCCGCCGAAATGTTCTAGCATTTGCATTTGAGAACTAAGTTTGTTCATCTAACGTTCGATTTACGGTATAACGAACACCAAACCTCGTCTAGGTAACACATCGCAAGAATATCAGATTTTATTCGTGTTTTGATTTCAATCGCGTCGCTATCTCGTGAACTGGATCTTGTGCCATGCGGCATTCGGAGTAACTTTATTTTTTACTAGCGGCCTGTCCCGGCTTCGCACGGGTAGACATTTATTTTATAAACACACTAGCGGCCGCCCGCGTCATCGCTCGCCCCGTTGCCGTTACGCCCTATTGATTTTTCTTTTAAAAGTCTTTCCTCTTTTCTCCGCTTAGGGAAATAATTTTCCAATTTCCTTTCTTAGTGCATCCAACTATAAAAGGAACATTCCCTCCAAATTTCATGCTTCTAGGACTTACGGTTCAGGCTGTGCGTTGATTGTCAGTCAGTCAGTAACGTAAGAGTTTTATATATTTAGATAAATATAGCCTACTAGTGGCCGCCCGCGGCTTCGCTCGCCCCGTTTCCTTTAATTTTCGGGTTTAAAAGAAGCCTATGGGCTATTCCAGACCATAACCTAAATCTGTGCCAAATTTCATCCAAATCCGTCCAGTCGTTTTAGAGTTATTGAGTAACGAACATCCAAACTTTCATATTTATAATATAAGTGTGATAAAAGTAAAGTTTTGTTTTGAGAACTACGATTCTCTTGTAGTTCTCTTCAACACTTTGAACCCAGTTTTAGTTGAAAATTAAATCGCGTGTGACTGTGAACTCTGCGGACTCTACGGGATGATGTCTATAAAGCTACATAGCACTACTTAATGAGCTCGGCCGCCTAGATGGCTATTTTAGTTAAACGCCCGAAGGCACCGCCCTACATTCGCTCAATGCCTTGAAGGACTCATCTGAACATCATTTAGGTCATATCTAAACGCTGGGGAAGTGTGAAAGGAAACGCTTTGCGGGAATGAGCTTTTGGCACCTTAACAGAAATAAAACCTTTCGTTTCACACGCTTTTGATGGCACCAAAAAATAAAACACCTATGTAGTACTTAAATGGGTTGGCTTTTTTAATGGGTTGACGACATTGCCAGCGTCGTGGGCCGCACGTAGATGAGGGTAGCCCAAGATTGTGGTCAATGGCAAGAGCAAAGAAAGGCCTATGCCCAGCAGTGGGTTAAGTCGGGCTGGGAATGATTATGATGATGTAGTACTTATGAGCAACTTTTATTACTTACTTTTTCATATATTTGCATGTTCTGATACTGTCCGGTACTTTATCCCATATTTGCGGATAACGGACTGATTATTAGCAACTATAGACACTATCTTAGTACCAATACCTACCTAAAAGTAATATACGACCGCAATAATTATTTATTGGCCTAAGTAATCTATACTTCTATACTATATGAATAAATTAGAAACATTTGTATTTTTGTATGTAAAGAATGAACTCAAAAACTACTGGTCCGATTTCAAAATATCTTTCACCAATAAAAAGCTACATTATCCCTCCTAACACAGGCTATAGTTTGTACTAGCGACCCGCCCCGGCTTCACACGGATGTAATATAGAAAAAGGAATATGAAAAATGTGAAGTCAATGCTTTTGAATTTTACCACCTGTGTGAAACCGGGGCGAGGCTCTAGTAGTTTATACTACCAGTTGACAGAATATCTTCAAATGTAGCCGTCCTGTTATGTCTACGACTAACTGGTTTTGTCCTGGTTATCATGACACACGCAAGCAGGGCTGGGGGCCTGCGGTGCTCCGTGGGCGGAACAAGCTCTGTACCCGAAGTCGGAGTTTCGCTACCACATTTCGTTACCAAATGTTGTTTTCGTTTCGCCTATTTGTCTCTCTCTATTGCATGGAGAAAATATGAGACGGCAAAAATACGTTACGTAGTTAGAGTTGTCTCATCTTTTCTCCATACAATAGAGAGAGACAACATTTGGTAACGAAATGTTGTAAATGCACTGGGACTTCGGGTACTGCTATCTGTTGAAATACTTAGGTGTCGTTCTATGATGCAAAAGCATTTTGTTATAGACTAACGACCTGCCTTGACATAACTCGGGGTCAATAAGGTCAATTAAGGTCATCCAAAAAAATTATTAGGATTTATGGCAAGAGACAAGGAAGTTTTTGGAGTCTTATAGAAAACTTACTATCTTTTGTAAGACGTCAAAAACATAATGTCCGTCTTCAATTTAATCACGTTCGGTTCAGTGTGGTGAAAGGATTCTAAGTGCGCCTCTTGTTTGCGAACTTTGTAGGTTCTACGTCCGGTTTCCTCACGATGTTTTCCTTCACCGTTTGAGAGTACTGGCATATGTGTGCCTTACATTTTTGGACAGAAAAACTCATTGGTACACGACAGGATTTCAACCCACGACCTTAGGGATGGAAGGCAGGCCCGCCACTAGGCCACCAGTGGCCTTTAGCATAACATAATGTCGACTTTGACTTTGGTAAATTGTTGAGAAAATTACGTTAGGCTTGAAAGACAGCCTAGGGTCGACAGTCGCCACGTTTCATTTATTGATCGAAGAGCTAGTAAAGTGAGTTTACTAAGTTACCTCATCATAGCTGACCCCACTCACACTACCTATGTTGTAACCATAAAGTTACACCCAGCTGTGTTCATCTACAATGTTCATATGCTTCTCCCGAAAAATAAAGAACGAAACTCTACGCAAACTTAAGATTATAATTTTGTTTCTGCTGAATAAATAAATCTTTGTTGAGGTTTTGTGCACAATTTTTGAACTGCAAGGCAAAATAATTATGCGCATCGTCTCTCCTGTTTTGAAAGAATAGGCCAAAGGCCACCTTTTTATATGAAATGCTAAACTAATAACGCGAGTAGAAGAGAAAGAATAGGGTTATCATAACATAATATCGTGGTTTCCTCACGATATTTTCTTTCACTGTTAAAGGAGAGTATTGACTGCCTTCACAGCTCAGTTGGTAGTAGCTGTGCCTTCTGCGCTGGAGGGTGTGGGTTCGATCCCCACCGAGAACAAATTTTGTGTGGTGAACATAGATGTTTGTTCTCTGTCTGGGTGTTATATTGTATTATAAGTATGTATTTACAAAAAAAAAGTATTTAAGTAATATATCAGCTATCTGGTTCCCATAATACAAGCTCTGCTTAGTTTGGGGCTAGATAGTGTTGTGTGGATTGTCCGCATTATTATTATTATTATAGGACACATACATTTTTCGACAGAAAAACTCTTTTTTGAAGCTAAGACCTAATTTTTTTTTTTTTTTTTTTTTAGAATTAGTGTACGCTATGTTTCGTAACCTACTCTAATAATATTACAATCTAGCCAAATTCCGGCTAATAAGTAATTTTTCATTGACCTAAATTTCTAAAGTAAACTACAACTAAGAATGTGTCCACTAACACTTTTCATAATGTCTCTATTTATGATGACGACACTTTCTTATTGTGTTCGTAATACCACTCACATTGCACTTTTACTATGAGTAAATATGAATAATTACTTAATACTACACTAGTTCAAACGGTTTCGTTCTTTTAAGTCTTCTCACTATGTCCGTGTTGTCGAGGAGCTGGATGGCCTCGACGTTCACATGATGGTGAAGCCTTTTCTCGTGGGCTTCTGCACATTTTTTGATCACTGTTTCGACGAACTCAATATTTAGGTCCCGGTGAAGGTCGTCGTTTCTTACGTACCAGGGCGCATTTACAATTTCTCTAAGCACTTTGTTCTGGAACCCTTGTATGCTAAGGATATTTGTCTTTTTGGTACAGCCCCACAGCTGTATACCATAAGTCCATACTGGCATTAGGACCTGTTTATATAAAAGTATTTTATTTGGAACTGATAGGGTGGAACGCCTTCCAAGGAGCCAGTTCATTTTTTTGAACCTTAGATTCAGTTCATCTCTTTTCTTTTTGACGTGAGCTTTCCAGCGTAGCTTCGCGTCAAGCGTCATACCTAGGTATTTGGCTGTGTTTTCGTATGGTATAATCTTATCATTTATATAAACTGGGCAGTACTGATCCTTCTTATTTGAGAAATTTATATGAACTGATTTTGATTCATTTAATCTTATTCGCCATTTCTTTGTCCAGTCTTGGATTTTGTTAATAGCCAATTGAACCTTTTCTGCTGCTTCTGCGTGCGTACTTCCTATAGCCATTATAGCAGTGTCATCAGCGAAGGTTGCAATTGTGTTATTTTCTAGCTTAGGAATATCACAGGTGTACAGTAGATACAGAACTGAACCCAATACGCTTCCTTGTGGCACTCCAGCTTTAATTTCTTTTAGTTCTGAGTAGGCGTCTTCTTGTCTTATTCTAAAGAACCGGTTCGTTATGTATGATTGCAATATATCTGCGTATTGTTTGGGTAGCATTTTTCTCAGTTTAACCATAAGTCCTTCGTGCCACACCTTATCAAAAGCCTGTGCTACATCTAGGAATATAGTAGAACAGACTTTTTTGCTTTCAAGGGTATTCTCTATTACATTTGTAATTCGGTGAACTTGGTCTATAGTTGAGTGCTTTTCCCGGAAGCCAAACTGATGCTCTGGTATAAGATCTCTGGCTTCTATTATTGGTTTAAGTCGCTTAAGGATAAGTTTTTCAAATAGTTTAGACATAATGGGTAGCAAGGAAATCGGTCTATATGATGTTGCGTCATGTGGTGGTTTTCCTGGCTTAGCTATCATGATTACTTCGGCAACTTTCCAAAGATCTGGTACATACTGTAGTCTCAGTGCGGCATTGATAAGGTTTGTTAGTTTAACTAAAGCCTTTTTTGGAAGGTTATGGAGTATTTCTCCAGAGATAAGATCGAATCCAGGAGATTTTTTAGGGTTTATGTTTAGCTTGATTTCACGTTGTACTTCTCTTGGTGAAACGTGCTGGATGTTATGTTGATCGTCAAGTTCGTCATGTGTTATACTAGATTCGAGATTTGTTGGACCGTCATTAGGTTTAAATATATTTTCTAAATGTTCAGCAAACCGTTTGGCTTTTTGTTCGTTGCTCACGGCCCATTTCCCACATCCGTCTTCTATAGGAGGGATTTGGGCACTGGGCCGTTTTATGTTCTTGGTTGCTTTCCAAAGTGAATAATCTGTACTACGATCACTGGTTAATTTCTGAAGAAATATATTAGTTACGTTATCATTGTGTTTTTGGATTTGTCTTCTCAGTTTTTTCGTAAGATTGTTTAATTTTGTTTTATCATGTGGAGACCTTGACTGGTGCCATTGGTTTCTCTGTCTTCTCTTTTCACATATGAGCTCCTTGATCTCTATAGGATAGCTATTTTTAGTGCTTCTTTTTTTAGGTTGTGGTGTATTTTTCCAGGAGGTCTGCTGTATATTTGTGATAAATTTTTCTAAATCTATGTTCAGCTGCTCTGCTGTTTTTAGTGGAACTTTTAAGTCTATGCTTTGATCTAATTCTATTTTAAAACTCTCCCAATCCGTGTACTTATTACTTAGGGTCAGAGTATTTTCTTTGAGTAATATATTTTCACTTATTTCTAGATAGATAGCAGAATGATCAGAGTTCATATCGTAGCTCTGTTCAGTTCTTATGTAGCTTGTCGACAGGCTTTTGTGTATAAAAAAGTCTATTAGGTCGGGAATTTTTAGTGGATCAGTTGGCCAGTAGGTGGGAGATCTTGTTGTTGCCACGTCACATTTCTGTTCTCTTATAGCGCTCATAAGTTCTCTTCCTTTTGTATTAGTCAGTCGGGAGCCCCAATGCGTATGTTTTGCATTGAAGTCGCCTCCTAATATAAATCTTTCGCCGAGTTGTTGTAGAAGACTCAGGTACTGGTCTTTCTTGATGGAGTGTCGCGGTGGACAATAGATAGCTGCTATAGTTAGAGGATACAGCTTGGTTTTGATACAGATTGCAACAGATTGAATTTCTGGCTCTTCGTGTTTATATTGCTCGTGATGTTTTATACTTTCTTTGATAATTATAGCACTGCCACCTCTTCCTTTATTTGCCGGGTGTAGTGCATGATAGATGTTATATCCTTTGAAACGGGTGTGTGACTGTTTTGTAAAATGAGTCTCTGATATTAGACATACATCTACGTTTTCTATGTCTAAGACTACTTGAAGTTCGTTCTGATGTCTTTGTAGCCCATTACAATTCCAGGCCATTATTTTTAGTGTGTTAATCATTTCTGAGCCTTAAAAGAAGCAGTTTTGGTGCTACTTTCTATTTTCTTTAGTCTCTCATCAAACGATGCCATGAACTTAAGAATTTCGTTCAACTTACAGTCATTTGAATCAGTGTGCTCTTTGCGCTGAGTGGCTGCAGTGTTCTTAGCGGCGGCTTGAGCGTAAGATACGTTTTTGCTAGAGCTTTTTGAACTGGAGTTGCCCGGTTTGGGCTGGTTGATGGCAGGTGCTATTTTGCTGGTAACTTGCTGTTGCTGGCTCACCATTGGTTTTTTGAGTGTCTTATTTTTGATCTTTTGCATTTCTTTAGCAATGATACATCCTCTGTAATTAGCCGGATGTGCTTCACCGCAGTGTACGCATTTCGGCTTCTCATCAGCCTGCTTACTGCAGTCTTTGGTCAGATGTTTTCCAGTGCATTTAACACACCTAGGTTCTTTGCCACAATATTTATGCGTGTGACCATACACCTGGCATCTTTTACACTGGGGTATCAGCTTTGGAGATCTAAGCGGTTGTACATCAACCGTACATCCCAGTATGATCCTTATCTCGTAGATTTTGTTTATCTCTTCTTTGTTATTGAAGGTAAGCATGAACATATTAAGCGGCTCTTTTGTTTTCCAGCTTAACTTGTTCACTGCATCTTCGATCTGGTACCCTTTTGATTGAAGGTCACTAATTATTCTATCAGGCTTGCAGGTGAAAGGCAGCTTTTTCACCATCACTCTGATCGGCCTATCTTGCTTGTTTTCGTAGGAATGCCAGAAACAGTGTTCGTCAGTCAATGACTTGGTTATGGCTCTGTAAGCTTCATCATTGTAAGCGTTTATTTTGACACTGTCACCGCTTAGCATTTTTATTTTGAATGTTTCTGCGCTCGTGTTCCTAGACAAGAAGTCATAGAATGATTGGTAGTCTTTTACGCCATCAACTATAACAGGAGGTGGCTGTGGGACTTTTTTCGTTTTTTCAAATGCAACGTTTGGATTTTGTGGTGGTGAGAGTGAGGGCGAGGTGTTCAACTTTCTTTTTTTCCTCGTTTTTGTTCTAATCCACTCTGTTTCTTTAGCGAGTTCTTCCTCATCAGTTTGGTATTCCACTTGTTGAGAGGAACCTTTTATGTTTGAGGTAGATGGTGGCGCAGATTCAACCTCCATTACACATTGCAGCTGTTGCTTAAGAATTTCTATCTGACTTTTTAGGTCGTTGACAAGGCTTTCGAGCTTAATACGCTCTCGCCTTTCTTCATTGAAGCGGGCACGTTCTTCTTCATAAGTTTTATATAATAGGTGCTCAGTTTCTGTCTGCAGAGAAACCCTGCTTTTTGTCGGAGTATCCATTGTTGAGGCTGGTACGTCGCCTTAACAATATGTTTAGCCGTCGCTAAGCATGCCTTACGCAACGAAGAACTAGGTCATCGTCGAGGTCAGGCCGAGCCGCGGCTATGTTATGATGCGTTAGCACTTTGCACTGTTGGTACGCGCGGTCGCGAGCGACACAACTGGTCTCAGCGAAAATTGAACGATCACTGGACCTAATGATAATGATGATGTGTATATTTCTCTTAATAGCTCAAAGCAGGTAAAGCCACAGGTTAAAACTAGTGAATATTTTCAGTAATGTTAATGCACAGTACAGCTTTTAATAAACTTTCGCGTCCTAAAACCATCATAAACTTCTGTGACTCGAGGGAAACTAAATTGTTTCACTGACTGCGTCACTCTTCAGAGTACCGTAGTACCCTTGAGGTAGAGAATAGAACCGTAGCTCCGCCCTTGAAGGGTTCTGTACTACCGCACAAAGGAGTTTCACTTGTGAGGCTGGCGACGTTAGCGGTCCAAGTGTGGATAGGAATCTGCATAATGAATGGGGACTTTATTATTTACAATACTAATATTACGAGGAAAGTGTTGGATATGGATGTGAATGGTGGTCATAGAAGAGGTAGACCAAAGAAGAGATGGATGGACTGCGTCAAGGATAACATGAGCAGGAAAGGAGTGAGCACTGAGATGACGAATGATAGAGGTGAGTGGAGGAAGAAAATCTGTTGTGCCGACCCCATGCCGCGTTCCGGGATGAGGGCAGGAAGATGATGATGATGATGTTGATGATATTGTAATTTCGATATCTATATCTATATATATAAAAGAAAGTCGTGTTAGTTACACTATTTATAACTCAAAAACGGCTTAACCGATTTGGCAGAAAATTAATGGGGAGGCAGCTTCAAACCGGGATAAGGACATAGGATACTTTTTATCCCGAAAAAGCAACGGGAACGGGGTGTTACGGGAACGGGCGAGCGAAGCCGCGGGCGGCCACTAGTCTATATTTATAAAAGAAAGTCGTGCTAGTTACACTATTTATAACTCAAGAACGGCGGAACCGATTTGGCAGAAAATTAGTGGGGAGGTAGCTTAGAACCGGGAGAAGGACATAGGATAATACTTTTTATCTCGAAAAAGCATAGGGAACGGGGTGTTACGGGAACGGGCGAGCGAAGCCGCGGGCGGCCACTAGTTTTTTATATTTATGCGATGATATTAGTGTTTCAACCAAGCAATAAGGTCTGTATGAAACATCGATTGATTTTGTTTCTATTCATTAGACGATGAAACCGGATTTGATGTTAGCCACAAAGTATAAGGCGTAGTTTATACCATGATCAATCTAGGTAAAGTACATGCAATTTGAAATCTAGACTTTCAAAAGCCTATAAATTACACCACAACACAGGACGTGTGCTTGACTCGGCAAAATGAACTGATGGACGTGAGAATGTATGTTTTATACAAGGGGTGCGGATTCTTTGAGCACTCGGCACTACCCTAGGGTGTAGCGTGTAGGGGCTTTAGCTTAGTCGGGAGTTCATTAAGTCCAGAGGCATGGGGAAGCATTGTATGAGTAGTCGTAATTAATGGGGGAAATTAATTGATAAATGAAAACTTTCGAAGCTCGAAATTGTGCTATTAACACTAGCTCCAATTTTCTATTGTCACATTAGTTTGTACATGATAATTTAAGTTTAAAAAACTTGAGAAACCGACTTCATTGTCAAACGGCTAAACCGATTTTAATCAAATTTGTTTGGGACAATCTGGACGTAAGAATAACCTTCCAAATAAAAAAATAATTTTTTAAATCGGTTCATAAATGACGGAGGCATGCAGTTACAAACATTGAAAAAATTATTTAAAAAAAAATGGCAACACTGATTTTAATAAAATTAAAATGGGACCAATCTGGAAGCAGTACCTTTAAGATAAAAAAATAATTTTTCAAATCGGCTCACAAATGACGAAGTTATGCGGTAACAAACATTAAAAAAAATATATAAAAAAAAATAAAAAAAACATACAACCGAATTGAGAACCTCCTCCTTTTTGATTGGAAGTCGGTGAAAAATCAATAATGCATGGCCTTGAAATCAACGTGTTGTATCCAAGGACATGCAGAAATTTCCCCTTGTAGAATCGTGAACTATAATAATTTGTGCTCTGACGGATACGAGCCCACGACTTGAGCAACAGTAGCTGAACCTAGGCAATAAATATTGCATATCGGCTTTTCTGCTTTCGTACAGCGCCATCTCTTTCTGACGCACGCTACGCTCTATGAAGCCGAAATTAGCTGGTGTGCAATATTTGTTATATGATTAGAAAGTGGCATAATTCTAATAACTCTTCCCTAAGAGTTATTAGAGTTAGAGTTGTTAGAGCTGTTAATACGGTAGTAACGCATACGTGGTTCCATCTAAAGGTTTGACGTTACAGCCAACAACTTACCTGCATTCCAAAGTTGTATTCAGTTCAATCGACGAGAGTAAGTAGGATGAGGTAAGTAGTTGACAGTAACGTCAAACCTGTAGATGGAGCCACGGTCGCCGTACTACCGAACAGTCCCTAAGATTCGTCGAGTGTGATTACTGATTGGATCCGATGGTGCAGCGATCATCGCAGCCCCGTATCTATGCCACCCAGCTCTTAACTTTTGGGATATTATAAAAATCTTTGTAATTTCCTCAAGTGTAGTAAAACTATAAAATTTATAAAAATAATTCTGAAGCCAAAACAATGTTATGCTCAATGCCACACGTTTTTCCAGGTGATGATGGCCCTAGCCTCCCACTTACAATCAGTGGAGGCAGAGAAGCAGAAGCTGCGGACCCAAGTCCGCAGACTGTGCCAGGAGAACGCCTGGCTGCGAGACGAGCTGGCAGCTGCACAGCAACATCTGCAGGCTTCGGAGCAGAGGGTCGCGCAGCTGGAGGAGGAGAATAAACATCTGGACTTCATGGCTTCTATACGGTGAGTCCAGCAAACTAGACGTAAGATAAGGGGGTCATAATATCTACCACCAGAAGTACCACCATGCCTATTTTTTGCCGTGACGCAGCATTGCTGTGTTTCGGTTTGAAGGGTGTGTGTATCGGTGAAATTACTGGCACGTGAGGCTGAACATCTGTATGCCTCAAGTTGAGACACACTTCAAACCGCTATTTTTATGTTGTTCTGAAGTTACAACGTGAAAGTACCATTTACATTTAATGAATTTGCAATGTTTGTTTTGCAGCAAATACGACAGCGATATAAACGAGGAACAAGATTCAAACCGCAGCGGACAGACGGAGAAGAAACGCGACGATCCCATGGTCGACCTGTTCCCAGATGACGATCATGAGGACAACAGGAATAACAAATGTAAGTCTATTTATAAGCCTGTTTCAAAGAACAACTACTCAGCCATGGTTAGAACTACTTTTTAACCAAATATAAAAAAAGAGAAGGATCTCAATTCGGTTGTATATTTTTTTAAATGTTTGTTTTTGCATATCGTCATCCAGAGTGGTGTCTTATAAATTAATCAAAATATCTAGTAAGGCAACTGCCATTATTCGGCCACTCTCTCTCTCTGTCTAGCTTTGCTTGGTATTTGTTTTTTTGGTAATTTGTGTTTTTAGAAATTATATTTAAATACGAATTACATACTGATGAAATGATCATAATATATGAATCGATCTTACTAACAATGCCATCTGCTAGAATGGCTAAAATAAGTTTATATTTATGTTGATTATCGATGAAGTTGATTGTTGAAAACTATAAAATGACATTTTCTAAAAATTAATCAATTTATTGTCCCCGAAAACCCCTGTATACTAAATTTTATGAAAATCGTTGGAGCCGTTTCCGTGATTGTCTCGTTTAAAGGTATAAGATGTATAATATTGTGTTGAATGGTTTGTGCAGCCATGTCTCCGACGCCGCCGCTGCATTTCGCGCAGCAAGTGAACGCGGGCTACGAGATCCCGGCGCGTCTCCGAACTCTGCACAACCTGGTGATCCAGTACGCGTCGCAGGGACGGTACGAGGTGGCCGTGCCACTCTGCAAGCAGGCGCTGGAGGACCTGGAGAAGACCTCGGGACACGACCATCCGGACGTCGCGACCATGCTCAATATCCTGGCTCTAGTCTACCGGTCAGTTTTTTATATCACTTGCTGATTCATCAAGCCGTAATCTTTGCCTCGCAGGTCATGCATATTAAAATGTGGCCTTCGTCCATCAACTTGAGGCATAAAGATCATAAGATCTCTTATTTTTAGAAGGATGGTAGTGGAATTAAAGTTAGGCAAGTATAAACTTGCCTACCGATTTCTAGTGATGATTATGACAGGTTACAAGGCCCCCTTCGCTTATATACAAATATTTGTGTGGTTAAAATACATGTTTGTTCTCTGTCTGGGTGTAATATTGAATTCTGATTTGGAGCTAAAAAAATCGGTTATCTGTAAAGTCGGTTTACTGACGATAGTTGAACGTGACAACGTCATACAGCTGTCCACGCGGACGCATCGCTCACTCAAGTAGGAGAGAGACAGATGTCGAACGTAATCGAACGCGGAGGCCGATTGTGCCTCTTTGTTGCTCGTTCCGCGCACTCACTTGCACTTCAAGTAGCCTTAAATGGAACGCCTCAGAGCGAGATAACGCCGCATGAGTCATGTTTTTTCGTGCGTGCAGCCGGCTCCATCGAATTATAAAACGTCACCTCAAAAGTGTTGTGTGGATTGTCGACAATATTTTTTATATGTTGTATTTATTTGTTTATGTTATTTTATATATTTGCAGCGATCAGAACAAGTACAAAGAGGCGGCTAACCTGCTGAACGACGCGCTGTCGATCCGTGAGAAGACTCTCGGGGAGAACCATCCCGCCGTCGCCGCCACGCTCAACAACCTCGCCGTGCTCTACGGGAAACGAGGTACACTTTACTTGTACGCTATGAGACGTAGGTCACGCAGGAGAGACGTAGAATGTGAACGCGTCACGCTCTCTTTAAACATCTATCTTAATATAAAAGAAAGTAGTGTACACTATTTATAACTCAAAAACGGTTGAACCGATTTGGCTGAAAATTGGTGAGGAGGTAGCTTGGACCAGAAATACTTTTTATTTCGAAAAAGTAAACTTTTATTTAGAAAAAGTAACAGTACTCTCAAAGAGTGAAGGAAAACATCGTGAGAAGCCTGGTATGTCGTAGAATAGAGTAGTTCCAAAAACATGTGTCGAGTGCACGAAAGGAGCTTTCCCTTCACCACACTGATTTAAAAAAACCAGTGACACAATAAGAAGAATAATAGTTATCATCCCACTGTAGGGCAAAGGCCCTCCCTGTTTCCACTCTTCGCACAGAGTCACCTGAAAGTTCGTCCCGCCAGCTCATTTTGGGTCTTGTACGACGCCGCCTTTCATTTAGTGGGGTATATTACAGTATACTAGCAGTTGGTGACCGAGCTTCGCTCGGTATTTTTTATTGTTAATTATTTTTAAGAATTCATATGAGTCATATTATCTACTGAACAACGCCATCTGCTGGATATGCTTGCAGTTAGTTGCTCACAATCATCAATAGATGGCAGGAGCAGTCACATATTCAGTTTATGTTTAATTATTGAGCTCGGAGTGAAATAATCATTTTCTTAAAATGAATCCTAGCTAGATCAATTTATCGCCCCCGAAAACCCCTGTATACTAAATTTCGTGAAAATCGTTGGCGCAGTTTCCGAGATCCTAAATATATATACAAGATTTTCTCGTTTAAAGATACTAGTTGGTAACCGAGCTTCGCTCGGAATTTTTTTCGTTAATTTGTATTTTCTAAGAAATCATAAGAGTCATATTATTATCTTTACTGGTTTATTCTTACTGAACAACGCCATCTTACTGTACATGCTTGCAGTTAGTTGCTCACAATCGTCGATAGATGGCAGGAGCAGTTACATATTCAGTTTATGTTTTTAGTTTTTTTTTAACGAACAGACTAATTTTCTGAAAATGAATCCTAGCTAGATCGATTTATCGCCCTCGAAACCCTCTGTATACTTAATTTCATGAAAATCGTTGGCTCAGTTTCCGAGATCCTAAATATTATATATACATATATATATACAAGATTTTCTCGTTTAAAGGTATAAGATAAGATATAATATGTATAATTATAATGCATGTGGTATGTAACAGGCAAGTACCGCGAGGCTGAGCCGCTGTGCAAGCGTGCGCTGTGCATCCGCGAGGCCGTGCTGGGCCGCGACCACCCCGACGTCGCCAAGCAACTCAACAACCTGGCGCTGCTCTGCCAGAACCAGGTACAACACGCACACACCCTCACACACACACGTCACTCTCACAGCACACACTACAACGAACGTGCTCGGCCGCGACCATCCCGACGTCGCCAAGCAGCTCAACAACCTGGCGCTGCTCTGCCAGAACCAGGTACAACACACACACACACCCTCACACACACACGTCACTCTCACAGCACACACTACAACGAACGTGCTCGGCCGCGACCACCCCGACGTCGCCAAGCAACTCAACAACCTGGCGCTGCTCTGCCAGAACCAGGTACAACACACACACACACCCTCACACACACACGTCACTCTCACAGCACACACTACAACGAACGTGCTCGGCCGCGACCATCCCGACGTCGCCAAGCAGCTCAACAACCTGGCGCTGCTCTGCCAGAACCAGGTACAACACACACACACACCCTCACACACACACGTCACTCTCACAGCACACACTACAACGAACGTGCTCGGCCGCGACCACCCCGACGTCGCCAAGCAACTCAACAACCTGGCGCTGCTCTGCCAGAACCAGGTACAACACACACACACACCCTCACACACACACGTCACTCTCACAGCACACACTACAACGAACGTGCTCGGCCGCGACCATCCCGACGTCGCCAAGCAGCTCAACAACCTGGCGCTGCTCTGCCAGAACCAGGTACAACACACACACACACCCTCACACACACACACGTCACTCTCACAGCACACACTACAACGAACGTGCTCGGCCGCGACCATCCCGACGTCGCCAAGCAGCTCAACAACCTGGCGCTGCTCTGCCAGAACCAGGTACAACACACACACACACCCTCACACACACACGTCACTCTCACAGCACACACTACAACGAACGTGCTCGGCCGCGACCACCCCGACGTCGCCAAGCAACTCAACAACCTGGCGCTGCTCTGCCAGAACCAGGTACAACACACACACACACCCTCACACACACACGTCACTCTCACAGCACACACTACAACGAACGTGCTCGGCCGCGACCATCCCGACGTCGCCAAGCAGCTCAACAACCTGGCGCTGCTCTGCCAGAACCAGGTACAACACACACACACACCCTCACACACACACGTCACTCTCACAGCACACACTACAACGAACGTGCTCGGCCGCGACCATCCCGACGTCGCCAAGCAGCTCAACAACCTGGCGCTGCTCTGCCAGAACCAGGTACAACACACACACACACCCTCACACACACACGTCACTCTCACAGCACACACTACAACGAACGTGCTCGGCCGCGACCATCCCGACGTCGCCAAGCAGCTCAACAACCTGGCGCTGCTCTGCCAGAACCAGGTACAACACACACACACACCCTCACACACACACGTCACTCTCACAGCACACACTACAACGAACGTGCTCGGCCGCGACCATCCCGACGTCGCCAAGCAGCTCAACAACCTGGCGCTGCTCTGCCAGAACCAGGTACAACACACACACACACCCTCACACACACACGTCACTCTCACAGCACACACTACAACGAACGTGCTCGGCCGCGACCATCCCGACGTCGCCAAGCAGCTCAACAACCTGGCGCTGCTCTGCCAGAACCAGGTACAACACACACACACACCCTCACACACACACGTCACTCTCACAGCACACACTACAACGAACGTGCTCGGCCGCGACCATCCCGACGTCGCCAAGCAGCTCAACAACCTGGCGCTGCTCTGCCAGAACCAGGTACAACACACACACACACCCTCACACACACACGTCACTCTCACAGCACACACTACAACGAACGTGCTCGGCCGCGACCATCCCGACGTCGCCAAGCAGCTCAACAACCTGGCGCTGCTCTGCCAGAACCAGGTACAACACACACACACACCCTCACACACACACGTCACTCTCACAGCACACACTACAACGAACGTGCTCGGCCGCGACCATCCCGACGTCGCCAAGCAGCTCAACAACCTGGCGCTGCTCTGCCAGAACCAGGTACAACACACACACACACCCTCACACACACACGTCACTCTCACAGCACACACTACAACGAACGTGCTCGGCCGCGACCATCCCGACGTCGCCAAGCAGCTCAACAACCTGGCGCTGCTCTGCCAGAACCAGGTACAACACACACACACACCCTCACACACACACGTCACTCTCACAGCACACACTACAACGAACGTGCTCGGCCGCGACCATCCCGACGTCGCCAAGCAGCTCAACAACCTGGCGCTGCTCTGCCAGAACCAGGTACAACACACACACACACCCTCACACACACACGTCACTCTCACAGCACACACTACAACGAACGTGCTCGGCCGCGACCATCCCGACGTCGCCAAGCAGCTCAACAACCTGGCGCTGCTCTGCCAGAACCAGGTACAACACGCACACACCCTCACACACACACGTCACTCTCACAGCACACACTACAACGAACGTGCTCGGCCGCGACCACCCCGACGTCGCCAAGCAGCTCAACAACCTGGCGCTGCTCTGCCAGAACCAGGTACAACACGCACACACACACCCTCACACACACACGTCACTCTCACAGCACACACTACAACGAACGTGCTCGGCCGCGACCATCCCGACGTCGCCAAGCAACTCAACAACCTGGCGCTGCTCTGCCAGAACCAGGTACAACACACACACACAGACCCTCACACACACGTCACTCTCACAGCACACACTACAACGAACGTGCTCGGCCGCGACCATCCCGACGTCGCCAAGCAGCTCAACAACCTGGCGCTGCTCTGCCAGAACCAGGTACAACACACACACAAACCCTCACACACACACGTCACTCTCACAGCACACACTACAACGAACGTGCTCGGCCGCGACCATCCCGACGTCGCCAAGCAGCTCAACAACCTGGCGCTGCTCTGCCAGAACCAGGTACAACACGCACACACCCTCACACACACACGTCACTCTCACAGCACACACTACAACGAACGTGCTCGGCCGCGACCATCCCGACGTCGCCAAGCAGCTCAACAACCTGGCGCTGCTCTGCCAAAACCAGGTACAACACGCACACACCCTCACACACACACGTCACTCTCACAGCACACACTACAACGAACGTGCTCGGCCGCGACCACCCCGACGTCGCCAAGCAGCTCAACAACCTGGCGCTGCTCTGCCAGAACCAGGTACAACACGCACACACCCTCACACACACACGTCACTCTCACAGCACACACTACAACGAACGTGCTCGGCCGCGACCATCCCGACGTCGCCAAGCAGCTCAACAACCTGGCACTGCTCTGCCAGAACCAGGTACAACACGCACACACACACCCTCACACACACACGTCAC
This sequence comes from Thera obeliscata, assembly GCA_947578465.1. Lineage (NCBI taxonomy): Eukaryota > Metazoa > Arthropoda > Insecta > Lepidoptera > Geometridae > Thera > Thera obeliscata. The sequence goes on from OX387914.1 coordinate 24,945,978, forward strand.
TCTCACAGCACACACTACAACGAACGTGCTCGGCCGCGACCATCCCGACGTCGCCAAGCAGCTCAACAACCTGGCGCTGCTCTGCCAGAACCAGGTACAACACGCACACACCCTCACACACACACGTCACTCTCACAGCACACACTACAACGAACGTGCTCGGCCGCGACCATCCCGACGTCGCCAAGCAGCTCAACAACCTGGCGCTGCTCTGCCAGAACCAGGTACAACACGCACACACCCTCACACACACACGTCACTCTCACAGCACACACTACAACGAACGTGCTCGGCCGCGACCATCCCGACGTCGCCAAGCAACTCAACAACCTGGCGCTGCTCTGCCAGAACCAGGTACAACACGCACACACCCTCACACACACGTCACTCTCACAGCACACACTACAACGAACGTGCTCGGCCGCGACCATCCCGACGTCGCCAAGCAACTCAACAACCTGGCGCTGCTCTGCCAGAACCAGGTACAACACACACACACACACCCTCACACACACGTCACTCTCACAGCACACACTACAACGAACGTGCTCGGCCGCGACCACCCCGACGTCGCCAAGCAACTCAACAACCTGGCGCTGCTCTGCCAGAACCAGGTACAACACACACACACACACCCTCACACACACGTCACTCTCACAGCACACACTACAACGAACGTGCTCGGCCGCGACCATCCCGACGTCGCCAAGCAACTCAACAACCTGGCGCTGCTCTGCCAGAACCAGGTACAACACACACACACACACCCTCACACACACGTCACTCTCACAGCACACACTACAACGAACGTGCTCGGCCGCGACCATCCCGACGTCGCCAAGCAACTCAACAACCTGGCGCTGCTCTGCCAGAACCAGGTACAACACACACACACACACCCTCACACACACGTCACTCTCACAGCACACACTACAACGAACGTGCTCGGCCGCGACCACCCCGACGTCGCCAAGCAACTCAACAACCTGGCGCTGCTCTGCCAGAACCAGGTACAACACACACACACACACCCTCACACACACGTCACTCTCACAGCACACACTACAACGAACGTGCTCGGCCGCGACCATCCCGACGTCGCCAAGCAACTCAACAACCTGGCGCTGCTCTGCCAGAACCAGGTACAACACACACACACACACCCTCACACACACGTCACTCTCACAGCACACACTACAACGAACGTGCTCGGCCGCGACCATCCCGACGTCGCCAAGCAGCTCAACAACCTGGCGCTGCTCTGCCAGAACCAGGTACAACACGCACACACACACCCTCACACACACACGTCACTCTCACAGCACACACTACAACGAACGTGCTCGGCCGCGACCATCCCGACGTCGCCAAGCAACTCAACAACCTGGCGCTGCTCTGCCAGAACCAGGTACAACACACACACACAGACCCTCACACACACGTCACTCTCACAGCACACACTACAACGAACGTGCTCGGCCGCGACCATCCCGACGTCGCCAAGCAGCTCAACAACCTGGCGCTGCTCTGCCAGAACCAGGTACAACACGCACACACCCTCACACACACACGTCACTCTCACAGCACACACTACAACGAACGTGCTCGGCCGCGACCATCCCGACGTCGCCAAGCAGCTCAACAACCTGGCGCTGCTCTGCCAGAACCAGGTACAACACGCACACACCCTCACACACACACACGTCACTCTCACAGCACACACTACAACGAACGTGCTCGGCCGCGACCATCCCGACGTCCCGACGTCGCCAAGCAACTCAACAACCTGGCGCTGCTCTGCCAGAACCAGGTACAACACGCACACACCCTCACACACACGTCACTCTCACAGCACACACTACAACGAACGTGCTCGGCCGCGACCATCCCGACGTCGCCAAGCAACTCAACAACCTGGCGCTGCTCTGCGAGAACCAGGTACAACACACACACACACACCCTCACACACACGTCACTCTCACAGCACACACTACAACGAACGTGCTCGGCCGCGACCACCCCGACGTCGCCAAGCAACTCAACAACCTGGCGCTGCTCTGCCAGAACCAGGTACAACACACACACACACACCCTCACACACACGTCACTCTCACAGCACACACTACAACGAACGTGCTCGGCCGCGACCATCCCGACGTCGCCAAGCAACTCAACAACCTGGCGCTGCTCTGCCAGAACCAGGTACAACACGCACACACCCTCACACACACACGTCACTCTCACAGCACACACTACAACGAACGTGCTCGGCCGCGACCATCCCGACGTCGCCAAGCAACTCAACAACCTGGCGCTGCTCTGCCAGAACCAGGTACAACACACACACACACACCCTCACACACACGTCACTCTCACAGCACACACTACAACGAACGTGCTCGGCCGCGACCATCCCGACGTCGCCAAGCAACTCAACAACCTGGCGCTGCTCTGCCAGAACCAGGTACAACACACACACACACACCCTCACACACACGTCACTCTCACAGCACACACTACAACGAACGTGCTCGGCCGCGACCACCCCGACGTCGCCAAGCAACTCAACAACCTGGCGCTGCTCTGCCAGAACCAGGTACAACACACACACACACACACCCTCACACACACGTCACTCTCACAGCACACACTACAACGAACGTGCTCGGCCGCGACCATCCCGACGTCGCCAAGCAACTCAACAACCTGGCGCTGCTCTGCCAGAACCAGGTACAACACGCACACACCCTCACACACACACGTCACTCTCACAGCACACACTACAACGAACGTGCTCGGCCGCGACCATCCCGACGTCCCGACGTCGCCAAGCAACTCAACAACCTGGCGCTGCTCTGCCAGAACCAGGTACAACACGCACACACCCTCACACACACGTCACTCTCACAGCACACACTACAACGAACGTGCTCGGCCGCGACCATCCCGACGTCGCCAAGCAACTCAACAACCTGGCGCTGCTCTGCCAGAACCAGGTACAACACGCACACACCCTCACACACACGTCACTCTCACAGCACACACTACAACGAACGTGCTCGGCCGCGACCATCCCGACGTCGCCAAGCAACTCAACAACCTGGCGCTGCTCTGCCAGAACCAGGTACAACACACACACACACACCCTCACACACACGTCACTCTCACAGCACACACTACAACGAACGTGCTCGGCCGCGACCACCCCGACGTCGCCAAGCAACTCAACAACCTGGCGCTGCTCTGCCAGAACCAGGTACAACACACACACACACACCCTCACACACACGTCACTCTCACAGCACACACTACAACGAACGTGCTCGGCCGCGACCATCCCGACGTCGCCAAGCAACTCAACAACCTGGCGCTGCTCTGCCAGAACCAGGTACAACACACACACACACACCCTCACACACACGTCACTCTCACAGCACACACTACAACGAACGTGCTCGGCCGCGACCACCCCGACGTCGCCAAGCAACTCAACAACCTGGCGCTGCTCTGCCAGAACCAGGTACAACACACACACACACACCCTCACACACACGTCACTCTCACAGCACACACTACAACGAACGTGCTCGGCCGCGACCACCCCGACGTCGCCAAGCAACTCAACAACCTGGCGCTGCTCTGCCAGAACCAGGTACAACACACACACACACACCCTCACACACACGTCACTCTCACAGCACACACTACAACGAACGTGCTCGGCCGCGACCACCCCGACGTCGCCAAGCAACTCAACAACCTGGCGCTGCTCTGCCAGAACCAGGTACAACACACACACACACACCCTCACACACACGTCACTCTCACAGCACACACTACAACGAACGTGCTCGGCCGCGACCACCCCGACGTCGCCAAGCAACTCAACAACCTGGCGCTGCTCTGCCAGAACCAGGTACAACACACACACACACCCTCACACACACACGTCACTCTCACAGCACACACTACAACGAACGTGCTCAGCTGCTATACTAGTAGTAGTAGGCAACTAATATTGCACATCGCCTAACTAAGAACATCTTTGAAGGAAACGTGGAAGAGGAAGGCTAAGAATAAGTTACGTGAGCCAGATAAAAGAAAAGGTCGCTGTCATGTCGTATAGGGAAGTCAAGGAGGCTGCATTCGAAAGACTTAATTGCAGAAAACTGCATCAAAACCCCGACATTTGGTCTTAGATTTAAGAAGAAGAAGATGGCATAACTTGGTCATTTATGAGCGGATTTAAAGAAAAAAGTTTACCTGAAAAGTAATATTTCCAGAAATTTCATCAAAATTGGTTTAAATAGTTTGTTTGCCCATGAGTTCGGTTTCTCAAGTTGTTCAAACTAATATTAACTAATTATCCAACACTTGAACAGAACAAATACGAAGAAGTGGAACAGTACTACCAACGCGCGCTTGAGATCTACGAGAGCAAACTGGGCCCCGACGATCCCAACGTCGCCAAAACTAAGAACAACCTCGCATCCTGCTATCTCAAACAAGTATGTATTTGCACCATATTTGTTACTAATACTTAGGTGGGAAAAAATACCTATTGGTCAGGGTTTTTGTAACATATGCCCATATGTTACACCCTTACGCTCGGTTCGGCCACCCTTATGCTCGGTTTGACCGAGAAAATCTCGCTTCTCTACGACTTTTTTTATTGCTGGAGCCTAATTCTCGGGCCGGCCGAGATTTCCAATGTCCCTTAAATACACATTGGCATTGCACAACCCCGCACTTTTTGTACGTTTTTCGTATATCGTAGCTGTCGTGGCTTCTACGATGAGGTCGTTGAAGAATTACTCAAGGAAATCTGCCATTCTCTCTTCGAAAAGAAGCAATAAAATAAAATTGTAAAATGATCCGAGATGAGCCTAGAATTAGGCTCCTGGTAGCTAAGTATTGCCAGTGACAGAACAATTTGAGGAGTGGCGTGCGTGGTACGGGCATGTCATGAGGAGGGATGAAAGTCGCGAGACTAGGAGAGTGATGAGTATGGATGTGGATGGGTATGTGAGCAGAGGTAGACCAAGGAAAACATGCATGAACTGTGTGAAAGATGACATGGATAAAAGAGGAGTGAATGCAGAGATGACGGCTGACAGAGGGGAAAGAAGGAAGAAGAGATGTTGTGCCGACTCCACATAAAGGCAGGATAAAGAAGAATAAGATTGCTAAAGGTTTGACTACCATCACACCTGATGGAAAGTGAAAATGTAGCCTAAAATGGTGCGCGCTTAGCTATAATCCACTTGTTCATTCTTGACTTTAAAATTCCAAGAAGAAGACTAAGAATAGTAATTCCATTTTGCAGGGCAAATACAAGGAAGCAGAGACATTATACAAACAGGTGCTGACCAGAGCTCATGAACGGGAATTCGGAACTATTGATGGTAAGTCATTCATTACCACAAGCTCACTAACACAATAATACCATGCCTATTTCTGCCGTGAAGCAGACCGCTGCTTCGGTTTGAAGGGTGTGGGTGCCGGTGACATTACTGGCACGTGAGGCTGAACATCTGTCTGCCTCAAGTTGATGGACGCAGGGCAGTCCATCGTAGGGCACGTTCCTGACGTGCGTGACCTACGAGACAATGCTTTGTCATAGGCTATGGTTACCACTTATTATCAGGTGAGCCATATGCTCATTCCCACAGCAGCTAAAATACTTTATTTCGAATTATAGTTAAAACTAAAAAGAATAAATTTGGACCAGCCGGGTGATTGTGTATTTCTGTTGCTATCAATATATTTTGATAGCAACCGAATTCTGAAAGTGATTTTAACAAAAAACAGCGTTCACGTATCTTGTTGCCATTATTTATCGACCTATTTAGACTGTTTTGTTGCAATCGTTTCTTGTCAAAGATCTAAAAAACATGTATGAATTTAAATTCTGCTTTTTATTGAAATCGTAGCTCAAAATCATGTCAAAATTGACAGATACAACTAGGTTTTGATTGCAACAAAAGATACCCGATCACCGCACGGGTTAAGATTCATTTAATTAGGTTTTTAATGAGTGAAAAAAAAACTCAATGCCTTGGACACAGTTTGGCGAATGTCGGCAATGTCTCCGGAAGCTATCTCTTAGCTGAAGTTAATCTCGATTCGTAGTGGTTTAGCTATGAAAACATAACAAACACACAGACACACTTAGCTTTAAAATGGTATGAATTATAAACTAAGCATTGAACCTAAAACTCAGACTAGACACACTAGCACAATCTTTTTTAATTTATTTGTTTATATTACAGGGCGTCCCACGGACATGCGACATGGAGAGAAAGTACATAGAATATCGATGGAACATTTTACTGAAAGGAGACATTATTTGAATTTAAAAAACAACTACTTTCCCTCCATGTGGCATATCCGTGGGACGCCCTGTAAAAGTACAAGTTTTTCATCGTATTTTTGTTTACCGTTTCAGAATATATAACGTCGCTAAATAATAAAACTAAAAAATAACGAACGCCCCCGCACTTATCTGTGTTGAAACTAGACAGTATTTTGCTCGTAAAAATACCATTTATTTCGCTACATTCCTGTTTGCTCGACGCTAGATATAATTCCGTGAAGAAGATATACCGTGGTGTTGATACAATCAGTAAAGGTAGCGGCACATAACTTTAGCGCTGACCGTTATTGCGCACAAGTCAAAATTAAGGTACCTGAGGGGGGCTAGCGGAATGAAGGGCGGGCGTTGATTGGCTCTCCAGTCGCACTCCGCTCTCTGTACCAATAGGACACTCTGCACACATCCACACATCCAGTGTGCGCGACATGGCACACTACGACGCATGCGCAGCTATCCCCTCCGCGTATCGCTCAGCGCTAAAGTTATGTGCCGCTAGTAGTTGTCAGTCCACTATAGGTAAACCACGCGAGTCCACTCCCTATTAGCTTAAAGGGGTAAGGGGCAATACACAAAGAGCAGACGGCAGCGACGTTGTTGTTAACCGACTTCAAATAAAAAAAGGAGTTCTCAATTCGGTTGTATTTTTTTGTATGTTTGTTATCGCATACCTTCGTCATTTGTGAACTGTGTAGAAAAAACTCTTTTTTATCTGAACGGTAATATTTTCAGATTGGTCTCATCGAAATTTCACCTAAATTGGTTCAGCAGTTAGGCCATGAAGTCGGTTGCTCAAGTTTTTTAAACTTAAATACTTCTAATATCGCCCGCGCCCTTTTAATTTTCTAGGGAGTGGTCTTATTGAAATGGTTTACCTATACTTTGTTTTTTTTTTACTTTATTTCTGACGAACCATGTGATTCAGCTACGCAGAACGATTCTTATATCAGTTGTCGTTCAAATTTCGAATTCAATATTTATTTAATTTTAGTGTCACAAGGATCTCTTTGAAACGTCCTAAAGCTAGGTGAGTCTAGGTGCCAGTTCCACTCGACCAAGCCTAGAAGAACAGGCAACAAACTACGGCTTGGTTCCTATCGTTTTTTATGGTCCTTTTACAAAATAAAAATGAAGTAAGTGAACGCTCTGCGCAGATCACGTGGTTCATCATTTACGGCGATCGCCTAGATGTGGCCGTACCTTTACTTTACAACTTGTTTGTTATTATATTCATTATTTTTATCGATTATCCATTTATTTGCTTTGAGAAGTTTAGTTGAGCCACAGGGAAATATTCTAATAGCTCGCAAAATAGTGCAAAGTTATGATTTTCATTAAATATGTCTGCTTATAAAACAAAGCACAAACAAATATGTCTGATTTTCCAAAGTGCCTTATACCTATTTGTGTAAATGTATAACATTTTCATGTATTTTTTCTTATGAGTAGTTTTTTAAAGATCTTCCATCAATGTTAAGAAAAAATATATTTATTGTAAATAAGTTTTAGTTTTAGAAAAATTATTGACAAAATACAAAAAAGATTCGCATGTTGTTAAGTAAAATGTTAGTGAGATTTTAGTATTGTTATAATTAAGAAAGCATGACTTAGTTTGTAATAAATTTTTATTATTGAATTAAAATATTTTAAACAATTTTCCATTAGTAAATGAAACATGCTTTTGGTTTGAAAACGTTTGAAACAAAAGTTTGTACAATTATTAATAAACTAAAATTACAGTTTTCACGATAGTCCAAATATTTATTTAGCTTTAGTGAATGCTTGCCAAAATATTATTTTAAGTTAGTTATAGTTATTTTTATTTATAATATCATGGAAAATTCTTAAAAAATATAATATTACTTTATTTTCTTTGTAGATCTCTTGTTGCATTTGGTGTAGACTCGAATTTCGCTAAGATTGCATAGTAATATTTGTATTCGTATGCTTAAGTTTTTTTGCTAAGCATCTTACTCACCCTTATGCTGAGAAACCAAATCTTTCGAGTTACATTTAATCTTATCAAAATATATGCAGCTTGCTGATTCCTGTAGTCCACAGAACATAGTAGAAAGGCCACGTGGCTGGAAAAGTGTCGCCAAAATGCATGAAAATGTGCTCTCTCCATACAATTCGCCAGTTTTTTCGAGAGTCGTAAAATGATAAATAAATGTCTTGATCCGCATTAAGTACTTTCCGAACAAGAAGTCAAGTGACAAGATAAAACAAAGAAACACTTCTTAATTTACATCCTCCTTCCATACTTTTTGTTTGAATATCATATTTAGTGATATTTTAAATGAAATAGTGAAATTAAAAGCTGGCGACAGCGGCTCCCGTACCATTGGTGCATGATCGCCTTTCTACTATATTCTGTGTTAAAGTCTAAAAGGCGACTCAAGAAAATTACAAGCTTACATAATGCCACAATCGGCATAAAAATAAATTAATTTCCGTGTCTAGCTTTTGCCCGCGATTGACCAGTCCCATATCATTGAAATTACTGGCACGTGAGGGTTAACATCTATGTGCCTCAACTTGATGGATGTAGGGCAGTGTATCGTAGGGCACGCTCCTGACTTGCGTGATCTAGGAGGCCATGCTTTGTTATAAGCGATGTTACCACTTATGTTTGGGTGAGCCATAAGCTTACTCTATCAGCCTTAAAAACAACAAGACTCATAACTTAATGGAGACATGAACGGTCTTATACGAAAAAAAAAATAGGATTAACATTTTTAACGTGTATTCAATTTAGCTAAATTTTTCTTTAATCGCGTTTTGGACAGCTAGTCCCTGTATTATTTAATCTGTATAAACTCTAAAGAACTTGCGTATGGATTCCAATAATTCATATCGACAAGTTGATCTTCTGAAACGCAGTCTCGATTACTTTTATCACGTAAAAGATAATCCGAACGATTGTGCTTCGAAAATGCGCTATATGTTTTGCCTGGAGCCTAATTCTCGGGCCGACTGAGATTTTCAATATCCCTTAAATAAACATTGGCATTGCACAACCCCGCACTTTTTCTACGTTTTCCGTATATCATAGCTGTCGAGGTTTCTACGATGAGGTCGTCGCAGAATTACTCAAGGAAATTATCTATTCTCTCTTCGAAAACAAGCAATAAAATAAAATTGCAAAATGATTCGAGATGAGCCGAGAATTAGGAGCCTGATAGTAATAACTCGTGCCAACAAAAAACTAATCTTAGATGGCGATGTTATTACTGTTACTATTTTAAAATTATTTATTTATTTGTTTTGGAAGAGTATCTTTGAAACTTCTTAGGTAGGTGAGTTTGAGGTGCCACTTCCACGCGACCAAGCCTAGACAAACGAGTTTTACTCGAGTGGAGAAAGTTTTTAAGAGCGTCTCTCTTTTGTATGGAAAAATGATAACAAAACGTTATCGAAACTAGTTTTTGTCTCATCATTTCTTTATCAAATCAAATGTATATTTATACAGTTGGATTGCAAGAATCAACTTAATCAACTAACTTTATCACTTTGAAACGTCATAACACTTTATACAAAAGAGAGAGAGATAGAGACTTAGGTTAAACGAATTGTTTAAACTGTTCAATTAAAACTAAAAATAAGGGTGCAGAAACAAGCTACGACTTGGTTCCTATCGTTTTTTAGTATGTTAGTATGATTCATAATAATGATTTTTTTTTTCATTTACACACGATTGATATAAACCATTTTCATTGCCTCTCACTCGAAGAGGTTTATTATTAACTAGCGCCGCCATTTAAGGTTAGTTTTTTTTATTGACTCGGTTTTGTAACACTGTAAAATTTGTTTTGCGATTATGCTGTAATTCTTGCAAAATAATGTAGTATTTCTGTTAAAATGCAGTATAAAGTTCCTTATTAGTTTTTAGAGCATGCTGTAGATGTAGTCGGATAAAATATAAATTGTTATTTTTGCGGTATATTATAATAATACTATATACACCAAAATGATGTAATGTCGTGAATTTTTGAATGAATTTTATGTATTTATAATATTTAAATTACATTTATTAAAGTTTGTTGTAAATTGAATCTGTTTTCCTTTTTTTTATGAATTAGAAACCATAGATTTTTATAAATAAACTGTATAATTTCTGGCCAATACTGCATCTCATATCGATTTTACAGTTACTTTGACAGAAATTGACAAATTAGAGTATTGTAGTAGGCAACAATTAATGCACATCGGCTAATTTCGGTTTCATAGAGCGTAGTGTGCGTCAGAAAGAGATAGCGCTCTACAAAGTCGAAAAACAGATGTGCCATATTTATTGCTTACAACTGTATAATAATTTTTGTTAGTTCTTAAATCATTTACCTACTTAAAAAGTAAAAAAAAAACTATGGTTTCTTCCAATTAGTTGTGTAAAAGTCAGTTGGTGCGATCAGGGGCGTTGTTATACGATAATGCGACGATAGGTGAGTGACACAAGTTTGGATATCGCGTGGCACAGGTAGGAAAGGCAAAACAATTTTAGTTTTTTTGCAAATTTTATTTTTAAATGAGTAATTTTTTGCCGATTGTGTCACACCTTCCCAACTTGTGTCACAGATTTTTTGGTGATGGTTTTTTGCTTTTTTTATTTTTATCTTATACTTGTTTAAAAGTTGCTCGATTGCATGGGATTCTGCATAAAAAAACTCATTTTACACCATAGTGCTTAGAATAATATAAAAAATAAAAATAAAATAATGGGTAATTTTTAAATTTTCAACTTAAAAACTCAACAAATCAATAATTTGGGCTCAACTGATCTGAAGCACCTTGTATTATCAAGTATCACCTAGTTCCCATTTAAACTGCTTACTTTGGAACTAGATGGCGCTATATGCTAACCGATATTTATAATCTATCGCAAACTCTTTGTGGCCTTACAGTTCTAAACGAACGCTCAAATGTACGCACATCAACATTGACTAGGGATATTCCATTTCGAATTGACTTTCTGATATTTGAGATTTTGTTCCCATTTTAATTTTTATTAAGAAACTAGCGGCCACCCGCGGCTTCGCTCGCCCCGTTCGCGTTCCCGTTAAAGAGTTCATATTTATTCACCTTTTAAACCTTCTCTGGACTTCCACAAACAATTCAAGACCAAAATTAGCCAAATCGGTCCAGCCGTTCTCGAGTTTTAGGGAGACTAACGAACAGCAATTCATTTTTATATATAAGATAATATCGAGCAGTTGTATTTTATTATTATTATTGAACAACACAAAATAAAGATTTTTGCTAAACCTAGTTTTCTGAAGATATTATTTTAAGTTTTTGTAAAATCAACAAATGTTTAATATCCCTAGACAGTGTTGGTTGTATTTTCTTGTAAAGTAACTTGTATTTTCTCTATGGATGAGTAACAGTATCTTTCTGTCCAGGCGACAACAAGCCGATCTGGCAAGTGGCGGAGGAGCGTGAAGAGAACAAGCATTTGCAGAAGGAGAACGTGCCCTACGGCGAATACGGCGGCTGGCACAAGGCGGCCAAGGTGGGTGCTGTTAGTACCTTGTCTGATTCTATGCACTGACATGTCATGTCTGCACCATTCATTCTTATCGTTCATATAGATAGATAGATAGATAACTCTTTATTGATTCCTATGACACATATAGAAATACAGTATTATGCTCAAAAATAAAAATTCACAGTAAAACAATGGGCGGCCTTATCGCTAACAGCGATCTCTACCAGTACCAGTACCATATAGTTCGGGTCACAAACAAATAATTCTGTAATTAGTGTAAGTCGCGCAACGAGCTATGGAGAGAGCTATGCTGGGAGTTTCACTACGTGATAGAATCAGAAATGAGGATATCCATAGAAGAACCAAGTTCACCGACAACTCGTAGAATTATTAAGTTGAAGTGTTATATAGCTCGAAGAACCGACAACCGTTGGGGAATAAAGGTTCTCGAATGGCGACCACGAAAAACGATTCTATTTGGTGGTATTTAAGTAACATCAGTCCTATCCATCCCACGGTTGTCTGGTAGAGATCGCTGTTTAGCGATAAGACCGCCTATTGTTTCTACAAATAGTTATTAAGCTTTTTATAGCATTTTTCTTTAACCGACTTCAAATAGAAAAAGAGGTTCTCAATTCGATTGTATATATTTTTTTATGTTTAATATATCGCATAAATTCGTCATTTATGAGCCGATTTGAAAAAACTTATTTTATATAAAAAGTAGTAGTTCCAAATTGGTTCCATAAAAATTTAATCAAAATCGGCCATGAAGTCGGTTTCTGAAATTTTTGAAATTTATATTTTTAGAAACCTTATCTGATTCTATAAATAAGGGTCAGACTTAGTGGTGGCGAATGGGCCAACCGCTCAGCATAAATGGCGCCATATGTTTCCATACGGTAGCGCTGGTCTTCCGTTGAGGCCCAGTGTTGGCTTCACGAACATCGTAGCTCGAGTCTCATATTAGGTCGTGGGTTCGATCCCCACCGAGAACAAATATTTGTGCGGTGAACGCAGATGTTTGTTCTCTGTCTGGGTGTTATATTGTATACTAAGTATGTATTTACAAAAAAAGTATACGAGTATTATATCAGCTATCTGGTTCTTTTAGTTCAAGTTCTGCTTAGTTTGGGGCTAGTTAGTGTTGTGTCGATTGTCTTAATATTTACATACGTACATAAAATCACGCCTTATTCCCATGGGGGTAGGCAGAGATTTCCACTTGCTACGATCCTGACACACCTCTTTCGCTTCATTCACTCTCATAACATTCTTCATACATGCTCGTCGGTTTAGGGTACTCCTAACCTGGCCTAATAATGTTTAATTTTATTAATATAAATTTCCCTTGCGCAGGTGGACTCCCCCACAGTGACGACTACCCTCAAGAACCTGGGCGCGCTGTACCGGCGCCAGGGGAAGTACGAGGCTGCTGAGACACTCGAGGATTGTGCATTACGCAGCCGGAAGGAGGTCAGTCACCAGGAACCTACCAGAAAATAGTATTTATCTCGATATAGTCGAAGGAGCTAGTAGGTTTTCTAGTAGGTTCTGTGAAGCTGCCTCACAGAAGTTACTAGAAAATATTATTGATCTCGATAGAGTCAAAAACAGACTTTTACCAGCTGGGTGATGCAATCAAAACTTACCGGGAGCCCTGCCTCACAGAAGTTACTAGAAAATAGTATTGATCTCGATAGAGTCAAAAACAGACAGTTACGAACTAGGCAATTGTGTATTTCTGTTGCAATCATCTTTCTGGCTTTATCCCACGTTATGTGGGGTCGGCACAACATCTTCTCTTCCATTCTTTTCTATCAGCCGTCATCATTCATTTAATTTCATTTATTCAGTAACAATCCTCTTACAAATCGTGTCCTAACATACTACATAATACAATAAATCATTTAAACATCTCTTTATTCACTTCTTTCTTATCCATGTCAAGCAATCAAAATTAGATACAAACAAATAAATGATACTAACAAGGAACAGCGATCATGTCTTGTTTCCATCATTTTTCAACTACTATCCTACCTGTTTTACAAAGCGAAGTTCCTATTCGCTATCTCGTGTTTATTACGTCAACATTCAGTCTTATTACAATCGTTCCTTGTCAAACGTAAGGTTTTTGGTATTCGTCTTTTTATTAGGTTTTGATTGCAACAAAAGATACACAATCAGCCTACTGGTAATGGTTACTCAAACGTCAAACGTCACTTTTTATAATAATAAAAGATGAGTTTAGAGTCCGCGCAAAATAACAAACATAAATGAGGGAAGACAAAATGCATTGTGTTTAAGTACTATATTTGATCCACTCTGTCACGCGCAGAGTTATCTTGCGTGGACTTTACCAGCATTGTTTACTTATTTATGCTTGTCGCACTGGTTGTGCTTGAGTTATAAGAAGGTAGAGCGTGGTAGCGCTTGATACAAGGATGTAATCTATAGAATTCGCTCAAGATACAAAACACCCTATTTTTTAATATCTTTGCTCGACATTAAAACATCAGAAATATTGTATCCGTAAGCAATGCTAATGTTTTTTGCTGCTTGATACCGCAAGGTCTATTAAATAACTAACTGAATTGAACAGTGTAATGCTATGTTCACATGCACGCCGTGCAGCCCGGTGGGCTGCCTGGCGGGCGGCGCGGCATGCAGCCCGTCCAAGTTTTGTTCACACGCACGCCGTCGTGTCAGTCAGTGCCAGCATGGCGGGCAGCGAGGATCTCGGTGTTGTTGCTGCCATATCCTTTGGCTTAATTTATTTAAAAATAATTCTACCAATTTTCGTGAATCGTGAATTTTTTTCTTGTCCTTATGGAATTTATGTTCGGGGTTCCATAATATTTCTTCTTCCTGGTAATATTCCAGGAATGTCAAAATTGTCTCATTTGACCATTCGACCATGTTGTAACCTCCGATCGTAGCGACTTTTTTAGCAACGTTGAAGATCCACTCGTCACGAAAGCGCGAGAGAGACTGACTGCCCGCGCGCGTGATAACACTCACCGGGCGCCCGCACATTCATCCTTTGAACTTTGCCAAAAAAACCGACACTCGCCCGGTTCGCGGCATTCACGTTCACAGGCGCGTTTACGGGCTCGGGCGTACCGTTTACACGCTCGGGAATGTAAATGTGCACGTTGAATGTCGAGTTGAACGCGCGCGTGTGAACGTAGCATAATACTAAGTAAGCGCATTACACTCACTTTGACAGTGGCATGCAAAGCCAAGAACTTGCGTCATCTAGTGGTCATGTTTACTTTTATATTTTACAGTATTTTTCTACAACTCTATTCAGAACCTGTGTGCTTGAGTCTGTCTCGAGCCTCAAGCATTGATTTTTGACACCTTTCAATGGGGAAATGTCAAAAAATCTATGCTTCAGGCTCGACTGTGCCTACGATTAGATATTACAGAAATGCTTTTTCTCTTGAGCTTTTATATCTATCTCACGCTATTTACACAACACAAATTATATATTACAAGTGACTATTTACAATAAAGTATTATTATATATATTTTTCTATTTATGTAATATTTTTCGCTAAAAATAACATTTTAACGTTGATTTTGCACGCTGCCAGCACGTTCAGCAAGTAAGTTACTAAAGCTAACTTAATTCTAAAGTCTTTGTGATGTAGTTGATTTAATTCTTAATTTTTTAACACTGATTTGTGCATTCATACAAAAGCTTTTATTCTCAATAATATTACCGGTCCCTTCCTCTACCGTGTTAATGGTACATACTAGACAATTCTTGAGTAGTATTTACTAAAAATGTAAATTCGTTATTGGCTGTATGTTAGAAATTTAGAAATTCAAGTATTTACATAGTATCTTACTGAGGATTTCATTCTAAAATAAAAACTAAATTTTGCCATCTCTACTGCATGACTTACCTACCCGTCCCTGATCACATAATTCAAAATAAGCTTAAAATTGTAATGTGATTGCTTACGGGACTCGAAATCACGACGCGTTTCACCGCCTTAAAATCCTTTCACCACACTTGGTTCGTAAAAACCAGTGACACGAAAAGAAAAACGCCCCGCTCATACATTTTGAGATAAACCATTATTTCTGTAAAAACATAAGTTACTCAGCGCAATCTGCTTTCATTCTGATCAATTCAAACGATCTATTTTAGTTAGTTTTTTTTGGGGCTCTTTTTTTTTACAAATGTCTGCCTTTACTTTTTGTACGACCGCCTCGAAGTTTATTCTTCTTGATTTCTCAAACAAATAACTTTCAAATTCTCTCTTCTCTCTTCAAATCAAAGCGATTTTTATCTTCATTAAAAAAATCACCCATTTCATTAAAATATCACCAAAATAACGTAAAGGCTCGTTTTTCTTCATAAAAAAAATAATCTATTTATCGTCATAAAATTGAAACTCCTTACAAAATGACGCTCTATCTCTTCATAAAAAAATCACCCATTTCATCACAAAATTGGCACTTCCTACAAAATTGTATTAACCTAGGCGCTGGACATCGTGAAACAGTCGCGGGCGCGGCAAGCGAGACACGGCAGCCGCGACCCCATGGATCCAGAGCATCATGAGGAGGTCAGGACCCAGGGGAAACCGTAGTGCAACCTGTCGCCTTTACCTCTGTTGCCAACCAATCGACGGCTTTGCATCCTTTGTTAGCAACGAACAGGCAACCAATCGGCTTTGCAACCTTTGTTGACAGCAAAATTATGACTTTGTAACCTTTGTTGCCAAAAAAATACGACTTTGTAACCTTTGTTGTCAGCAAAGTGATAATCAAATTTAAGACTTTGTAACCTTTGTTGGCAGCAAAGTCATAACCAAATTAACGACTTTGTTACTATGTTGGCAACAAATAAATACATTGTCGGCCACTAGGCAACCATCGACGATTTGGTAGACTTTGTTGTCAGCAAACTTACAATTTTGTCACCTTTGTTGGCAGCAAAATAACAACCAGTTTACGACTTTGTAACCTTTGTTCGCAACAAAGTAAAGTCGTTTAACTTTGCAACCATTGTTGCTTCTTTTGCCTGTCTTGTGATCTATTTTGTCTTGTTTTTGTGATGTCCAAAATGTCATTGGCTCGTATTGAAATGGCTTTAAAACTAGTTTATAAAAAAAAACATTTTTTTTTAATATTGCTCACGGTTTTAGACAAAGCCTTTTCACTACTAAGCTAGTTGAGTTTGGAAAATGTTCTTCGAAGCATCCTGTATGTCTAATGGTGTATTTGTGGGCGCTAAGTTAATTCTCATCTTTCACATGTTTCGTCCAGCACACTATTTTGCACCTTTTCTGTAAGAATACATTATATTCGGGGTACATTTTCATATAAAACATATTTTACAATCTAGGTTAGAAAGCATAATTCAAAAATTATAACCGACTTCAAATAAAAAAGGAGGATGTTCCCAATTCGGTATTTTTGTATTTTTTTTTTCATGTTTGTTATCGCATAACTTCGATTCGATTTTTTTTTATCTGAAAGGTATTTCCAGATTGTTCCAATAGAAATTTTGACAAAATCAGATCAGTAATATTGTAACTTCACTTGTATTGTGATTATATTGTTTAGGATTGATTAAAATGGCAGCGTTGCAATTTTATGAACTTGAGAGTAGAACTGTTTATACTAACCCATATCATTTCTTTATACATTATGACATTCGTATCATATGATCACTTTATACTATTATTTTACTGCCTTGGAATCAGATTATTTTGAACTATAGAAGCATAAGTTCACGCCTTATTTCAACAAATCACCATTATTGTTTATTTAAAATAATGACGATTCTTTTAGTATAAATAAGCTGTTTATACTAAATACTAGCATTTAATATTAGTACATATACTCAAAAAGATCTTCAATCCGATTCCTTGGTAGAACAGTTCACTACAAAACACAAGGTACAAGCTATTTTTTCAACAAACACAACATTGCTTTTTATCACTTGCACGCTTCCACAGTTTAATTTGCCTTATTTTTATTTTGTTCTCCATTCATTTCTAGGGCGCGAACCCAACGAGTGAACCGCGCCTGAATCTAAAGTCAAAGCTGTTCAATGCCCTAGGAATCAACACTGCGAGCGCGACGCACCAGTAGTGTACACTAGCCTTAGATTGCCTAGGATCGTTCTAAGTTCTCACTTGCTTTAGTACGTGCGTGATTCTTGTCTGTGGCTTGGTCTTTAAGCTATGGTTTTTTGACACTTGGTTCATTAAAAAGTTTCACCAAATCATTGAGCCTCTATTTATACTAAAACACTTATAAGTACCTTAGTATAAGTAAAAGGGACTATTATGTTATAATATTTTAATCATGCAATAATTTGTGTTCAAAAATTGGTGCTTCATATCCTTGCAAAGATCAAGCCTTCGCTCATTTTCTTGTAAAAGGATCATGTACGTACACTAAATTTGTCGCCATTTTGGATTTTGTATAAAACTAGTGTTTTAAGTGCAGAAATCAAAATGGCTGAATTGAACATTAATAGCTTAGTATTATTTATTAATTATTAGCATGCTGATAGGAATAATTATAAGTAACGAAAGAAAATCTAAAAAAATACAAATGAAAGTGTGATAGAGATTATTGGAGCATGTATGTATGCCGTCCCTGAAACTATATTAGTACAGAATTAATATAACAACATGGAAATCTATGACGGCGAGATTATAGGATTTTAAATCGATGACAACTTGTAGTCACCTAATTTTATAATTCCTGCATTTTATACATTTGATTTCGTAATTTCTTTACAAATTAGTAATGTTTTAAAAGATAAAGTTCTTGGATGTATAAACTGCATTAAATCTATTGAATTGCATTTATTATTGTGGATTTTGGGTATATATTTATTGCATATTTTAAATCACGCATGATAGATAAACAACGATTTTATTTGCTTACATTATTCAATTTTAATTTGCTGATATTATTTAAACTTTATTTGTATTCTTTTCTTTAAGAATGCATGTGATTGATTTTATTTGTGAACGTCGATGTTATATTTTTCGTCAATTTTAGAGTTGAATATTTAATATTTTGTTCATATCGTCGGTTTTAACGCAAAACTTTCATTCCAGTGTTATCGGTCTAAGCTTTATGTGCGAGTCTAGGTAATAAATAGTATAGTATTTTTATATACATTTGAGTTTTTTTATTTGTATGTGGGTGCTGCTTGTTGATGTGAGTTTTTTACTCTATGTATACAGTAGATTTTTATATACATGATACAAATGCAACGATTAATACAGAATCTCTAATTTTAAAATCATTACAATTTTTCTGTCACAATATTAAAATTATTGGAATTTTACCGTCTCGATATCATGTCGGTTTATAGTTTTTAAAATTGTTAAAATAAATATTTATGTAACATTATTTGTTTTGTTTTATTTTTTGTTCCGTTGAGGCGAGTGATGGTGTTATGCAATTTATAGCCATTTATTTTCAGTGATGGAAAACATCATATTCAAGCCTAGTCATCCATTAGCCGCTTTCTCTGTTAGACGTCTTTAGATGAAGGCATCTCATCTCTTCTAAATTAAGTGTAAAGTCACTTTAGAGACATGCATCTATCATCGTAGATAAATCAATCTTTATTTTTATGAAAGAAAATATAATTAATTCCAGACCGTGGTAACTGGTAAGTGTCCAAGTTTTTAGCAATCTATTTCATTTGTTCACACTAACCATTCATTTATTTTTCTTCGGTCAAATTGGTTTAAAAGCATCTTAATCTGTTTAGTGAAATAGAATACTCCAAAGTACAGAATCCCCGATACGGTAGACAAACAGGCGTGGCATCTATTGTAGATTATTTCTACGGTAGACATCCCCTTAGATAATAAGGGTGGCAAAAGTTTAATAAATAAGAAATCTATGTCTATCCTTTTCTATCACTTAGGATTTAAAAAAAAAATGATTTTCCCAAAATGTTCTAGAATGCTCCTAAACATTCTCTAATTTTTGAATGATCTTGAACAATTAAATTAAATCCAAAGACTTAAAGCTTGGCGGCTAGTTCTCGATAAGATCATGTCATCAGTTGTATGTCCCATAATGGTTTGCCAAACTGTTCTAGAACAGAATGCCCCTAAACATTCTAGAATGTTCTTTAACTTTCTGGAATGACCTAGACAATCAATTTTAATACAAAGACTAAAAAGCTTCGCGGCTAGTTCTTGATAAGATCATCATTTTCTTCTCCCTATCCCACTCCATGTGGAGTCGGTACAACAGGTTTTCGTTCTCAACTCTATTAACCGCCATTTCAGCAGTCACTCTTTCAAAAAGATCATGTCATCAGTTGCATATCCCAAAATGGTTATAAATAGCATAACACGGGGCAGGTAGCGGTGAGGCGTAGCGGCAGTCTGAGCAAACTGCGCGACTCGCTGCGTCGCTCGTCCGCGCGTCTGCTCACCCGCCTCGGGGTCACGGGGGTCACGGCCCATCGCCACTCGGCACTGCTGCCGCAACTAGACTACGCAGACGACAGGTAACAATACCGAAGCAATAGACTGGCCGCAACAAAGCAATAGACGCCACGGGAGAACTGAGGCAGATTTATTAGGGCACGTAGACCCTGACAGGTAACGCGGATAGGCCACGAGCACTAAGGCAGATTTACTAGGGCACCAGATGACAGGTAACGAACAACAAAGCAATAGACGCCACGGGAGAACTGAGGCAGATTTATAACGGCACGTAGACCCTGAAGGGTAAACTGACGCGGATAGGCCACGAGCACTAGGCAGATTTACTAGGTCACCGATAGCGATGTCACGGAGGCCACTCGGCACTGTGACAGGTAAACTGACAACGGATAGAGGTGACCCGGATAGGCCACGATCACTAGACAGATTTACTAGGTCACAAAGGTCACTCGGCAATGCTGCCGCATGTAGCCTTAGCAGACCCGGTTAGGTAACAGATATCGAAAGCACGCGGAAAAGGGGAGGGTATCAATAAGTAGATTACTGTAGCAGGTAGAAGGCAACAAATATTGCACATCGGCTAATTTTGGCTTCATAGAGCGTAGTGTGCGTCAGAAAGAGATGCGATCTACGAAAGCAAAAAAGACTATATTGCAACGTATTGCCTACAACCGCACGAACGTGTAAATGTGATGCCTGCACATACGCAAGTCCATCAATGCGTGTTGTGACCAAGGCTTGTATAAAACATTTCTCAAATAATGCAAAAATAAAAAAAAAGCAGCCAAGTGCGAGTCGGACTCGCCCATGAAGGGTTCCGTAGCATCAAATAACATAATATAAAGGTTGTTGTAGTTCGTCGAAAGGTAAATAGCGGTTTACGATTTATGACGTATAAAAAAAAACTACTGACTAGATCTCGTTCAAACTAAATATCGTTGAAAGTTTGCATAGTTATGTACAACATATATTTTTTTTAGTTTTACCGTTCTCTTGTCTTAGAAGTTAGAGGGGGGGGACCAACTTTTTTCCACTTTGGAAGCGTCTCTCGCGCAAAATATTCAGTTTAGAAAAAAACGATATTAGAAACCTCAACATCATTTTTGAAGACCTATCCATAAATACCCCACACGTATGGGTTCGATGAAAAACATTTTTTTGAGTTTCAGTTTCAAGTATGGGGACCCCCAAAATTTAAAGTTTTTTTTCTATTTTTGTGTAAAAATCTTAATGCGGTTCACAGAATACATCTACTCACCAAGTTTCATCAGTCTGGCTCTAATGGTTTCGGAGAAAAATGGCTGTGACATACGGACGGACAGACAGACAGACAGACATGACGAATCTATAAGGGTTCCGTTTTTGCCATTTGGCTACGGAACCCTAAAAATGATTACGACGCAGACGAGGAGAGAGCGTGGGCTAGATAGGTACTGATTTAATTAAATAAAAAATAAGGGGTTATTTACAATTCTTAGGTTTTTTTGAGAAAGAGAGCGTACCTCTGTATCACTCTGTATGAACTTAAAATTTTATAGATTTATGCCTTATTTAAATTTTTGAGCAAAGTGTAATGTGCCTGCTTTAAGTAGAACTATTTTTGTTACTTATTGTTTGCCTGCCTAGGCGTAGCTGTGTTGCATCATGTTTTACAGTAAGTTTTGTTCAAGTAACGGTGAGTAAGTAATCTAGTTAATTGTTGTTTATGTAATTATTTTTTAATAGCCTATGTAGATTCCTACTTTGGCTATGTATTATAGTTCTCCGTGTACAATCAGCAACAGAAGTGGATCATTAATCAGAGTTTTTAAAACTTTCTTGTTTTGTAGATAAATGGGAACTGTGGCCTGAAAACTGTTATGAGCCTAGACAAATCTTCAAAATTCTGTACCTGATTGTACACAAAGATGCAGCTCAAGTTACCTAAAAACAATGAAAAATGACGCTTACTGCAAGGATATAAGAGCTAGAGTTTGATGCGTATCTTTGTGTAGGTTTGTGTAGGTTGTGTAGGTCATAAGCATATTTCTCATGTAACAATGTCTTTTCTCAGCATGAAGCGCGCAAGCTCTCTATCCGCGCTCAGTAACGCCGACCCCCCTCGGTAGCCAGCAGCCTCGCGCGCCAGGATTCTCATCCAGTACACCTCCACACTCGTCAGGATACTGGCACTTCGGGCGTGACGCACTTTGCCTCGTAAAACAAGTCATTTTTTGAGAAATTGATTATTCTTACAACAAAACAACTAATTTAACTAAACAGCTGTTTATCCGCGTTCAGTAAAATCGACCTCCCTTGGTAGCCAGAAGCCTCGCGTGCCAGGACTCATCCAGTACATCTCCACACTCGTCAGGATGGCACTTTGAGCGTGAAATACTTTGCCTTACACTGTTCAAATTAGACATTTTTAGATATTTTGATAATTCTTTTAGCTGCTATAGAAATAGAAGTTTTTAGATCGTAAGTTATACACTCGTCTAAGAAAGAGCGTGACGCACTTTTCCTCATTACAACTCTGTTACAGCACAGAATAGAAATAAAAAGGTAGTAAAGTAAAAAAACACCTAGACGAAAAATAACAAGTCGAAATTCCAAATTATGTAGGTACTTAGTAATTCTTGCATTTATTATATAGAAAAAAGAGTGTCTGATGACGCACATTGCCTCTTAAAATCTAGGTAGCGACCACCAGAAATATTGTTTTAGTCATGACACAAATAATTAGAGGAGGCAATAGGAGTCTGGTAACAACGACTTCCAGATTCTTCAAATGTTATCGCTAAAAAAAGAGTCACGCACTTTACCTCCTAAAACTGGATTGTAGTAGGTAGACTGAACTAAATAAAACTCATGCCTAGGCTGTTTTAGCTACCTCGCGATACTCATATTTTATCATACTTCCTTAGCCACTTTTCACAGGCACGTTAACTTTGGCTGATTCTTCAGACATAGTTTTACACTCGCTTTAAATTCGATGCCGTGACGCTATTTTTGAAAAATCTTTCATAAGCTCTTTGTTTATTAAATACAAAGCTTACCACAAAAAATGGCTAAGAATCTGTTTAAGCACTTATTTTATCTATATATCCGATAATACGCGGCCTTTGTAGTCGGGGTTAAAAAACACAGCACTCTGAGTTAATTTTAGCTATTTTATAGAATATTAGGCTTTGCTTTTATAGCATTGAAAGATG
The DNA here is from genome assembly GCA_947578465.1 of Thera obeliscata. Taxonomy (NCBI): domain Eukaryota; kingdom Metazoa; phylum Arthropoda; class Insecta; order Lepidoptera; family Geometridae; genus Thera; species Thera obeliscata. The sequence goes on from OX387914.1 coordinate 24,969,486, forward strand.
AATTAGGCTTTATAAGAAAGCTCGTTACATAATAAAGTATAGCCAAAAATCTAAGGAATAAAAGCTATTTCTCTATGAAAACGCTTTTGTGTTTGTGATCGATGTGAAATTATATTGGACTGAGTTATTGACACCTGATTTTACAATAAATGTTTTATGCTAAGAACGCTTTGTTTTATTTGTATTACAACATAGTAAATAATACACAGAAACTTCCGCGGATCCCTGTAAAGGTTGTTTAGGGGCTTAGCGCGGGTTCGATACTCGTGTGAAATAAATATGTCTAAGTAGCAGACTGGTTTTCCACAGCTGTTGTTTCTTCCGCGCTCGAGTTAGTTGTGGAACGAACTCCCTTCTGCGGTTTTTGCCTCGGAGCTTCGACATGGGATCCTTCAAAAGACGGGTGCAGTGTCTTTGGTGTTGCAGTGTGTATGGGCTATGCTGATAACTTTCCATCAGAAAGCATAGGTTTACTCGATCAGTTTGAAAAATTAGTTTCGCCTATATACGTGTTTCTCTGTTTTGTATGGTGAAAAGATGAGACAACAACAATACGTTACGTAGAAACGTTGTTCAAAAGAAAGCGACAAGTAAGCGAAACGAACTGTTCAAACTGATCGAGTAAAACTCATGTTTGGGATCGGAAGGTATATTTCCAGTCCATCTAATTCATGAATTCCGCTATCTGTCACGCGCAGACTTATCGTGCGCGGACTCTACTTTATAAATAGTATTAAGTTCTTTTGTAACAACAGAATGGTCGCTTCCTAGTAGTATATTTTTAATTTCATAACGATGACTACATCATTGGAGCATCAAAAATAGCCGAAACATGGACCGTCCGAAAGTAACACGCATAATGTGACAATAAATAAACGGCTTAAGGGGAGCCGGTAAACTCATCAGTGCACGAGATTTGGATGTTCCTACGTAGGGGTGGCAGGCATTTATAAATTGGGTACACAGTTGCCCGCACTAAGGCGGGCTTATAATTACAAATAAACATAATAAGGTCACAGAACATAAAATAAACTTTTCCTATCCCGAGTAGTGATGTGTCTCGTCACTCGGTCCCATTAGGGATGTCCTACTCCCAAAACCGGCTAACCAGTTGGTACTTAGGTCATCATCAGCCTGAAGAAGTCCACTGCTGGACATAGGCCTCCCCTACACAATTCCAGGCCTATGTCCAATATATGTCCTGGGTCAAATATTATGTTTGGCAGTGCCTTGACCATTATAAAGTTCGACAGAAACTAAAGTATCTCGATGTCTGATAGGACGTCTGTCTACATGCTTAGCGTGACAGCCCTACAATGTAGTAAGTAGGTATAGTAATATACCACAGATTACGTTCGTGTCAGTCTGAACATCTGAAAAATAATTGTTTATTGTTAATGACTCATTAAAACAAAATTATTGCTATCAAATTATTTAGCCCACTTATTATTGTACTAACTTGACAAATAGCAATCCGTGAAACCAGCCCTAAGTACCTACTTATAAGCAATCTGTTTGGAGTCAAATATAGTTTCAAACTTAGTGATCTGTAGTTGTTGGCAATGCTTTGTTATAGGCGATGGTTACCACTCAAACTCAATAAAATTTTATTCATTAAAATTACAAGAATCTTAAAGCTATAAGGTGCCAGTGCCACGCGACCAAGCCTAGAAGAACAGGCAACAAACTACGACTCGGTTCTTACCGTTTTTTTAAATGATCCTTTTACAAATCAAAAATAATAGCAGTGAAGTTCCAGTGTGGTGCCACTTCGTATGTCTGACTAAGTGATGTGACTAAGTGAGTTGCATACGCAATGCAGTAATAAAAAAGCAAAAGTTTCAAAGCACACGCTACGCTTCAAAGTTATAATAAAGTATCTACACATCATATAAAAATAAGATACGAAAATAGTAGGCACTTAACATCAGGTGGGCTATACGCTTGTTCCATCAGCTAGATGTATAAAAAAAACGCGACATTGCGACTTGTTCGCAATGCGTAAATTAATTGAAAACATGCACTAGTATGCCCAGTCAAGTGCACGAAAAAAGCCTTTATGTAGCGGACTTTATCCTTTCACCACACTGGATCTAAAGAACTACAATATGTATCATGACTCAAAACAATAACACAGGGCCTCTCATCGCCACATACGAGACAAAAGAGTGGAGTAAGCGCAGTAGGCACCTATACCTATCATCAGGCATCGATCGACCGCAGCTGCCAAAACAAAAGCACCTTGGAGGGTGAGCACGCGACGATACACTTTTTTGGTAAGTGTTAATCGAAAATGACACATTTTAGTGATGATTTATTGTCAAAAATCAAACAAAAGCAAGCCAGTGAACGAACATGGTTGAGAAAAACATCGTTAGGAAATCAGTTCTAAGCAAGCAGCATTGACAGGCATATTTAGTACCTCTAGTACGAACCTGTCGATTTCAAAAATTTTCGCCCCGTTCCCGTTAACGGTCGAAAAATTAACGGAAACGGGGCAATATTTCGAGATTAAAAGTATCTTATGTCCGTCTCTTGGTTTTATGCTACCGTAAACCGGGGCTACTTTAACATCCAGGGTAACTTTGACAGTCATTATGACAGTCAGATCTCATTGATTTAAACCTCAATTATAATTATAATTACTTAGAAGTCTGATTAAAATGCCTTTAGAAGTACAAATATTATGTTAAGAAAAATATTATGTTAATAAAGATGACTATTTGATTCTAAAAAACATTGCTTTTTATTGTATTTCATGTGTTTTTCAATGAAATAATAATATTTTTTTTTCGAAATGGTGTTGAAGTAACCCGTGCTTTTAATATCTTGACTGTTAAAGAAGCCCCACCCCTGGGGCTACTTTGACATTTTAAAAAAAATATATATAAATATGAAGGGGGGTTTGTGCAACCTAAGTTTCTTAACGATCTGATAGCCAAACGATACATTGTTCTATTGACGTAAAAAAAATTGGAATTTAAGTTAAAAAAAAAATTACATACAAAAAACTCCCAAAACCTGTTCAAAGTAGCCCCGGTTTACGGTACCTCCCCACCAATTTTCAGCAAAATCGGTTCAGCGCTTTATAACTCTTGAACGGCTTCAAGAGTTATACATTGTTTACCTAACTAACACGACTTTCTCTTATATTCTCTTATACATATAGATTAAAAACAAATCCATCCCACAAGAACCATACGTTTCTATTTTTGTGCCAAATTTCATCGAGATCCGTTCAGCCGTTCTGGCGTTATTGAGGAACAAACATCCATCCAAAACTTTCATATTTATAATATTAGTGGGATATAATGCTACATTATCCCTTAGTTACTTATGGAACTGAGACGTGGTCGCTAAATAATGGCCTCGTGCACAAGCTCAAAGTCGCGCAACGAGCTATGGAGAGAGCTATGCTGGGAGTTTCACTACGTGATAGAATCAGACATGAGGATATCCGTAGAAGAACCAAGGTCACCGACATAGCTCGTAGAGTTAGTAAGTTGAAGTGGCAATGGGCAGGCCATATAGCTCGAAGAACTGACAACCGTTGGGGAATAAAGGTTCTCGAATGGCGACCACGAACCGGAAGACGAAGCGTAGGGCGCCCAACCACCAGATGGACCGACGACATTGTTAAGATCGCGGGAAGTCGATGGATGGAAAGGGCTCAGAATCGTTCTTCCTGGAAATGTGTAGGGGAGGCCTATGTCCAGCAGTGGACTTCTTCAGGCTGATAATGATGATGATGATGACATAGGCTACAAAATCAATTGTTGTTATCTCGAAATACTTCAATATTCCCACTCGTGCGAAACCGGGGGTGATCGCTAGTGAACTATAATATATTAGAGTAGGTCTAGGTACCTACCTAATAGTCTAATGAAGAGTAGCTTCCAGTGTTTGAAGAGGCAATGGCAACGAGGCATGTAACCAGCCCGGACGGCGGCACATACATCACAGGATGATATCGATGCATCACGCAAACTATATCTCGTCCGTTTTATCTGCTTCTTAGAATTATAAACATACCTACTTGGTAATTTTATTAGGTATTATTGTAGCAGATGGCCCACCTGATGTTGCGAAACACGGCTAAGCTAAGAACAAAGAAAATAAATAGAACGGCGATCGTGCGCCGTTTGATGGGAGGAGCCGCTGTCGCCAGTTTTACATTTTGACTATTTTATTTAAAATATCACTAAGTATGAGAATTTTTGGAAGAAGGAAAGGAAGGAGGGTGTATTTTGTAACTTGCTTGACACTTTGTTCGGAAATTATATTATTGCGCAACAAGGCATTTTTCATTTTACGATTCCCGAATAAACCGAATTTGTATGGAGAAAGGAACATAGCTCGTGCATTTTGGCTTTTCCGGCCACGACTTTCAGCAGACTGTTGGTGCCACCTCGTAAGCGGCTCTCTGGCGCCTATGAACTATGACAGTACTTTAGGTACTTACTCTCAAACGGTGAAGGAAAACATCGTGAGAAAACCGGCATATCGTCGTAGAAACTAAAAAGTTCGAAAACATGTGTTATGTACACAAAAGGTGTCTCTTGAAGGCGCAAGTATAATCCTTTCCCTAAAAAAAGTTTCAAAGCTTGATATTTTTTTACATAGCAAATGGTGCAACGATTGTATTAGCAAACAATTTCAATTTATCTATACAAGGACCACTGAAACGAAATAGTTATATTTACTAACTACCTAGATATAATGCTAAGAATATTTTTGATTTTAATTGAAATTGAAACAATAAGAATTGCTATTCAGCGTGGCAATGCCACCAGCGTCTTGGGGACGCTTCCGTCTGGCACTGATTTGGATCAGTTGAGCTATCTCTAGATCGTTTGTAACGATCTGCAGATAGCTCAACTGTTTCTTGTGTATTTTGTACATTTTGTAAATATTTTGTTTAATTGTAAGTTTCTTTGTGTAAATAAAAATTGTTTAAGTATCAACTGCTTAACTATCGAATACTTACTTAAAAACTAAGTTTAACAAATACTTATACCTATTACTTTACTTAGCAGTCAGTACAAATATGTTTCCATTACTAAACGGATCTATTATTTTATCCATAAACCTCTCACCCTGAGTGTCCGTGGGAACTGGGGTCAGACTCCCCTGGGATCACCACCACCCTCGGGGCTGACCCGTCAACAAGTCGAGGGTGTTCACATTTAAATCATTCGATTAACTAATTCACTGATTGATTGATCACGGAAGTTTGGGATAAAACAGGAATGAAAATAGTATTGACGCTGTGATTCCTATCAGTTCCCAAGTACCTGCTTAGTAGGGCCACTTAGTATGCAATGCCTTTAGTGTTGTTGTTATTAATGGGCGAAGGTGACTATTTACCATCAGGTGGGCCGAGCCGGATTGACTACCTTTTACAGTAAAAAAAACTGCGCCTCTGATTTATTTCCTTATGAAAACTTTCTATATTAAGTTTTAAAAAATAAATATTTAAAATAATCAATCAGTAAACAGTTAAAAGTTAAAAGTACAATGCAAGGTCATCATTTTGTCAAGAACACTTAAAAAAACTGCGCCTTTATTTCCTTATGAAAACTTTCTACATAAAGTTTTAAAAAATAAACATTTTAAAATAATCAATCAGTAAACAGTTAAAAGTACAATGCAAGGTCATTATTTTGTCAAGAACACTTGCAATTTAAAACAAAAATAAGAATATTATTAATTTATTCACTTCCACCTAGACTGCATTTTTTATTCCTTTTCATAACTCCCCGCCCATGAACAAGCTCCGCCTTCAGCGCCCGCGCACGACTCTTGTAACTTTCAGCTGATGTATTCCTTCGCTGAAACTGTACAGGCACGGGTGTCTCACATAACTTTTACCAACTGTACAAAATTGAATTTATTTTGCATAAACATTATTTTTGAATTTATTTTGCATAAAAGTTGTTTTAAAACTTTTACAGCATCTTGCAAAAGGTTCTCTCTTTATTTCCAAAAAATATAATTAATTGAAAAAAATAAAACTACTTCATCTTTACCCAAAAAAAACAGTTTTATTTTGCATAGAATTTACTTTTTTAATTAACAGCATCATGTTTAAAAAACCTCTCTGGATAACCGAAAAAAATTAAGTCGTAATAAAAGTTACTTAATGACTTCAAAGTTCGTTTGAAAACGCGATGGAGTTCATCCGAACAAGCTTCCCCTTCCCTGAAGAGTTGTGCTACTACGAGGAGCAGATGGCGCCAGCACCGGCAGCTCAGGAGTGCTGGGGCTGCTGGTCGTGGGAGCCGCGGGAGACCAGCGACTGGGCAGAACCGGTCGTGAAGGAAGAAGAGGCTAGAAGCTACAGTGAGGAAGGTGAGTCAGGAGTCATACTCATACAGTTTATTGTAATTATAATGTGGACAAAGGAGGCCACAGAATGAAAGCCAAGGGATACTCAAAGAGGTATTTGAGTATCCCTTGGCTATCATTCTTATATTTGATTAGGCAGAGGTATTTTTGGTAGAGGTTTTGGTTTGGGCAGCTTATAGTATCAAAATTAGATCACCTAATAATTCAACAGGTTTCATATCTGTTTTATGAATTAAAATTATTAAGTATGTATATAAGTATTGGTTGTATACTCGACCTTAAAATGTAACAAAGTAAAAAGTGTAAACAAAACAAAACAAATGGCGTTTTAACGTTTTCAGGAAAAAATATTCAAAACTTTTCCATCCAACCGACTTTCAATGTAAGCAATGTCGTCAGCTTCTTCGGCTAGAGTGTAATGAAACCTAAATCCAAACAGACAAAGCAATAAACGCCACCTGATGCACCGGACGCGCCCGTAGGTCCTCCATAAAACCTAGGCGTTGTAAACAAGTTAGCGCCGGCGCCGACGGCGTTCTCATCTGCTAGGTATTAGCTTAGACTTCCTATTGTAAGCCTGGCCTAGGGAAATTTTTACAATTCTTCCATTTTCGGTTTTTTATATGTACAAGCGTATTTTATTCGGTTATGGAATCAAAATTAACAGAGCTTTATAAGGCGGTGATTGATAGCGGATTGCGCGATTTTCGGCAAATAAATTCAGTGTTTTTTTTATACAACTAGTTTATGGAACAAGCATATTGCCCACCTGATGTTAAGTAGAAACCATCGCCGATAACAAAGCAATGCTTTCTGATTGATGTAACGTGCCCTACGATGCGTCTATCAACTTCAAAAAGTCAAAGTGCTGTTTCACGGTTTTCAGCGTTTTTGGGCCACAAAACACAGATTTGTAAATACATCTTGTGTCAAAGAAACTTATACTCAATGAAGTAATGACTAATAAATGTGTAAATAAGGATAGGAAGAACCCTCTAAAAATTATTACTACAGGTCCAGAAGTCAGCTCACCATCAGGTGCCAGCGCAGGCGGTCGCAAGGAGCGCACCGCGTTCACGAAGGCGCAGGTTCGAAGTCTGGAGGCAGAGTTCTCGCGAGCCAACTACCTCACGCGTCTAAGGAGATACGAGATCGCGGTCGCGTTGCATCTCACTGAAAGACAGGTATTTATTGTGAACGAAAAGGAAAAGCTTTCTCCGTCTGAGTTCAAATCAAAATCGACCTATACTGTAAAAGATAAAAGTTACAATGTCAAAGCTTTTTATTTGTTGTAAGTGCCAAGTTGCTCACGAAAGGCCTACATCTAGCGTGATGGCGATGGCGATCAGTGAAACGCTGTCAAAATGACAGCGATAATTATTTGACAGCGTTTCACTGATCGCCATCGCCATTGCGCTAGATGTGCGCATGGCTCAAGAACCCATTTTTGAAATCATACACATTTCTAAGGGGTCGAGTTTGGCGGTGTTAAAAGGCAACGAAATTTTCCAAAGATACAGGTAGGAGAAAGGCTCTCCCTAAAAAAACAAAGTAAGTAGGTCTTCCCAAAAATAGTATGCGGCCTACAATCAGCAGTTGACATCTTCAGATGATGCTAGAGGAAATTACCAGGATCTAGCAAGACGTGATCATCACACTTTATTCAATACTAAACTGTTGACAGGTAAAGGTGTGGTTCCAGAACAGGCGTATGAAGTGGAAGCGAACTAAGGGAGCTCCGAAACAGAAGAAAAAAGAAGCAGCCCCTAACAACGCGATAATGCTGTAAATAAACTACGACCGTTACGAAGTACCTTACATAACCTAATATTAACTTAAAACAATTACTTACTAAAATATACCTATAGCTAGTAACTAGGTACCACCATCAACTTCCTACCCTTATCCCACACTAAGCGGGGTCGGCACAACAGGTTTTCTTCTTATACTCGTCTCTATATCATTCGTCATCTCAGTGCTCACTTCTTTCTTGCTATAATGTATATTATTTAAACTAGTGACTACCATGACGTGATAAATTTGTAATTAATTTAAGTCATGGTGTATTTTTTTATTAGTCTAGCTTGCTTCAGTGGTAGTCAAGCGCGCGACCGAATATGTGCCGCATAGGTTTTTTAAACAACCACTATCAACTGGAGGCATACAGATGTTCAGCCTCACGTGCCAGTAAATTCACTGGCACCTACACCCTTCAAACCGAAACACAGCAATGCTGCTTCACGGCAGAAATAGGCATGGTAGTACTTCCCCGGACGAGCACTTCACAAAGAGCTCTACTACTACTAAACTTATAATGCGACTGTAGTATAGAATAGATAGTGCAATTCACGAAGACGCGCCCCTCGCGGGGTGCGGGGAGTTTGCTCCGAGCGGCAGTCGCGAACCGTAGTCTATTCATTGTAGTGTGCGTGTGCACTCATAGGTAATTAGTGTGTACCGATAACACTCAAACATTGACGGAAGCTTGCACACATATACTATAAACGGTTAGGAGGAATAGTGGGGCGCGCCTTCGTGGATTGCACTATCTATTCTATACTACAGTCGCATTATAAGTTTAGTAGTAGTAGAGCTCTTTGTGAAGTGCTCGTCCGGGGAAGTACTACCATGCCTACTGTAATGCCTACTGTAATAGAGGTACCTACTACTACTAAAAATGGCGTATGGTGAAAATGTTGGTGCCACAAAGGTAAACAAAAGCTCAGGAGATAAGGATATGTTTGTTTATTACACAACTTCATAATAAGACGAACACCTCGTCTACATAACTAAAATAATTGTAATTAACACACTATCTTTGGAAGAAACTAACATCTGGGCTATGGAGGCCTGTCATTTTAGGAGATCTTGTACAAGTTCTCACAAATCCAAATTAATCAAAAACAATGGAGCTTCCAAATACTAAATTAGGCGTAACATTTTATTTTGTCGGCAATGCTTGTCTTTACAATTCAGGTACAGTCGCCTACATTAAGATGGTTACACTTTATAATTTTCAAAATTATTGTCTGCTAATTCTTTTGAAACGTCTCATCTACCAGACATGCTAACAAAATAATGATTATGAAATGTAATCTTATTTCAAGCGACTGTCTTGTCTTCAGAAGAGAACACATAAGAGAAGAGATTAATATAAAACTTCGATCAAAAAAGCTGGTTTAAGAAATATTTGAGCTTTAAACCCAGAAATGTTCACCTGATGATAGTGGTAACCAGAACCATAGTATTGCCTCGTAGGTCACGCATGTGAAGTCAGTGCCCTGAGGCCCTGCGTTCATCATCATTTTACCCATTCCACTGTTATTGTACAACAAACATCGCCAACAAACAAACAAACAATTCTGTACATAATCAACTGTAACATTGGACCGTATTCTATAATATTGGACCAAATAAAATACTAATATTTCAACAATATTATAATGTTTTAACATTTTAACTTGTACCTATAAACTTTGTATTTCATAAAATAAAGGTTCACATTTTTTTTTAATTTATGTGGCTAGAGTATTTTTTTTATTGTACTCATTTCTTTACCACGAGGATTTGAAATAATAAATAACAAAAAAAATGTTTTGAAATTGTTTATTTATTTTATATAATCACATTTTTCTTATATCTCATTGGAAGCAAAGTTTATAAGTACTAAGTTTATTTTTCAACGATGAGCATTCAAGATATTTATATAAAAAATTACCAGCTCTCTAATGCTGTTTTATGTACAGTGCAATCAATTTTATGTGTTCTATATTTTCATCTGTCAGGCACATAGATAACCATACTTATAATTTTGATGTGTATCTCAAATGTTTTAACGTGTTTATCAATTTATTGCTGTATAGTTTAATTTACAAATTCTTTAGTATTGGATTAATACAGTACTATACAATATTAAGAGCATTGTTTTTATAAAAATACCAGTCCTGCATGTCAGCAGATTTGTCAAAAATATTACTTTCTCGTCTATATTGCGCCGACTGTACGAAAGTACCTACAAGCGTTTGTTCCTTATCGCTAGTTACACTCTGTAACATTCATTTAACGGACTGTACATTCACTTGTTGTATCTAAATAGCTTTATTTATATTAACTAGGTTTATTACAATTTTTGTTGGACCAAATTAGTCTAAGTTCTTATTGCATAGTGAAAGTACCTATGTTTGGTAGGAATTTGTTTGTTTTTACAAAAATCAACATGATTTAGTTATTCTTCTTATCGTGTCACTGATTCTTTCGACCCAAGTGTGGTGAAAGGATTTTAAGTGCGCCTCAAAGAGGCTCATTTCGTGCACTTGACACATATTTTCGAACTTTTTTGGTTCGAATTTTAATTAGTTATTTGTACACTTGTATCACACAAATGACCCAGTCATAGTGTAACTTACGTTTTCCCTTCTTAACATGTTGATTCCTGTAAAAATACCTTCAGATATACAATGGATTTAATACTACAAGGGATATTAGGTTACATTATTCACTACATTTACTTTGTAAGTAAATTCAGCAAGCATCAATTGACATCTCGCTCTTTTATATAGTGTAAGAGCGAGAGAGATCACTTGCCTGCACTTGCTTGTCTTACACTATTCAGTATGCTACCTATTATATTTGCCTATTATATTATGTAAGGTTTAAGCAAAACAATATTTAGGTTTAACTCATGATTAAAATGGATTTGAAAACATATCTAATTTTTTCCATTGAATCTACAACTTGCTATGAGTTTTTTTTATAATTTTATGTTTTACTTACATTTAAAACAATGGAAAAATATGCACGTGATATTCACTATATAAGCTATACAAGTTCGATACATAGTAGTTGGTTCGCGCAAACGATACGAGAGATCTTTTGGTGTGAAATGACGAGAAATAAATTATAAATGCAATAATAACCCGACTAGAGAATTTAGATTTGAGGCATCAAACACAAAGTCACAACACAATTTCGACACAATGTTTATGTAGTGAAGTCAGGTCTACTAAATGTGTACTTCAGTGGTATAACATCACAAGTTACCAGTGATGTACACAACTACAAAATCCAGGAACATTTGAGGTTATCCGTCATATCATTTGCACAAACAACCACATCCCCTCCTATTCACAGCTCGGTACTATCTATTCTATATGTACACAGTATAATTATTAAGGCTCAACCGGTGATCACTATACTACCATCACTAATCAGTATCTCACTTCTCACTATAATAAATTAAGTTTGCACAACACTTTTACAGTTGGTTGTATTACACATTTTCACAATCACGGTGGTTGCAACACCACGAATATGTTTCGTTAGGTTCGCGGTCCGTCCGACTGAAGAACTTGTGGGGACGTCATCACTATATTCTGAGACATGCTGGACAGAATCGTCTGCGGGATGACTGTTAATGACTTGGGGATCTTGGGCATGATCATAGTGCTCGTCATCAGGGGTAAGTTAGGAGTTAGGACCGTTTCCGTTGTGATAGATACCGAAGGTCCAAGCTGGGGTATTTTGATCGGGGTTGATGTCATGATGAGGGACGGTGCTGATACACTCGGGGCAGGAGATGTGATCGTGGAAGTCTTGGCTGGGATAGGAGCTATAGTAATATTCTTCAGCCCCACATTTTTGAGTATAGTTGCTGCGTTCGACCCGCTGAAATCATTCTCCTCTGTACTCATTTGCGTGACCGTTCCCCCATTACCGAGCATGGTGCTCGGTTGTAGCTCCGTCACTACGGTGCTGTCGTCAAATGACGGTCGCTTCTTCTCTCCGTCCTGGAGTTGCTGCAGTTTCTCGCGACGCATGATGCACATCTTGTTATAATCCTGCAGAGTGATGTGGTATCGCTTGCCGGAAGACATGACTTGCACGAGGCTGGGCAGAGAGCGGCCATCGACGGCAAGCTGAGTGGGCTCGCGACCGATGCGGGTTAAGTTCTCCTGGAAAGGAAGCGTTCATTACATAAAGAAAGGAAAGGTAGGATAAAGAAACGAATCATAACATAGCCATTAACGTAGAGGCTATCCAGCTCCTCGACAATACAGACCTAGTAAGAAGACTCAAAAGGAGCAAACTTTTTGAGTTAGTGTAGTGATAAATTTAATATTGTGTAGTGATAGTGCTGCTTTAATGAACATTTAAACAAAGTGTCACTTTAATTAATTAGAGACAGTAAGAAAAGTGGCAATGGACACATTCTTAGTACCTAATACTTATTTTATAAAACTAAGCTAAAGCAAAATTTCTTATTAGCCTACTTGGCTAGATTGTAATATTAATTAGGGTACCACATGATGTAGTACACTAATTTAATAAAAAAAAAATTAAAAAAAAATAACATAGGTAGCCATGATTATAATTTTCTAGAAAATCAATTATTGCAGTGAACACCGGCAACGTCTTCTGAAATTTGCAGGTAGGACCAAATTTCAAAAGTAGCTGATGGCATTCGTTGATGTTTAGAAGACTTTTTTTTTACAAGGAAAAATGCTTTACGCATGCCTCCTACTTGGAGAAGAGTAGGAGGGGATGTCAGACTCTTTGTCATACTGACAGCATACTGACTAAAAACCCACCGATGTTCCTTCACTCACCTCAGTGCCAGTGCATCATCGAACCACTCCTCACCTGACGAATGGTCCGATGCTGCATCGGACCTAAGACAACTTCCTCAAAACTAAACTTAACTGTGGTTTTAAAACAATTAAAATAATTCTTTAACCATTGTGAAGCAGCTACTTAGAACAGTTTAAACTTACTGGAACATGAAAAAATCTACTTCGAAACATTTGACTTTTAAACATATATCTGAAAAGTAATGACCAAACCAAATGGCTATGTATATACTTACAGGAGTAATAGGCATAAGCGTAGGTCTCCAAGGCTTACTGCTAGACTTAGACTTCTTGGGAGTATCAGATTTCTCCTTCTTCTCCTTCGGAGGGGGGTCTGGTTTGGACATAACGGGCATCGGCAAAGCTCCCGGAATCGGCAAAGGTTTGGGCGCTGTTGGCATAATAGCCGGTAAAGGCATTGTCGGTATTGGTGACGCAGCGACTTCCGTAGGATCCGACGCAGAAACACCTTTGACTAACTGTTGAATGTTGTGTAGAACATTCTGGATCGCTTTCCGACCTTGAGCGTTGGGCGTGTTGATCGCTATAAGCTCAGGAGGTAGCTGTTTTTTTGACTTCTCTTTGTTCTTGAGCTTTGGCGTGCCTTGCGGCGGAGGCATGAATTTCTTGTTATCCTTATCGTCTGTCTGGTTAGACTTGAGCAAGCTTTTCCCGTTGATCGAAGGCTTCTTACGGTACTCTATCAGGCTTATAGCGGGTTCCGCCCTTCTTGGCGTACTGTCGTTTATAATATTGTCATACGCGCGCAAGCGACTTTGAACGGAATCGCTGTAGTTCGCAGCAGTTGGTGTCGCGCTATGAGATAAAACTAAATCTCCTGACCTGAAGTACTTTTCTAGTAAAACAAGGTGCCGTAGAAAACTGGACTGGTTGCCGTAAGGTCTTTGTAGCTCGTTCCAGAGCCGTTTAGTCTCAGAATCGTATTGCACGGTCGTATTGCATTTCTCCCAGCCCTCTGGAGTCACCCCTTTGACGTTGTTGAACTCAATGTTGCATTGCAAGTTCATTTCCTCTTCACCGGGGAACAATTCCCTAACTGATATCGAAGGGTTTGTTTCAAGCCTTTTGACCGGGTTCGAGTATTTAACCTCGGATTTCTTGGGATCTTTTTCAACTGTTAATTTCTTCGATAGCTCACTCAGATTCTTCTTGACCTGAGTGAAGCTTTCGGACATTTGCCACTTGTTTTTGAGCGTGTTTATATCGGGAGGACGTTTTGTGGGTATCGACTCGATGGTACATTCATCGTTCAATGTGATATTCTTTAGCATGGGGATAGCTTCCTTGGATTTTTCTTCAAAGATGTCCATATCTTCTCCGCGTGGAAGCTTCTCCTTGTGCATCATAAGTTGTCCGAACTTGTGCATTTTCTTGGCGTATTTCTCGCTGATTCTGTGCTGGTGTCCTGGTTTCTGTATAGTCGATACACTGAGTTTTAGAGGATTCTTTTGCTTCGGTGGTATGGCGGTAGGAGGCCCTTGAAGAAACTGCGCTGGGTTATTCTGCTTCTGCAGAAGATATTGGAGTTCAGTTTGTTTGTTCAGGAGGGCGGGTAATTCTCCAGAATTTTCATCTGAGCCATCGCTCGGATGGGCATCATTAGGCTTCATAGCTCCGGGGACTAGGATCTTATTTGAGGATATTAAGCTTTCAATATCCTCCTCGATTGGTTTCTCTTGGTCCTTCTCTGGCGTGGACTCGTTGGTCTTTTCAGATGAGTTTTCGCTGCTCATGTCTGGTTCGGTGGACTTGCGTTGCTTGTATTTGCTGCGTTGCTTCTTCTTCTTGGTTGGGTCGTCGAGCGGGATGTCGCCGAGTTCACCGGCTTGTTCAGGAGGGACTTCTATGTTGTATATTTGTAGTAGTCTGAAACAAAAATATATTTAAAAAAATAAAACAACAACATACACATTCAAAAATTTATTTTTTCTATTGTATCACAAGGATCACTTTGAAATGCCTTCAAGTTTATAAAGGGGTTAAGAGAAAATCTGATTTTTTTAAGTTGGTTAAATTTCCATACAAATTGATTGCATTTACTTTTTACTTTTAATGTATTAGTAAAAAAAAATGTATATAAGAAGTATTATATTAGCTATCTGATTCCTAAAGTATACAAGCTCGGCTTAATTTGGGGCTGTGTGGATTGTCCACAATGTATATTTTTGGAACGAAGTTCCTTATCGCGCGTTGTGAAAGGGGGCTAGACGAAAAAAAATCATTCGAAAAGTTGTCACGACACTTTTTGCTATAGTAAGCTATTGTAAACTGTGCGTCGTGCGCATGTTTCTCTGTCTGTCTCTCTCTCTCTTATAGAAAGCAAGTCAGATATTTTCATTTCTAATTCGCATTGAACAGTGTGGTGTCGAGACGATTATTTTTGTTGAGTGTAAACAGGTTTTTTGTAAATAATAATAAAGGAACTTCGTTCCATCCGGGTGTCCCTAGACACCTCTCAAGTTTTTTGTATGATTAGTGTGTACTCACTTCCGTGTATATGAGTTAGCGTAAGGTTCGTTATGCGCGGGCCGCTGCAGCAGCGAGCAGTAGTACCGGCATGTCTTGCACAGCACCGCGCGCGTGGCGAACTGCACCGGCACCCGCGCCGCCGCTAGCAGTGGGTTCAGCTCCAAGTACCCCTGGTAGCATACAATTATTCATTATGGTTTGAAGGGTAGCTGAAATGAATTATTTTTAAGATCTTTCATGTATACACTTCATTGAGGCAAATAAATGATTATGATTATGAAGAGAATGGAAGAAGAGAACATGTGCCGACCTCAGATAAAGTAGGATAAGACCAGGAAGAAGAAGAAGAAGGTTTGAAGAGTGGCGCGTGAGGCTGAACTGTAAGTTGATGGATGCAGGGCAGTGCATCGAAGGCGTGACCTATACTCGGATTTTTAATTAGACGAAGCTAGCTGACGTTTACTGTGTTGTCAGTTTTTGATGAAATAAAAATAGTGTTGTGACAAAGTGAATGATTGAAAAAACTCCTGAATGAATGAAATTGCCTCGTTTTTATAGTGAATAGTTATTGTGCCGAACTTGGCTTGACGTGCTTGGTTGAGGATCCATATCGTTCGCGCGAAACAATATAGCAACAAAATACACAACAATTACCACAAACACAACGTAACGAAAAACTTTACAAAAACAATAACTAAACAGCGTGAGCGCAGAAAAACATTCGTGCTATCAGACCAGAGGTTAGAAGCCGAATTACAAACAAAATGGTGGCGTTCATCGGTGTTGGCACTAGTCGCCACGCCGCGCTTTGTAATAAACCGTCAAAAAACTTGTAGTTACATACTACAAGTAACATAAAGCACTTTTATACATTTTTTTATACAAATTTCAATATTATTTTATAGTTTGAAAAGATTAACTATTTACTCATTGTTCATTCATCTGATTGAACGAGAACTGAACGCAGCACTATTACTTTAAATGTAGCAACATTATTTTACAAAGTGACATTAGCTACTGTCAGTCGGTATCGTCTAATTAAAAATCCGACTATAGGAAGCTATGCTTTGTTATAGGCGATGGTTACCACTTAACATCAAGTGGTTTGCTTGTTCCATCAGCTAATTGTATAAAATAACATACAAAGTCAAAGCCAACTAGTCAATTCATGAAGATGTTTCTATTGCACCAATTTTTGTACGCTTGGTATAAAAATCGATAAATAATTATGGTTACCGGGAATATAGGTACTAAATTTGCTAATTTTTAAGCAAACACGACGTACAAAAATGTTTACCGTTTGTTTTATCTTTTACAGTCGCGGTATGAAAATGTTCGTCACCTTAGAGTCGGTTTTCGCTTGCACCAGTGCCTTGATCATGAACACATTTTGACATAATTTGTGACGTTAACTTATCGGTGTATTCTGTCTATTCAGTTTCAAAAGGTAGTATGTGATTGTGATACGTTGAACAAATCAAGTTGAAAATCGACGAACATTTTCATTCCGCAACTATACATGCCGCATGACAGTTTGACCGCACTGACCAAGGAGGTTCGAAACCCATTACAATGGAGACCAATTAATTGTTATTAGTTTGACTAATTTTATCGTAAGATCGACGTTGCATATTTTTAATAATCCTCTCATTATTTATTGCAATTATTATGTTACATGGTGAGGTCTTAAAGTTAACAATGGTGAATACATAATAAGCCCTTAAATTTAGGGCATATTTGGAGTGAAAACGGGAAGTTTGAAAAAATAAATATAAAGCTATGAATCAATTTTCGAGCACATGGGGATTTCTCATATGTATTTAATGGTATAAATAGTGCAATCCACGAAGGCGCGCCCCACTATTCCTCCTAACCGTTTATAGTATATGTGTGCAAGCTTCCGTCAATGTTTGAGTGTTATCGGTACACACTAATTACCTATGAGTGCACACGCACACTACAATGAATAGACTACGGTTCGCGACTGCCGCTCGGAGCAAACTCCCCGCACCCCGCGAGGGGCGCGTTTTCGTGAATTGCACTATCTATAGTGCACGTCGAACAGGGATATAGTACTCACGTGGTGTATGAAGTGCAGGTTGTGATGCTTGGTGAGGCGACGCGTGCATAGCATGCACGCCATAAGCGGCGATATGCAGCGGTAGTGCACGCCGCATAGAGGGATCGTATGCAGACCCGGGTAGTCGCCTTTCAGCTTTAACTGGGGACAAACATTAATAAATATATATTGTAGACAATCTATCCGACACTATAGCCCCAAACTAAGCAGAGCTTGTACTATGGGAACCAGATATCTGATATAATACTAATATACATATTTTAAATACATAATTAGAATACAATAAAACACCCAGACAGAAAACAAACTTCTGTGTTCACATCACAAATATTTGTTCTCTCCAACTGAGCTGAGAGGCCAGTCAAACACGTATTACTGATAATGATAACTTATAGTGTCACACATACAGAATAATACACTGGTGAGCACTCACACAGACTCAAAACCAGAGCCAGAAACAGAGCTAAATTGTCCGGCATTATGAATAAAGCCGTTAAAATATTTTTTCTTAAACATGCGCGGAAATATTGTCATTACTTTTGAATATAGAACACGCGAAGTATCATATTTACGTAGACTGAAAAACCAAAATCACTTCCCGGCGCGTTCTCGCTCCGGCAATGTTGTATGAAACGGTGTGCGGTTTGAATTTAGAACTCTTTCATCTATCGTACACATTGCGTTCTCGTGGCTGTATAGCCACAGATGCGTTTACCTTTCGGCACAAACGGTAAAAAAAATAAAAAAATGGCGGTAAAGCGGAGTTCGTTGTTATTTGGTTAATAAAAAATAAATTTATTACGTAAATTTATTTTTTATTTCCTTGCATTTTTTTAAGAAAAGCACTATATATGCCTCGGCCGAAATGGCAATTGCCTGTCTCGTATCATTGAAGGCCGAGCCGCAGGCGAGGACTTCAATAGCGAAAATTGCCTATTTCGCTGCCTTTGCAATAATGTACTATTGTTTTTATATAGTCAAGTATAGTCATGTTTCTAGTCCCACAGTGTATAGTTTGTTGCCTGTTCTAGGCGTGGTCGCGTGGAACTGGCACCTAGACTCACCTAGCTTTAAGACGTTTCAAAGTGTTCATTGTGATACTACTGAATAAATACATCTTTGACTTTGAGTTAAACCACAAAAAAGTACCCAACTAAATTACAAAACGTCATAGAGCTGAACAATTTCGAATAGTCAATAGTCAACTTACCACTTGACGCTTGGGGACGCTTCCGTCTGGTACTGATTTGGATCAGTTGAGCTATCTCTAGATCGTTTGTAACGGTCTGCAGATAGCTCAACTGTTTTTCGTGTATTTTACACATTTTGTAAATATTTGTTTAATTGTAAGTTTCTTTGTGTAAACTGACCACTTTATTGACGGAGCTTCTCATCTTAATAAGCCATTTCCTCCGTATGGAGTAGTCAGCGGGCGCCACGCATGCCTCCGTGTGACAGGTGGCAAGCCGACCGCCGCCACACACGCCGCCACTGCCACCGCCACTGTTACCGCCACCGTTACCGCCGGCGTCCGAGCCGCTTTCCTCCGAACCCGGGCTTAAAGGCTTCTCAGAACTGGAACAAGAATATTTTTTTATTGATTTATAACATACTGATGGGAAAAGCATATTTATAGTGGGAGATTGTATAATTCCATTGCAATCATTCAATTCTCTTTACACTTGTATTGTGGACTGTGCGTTGATAATCACGATTGGTCAAGATTGGTTGTGATTGGGGTTTAGTCACGTGATCATTTCGTGATAGCTTGAATTATTGACGAAAATTTCAACATGAACAAAAGAAATGATTCTATAATAGGAGCATTAGCGAGTGTTTCTGCACATAAGAATATCCATAGACTAAAAAAGAGACAGAAGATAGTGCCGTAGGCATATAACTGCTACGACGTAGCACCGAGCTACGCCAAAAAAATCTCGGCCTACATAGTAAACTTTTACTACTAGGAAATTATGTTTTTTTCTCAATTGATGTGTTACAGTTAATAATTCGGAGGTTTAATTAGGAGGGACAGTTGGACAAACTTACGTGGTAGGAGGCGACCGTGGCGCGGGTAAGTCGCTGTGCTTCGGCAGAGGTCGCTTCCTGTAGGAGGGACAGTTGGCGCGCCGGTCCACGTGTCGGTAGCACGCGTCGCACAGACAACTGTCTATGGTCAGCTTCTCGTCTATGGACAAACTTACGTGGTAGGAGGCGACCGTGGCGCGGGTAAGTCGCTGTGCTTCGGCAGAGGTCGCTTCCTGTAGGAGGGACAGTTGGCGCGCCGGTCCACGTGTCGGTAGCACGCGTCGCACAGACAACTGTCTATGGTCAGCTTCTCGTCTATGGACAAACTTACGTGGTAGGAGGCGACCGTGGCGCGGGTAAGTCGCTGTGCTTCGGCAGAGGTCGCTTCCTGTAGGAGGGACAGTTGGCGCGCCGGTCCACGTGTCGGTAGCACGCGTCGCACAGACAACTGTCTATGGTCAGCTTCTCGTCTATGGACAAACTTACGTGGTAGGAGGCGACCGTGGCGCGGGTAAGTCGCTGTGCTTCGGCAGAGGTCGCTTCCTGTAGGAGGGACAGTTGGCGCGCCGGTCCACGTGTCGGTAGCACGCGTCGCACAGACAACTGTCTATGGTCAGCTTCTCGTCTATGGACAAACTTACGTGGTAGGAGGCGACCGTGGCGCGGGTAAGTCGCTGTGCTTCGGCAGAGGTCGCTTCCTGTAGGAGGGACAGTTGGCGCGCCGGTCCACGTGTCGGTAGCACGCGTCGCACAGACAACTGTCTATGGTCAGCTTCTCGTCTATGGACAAACTTACGTGGTAGGAGGCGACCGTGGCGCGGGTAAGTCGCTGTGCTTCGGCAGAGGTCGCTTCCTGTAGGAGGGACAGTTGGCGCGCCGGTCCACGTGTCGGTAGCACGCGTCGCACAGACAACTGTCTATGGTCAGCTTCTCGTCTATGGACAAACTTACGTGGTAGGAGGCGACCGTGGCGCGGGTAAGTCGCTGTGCTTCGGCAGAGGTCGCTTCCTGTAGGAGGGACAGTTGGCGCGCCGGTCCACGTGTCGGTAGCACGCGTCGCACAGACAACTGTCTATGGTCAGCTTCTCCTCGTCTATGGACAAAAGTAGGCTTTAGTAGAGTCCGTGTCTGATAACTCTACGCGGGACAGATTCGGAAGGCATATTTCCAGTCTTTTCTACCAGTCTTCCTGGGCGTGCAAAAAGATGGTGTGACGTGTTTTTATGAGTAAAGAAATACTTACTGTCCAAAACCTTCTTCTGCCGCTCCGAACTTTTAATCTGTGCGATATGACAGGGGGTATCAAATAGGCCGAACTTCCCCCCGCAGTAGAAGCACTGGTCCATACAGAGCCGGTCTGGGTGGATGCTGAATGAAGACGCTTTCTCGGGGATCACAAGGTTTAAGGTCTCTTTGGGTTCCGTCGGCTCGGGGGCGGGTTCCGCATCTGAGGGTATCAGCGAGGGTCACAAACAGCTCGGGGGCTATTTGAGGGTTATATCCTGGGATGGAAGCTTGCGAGAAAATAAATATTGTGGTCAATCCACACAACTCTATGTAGTCCCAAACTACGCAGAACTTGTACTACGGGAACTACATAACTGATATAAAAATATTTTGTTAATACATAAGTACTTAGAATAAAATATAACACCCAGATAGAGTATGAGAACAAACGTCTGCGTTCACCACACATCTATTTTGTTCTCAGTGGGGATCGAACCCACGGCCTACGGCGCAGAAGGCAGGGTTACCACCAACTGAGCCGCAACGCGTGTAAATAATGACCACCAATTGAAATGGTGACTGCGCAGAACGTTTCTGTACTTAGTCGGTGAATGAAAGACTAAGCAAGCTACGTTATGAGCGTTGAGAGATTATAATATCTTCAAAAAATGGCTTAGTTATTGTCAATAAGGGCCTGCACACATCTAGCGCGATGGCGATGGCGATCCGTAAAACGCTGTCAAATATCACTTTCATATTTGATCGCCTTTCAATGATCGCCATCGCGCTAGATGTGCGCAAGATTTAAATCATGCAATCAGTCATCATTAGATATAGCGTGCTTATAAGTTGGCGGCTGACAGCTAGCTTTTTTGGGATGATTCTTTCCTTTTAAATCTTGGTGTATCTGAGCTTATTTTGCTATTATGCGGGTGTTAAAGATTATCTGTCAGACGTCAGCCTAAAGTTCATGCTGTTAAGTTATCTGCCACCATTTATGTAAAATGTGTTATAACTTACATACATGGTGGTATAGGACTCGTCAAGTAAGTTCTTTCGACTTTGATGATGGGTTTTATTAATATTATTTTGAAACGCTTTCAATCACTGGACTTAGTAAGCTTTACAACAGGGTTTTTCGTGTTTTAAAGATATTTGTTAGACAAATACTGACTAACTGATATCTGTAATCAGTGATCATAATAAAACTTATGTAATACTAGCGGCCGCCCACGGCTTCGCTCGCCCCGCAGCCGTTACGCCCCGTTGATTTTTCTTTTAAAAGCTTTTCCTCTTTTTCTCCGCTTAGGGAAACTCTTTTTCTTCGCTTAGGGAAATAATTTTCCAATTTCCTTTCTTAGTGCACCCCTATGCTATAAAACGAACATAACCTCCGAGTTTCATGCTTCTAGGTCTTACGGTTTAGGCTGTGCGTTGATTGTCAGTCAGTCAGTCAGTAACGTAAGAGTTTTATATATTTAGATAAAAAAAAACTAGAACTAGAATACTTGAAACTAGAGCAGCTATAAACTGCCTAAGTCCAGCGATAAAACCAACTCTGTTATAAAGAATAAGCTTACAATTGCATCAGGATTATCAAAGACTTTATAATTCAAGTATGAAAAATAGAAATATATTCTTAAAATGACGTTAATAATACAGAACGTGGCAAAAGAGCTTTAATAATCCTGATTTTAAATAGTTACGTGCAAACAATTTTTCGATGACAAAACGGAGTTTAGACTCAATAGCATGGCTTTGTGACTGTTCGACCCGTATTGACCAGCTTATTATACCAATAAAAAGTGGCCAAATCGTCTAATGACTGCTTAAAATCCTGCGTTACTATATGAGTGTAAAGGCCTGCGCACATCTAGGCGATGGCGAAGGCGATCAGCTGAAACGCTGTCAAATATTACAGCGATATTTGACAGCGTTTCAGCAGATCGCTATCGCCTAGATGTCCGCAGGCTTTAAGTTATACACATAGGGAACTTTTACCAAACCTACTTTATTGAACTAGCTTTTCACCGCTTCAAAGCGACTTAAAAAAATCAGTTGTCTGTAAAGTCGGTTTACTGACGATACTTGAACGTGACAACGTCATACAGCTGTCCACGCGGACCCATCGCTCACTCAAGTAGGAGAGAGACACATAACGAACGCTGCCGAACGCGGAGGCCGATTGTGCCTCTTTGTCGCTCCTTCCGCGCTCTCGCTTGCACTTCAAGCCTTAAATGGAACGTCTCAGAGCGAGGTAACGCCGCATGAGTCATGTTTTTTCGTGCATGCAGCCGGCTCCATCGAATTATAAGACGTTGTCACGTCAAAATCAAAAATATATTAAAACATCTGGCCAAGGAACTCTACGAGTCACAGGTCACGAGATAAGCTAGTAAACGCTAGATAAGGTTTGTTTGCACGCAGCTAAGGGTTAGGGCGGGTGAATCCACAAACCGTGGTTAAGACGATTACTGTAATGAGTCTTTCTTTGCCCACCATCTGTTGATGTAGCCGCCGCGATCTGGGGACAAAACAATTACGTTGATCAAATGTCCATGTTGCTTTACCCTATACACAGGGTCCATGTGATACTGACTTACTAAATTTGACCTAAGAACTATGTATGTACCTAAACTAAACCATATTTATGCAATTAATGTATTGAGTATGCTTTAGTTAATAGAAATTATGAAAAAAAATACGGGTTGCACTCCGGGAGTGCCGGCAGAAGTGAAAACTTGATTATTAACGTTGAGCATGTTTGATATTTTGGAATGGTTAGGGGGGGCTTGTTTGTTATTTGGCACGCTGTAACGAACATTCGCGCAAGCGCCCTGCGCTGCCTAAACGAAACAGTAGGCCCAGGCATACATTTTCGCCGCGCCGTAGAGAGGGGATAGCTGTCTACTCTCCATCCGTCTTACGCTTTTTCGATCAGGTCACGTGTCCTGACGCGCTGACGCGAGTTTAAGATTTTATACCCATTACAGAAAAAGTGCTCAACGCCGCTAAAGAAGTTTTCACTTCAAAAAAAGAATAAATAATTTGATAACCGTCTTTCTGTTTTCGTCTTAGGTCCATTTTTCATACAAATAACACTTTTTAAATTAACGCGATCTTTATTAATAATTATTATTGGAAGGGACGGGTATTTATCGCGACCACGGCTTTTGTAACACGGTCGAAACGTCGGGAAATAATAAAGATAATCGCGATAAATACCCGTTTCTTCCAATTATAAATTATGCATGAATCGCGTTAATTTAAAAAGTGTTATTTGTATGAAAAGCAATTTTTGCTTCTCTCGAAACTAAGCCTGCCTCAAGCATAGAAATATTGAAAATTTTCAATGAAGAGCTATCAAAATATCTATACTTGAGACTCGACTCAGACTTAACAATCGTTTCTGCCCAAAAACGCTTCGCTCGCTTGGTCAATTATTACATCATCATCAGCCTGAAGAAGTTCACTGCTAGAAAGGTCCTTCTATTTCCAGGACTAACAATTTTTCCACGGTCTCCACAATGTTATTGGTCAAATGGATTTGTAAAAGGATCATACAAAAAAACGGTAGGAACCAAGCCGTAGTTTGTTGCCTGTTCTTCTAGGCTTGGTCGCGTGGAACTGGCACCTAGACTCACAGCTTTAAGACGTTTCAAAGTGATTCTTGTGATACTGAATAAATAAATATTTGACTTTGTCTTTGTCTTTCAGTTCGTGATACAATACACAATCATGTTCAGTCAGGAGCAAGGTACAATTTAATACGGAAATAGCCTAATAGAAGCCTTACTGCTAACAGTAATTTCTTCCAGGTAACCATGGGGTTATCAGGATCTTAGTACTAGCTATCTGATATGATAGGATGTCTGTCACACATGTAAGTACATTATTTCTGTAGGTAGAGTTTGCATAAAAGCTTTTCAATATTAAAAGCTTTAAAAATTGGCAAGTAGGTATAATATCGGCAAATAAGTTGAATTCTAATAGCGATTGAAATCGAACCCACGATCGATTTGAAGGCGTGCTCGTTACCACTATAACTAGACTACCAATTATTAAAAAAAACATTATCATTTGATAGAAATCAGTCGCGCCGTAACGGCTGACCAAATTTGCATTAAACTTGGAACAAATGATTTTGACCACATACTTTTGTTATCTAGGTAAGTACCACGCGTTGTGGGCAAAAGCTAGAACATAACGAAACAAACTAAAAATACAATAGTCATCATCAACAGTTTAAAGTAGTCCACTGCTGGACATATGCCTCTCATATACATTTTCAGGAAGAACGATTCCATCTACTGATAAAATGCAATGAAAAATTGGAAACTCACCTCTCGTCGCTCGATGGTGTAAAATGGGCTGTCATCAGCGGCCGCCTCACCGACCTCCATGGCTGGTTTCCCGCTGCGGTATTTGCTCTTCTGGAACGTCATCTTCAAAGAACTCCTATGCTTCTTCTTCTCTCCTCCACGGTTCAGTTTTATCACGGTCTTGAGCGTCCCGGTGTAATCGCCCGAGGATTTTGTCGTCTTGCCTTTGTTAGACATCCTTTCGCTGAAGATGCGCTCTTTTTCCTTCGCTTTCTCAATCTTGGCTTCTTTGGCCGCCTTGTGCGTGAGGAGGCCTAGCGTTCGGAGGACGTTCTCCTTTCTTTTCTGGCTCTCAGGAGTCTCGTTGAAAGCGTTGCTGGGCCCCGGTAAGGATTCAATGGAGTTGCGAGCGGACTTTTTCGCGGGTTTCATCTCTGGCTTTTTCTCTACGTCCTCTTTGACCGCTGTAGAGTTAATGATTGGCTCTACCGGTAATACCGGTTTTTCTTCTACTGTCTTTTCGATAGCCTCCAAAGGATCGTTATCTACTTCCATCTTTGCATCCACCTCTTTCTCGACCACAGGAGTTTCAACCTTCGGTTCTGGAAGGGTCGCAACGATTTTAATAACTTCTTCAACCACTGTTTCAGGCTTCGTTTCAGGTTGAACCTCGACTGCCGGCGTTTCGGATGCCACGGGAATATCGAGAACAGGTTTGATGGTTTCGACGGGCGGTGGTAAGGCTTCGGCCTCGATCGGAACTGCTTCCGGAGACTTGACAGCGACGGCGGCCGGCGTGATGGACACGGCAGGCGACTGGTGCGGAGGCGATCGCATCTTCTCCATCGCCGCCATCTCCACGTCCATCGTGGACTCTGATGATTTCCGAGACAGCGATTCTTCTCTAGATTTCCGCTTAGTAATGATGTGGACATCGTTACCGCCTATTTTAGCTTCCGAAATCCGCGGCGTGATGGATATCTGGCTGGAGTCCAACATGACGCCGGCTACCGACTGGCTGGAGCTGCTGGGATGCAGTGTAGCGAACTGATGGAGATCTATCTGCGCGGATGTGCCACTTTTGTCCACGGATTTCCGGATTTCAGTCAGCGTGACGTCTTTCCCCAAGGACTTCTCGAAGATGCTGATGGCATCGGACTCCCGCGAGTGGTTGGAGCTGGTGGACTCCTTGCGCGCGTTCACGCTGTTCCTCTTTATCAGCGTCACGGAGTTCGGGAGATCGATGTCCACCGACCGTCGGACTTGATCGCGTTTCACGATCGATATCGCGGAGTTGTTTTCGAAGCAGCTGAGCACGTTTTCCTTCTCGATGGTTCGTTCCGGAGAGCGCACGGATTGCATGTCGAGGGGTTTGAACTCTGCGCCGGATTTATGGTAGAGCACCACGTCGTTGGTGACTCGCACCGGCTTGCCGTCGCTCGGCTTCGACTCGGACTCCTGTCTCTGCCTTCTCTTGTCCAACTCTTCAAATTCTTTCAGTCTGTCCATGAGCTTGTCGATGCTAGCAGTGTTGCACTTGTACGTAATCTCGCCCCTAGGGGAATCCGATTTGTCTATAGAATCCTCTTCGTAATGCAGTCTGATGTTATCGCTGTCGTCCAGCTTGGAAGGAGTATTCTCGTTGGATACAGAGCAGACCGCCTCCTTGTCTTTTATGGGTGTTTCGGGAGCAATGATGGTATTGTCATCGATGATACTGAGCGGCTGAGCCAGGCCATAGAACTTGCCGACGGGTTTTGCTGCCGGCTGTGGAGGTAGGAGGCCGGGGATGCTAGCTGCAGCGGACATCTCATGGTCGCCATCGATGTTCTGGTCCAGGTTCTTGATGAGGTCCTCGATGTCTTTAGAGAGAGTTTCGCTGGTCTCGTGCTTGTCGTCTACCGCCGCGACAGTGATGACGGGAGCCTTGGGGACGGAGACAGGGGCAGAGACGGGGGCAGAGACGGGGGCGGAGGCAGGAACAGGGGCAGGGGCAGAGGCAGAAGGGGCAGGCCGCCGCGCTTCTGCCGCCGCCTTCCTGCCTCGCCGCGCTCTCCGAATATTCTTGGACATCTCCTTTGAATTAAATGTTCTAGACATACTAGTCAATATATTACTACGAGCTTTAAAAAGCGTATCATTTTCAGTCTTCAACAATAGTTTGTCTTCTATGTCTGATGAATTTAGAGCATCTAATTTTAACCTATTACTATTATTGTTGTCGGAGTCTAGTGAAGTACTTCTTTGTAAGCTCGATTTCTTTTTTGTGTCATTTACAATGCTGGTCTTCGGGTCAAGCGTAGGTTCTGCTAATTTTGAGTCAGTATTCAAAGGCACTTTTTCAATAGTTGGGATCTGAATACTATTTTCAATATCTACATCTAGGTCAGTCTTAGATTTATCTAATTTTTTGTTTGTCTCCTTGCTGTCCGAGTCGTTGAGTGCTTCACTCATGCTCAGGTCAGACTCCGTGTTGTCGGAGCACTTGGAGACTTCGCTGCCGTCCCGGGAACAGGAGCGCCCTCGCTTCAGCTTCTTGCAGTCTTGCTCCAGTTCAGAAGCCTCAGGATTCTTTGAATCCGAGATCAGTCTGCGCTTCTTTTTCTGTTCTTTGATAACCACCTCACTAAGTAAGTTCTTGACTTTCCTCGGTTTCCCAGTTCTGAGGCTTTTGGCTTCGAATAGAGATGGACTGTTGCTCCTCTCCGAGCGCATGGAGTATGGACTGGTCCGGGGACCCAGCACCAGAGTGCTTGGCGTGTCACTGAGCATTGTCTTCATCATAGCCATGTCGGAGCTGACTCTGACTCTCCTGCCCGCTGTTTTAGGGCTGGATGATCTAGAGTTGGGTGAAGTCTCTTCAACCGGTTCTTTCTTTATTTCTGCAGCAGGAATCAGTGAGGAAGTCTCCTTCTCCTGGGAGGTTCCTGGCTCAGTTTTGACTGCAGGCTTCCTGCCTCTCCGGGACTTTATGACATTCTTCACTTTTTCTTTGACTGCAATGGCTTTCTTACTTCTAAGTGCTTTCCGGATACCAAGTGGACGTTTCTTTACTATTGCTCTAGGTTTGGGTTGTGCTCTCTTAGTGTCTTTGGACGTTTTAGGCTCATCATGGCTGGTCTTGTTCTTCTCGTCGTTGATGATGTCGGAAGCTTTCTTGCGAGCTCGAGTCTTGGGCTCTATGAATGTTTCTTCATCTGTGGTTTTATCCTCCTCCTTGACTTGTTTAGTTTTCATGATGGAATGTTTGGTGGGAGTTGATCCCGTTTATTCGACATTAGGTAAGGACCTGTCAAATTCCTTCCGCTTTCCTATCTACAATGACCGGTGAGTCTTGAGACAGTTTGGAGTGTTTCTTACTTTACCGAGCCTATATAAATAGTTTAAGCAAATATTATGCAAAGGTGCAATTCTTAGTTTCAGAACTGTTCTATTTTGGTTTTCTTAGATTCCTGGTCCTCGTGTTGGGACGACTTTAAACTGATAGACGCCGCAGGGATAAGCCATCTGGACCTGAAAAGTGATAAAAATTAATTAGGCACTCCCTATTACTCTATAATTAGCAACGTGGTACCAGAGAAATACCTGTTGAACTTTAATACTAAAAAACTTGGTGATTATAAACTTATTCTTTTTGTTTTCTAGATAAAAACAAAGCTTAATCAGTGATGTATTAAATTACGGTGGCATGAATTACTTAAATCAATCAAAATCACATAAAAATCAAGTTTAGAAGTCGTGGTAAACAAAAGGCAACACCGTGGAATCAACAAGTTCGCGCATTATTTACGCTTTGGTTTTCATATTAATCGGGCTACATTCCAGTTGTATAGCTGCATAAAACGATGGTTCAACTAACTATGAATCAAGTTATTTGTTTACATTGCACGGTGAACAGAAAACCGCGCCGGAAAACTCATGAAAAACTCGATGTTTTGGTAGTAAGAGGTCGAGTGACACCTAACGCCACCTACCAGCTGAGCGAGTGCGTGTGCGTCGACCGAACGAAAGCACCAAATCATTTCCCTAGCCGTGGCGCACCTCCGATATGTCCTCGCAAAATACTTACAATTTATCCAATGGAACCTCCAAAAACCACAATAAACAGCTATCCAGATACACAATGCACCATAATATGCGTAAAAGTTCAATAAAAACACACAAATAAAGTTAGAAAACGATTTTTGAAAAGCCCGAATGTATGCAGGCGTCCGCCATAATGTTTCCTTCGAAACGAATAATATAGTTCTTATTGCTCTTGTAGCAATTCGCTCTATTCGCTATTCAAAATGGCGACCGTGTTGCGATCACAGTGCGCATTTTTGCGGCTTTTTGTTGGAAAAAGCAGTCAAATCCTGAACAACGCGACGGATTCGGGTACAAAACTTATCCCGGGATCCCTATCGGTAATTATTTCTTTGTATTTTCACTTGGATTATGTAGTAAAGTTGCTTTGTCCGCGACATGTGACAGAGCGATGGGTGTACACCCATGCGCACAAGTTCCTTGACAAAAATGTTGGATTATTATTCTTTGTTTTGACATAATTTTCTAATAGTTTTTTTTTTGTATTTTTATTTTACCAATATTTTTGCCCTTTAAATGATGCAATAAAATACAGAATGAATAATTTATTTGTTTCAGACTTTTCGGCAATATTCAAACTACGCTCATTCACCGTTTGTGAAGAGGATACAAGAACAATACGATTTTGATGTTGTAAAAAATCCTGAGGAGTGGAAGTACGTAGAAAGGCTGCTGCCTTTTGAAACGATTCCGAATATTGCTCCAAAAGAATGCTATCCTTCAGGCTGGGTGCCACCTATAGAAAAAGCCGTCGAACTTCCTTATTTCATTCCACGAACCAAAAATCATGAGTTGCCCGTATATTTGCGCATAACTTATCGAGGAATTCGTAAAATATCTACGATAAGAAAAATTGAAGGTGATATTTGGCTTCTGAATGACGAGATCAAAACATATCTCAAAAATAAAAACAAGAGATACGTAGAAACCCGGGTGCATGAAGTTGCAAAATTTATAGAAACAAAAGGGGATTTTGTACACGATTTAAAAGAATGGGCACTATCCAAAGGTTTTTAAATAAATGTGTAGATTTCAGCTGTTTCAATAAATTACTTTCTTTTTAATTTGTTGCTTTATCTTATCTTATACCTTTAAACGAGAAAATCTTGTATATATATATATATATATAAATTTAGGATCTCGGAAATTGCGCCAACGATTTTCACAAAATTTTGTATACAGGGGTTTTCAGGGACGATAAATCGATCTAGCTAGGTATTATTTTAAGAAAATGATTATTTCACTCCGAGTTCAATAATTAAACATAAACTGAATATGTGACTGCTCCTGCCATCTATTGACGATTGTGAGCAACTAAGTGCAAGCATATCCAGCAGGTGGCGTTGTTCAGTAAGAATAAACCAATAAAGATAATAAGATTAATCTTATGAGTTCTCAAAAAAAAAAATAACGAAAAAAATTCCGAGCGAAGCTCGGTCACCAACTGCTAGTTCATCATTATCATTAAACATCCTTTCTTAAGTAACATTGTTGTATTCCATCTGATATATATGCCGTTTCAGAGTACATAACGGAGTTCTTAGCTACCGTACCAACCTGATTACGTTAAGGACTTACCAAACTATTATTAGGTATTACCTTGGTTTTCCTCTCAAAAGGTTTTTAAGGCAAAATAACTGACTTTGCACCTACTGACCGCCAAATTCGTATGGTCTGTAATTCTGTATACAACCAACGGTCCACCCATACAGTTAAAGCCCATGCTATAGTATAGTGGATTTTTTTATAGTAAGCAAACTGATCACGAAACGAAAGTATCCTACATAAATGACATTAAATGTAGTACCTAAGTTAATAGATCACAAACAATCAGCAAGTTTTGTCGAAAAATTTACAAAACGTGATAATTTTAGGTTATGTCACCCATTACTTGACCTAAAATCGTCTTCTTGTTTGGCTGCTTCATTATGATGGATATATTTACTTGTAAGAGTAAAGAGTCAAATAAAACATCTTGAATGGTTTCAATCGCTTCGTCCTCAGTTCCGTATCTATTATTAAAAATAATACTTACTAAAAAGTCTGAAATCCATCGAAAGTTGTGTGGCGGGGTGTACGCTCGAGCATGAAGTTTGTTTTCTTCAGCCGCCGCCAGGGGCGCTGCCCGCGGCGGAAGGTTTTATCTACCTAGCGAATATAGCTAGGTATGCAACATCCGCCCGAGTTCTGTGGGCCTCTTCACCATTTATATTTTCGTTTCGACCCGATCCTACTTTGTCTTTGTTAAAAACAACTTTTCTGCATCGTTTGAGTGTTTATTATTCTACGCGACATATTTTTTTAACCGAAAATGATAATTTTACACGAACTAAAATAATTAGGTTATATTTCAATTTGTTTTGCGACTTAAATTATTGAATTGACGAATGGTTTTATTATTTTAGTTTCTTTGAAACTTAAAGTTATCGTTTTAGCTCGGGTGAGCTATGAATGTTCAACTGCTGGCGATTACGGTCGAGTTACGTAACCTACCTATGTATGAAGTATGGCCTAGGTATATAATGATGCTCAAGGCCAGACGCTTTCAGTGGACATGACACGTGTTACATTCTACGTTGATCAATTGCATTAAATCAATATTAATAGGTTGGGAACAAAGATTACGTGCAATTTATGAAGGTTTGAGGTCAAAATAAGTGATTTTTAATAACTAGGTTAGATTAATGGTATGCAGTGGGTAGATATAGGTAAATTTCAATTCCATGGAGTCTACGTAGTGGTTACGTAGTTAGGTGACAAAGGAAAAAAAAATGTTTTCAAGCCTAAAAATAGAAAAATGTTTATTGTCAATTTTTTCACTATAGTTAACTTACATAAATTCTATCGTACATAGAGATCACTGTTTCTATAACGATAAGACCGCCCATTAATTTGTGTAAGAGGTAAATTAATAGTATCAATTTTTTCTTTAGTTGTTATGCAGGCCTGTTTATCATTTAGTATTTTCTATCTGGGTCCTATCAATTTTAGTTAGGTAGCTAATATAACTTACCTAGCGTACCTAGTCTTGTTAACCTACCTTACCAACCTTTAGGTACCTAACTTAGAATCTAGTATTAAGTACTCAGGTATTTTTAATATAGGTACTGTATTTTTGTGGCTTGTTACCAGTGCTGATGATAATGAAGCTCACTGCTGGACAGTGAACTCCCCCATATATTTCCTGTAGGAGCTTTCTCCATCCATCTTTACAATGTCGTCGGTCCATCGGGCTTAACGCGTTCTTAGTTTCGTTTTGACTTCAGAGTCTTTATTGACTTCCTGAAAGTGATTTTTTGCACTTCGATATCTGAGTGCAAAAGCCGTTTTTATCCGCTCGATAGAGGATAAATTAAAATTGAATTAAGAACTTCGTGTGCACTAAGTTTGTAAATTCCAAACATCATTAAACCTACTTCTACATCCATTGTGCTGAATTTATCAGACAACCTTATTGGTGTACCAGTTTATTTAATATCCTTCAGTCATTTCCTCGCTGAAGTGGGATAAAAAATTACTTGATGCACCTCAATGCAGAGATTTTTCCCCTCGTGCTCTTTTGATTTCCTCGGTAACGATTACAATTTCTCGCTTTCAAATAACTCGCTGCGCTCGTGATTAAATTTTAGAATCCTTCGATTGCTCAACATTGAGCACGCGGTTAACAAACAACTTTGCACTCTTGTATAACAAATAACTATTTAATTACTGACAGACAGTGGCAAGTGATCACCGTCTCCCATAGACACTTCAACACTAGAGGTGCTACTGTTACCCGTCTTTTGAAGGACCCCACGTCAAAGCTCCGAGGGAAAACCGCTGAAGGAAGTTCTTTCCACAACTTAGACGCGTTACGTGTGTATATTTATTATATTTATGTATGTAGTCTACATTTATTAACTTAAGTATTAAGTATTATATTTTATTCTTTACTGTTATTTCTTAGTGCACCCTAGTAGGCAACCATCTTATTATTAGCTTCTCTCCATCCAAAGGTTGTCAGGATCGCTCTTCAGCTATAAGACCGCCCATTGTAATTGTATGTTTTGAATTATTGTTAGTTGTTTTTCCATTGTTAGTCTATAAGGTGTGCAATAAAGATTTTTCTATACAATTCTTATCTATTCTTACTCGTTTGAGATGCATTCAGCAGGGCTACCACGAGCTTCATATGGTTATGGCTATGGCTGTCAAAATTGTGTCAACACATACAAACCCAAGAAGAAAATGAATGTGTGGGTCAGCCTATCTATACACAATTTGACAGCCATAGCCATAACCATATGGAGCTCGTGGTAGCCTTGCAGTTGCTTAGTGTGTGGGAGAAACCCCTCTTTTGATCGTGGGTTTGAATCTGGTAGGTGTTCAGTGTTGATGGCTATTTCTATTAAATTCAGTGGGCGTCCAATGGTGATGGAAAACACTGTGAGGAAAGCATAACATGGCGATAGGCTTGCAAACCGTTATGTATACTTTTGCATCTAGACCTACGCACCAAACCTTGAGGCTCTCCATCAGGTCCTAGCTGGGACTGATAACGTGGCCTGCGAATTACGGAAGAGTTCATTTGAGATGTAATGATTTCATGTTACATGTATTTGGATGGATGACCGCGTAGAACGTTGATTAACTTAGCTGATCAGTTCGGAGAGACCAAGCTACGCTACAAGCACCTCTGGCTGTAATATTCATCATCATCATTAGCCTGAATAGGTAGTATACGGCTGGCACATTACTAACCTAATAAGGTATATAATTGTCTATTTAACTTATTATATCATGTACTAGCAGCCCGTCCCGGCTTCGCACGGGGTAGACAATATTGTTAGGTACATTATTTTGTTCTATCGCTAATAGTTTCGGCAGCGCATTCGACGAAAGACATTTTAAGACTCATTTTTCTACACCTTCGGTTACATTGTTCAAATTTTACCGAGGATCCCTATTTTTTTTTCAAAATTAATGTAGCCTATGTCAAATTGGAAGAATGTAGCATTATATTGGTGAAAGAATTTTTAAATCGGCCCAGTACTTTTTGAGCCTATTCATTACAAACATACAAAAATAGGTACAAATCTTTCCTCTTTATAATATTAGTATAGATATAGATGACATTCAATATTTAAAATACAACCTCAACTTATAGATAGATAGCGGTACATTGCTGCACCCTTACAGGGTAGTAACACGCCTACCTTAAAACTTATTATTCTAGTAAAATACTTACAAACTTACCTCTTCTTTAGTAAGTAAACTGCCAACTGCCAACTGCCAGGAATGCACTGCTGTAGGATATTTTCAGGAAATAAAAGAGTCTAGCCCAGGGATTCTCAAAGTGGTCGATATCGACCCCTTGGAGTCGATATTGGTTTCCTAGGGGTCGACATAAACGAAAACTGATTTTGGGGGTCGACGAGGTCTAAAAATCGACCCCTATTAAATTAACACAAGTTCTTATTTCAAACTTTCAAGTTAGGTAGGTAGGTACTGTATCGTTTATGTTGTGTTACGTGTACTAAGAATAATTAATATTTTTGTAGGAAATATCATTGTTTTAGTAAAGTCTCAAGTTCGTAGGTACAACGTACGATTATTTTGTTAAATTTTGATGAGAAAATGAAGTCAATTTTAATCACCAGTGTAAAGTTTTCCAATTGGTACCTTAGTACCTAGGTGTTCTGTATCAATAGGAAAAAACTAAAGATAAGCCCCCTTGTTCATAATAGTCTGCTAACTTAAAGTATTGCTTATTCTCAATCTGTCTTCTTCTATTGCCCTAAATCGAGAGAGACCTACGAAAAATAACACTCTGTGGCAGCTGTTTTAAGTTAGCGGACCATTGCGAATAAGGGGGTTGATCTTAAAAGTTTGGCCATGGGGGTCTGAGGTAACTGTTCATTTTGGAAAAGGGGTCACGTGTCCAAAATAGTTTAGGGATCCCTGGTAGCCTAATAGAGTGAATATACAGAGATGACGGCAGATAGAGGAGAATGGAAGAGAAGGTGTTGTGCCGATCCCACATAAAGTGGGTTTAGGGCAGGAAGAAGAAGGAAGAGTTTAGCCAGAACTATCAAATCCTACCCAAAAGCTAAACCTGAGTAGCTTTGCTTCAATTGGAAGTTTCATTACCGATAAAATCTGAAACAAATGAATTCGTAGAAGAACCATGCTGAGCTGAGGGCTTTTTATACAGACCGTACATGGCAGCATTTCACACACACACACACCAGAACTCTGCGTATTATGTTATTAACACTGTATTTTTTACTTTTTTATTGTTTTATGTCTTGTCGTGTACAGTTTGTATAAATAAACGATTTTCTTTCTTTCTTTCAACCAAAGATAGTTTGTCTATGAGAACTTGGATCTTGCGAGCTTTTGATCAAGTTCTTCAAAGAGGCTCTTTTCGTGCACTTGATACATGTTTTCGAACTTTTTAGGTTCTACGACATTTCAATTTCCTCACGATGTTTTCTTTCACCGTTTGAGAGTAGGCAGTGCCTACATATTATTTTTGACAGAAAAACTCTTTGGTACATGACTGGATTTGGACAAACGGCCTTAGCATCAGAAGGCGGGGTCGCAACCAACACTAGGCCACCAGTGCTTTTTCGTATGAAACTTAATTTAATAGGTAGTTGCATTGAATTGGTACTTAATTTAATGGGTAATTCACTTTTTTACCCCTTGCAGACTCCAAGGTCTCAATTTAATGGAGGTACTTGTCGCTGTACTTATCTTTGCTTTTTACCCCTTGCAGAGTCCTAGATCATAAGACCTAAGTAGGGTGAAGATATCGAAGGCAAGACAACCCAACACCCGATGAACCGAAGACTTCTTGAAGATTGTGCGAAGTTGCAGGATGATAAAGGAAGATCTAGCTTCTAGAAGTCTATACAGGGCGTTCTACGGATATGCCACTTGGAGGGAAAGTAGCCTATATATTGTAAATGGAACATTTTACTGAAAGAAGACATTATTTGAATTTAAAAAACAATTTTAACTGCAATCATAGATATTTAAATAATTACATGGTTGAACCGGGAATCGAACCCGTTACACAAAATCCATGTGGCATATCAGTGGTACACCCAGTAGGCCTACCATGAGCTCTGTCTCTGGTTTTGAGTCTGTGTGAGTGTTGACTAAATAAATCCTACGTCAAAACGTCACACACACAGTAAAATGTACTGGTGAGCACTCACATAGACTCAAAACCAGAACCAGAGACAGAGCCAAACAGAGCTCATGGTAGGCTTACTGTAAAGGTCTACCTATGTCCAGCAGTGGACTCATCCAGGCATGATGTTCATGTACCTAATAAGTAAATAACTACAGTTTAAACAGTCTTCTGTAGAATTTTAGTAGTAGAGCTCTTTGTGTGTGGCTCGTCCGGGGTAGTACTACCATCATGCTTATTTCTCCCGTGAAGCAGTTTTGCTGTGTTTCGGTTGAGTGCCGGTGAAATTACTGGCACGTGAGGCTAAACATCTATATGCCTCAAGTTAATGGACGCAAGGCAGTGTATCGTAGGGCACGTGACATGCGTGACTTTCGAGACAATGCTTTGTTCTATGCAACGGTTACCACTTAATATCAGGTGGGCCATATTCAATCAGCAAGTTGTATAAGCAAATAAAAAAGATTAAATGAAAACAAACATAAATTTTCAGCGTTTTTATTTCACCATTGATTGAAAACTTCTTATCTATAAAACATTACAGACTTTGTTTTCTTCCTTAATAATTACACAAAGTGATTTAGTACAGTCGTCTGCATTAATATGCTCACGTTCATAAGATTCAAATTCAAATGTAGGTAAATCTGTAATTTCTTTTGTACTTATATCTATCTGCCTGCCATGAACACAAAAGTGAGTGAAAAGTAAATAAAATAAAATAAAATAAAAGTGAGTAATGTCAAGCTTTACTGCAGTCGACTGTACAAGTTTTTTATACATTAAACCTTCATAATATACCAAATTATGGACTCAAAAAAACAAGTTATAAAACGTGAACAAAAATACACAGGAGGAATTTTAATAAGCCGTTAAAGTTTTACTATAATTATGTATTTGGAATATAAAGAACGATATTTAAATAAAACATTTAAACGCACTTTTTATAAGTAACTTAGGAAAATCCCGATTTTATCATTTAAGGCTCGAACACACCTAGTTCGCTGGCGGTAGCGATCAGTGAAACGCTGTCAAATATCGCAGTCAAATTTCAAATCTGACAGCGATATTTGACAGCGTTTCACTGATCGCTACCGCCAGTGAACTAGGTGTGCGCAGGCCTTTAGTTTGCTTTTGACATTAAAAATTGGTAATAAACATAATTTCGTTATTTTATGTTGTCTAATACATATACTTGGATCCTAGTTAAGAGTTGAGGAAACTCATGAGGAATAAGTTCACATCAGAATTAGACAGCCGATTCAATGTTTTACTATGTGAACATGCAAATGAAATTAGAAATTAGACAGGGCTTTGCATCTATTGTAGATGATCTCTCTATCTGATGTACCGTCAGGGGCAACTGGTGATTACACAAGCCATTATACTTGCGGGGATAATTGCGAAAACAAAAATTGAAATAAAATATTGTCGTGAAAATTACCATTACAATTTTCAATGTTAGAATGTTTTAAAAACACATCTGCGTCGAAAACATGTGTGTTATTTTTCCTAAAAATTTAAAGCTCTAAATAAAAGCTAAACTTAAATGACTAAAGGTAAACATCTGAAAATACCACAATAAATAATGAAATACTTAATATAAGCGTAAAATAAGTAATAGCAAAATTAAACATGTTTCAATTAAAATAGGGAATGCAAACCCGAATCCTAATTATAAAAGAAGACATCAAAGATTTTATAACCCCTACCTAAGCTATAACATCCATAGAAACTTTCTACAAAAATAATGAGTTATTTTTTTATAATGCGGACATAAGTAAGTGGAATTGGTTGCCGGCATCTGTTTTACTTCTGGGTCATTCCAGGCTAACTGAAACCACGACCAAAAAAAAAATTCATTAATTAGACTTTATTTTAATCATAACGCATAGTAAAAACCCCATATTTAATGAATTGACAAAAACCGTTAGAAAAAACAACCATTTTCTACGATTTTTTCGGACTGAAACACTGAGGTGCGCTTATTGTCGCGTGGTATGTTTTTTGTTAATAGACTGGTATAACTGATAACGTCCGTTTTGTTTGTGCCACAGAAAGTTTTGGCAAGCAAAAGTTTACGGAAGGATCTATTCTTTTGCCTGGCGAACTTAAAACAGAAATATATAAGTCAATTACTGATTTATGACGCCTTGAAGATAGGTATGTCTCAAGTCCCGACCGTAACGCATAAATAGACGTTTTCTTATCGTGCCACTGATTCTTTTTTAAACCAATGTGATGAAAAGATTTTAAGTGCGCCTCAGAGAAGCTCTTTTCGTTATTTTACTGACACTTATAGACTGACTAGCCTCTCAGCTCAGTTGGTAGTAGCTCTGCCTTCTGCGCCGCAGGCTCGATCTCCACCGAAAATAAATATTTGTGTGGTAAACACAGATGTTTGTTCTCTGTCTGGGTGTTATTTATTGTATTCCAAGTATATAATTACAAAAAAAATGCATGTAAGTATAACATCTGTTTTCTGTTTCCCATAGAACAAGCTCTGTTTCATTTGGGGCTAGATAGTGTTGTGTGTATTGTCCATAATACTTATTTAGCACTATACAGTTCGTATGACCTGAATTTAAGTAGCTGGCCTGTTGAAGACATTGCGACCTCGCAAGCAGACACGGCCTGTCATGACTTAGCGGTCATGATAGACGGGTTAGGTTGTCCGATTCCGATACAAACTGAATTTACACAACTATGGGCAAACAAAGTATAATTAATGTACACTGAAATAGCTGTAATAGAATTTTACAGTGGTATTTATTGCCGGCCAGTTATATAAAGTAGGAGAAAACTGTAGGATAACAGAAATATTAATAAAAAACCAAAAAAGTAATTTTTTCGTCATTCTTTCTAACGGGTACTCGGCATTGAATACGTGAATGAGCTTAAAACATATGTCTCAAAATAGTCGTAAAAGTCTGTAATTTTTTTTTCTGAAGCCCCGACTGCCACGACCAACGGCTGACACTCCAACTTTATATAACTGGCCGGTAATAAGGACCACTGTAAAAGCCTATTACAGCTATTTCAGTGTACATTAATACTTTATTCGCCCATAGTTGTGTAAATTAAGTTTGTATGGAAATCGTACCCCCTTAAGCATGATCTTCGAAGTGCTAAATCACTTTTTGACCAGTTTCCAAGTCATTTCTTCTTATCGTATCGTACGGTAAGAGCAAACAATACGACACACACCTAATCAAAGAAAATATAACAAAAATATATTCTCCGCGACGTGATTCATTGTGATTACTCAGTTGTGTGGTAGATTGGACAACAGGGCGTAATGCATTGGAATTTGAACCCGGGGTGGACGAGATGACGTCACAGTTTCCGTCTAAAATGTGACGTCATCTCGTCCACCCCGGGTTATTTTACCAATTCCGTTTCTTACATAGTAATGAATGACTGGGCGAATGAAACAGTGACGTAAAGCTGAGGGCTAATTACCTATAATTAATAAATATTAAAGACAATACACACAACACTATCTAGCCCCAAACAAAGCAGAGCTTGCAGGTACTTTTTAAACACACTAAGAATACAATATAACACCCAGACAGTAGAGAACAAACATCTGCGTTCATCAAACAAACAATTTGTTTTCGAGGTGGATCGAACCGGCACGACCTAAGGCGTGGAAGGCAGAGAGAGTTAGAACTTTACTTACCAACTGAGCTGAGAGGCCAATCAATAAATATGTCTTTCAACGACAAAAGAAGAGAACATTGTTATATAACTAAAACATTTTATTCAAAAACAATTATCAAGGAAAATATTTAATAAAATGGGGCTGAACTTTAGTTAAAATGAGTCATGCGACAGTTTTCCTTCTACACATGTCATGTTTTGTACATTTATGTCGCTTATAAGGCTCAATAATAATTTGATTGTTTAACATCATCATCAGTCTGAAAAGTCCACTACTGGACAGAAGCTTCCCCTACACATTTCCAGGAAGAACTATTCTGAGCGCTTTCCATCCATCGACTTCCCGCGATCTTAACAATGTCGTCGGTCCATCTGGTGGGTGGGCGCCCTACGTTTCGTCTTACGGTTCGTGGCCGTTTGAGAATCTTTATTCATTGTTATCAAGATGAAATTCAGCCCAATATTGAGCAAAACAGTACCATGATTAGTTCACAAACACTATGAACTTTTGAACGTTTGATAGACATAGTCCATGAATTAGGTAAGTTTTTAACAAACTCATTTTACATTCTATTTTGTTCTGTTATTGGAAGAATCCGATTCGTTGCCTATTCTGACCACAATCTAAAGAACATAATTACCTTTTTTTAAAAAACCTGTCAAACCATGAACTATGATTAAAATATTGCCATGTCTAATTTACAGACAAAAAGTGACGTGAGTGAAGTAAAACTAGGTTCTTTTAAATCGTCAAACATTGATTGAGACGTACATATAAACGAATATTCAATGAAAAACTACAGTTAGAACTATCGTCAGCGCATCCCTGTATCAAGGGGAAAGTCGTGGATTCAAATCCCACTTGGCAATAACTTTTGCGACACCATTTACAACAGTTGAAAGAAAAAATATGAAAAATTTTAATTCTCTGAAAAATACATCAACTTTTTACACCACCGTACTTGCAGCGTACGTAAACCGCGCGTAGGTAATGTATATTTTTACAATTGGAGTAAGGTTTCAAGTGTGTATATGTCAGGATTCACCTCATTCCCTCTCCAGCAGTTTCCTGACCAGTCTCCAATCCTCCATGATGTCGGAATCAGGTAGCATGTACACCACGTACGGAGGCTGAACTGTTACCTGTTGACAAGAGCAACGTATAAAACACAGGAATACTTATCATACATTGGTTTTGTGTTACATTCTAAGCATATATTTACACTAACGGACCCTTCAGACGTTGTCCTGCATAACATAGTAATCTTAAAATAACATAGTAATTGCTATAATTTAGAATGCCAAAATCCTACGAGCTCTTCGAGACATACATAAAGGAAAAACACAGAGAAAAACAGGGAGGAATTTACAGGGTAAATTATGTATTGATTCAAAAACTAGTTCTAAGATCTGACACTGTTATATTTAATACATAATAAGGCAATAAATATACTGAATACTGAAAATTCTAAAATAAATTAACGTATTTTTACCCTAAAATAGAATAGTGTTTGTTCGAGAAAGTGCCTGAAAGCTAGAAAAGAAAACTTCATGATCATTTATGGGTGGTACTCCTACTCACCCACCGATGTACCGACGACATTTTTAAGGTCGCGGGAAGTCGATGGATGGAGAAAACTCAGAACCGATCTTCGTGGAAATGTGAAAGGAGACCTATGTATGTCGAGCAGTGGACTTCAACAGGCAGATGAGGATGATATTTTTGTTTTTTTATTTAAAGTGAGAAATGTAAAGATTCACGCACAGACTAAAAACACCGACATATCCTTGAGGATAACAAAAAGTGGGGCTGAACCGAAGGCCGTCGAACAAGCCGCAACTTTCTTGTTGCTAACCTGGAACTGGCATCTACTCGTAGATTTATCTAGATATAAGAGGTTTTTGACTTTGTCTACTACGAGTATAATATACTGAGTGCATAAGATTCGATACCCTGTGGTTTTGTTTTCTGTCGCCTTGTGAAGCTTTTGAGTTCTGTTGTATTATTTCTATGGTATTATATTTTACTTGGGGTCTTAGCACAAAGTGTAAGCAGTTGGAATGAAAGTTTATTGTGGGCTTTCGTGATTTGAATCAAATGTTTCTCGTAGGGTTTGAAGGAAACCATTTTCTTCGAAACCAATAAAGGCCGACTTGACTGACTATACTGAAAATAATTCAATAGTTTGGTATAGACCAAACAATTGATATTTTTTTGGACACTGGAAAGATTATATTCATTTAAAAAAAACATCTAAATTTCACTTAGATGAGAGCATAATTTAAGTAAGTATTAAGCTATTTAAAATAAGATTACTGCCTAGTAAGACTGAAAAAAAAAACAATTTGTCTTTGAAAAATTTACTTAAGATTACCCGTCGAATGACAGACAGTTGCCAAAAACAGAAAATAAAGAAGCACTAAAGACACTTAATATAACAACAACACTTAATAAAGAAGAAGCACTAACCTGTCGTTTCCTCCTCTTCTTCCCCCACTCCTGGCCGCCGCTGCTCCAGAGGTCTACGGTGTGCCTCTCTTCTTCCAGCTTTCGCATCTTCTCCATGATTTCCTCTTTCAGGTGCTCGTACGCCAGCCATTTTTCACTCTGTTGACAATGGAGATAAGAGTTGAGACTACATTTTTGCAAGTAAGTTTATGTTATGTAAGTGAGAATTTGATTCGGTAATTTTGACACAAAAGTAGGTATGTATTTGTTGCGTTACTTCACATATAATCTCTTTTTTACATACTTCAAGCCAATAAATACATTTAATTTACATTAGGCTTTTGAAATTTTCTCAAATATGCTCGGATATTTCAGCAATATTTGACAATCTTCTTCGAGATAAATCGAAATTCCTGTACTGGTCAAACATCGAGCAGCAGCCGGCAAAGGTTGTATGTTAATCCATTACTGACGTGTTTAGCGGACAGATAAATTACATAGTAAACTTATATCTGTAGTGTAATTCTAAAACGGAAATAACGGAAAAAATACCACATTTTCTCCGTTACTGACGCTACTCTTTAACTTTTTTTGATGTAGGTACGTTTCGTATTCTATCCATTGGTGTTGTCTTGAAAAGAAAAATCTGCGTACATAAAATATTTAATTTCTATATTTTGTTTGCAATAAATTAAGTAACTAAATAGGTGTGCTTACGTCAAAATGAAATAAATAGTTAGAACGAGCATAGCAGTTTTTTAATTCAATATCAACTGAACGTGATACTGCACCTTGAAATCATAATTTGAATTGCAAATGAATCAAACTGTACGGCTCATATTTGGTTACGAGCTACGGAGCGTTTTGTAAGTAAATAAATTAAGATAAGCAGTAAGTGTTGTGTTTCTGTATCTATTTTGTAGCAACTAAAATAATATTTTGTAGCTTAAAAAACTAATTCTAAGGGTCTTATTAATAAATCCTGGCGTCCCTTAAGGGACCCTTAAGGGTCTTATTAATAATCCTAGCGGTAGTTGGACTAGTTATTCCTTGTTTTGTCTCTTGCATTGACATGCAATTGTCAACTCGAACAAATGTGACAAAACACGATTTAACTACTCCAGCGTTGCGCCAGGATTATTAATAACATCCTAAGAGTCTAGAAGCTTTCTGGAAGCTTCGCAGACAGGACGGAACTGGATTGACTGGGTCGACTGTTATGATTTTGATTTTGACTGCCTATGGACGTAAGAGGTAAAAGTACCTACCCTGAAAAAAAGTAGTATACATAAGTGTGTACTATTTCTTTGTTTCCAAAATAAACAACTAAAGGCTTGAGCACATCTAGCCAAGCCTTAACGGCCTTAAAAGACATAAGGACTTAAGACATTAAGATAAGTCAACTAAACTTAAAATGATTACCTAGAATAAAATAAAACACATTTAAAATAATTATGAGGTAGATACTGTTAGTTTTACACCTAAATTTTATTTTTTGACTCTGAAACTAAACTTAACCAACTTTTTAACACAAAAAAAAGTAGGTATAAAAATGTATGCAGGAGAATTTTCAAGAGATCGTTCTAAGCAATAAGACCACCCATACCTTTAATTTTTAAAGCTTCCTCTTTTGTTATTTTGGGTTTTTAACGGCAAAAATATTGTAAACATGTCTGAAGGAGGATTTTCGAAAGAGGTCGTTCTAAGCGATGACTACCCATAGTACTTTTAATTTTTAAAGCTTCCTCTTGTTTTTGTTTTCAATAAAGTTAAATCAAAGAAAGTCCAAAGCGTAGTGGTAAGTGTAAGGGGATGTTGAAGGTCACAAATGTTCTCTGCAAAGCAAGGCAGGTCTATCATGTTATTCGTCTCGCGCAGTAATTTTCGTTCACAAACCGGTTTGTCATTTTACCTGAGAGCATATTAAAAAGGTTGACGGCCCAGGTGGATTCGTGTCTTGGGTATTTTATACAATATCGATTGCTTTGTTTCAGAAACTGGTATAGTGTTTCAGTTGAAATGTAAACGTTACTTTGAATGTTTGATAATTTTCTGTTACTTATACGTTTATTTGAATATTAGAAATTCAATTTACTTTGTTTGGATCACTTGAGTATCTCATAATTTAGCCCAACTGTTTATGTATGTATGCAAT
The DNA here is from genome assembly GCA_947578465.1 of Thera obeliscata. NCBI lineage: Eukaryota > Metazoa > Arthropoda > Insecta > Lepidoptera > Geometridae > Thera > Thera obeliscata. The sequence continues at coordinate 25,014,137 of OX387914.1, forward strand.
GTAAATGCTTATTATGGCATTTAATCAGTTTTAAACTGATTTTTAATTCAGCGGCCTTGGGGACATGCAATGTTTTGGGGACACTTCCGTTTGATCTCTAGATCGTTTTGAACGGTACACCGTTCCTACACACGGAGCTATCTGTACACAGATATCTCCACTGTTTCTTGTGTATTTTGTACATTTTATGCATATTCTTTCTTTGTATAAAAAATCATTTTTAAATTTTTCAATAGTCTTTATTTAACAGACAAACTTTGTGGGCCTCTTGTGTTAGAAAACTTACAGGCTACTCATATCAGTATGTAAAAGCAATTCAATAAACAGATTGAATAGGAAGGTACGTACGTAGTTTAAATCAGGACCCGAATTAAAGAATTGTGGTGTGTGTTCCAGTATTCGTAGCGAAGAGCTTTTAAATAGAGATTGTAAGCTTTTAGATAATAAATACTGGTTAAAGATGTAAGATTATATTTTATTAAAATATGCTGTTGATAAGTTACTTATTATAATTTATAATAAGTATATAGTTATGTATTATAGTTATTTATAATTTGACTGGCCTCTCAGCTCAGTTGGTAGTAGCTCTGCCTTCTGCGCTGTAGGTCGTGGGTTCGATCCCCACCGAGAACAAATATTTGTGTGGTGAACATGGATGTTTGTTCTCTGTCTGGGTTTTATATTGTATTCTAAGTATGGATTTACAAAAAAATATGTATATGAATTACTATTACTATATCAGCCATCTGGTTCCCATAGTACAAGCTCTGCTTAGTTTGGGGCTAGATAGTGTTGTGTGGATTTTCTACAATATTTTTTTTTATATTATTATAATGATCATCATCTTCCCGTTTGCGCCACTCTTTCTGGTCCCTCGCGAGTCTCATCCACTCATTCCCAGCTATGTAGGTATATTAAACAAATTCATACATAACAGGTATCAATATCAGTCGTAGGCGATATTATTAACTCCCTGCTATCAATTCTCCACAGACAACTGGTAAAAAATGTATAGTGGCATTACACTATACAGTCCACGATACAACTATGACGTATTCCGCGGCCCAGGTAGCACAAAGACAGGTAAGTAATAATAGCCAGCACATCTGCCGGCATTGTTCGAGTACAGGTAATCTGCTTTTTTATTTCCACTCCCCTTCAACGTATGATCGTATTTGGATCAATTTTAGCGAATGGCAGCTAAAACAGTTCCGATGAATGTTTAATAATGATTCATCTCTGAAACTGAAAATAAAATAAAACTCCGAAAACAATATTCTTGCCATCTCGGAAAGAGTATTTTTGCTATTCGATAACTGAGTGCAAAAGCCATTTTTATTCGCTATTAGAGGATAAAGTAAAATTGAATTTAGAAGATCGTGTGCACTAAGTTCGGCAACCTCCATGGTGCCGAATTTATAATACAACTTTTAGTAATTTGTCAAAGACTCTCAGACTCGGAACCTTCTTGGTACATTACTTGTTTAAATTAACAATACGCGCGCCACTTTGTTTTTTGCATTTAGTCATTTTCTCACTGAGGTGGGATCAAAAGTTACGTGTTGAACTCGAGTGCAAAAATGTTTCACCTCGTGTTCTTTTGATTCCTTTGCCGACGCTCAAGATTCTAACTTTTGATTCTATTTTAGAATCCTTCGCTAACTCGATCATCAAAATTGAGCACGCGATTTAAAAGCAACTTTGCACTCTTGTATAAGAAATAACTATTATTATTTATTGTACCTCCACAAACGAATGACTTACTCGTCTCCTCGCCCGTGTCATTACTCGCCCCTAGGCCTTGGCAGAATACCAGTGTTGCACTGAGTGGGGTGACCTACACGGTGCAACAGCTATTGAGCCGGGATCTAATTGACCTTTAGTACATTAATACTAACTATTCTTTATGCTTTAAATTTGTATTTTATGTGTTTTTTTATACTTAACATTTTTATTTATGTGAATTTTATTTTTAAAGATGTAGGTTTGTTTGTATGTGACCTACATCTAATGATTTTTTTTAACATGATATAGACCAGCCCTTGGCTACATTGGCGATTGGCGGATTGACGGCGATTGTAAGTAAGGGTCAATAAAATGCTTTTCTTTCTTTCTTTCTTTCTTATAAACATTATAAAGTGGACATGTACCTAAGCGAGCTTAACCCTCTATAGTGTTTACTACCATCAAACCTTGGAGGGTAGAGAGAGCTGAATATAGTGTTGGTTATGTGTACGTACAAACCTTGGAGGAATTAGAAATGGAGATGTCAAGGCAGGGCTTTCCCCTCTGCCGATCATATAACGATCTCGATCATATCCTTTAAATAAAACTGTTTTACTCGCAACCGCAGCCATTGTGTGTCGTTTCATGTCGCGAAGTGGAGCTCCGTGAAAATGGTGAATTGCATGGTAGTTTCTTGTAAAAGACGATCAGAGACATCAAACTTCCGGGAACATGGTATTTCCTACCACAAGGGAGTATTATTTTGTCAATTGTGTTTGTAATTTTGTAGAATTTAAGTTCAAAAGAAATACCGGTGGCGACAGATTAGCGACAGTATTACGACACCATTGTCAAAGAATAAACCTTGGTAGAAGGCATAGTGTGTAGAAGTTGAATGAAATTGATGAATGAATGAATGATAAAATAAACGTTAAATTATTATCACATAATGTGTTGTCTAATTACGTATTTGGTGTAACAATGTAAACCCCCGACGTAAAAATGACGGGATGTTATGAGTTTGCGGTGTCTGTGTGTCCCATCGTAGTTCCCGAACGAATCAACCGATTTAATTTGGTTTTTGTTTGTTTGAAAGGTGAATAGTCGGGAGTGTTCTTAGCTGTTTTTGATGAAAATCGGTACAAGATGGCTGCCGCCACGATATATCGGATTACATTTATTCACAAATCCCACAATATGGGTATCTTATGTACCAGTCATCAAACCCTCTACTCATCAATGCATAAAATAGGACATGACATCATACTCAAAAATAAAGGCGTAGTGAAAACATTTCTTTGCCTATTTTATATTTATTTTATTTCCTGTGCAGGTTTCCAAAAAACCCTGTTGCTTGAAGAGTGGACAAATTTTTTTGGCCAAAAAACAACTTGGCATGCAACAAGAACGAGTGTGATTTGCTCGGAACATTTTGCAGAAAGTTCTCAAACACGGGCAAACAAACATCTGCGTTCACCACACAAATATTTGTTCTCGGTGGGAATCGAACCAACGCCTCCGGCGCAGAAGGCAGAACTACAAACTTCGCTGTGATGTGAAGGCTGACGATGTAATGTGATTTCACTTTATTTATTTTTTTCAATTATTCAGTAAGAGACTAAACTTATGTGTACTATGCTATAACATGTTAAGAACTATTGATTCAAACTTATAACCATTAATAAAACATAACAACTAAATTCAGTTCTTTTATTTTCTGACTGTCCCAAAATGTGAAACCTGTTGTGCATAACTTATTTAAATTACCTTTACCTAAAAACCCATTTCATTCATTATTTTATTCATCGTTCAATTTACCGGTCTTACTGAATGCCCATCACTAGAGATTATCCTAATGTGAGTCTTGACACTGCGTAACTACGTTATATTTTTTATCTGTGTGCAAATTTTAAGATCGTGTGCGAGATTGTCAATGTGTGTGTTTACATGAATAGGATTTTGCTATGCGCGTGTGCCATGCGTGTTTACCTCGTCCCCCGTCAATTTTGGCAGAAAATATTGTTCGTGGATTTAAACGTTGACGCCTCCATTTCTAATTCCTCCAAGGTACAAACACAAAAGCATTGAGAAAAGAGAAACTAAACTTAAAACTAAACATAAAAGTGTTTAAAGAAACCTTTTTTACATCATAGAGTTTAAAAAAATAATATACCCTCTACTAACATACAAAAATATTAAGAAAAAACAACCGATTTGAGAACCTCCTCTTTTTTTATTTGAAGTTGGTTTAAACCTGATGTTTTCTAATATACTTAATTATATAATTATGATACGGTAAAATAGTGTTCCGTCAACGCTATCAGCTAATTGATTAGAACGTTACGTAAATAGTATGTAGTTATGTAAGTGTGGTGACCCGATAGGTGTGACCATAATGTACGTGGTTGTATCGTTCAATAATAAATAAATAAAATAAAAAGCCATTTATTTCCTAAGTTTATTTTGAGGTGTCAGCTGTAGCTTTTTGGAATCCACCATTTACATGAAAAAGAATGAATACTCCCAATAAATCAGCGTTTAAAAGTTTGGTATAAGAGTAATTTCTGAAGCAGATCTCATCGGACAATAACTAATAAGTACTTGTTATTAATTTAGATATACCTTTTTTTTATTTTAAATTATCACGCCAACAACGCAATTTTCTACCTCTAAGTTTGGCAGGTAGATAGTATAGCACTAAGCCCACCTTGTACATTTTTTCAAGTTTTATTGCAATAAAGAGAACTAAGAAAGAGAGTTTGTGAATAATTATCAATAAGTTCTGATGCGAGCTTATTGTAAAAATAATTACAAATCATTCGATCAAATTGCCAATAAATAAAAACACTAAAATTTAATGTCGTTTTAAGTTAGAATTATTTCCAAAGTTCAAATTAAAATGTAATGTCTAATAAGCAACAGTTTTATTCGTACATTCTATTTACTTATCAAAGAGGAGTAACATATAACCTCTCGTTAGCAGAAACCCCAGCCTTAAGAAGTGCCTCTAGGCAGGTATAGATAAGCATCTCAGGGTGTGCAATTTTAAATTACACACATGTCTGACCAGACCTTGTATTTCATGAGTTTGCAAAAAGGATTATTATAAAAATGTTCAAAACACGCGTTCCTCCAGCCACCATACCCCGCTAGGTCACTAATTATGTAAGCTATTTATAGATTATTTATTAATTTAATAAGGATACAAGCTGAAAATTCAATATTTAATTTCAAGCTTTCCTATATTTTGGTGAAATTAGCTTTTGAAAGATCAGGATTACTACTTACCTTTGAAAAACATAGAAAGCAAATCTGTTTTATCGGGTGGGACGCTTGGTAATTCATCGAAGATAATTCACTTAGAAGCATATTTTGGTCCATAACTATGTTTCCTTAGTTTTATGTTTTGGGAAAAAGAAAATATTCCTATAGAATCAAGTCTCATAAATAACAAAAAACAAACGTTCCAGAACATATGTTAACATGTTTAGTTTTTTTTCTGTAAAGCATCTTTTTAATTTATCTCATATTGCGATTATTATGTCAATAATCGCAATTATTATGTGATAGTTAAAAATGGTGAATACATATTACGCCCTTAAGTTTAGGGAATCTATTTCAGTATCGAAACAAATTCTTACAACTTATTCACATAATTCACAAACCTTCTGCAAGCCGCATGACTAATTATAACTGGTCACCCTATCGCTCAGTTGCGCGCGCGACGGGCTCGCTTCGACAAAATGGCGTCTCCGCCGTTTCCGGGAAACGCGCGCTGCCGAGGTCGAGCACCGCACCCCAGCGCCATCTATTGTAACCTCATGAGCTTGCGAATTTGGTTTTCAATGTTGGCAGCTATGATCACTTTCAAAGGTTGGCAAGAATGGAATGTGACATTTGATGTAAAGCATTTTGATGCAACGTAGGTGTGACGTCATAATTGAGGTTTGGGTTTGGTCCAATTCCATGCATTGCATCGTACTTTTCCTCTATGGCTGGTTTCATCGCAAATTATTATTGTTATCCCCTCTTTATTCTTTATTGCACACACATAGACAACATTTAGAAATTTAAACATTTTGGTTTTTCTTAATAAATTAAGTCCGGTTTTAAAGAAATAAAACATATTTATTTGCAAAGGTACACAATACAATACCATAGTCTAAAGAAAACTTAGCATGAAGTTATTTAGTTTTTAATTTGCATTGCTGTGTTTCGGTTTGAAGGGCTGCCGGTAAGATTACTGGCACGTGAGGCATCTGTATGCCTCAAGTTAATGGACACAGGGCAGTGCATGCATAGGGCACGTTCCTAGCGTGCGTGACCTACAAGGCAATGCTACCACTTAACATCAGGTGGGTCAAATAAAATAAAATCAAATAAACAAAAAAAATACCCATCAGGTGAATAAGCCGATCCATTTTCTAGAGCCATTTATAAAATAGTAATATGGTAAACAGCTTGCTATTGCCAAGCGAATATCACTTTAAAATCTGAGCGAAAAAAATGCTCATAAATAAGTGATCACTTTCCCAGCAAGTGGTAGGTAATTTGAGCGGTTATTAACTGTGTTACTAACTCGATTGGGCCATGGTTAATAATACGATTACGATGCCGGGATGAAAATATAACAGCTTTTGCCCGCGTGGGTTGGACATGAGTAAGCTTGTAAATTATATTGTTTGTACCCTTTTTAGGCTCCGACAGAAAAGAGGGGTGTTATAAGTTGGACGCCTTATGTGCGCAAGTCTGTTTATGGCCTTATTTTTACAATTCTAAGCAATACCTCACACCTGAGTAACGCTTTTAAGTAAATCTACTGGTGAAAAGCATGGTGGTATAAAGCCTTGCGCACATCTTAGCGTTCTGCGATGGTGATCAGCAAAACGTTGTCTAATATGACAGTGATTTTTGACAGCAGAACGCAGAACGTTTTGGTGTGCGCAAGGCTTAATACTGCCATGCTTTTCGCCAATGGATTTGCTTACGTTACTTAGGTGCGAGATATTCATTCATTCATTTATTTATTTCATTAACAATTATACATTTGTGTCTGAAAAATAGTACATAATAAGCAAAAATAATATAAGCTTTAGTTAGCTCTATCACAGCTTGTGTAAGAGATGGCAGATGCTTATGCACTGATTTTATCATTGAAACACTTGAAATGAAATGAAACAAATGATATGAAAAAAAGTTTATTGAATAAAAATTGGCTAGCTACTAGGTAGAAGAATCCCGCGCACCGACCCATCAACCTATCAGGGCCTGCGCCGCACACCTAGTTCGCTGGCGTCGGCGATCAGTGAAACGCTGTCAAATTTGACAGCGTTTCACTGATCGCTACCGCCAGCGGCCTAGGTGTGTTCAGGCCTTCAGAGCTACATTGGTCAGTGTTACGTGGAAAGTAACGGGAAAATTTTTTTTTCCCAAAATAAATATCACGTTTGCTTTAAAGTTGTGGTATTCTTCAACCAGGCAAGTTATTTCGTGCGACTCACTCTGTTATATGAGTCACTCACAGAGAATCCGTGAATAATGATGATGTCATACATCGCATCTTTGTCATCGCATTTGATTTGATTCTTTGTTGAGCTGCATAGACTTGATTCCTTGTTAAAAGCATACAGGTCAAGTTACATAAAGACAAAGGAAAATAACGCTTACTACAAGGACATAGGACCGTGTAGTGTGTAGACCAGGGATTCCCAAAGTGGTCGATATCGACCACTTTGGTTTCCTAGGGGTCGACATAAACGAAAACTGATTTTGGGGGTCGACGAGGTCTAAAAATTGACCCCTTTTAAATTAACACAATTTTTATTTCATAGTTTCAAGAAAGGTACTGTATTGTTTATGTTGTGTTACGTGTACTAAGAATAATTAATATTTTTGTAGGAAATAGCATTGTTGTAGTCATGTAAAGTCTCGAATTCGTACAACGTACGTTTATTTTGTCAAATTTTGATGAGAAAATGAAGTCAACTTTACTCACTTTTTTATTATTTATTATAGCCTTTAATAATCCATTGAACAGTGTACATTTTATAAATAAGATTAAAACTTAGGTATAGGTACTTAAAGCTATTACATTTTTTTTTTTTTAATACATAGCTACAAATATATTTAGTTCACTAATAATATGATTAGAAAACATGCTTTTTAAAACAATTTTGTAGATTATTTTTATTTTGAGACATTTTTAATGTATATGTATTTGTTTAGTTTGGTTTGTGTAGATCTAGACTTAGTAGGTTTGTGTTAGTGTTTATTTATTATAAGTAATATATAATATATATGATGATAGATAATATTACTTATAATAAATAAACACTTTACTCACTTAACGAAGTGCAAAGTTTTCCAATTGGTACCTTAGTACCTAGCTATTTTGTATCATTAGGAAACCCCCCCTGCTATTATGGATAAGCCCCCTTATTCATAATAGTCTGCTAAATTAAAGCATTGCTTATTTTCCCTCTGTCTTCTTCTATTGACCTAAGTCGAGAGAGACCTATGCAAAAATAACACACTGTAGCAGGTGTTTTAAGTTAGCGGAACATTTTGAATACGGGGGTTGATCTTAAGAGTTGGTAATTTGGCCATGGGGGTCTGAGGTAACCGTTCATTTTGGAAAAGGGTCACTTGTCCAAAATAGTTTGGGAATCCCTGGTGTAGACTAATGTGTATCCTTGTGTATATTTCAATGGTTGTTTGCAATTTTTCATTCAGTGATTTTATATCTTCAAAATGTTGAAATCTACGAGAGAAATTGTTTGAGGGTTGTCAGCGTGTTTATAATACCTTTCGCTAGCTTGAAAATCATAAAGTGTAACCCTACCTTTGACATCACTCATAAAACTCACTCACTCACTCACTCATATAAAAATAAGTAACTCTTGCATGGGTAGTAAACTACCCATGCAAGAGTTACTTATTTTTATACATATTTTTTATATTGTCAAAGTTGTAATCAAAACTAACTTGACTGCTATTTTTATTTTTGTTTTGTAAAAGGATCATACAAAACATTGGTAGGAACCAAGCCGTAGCTGGTTGTCTGTTCTTCTAGGCTTGGTCTCGTGGAACTGGACTTCTACTATTTATATTACTACTTTTTTTTGTGTAGCTTTATTTAAGACGTAATAAACATATTTTGAAGTCATGAACAATATTTACAGATAAATTTTAATTAATTTTTTTAATTCGTTAGATGTGTTCATTATGCTGTTCAAATATGATTAAAATATGAAATAAGATGTATAAATCAATAAAAAATGTGAATATAAAATAATGATGATAAATGTTCGTAGCACCGAAGCGGCTACGAAGTGCTACGGCCTACGAAGGTCAACGATCGATTCAAAAAGTAACAATATATCGCTTCGTCTCGTTAACATATTTAACGTTAACCATTAAAAGGTTTAACAATGTTTTTTACTGCTTACATTGTTGTTGGACTTATTCTAACTGAGCTAGAGTTCAAAATTCATGTTTTTATTTGTTAGATTGCAAGTATTTTACGAGTGTAGTATCAATAGTGCAATTAGTTGTGAAAAACGTGTGGTGGTGTTGTTGTAACTATTAATATACCTATTTTAAATACTTTTTACGAGTTCACTAACACTAATAATGGTGCTCGTATTGCTGTGTTCCGATTAATGTTGCCCGTCATCCTTGATTTGATCCCTGGTGAACATCCTTGGACATCCTCGGTGCGGTAATAAATAAATATTGTAGACAATTCACCCGTCATTATCTAGCCCCAAACTAAGCAGAGCTTGTACTATGGGAACCAGACAGCTGATATAATACAATTTTTTTTAAGTAAATAAATACTTCGAATGCAATTAAACACCCAGGCAGAGAACAAACATCGGTGTTCACCACACAACTATTTGTTTGGTGCACAAATTGTTAAGATCGCGGGAAGCAGGTAGATAGAAAGGGCTCAGAATCGTTCTTCCTGGAATGTGTAGGGAAGGCCTATGCCCACTAGTGGACTTCTTCAGGCTTATGATGATATATTAGGTAATGCAAGAGACGCAAGTTTGAATGCTTTTATTATTACTGTAAATTAATTTATTATGTTCCTGATCTTAAACTAACTAATTAAACTACCTAAGCTTTGAAAAAGTCAAAAAAACAATGCAAGTAGTTATTAAAAACGTTTAATCAAAATTTACTGACTTAATTATCATCGAACATCATCGTGAATGCTAATAATAATTTTTCCATAATTAATAATGTCCCAAATTATGATGGTAACAAGATACGTGGTCGCTGTTTCTTATTAGTATCAAACATTGGATTGCAACCGAATGACACAATGGCCCAGCTGCTATTTTTAACAAACCAGCCGGTCTACTCTTGAACGCGATTCCGATCCCAATTTTAAGTTTTGACGGAATTTTGACAGAAATCCTGGGTTTCTGTCAGAATTCCGTCAAAACTTAAAATTGGAATCGGAATCGCGTTCAAGAGTAGACCGGCTGTCAACTGACAAAAGATTTGATCAAGCGTTCAGGAACCGGCCGTTAGGGTTAAATCACACGTATACGCATAAACGCCCTTATTACACCCTTCACTACTTAAATTATACAGATAATAAATTATACAAGTAATGTTTTAAAAAATTGAGAAACATGGCCAAACCGATTTTATTATTAACTTTAATTTAAGATAAAAATAATCAAATCGGTTCATAAATGACGAAATTATTCGATTTAAATAACAAACATAAAAAAAACAACCGAATTGAGAACCTCTTTTTTAATTTGAAGTCGGTTAGAAATAGTTTAGTCCAGAGAAGTTTGTATGCGCATGAGTGCGGAAAGAGTACGAGTCATCGTCAATGTCATATTTTACTGTACCTAACATACTTAACACCTTTTTCACACTTTTACATGAGAGATAGTTTTAACCTTTAGAAAGGCCTACCGGTACTTTAAGGGGACTTAATCGCTATTGCTATCAGAGTCTTCTTCCTCATTTTCGAAAACAAGCTTAGTCATCTTCCTTCTCTTAGTCAGCTCCATCGTGAACCTGGACGGCTTGAGGTCCAGTTTCCTCTCCAGGTTAAGTGCCTCCAGCTGGGTTTTGTAGTTCTGTAGCTCCAGAAACTCGATTTCCAGCTGAATCTTCCTCTTCTTCAAAGTTCCTTCTACTTCCTTCGGCTTTTGGTTGTCACAGACTGAGCCTTCTGGTTCGTTTTGAGGCGATACTGGCGCATCAGGCGTGTCATACAGCAGTGTCGGCTTATCTTCTGGATTATTTTCTGGATTATCTTCCAGATTATCTTCTGGTTTGATTGTTTGAGATGACTCCTGGAACTCCTCTTCCGAGCAGTTCACTTCTTCGATGGTGAAACCTACACCATCACAATTTTTACAATCTTCGTTTAATAGTTCGAAATCGAGGTAATCTGTCTTCATTCTAGCAAGGCGTCGGTCCACCTTATCTGAAGAAGAAACAATTGTCTTCTGATGTTCCTTCAGACTGGTCTGCTGGTGGAAAATGGACGTGTTGTCAACTATCTCGTACACTAGTTCGTCAATGAGAGTTTTTTGTACCTTCTTTCCGAGGATGTTTTCGTTATCCCTCTTGGACAAGGAATGCCGTTTGATGTTCTGCCAGTAGATGTCTCTCATGTACTGGTAGCTCCGGTTGGCTGCTACCAGGCCGAGCGACTTTGCCTTATCGAGGATATCTTTCCATGTCTTCTTTTTCAGGGGCATAGTACGATCAGCGGTGAACGGTCCGAAAAGTGTATCTTTCGATTCGCATATTTCGCGTAACACTATTATTCTTCCCACCATCTTCTCCATCTTTTCTGAGAACGCGGTTTTCGCCATCTTGACAGATTTTCTTGAACAAGTAAAGGGATAATAAAATAAGGTATTTTACTCTTTCTTTGTTTTGCATACAATTAGATTACATTTTAATACCATGTGTGGATTTCTTGTGGCTCTTCGTAATGATAACTAAGGTCGTCTGAGAGCGCGCCAAAAACACAAACAATCATAAAATACCAAAACAATATACCAAGGTTTATTGAAAAATAACTAATTAGCACGTTTCTTCAACAAATCTAGCAAAAACACGCGCGCAAGTGTTTGTTTGTGTCGATGTAATATTGTGTAGTTGTGTGCGTGTGGCTTCGTGCCGCGAGGATCGAGAACTCAACGCTACGTTCAGAGCGATCGAATCACGAACAGATAACCTCACAATTTAAGTCGAGACAATCGGACGAAAACTTCGTTGCTTCTCCACAAAACGAAGGTTCTTTCTACAAATCAGTTTGCTGGATGATCCTGTGATATTTCACAATGTTCGTACAAAGTTGGAGTGGTAAGCTTGTAAAGTTGTGTGGTTGTGATGTAAGAATAGCGTCCGTACGTACTGTCGACGTCAGCGCGAGACGCGTCACTGACATGCGCAGTGCGCCGCGTACTGTGCGCTATTCTGTGGCATCGGTCGATCGCCGCTAATAATTCTATTCTATGTGCGCGTCACCCTTGCTATTTACTTTTGTACCTTATTTACTTACTTGCTGAAGTATTTTGTATGAGGATAAAGTTTTTTTTATTAGTAGTTCTTTTAGTATTTTATACTTGTGCCTTAGATTTGGTTTCGTGCGTGGGTATTAATTGTTAGTACTTAATCGAAATGGTCAAAAAAGTTACCTACGTAGGTTATATACATACATACTCAGAGTAACGACAACCTTTTGAAATGAATGAAATAACTCAAATATCGTAAAATTAATAATAAGACTCATGATTGCAAATTCGTTGTACGAATTAGACAACCCCTTTGATATTTTGGTGCTTATTTGATTTTTTAATCTTTGAAGATGTTTTCGGGGTAATCAGAGACACGTCCAAAAATTAAATTTAGCGCTCATATTTAGCTGAAAGTGGTTAGATTCTCATACATTTTAGGATACAAGACTTTCAATCCCATCACCGATGCTATACCAACTGAATTACGATGTTTTCCTTCACCAATTAAAGGCACTGGCTGTGTTTTCAGTTATTTTCTACAAAGTAATCTGTTTTCAATATCATCTAGGTATGTAACTCGTAGCAAGATATTTATTTATTACATTTTTTGATAAACAATTTCTTATCTTTTATCTCGTTTGGGTATTTAAGTAGGTACTTTATATCTACTAGTAGATACAGATAGCTAGGCTACCTCTTATCGATATTGCAAAACCTTAAGCTATTTAAATTAACGGTAACGTAATCGCTTCGTCAAACTTGGCTTCACTCTCAACATCAGCCTAAAGGCCAGCGCACATCTAGCCGATGGCGATGGCGATCAGCTGAAACGCTGTCAAATATCGTTGTCATATTTGAAAGCATTTCAGCTAATCACCATCGCCCTAATAAACAAAATCCACAGCCCTTAAAAGTAGTACAATATGTATCTGCCTGTACCGACTTTAATCTATCGAATATCGTCGGTCCATCGGATGCGGGGCTCGTTCTACGCTTCATCTTTTGGTTTCCAGGCACTACATATTTGGCTTAATGATTTGCATAGTTAATTAATTTAATTTGCATAGTAATTTAATTAATTTTCAATTTGATTTGCATAGTATTCGTTTCTAGTAAATATAATATTTTATAACCAAACTAGCGGCCTGTCCCGGCTTCGCACGAGTGGACTTTTATTTTTTAAACACATAAAAATAGCCTATGTTACTCAGGGTGCATTTAGCTTTCCAATGGTGAAATAATTATTGAAAGTAGTTTTTGAGTTTGTTCATTACAAACATACACACAAAAATACAAATATTTCTTCTTAATACCTCGTGTGTTCATAAGTTTTGAGACGAACTTATTTAATTAATTTAAAAATAAAGTAATTCATGCAACCTTTTTTAAACTTTTAAAATTTTAAATTTTGAATGTTTTGAATCAGAAAAAATATACATTTGAATATTTGTTTCATTCTCCGTGAAAATTTCGCCAGCAAAAGATTTGCGTGCGACTGTAATTTCACAGTTTCAAGCAGGAAAAAAACCAATGCAAGTTTTTAGTGAAATCCAAAGTTTGGGATGTAGTCGGAACTTTGTGTATTATACCATAAAGAGGTACAAGGAGACCGGCTCTTTAGAAGACCGTGGAAGATGTGGCCGCCCGCGTTCTGTAAGGACGCCCGCCAACATCAAAGTCATAAGAGAGCGAATTCGTCGCAACCCTTGCCGGACTCAAAAGAAATTAGCTCTGCAGACCAACATTTCGCGAATATCGGTGAACAGGATACTTAAATATGATCTTAAACTAAAGGCCTACAGTCGAAGGAAAGTGCATTATTTAAACGAGCGTCTTCGTAAATTGCGACTGGAACGATGTCGGAACCTGTTGAAGAGACACGATCCAAAAAATATCCTGTTTACCGATGAAAAGATCTTCACGGTGGAAGAAAAGTTTAACCGGCAGAACAATAAGGTTTACGCCAGAAGTTCAAAGGACGTCCAGCCATCTGTACGCAATGTCCAGCGTACTCATCATCCAGCAAGTGTGATGGTTTGGTGGGGTGTTTCCTACGAGGGGATCATTTCGCTTCATTTTTGCCAGCAACGCGTCAAGGTGAAGGCACAAAATTACCAAACCGACATATTGAAAGCGGTGGTTAAACCATCAAATGATACGCTATTCGCTGGAAAATACTGGGTTTTCCAACAGGACTCTGCTCCCTCCCATAAAGATAAGACTAGCCAACGTTGGCTGGAGGCCAATTTGCCAGGCTTCATTCGGAGCGAAGATTGGCCCTCGTCAAGCCCTGACTTGAATCCTTTGGATTATTCTTTATGGATGGAATTGGAGTTGAGGGCATGCAGAAAGTCTCACCCAAACCTGGATTCTCTCAAGCGAGCCCTTATTAAAGAATCGAAACGGATTCCCATTGAAAAGATTCGTGCCGCCATAGATGAATGGCGCACGCGTTTGAAGGCCTGCATTATATGCAAAAACGGCTATTTGAATGATTTATTCGCGCGTTCAATCAAACATCTCTTCAGCTTTATAATATTAGTATAGTATAGAATATAATCCTTTTATTACATTTTGTAGACAAATCTCATAAATTGAATTAATTAATATTTAAAACTAGCCGACCCAATTAAATTAATTAATTTAATTCGGTCGGCAAGTGTTGCAAGCGTCCATATGCTACGGTGACCGCTTTCCATCAGGTGGGCCGTATGCTTGTTTGCTTACTTAGTTATACAAATAAAAAATATAATAAGAAAGCACATTCACGTAACTTTGTATGTTCATTTGACCTAGTTGGTACAGTTTTTTCATGTTCATGTTTAGTTTCGTGTACATTCTCTACGTGGGGTCGTATTCTCCGCGCAGCCGCACTGAAAGTTACATGACGTCATTCAACTTCTATGTGCCTGAAGGACGTGTATATAACGTCTAGATATTTATGTAACGTGTTCAATATTGCCAAGTTGATTAATTATTTGATGATAAATGTAATAAAATAAATATATTGATGTGGAATGCGAATAATAACTAAATATTGTGGTCAATGCACACTATCTAGCCCCAAATTGGGCAGAGCTTGTACTATGGGAACCAGGTGACTGATATAATACTTATATACATTTTTTTGTTGTAAATACTTACTTAGAAAACATACAACATAACACCCAGACAGAGAACTCTTGTCTTGTCTTTGTTCAACAAACAATTTTTTTTTCTCTGTGGCGATCGAATCCACGACCTATTTCGCAGAAGGCAGAGTTGCTACCAATAAACGTGGAGAAGGCGAAATAAGACAAAGAAAAATGATTCAGTCTAAAACCGAAGCACTTAGCAAATGTACATTTTACCGATAGCACTCCGGTCCTTTGTTTACGTGAGCTGTTGTTTTGTTTCCCCGAATTAGGTACCTGAATGCTACCTACTGTACCCGAAGTCCGAGTTTTGCTCCTATTTGTCTCTCTCTATTGCATGGAGAAAAGATGAGACAGCAAAAATACGTTACGTCGTTAGAGTTGTTGTCTCATCATTTTTCCATGCAAAAGAGAGAGACACGTAGGCGAAACGAAAACAACATTTGGTAACGAAATGTTGTAAATGCACTGGGAATTTGGGTACTGGTAGCGCGTGCTATTTATAGGTAGTATACTTATTTCTATTCTGACTCTTAGGCCCGTATTCCGAAACAGAGAAGTCTGAGTCGAGCCTCAAGCATATATTTTTTGACTGGAGGATATTTCATACAGTGTCATATTATTATACCACGTCCATACATATGACGTCATATGATGTATCATGATGTGGTCGTATGATGTTTAGTGATAGTCGTTTTCTCATCTGTTTTGCACGTAAAATGTAAATCCGTTATTGGCTGTAAGTTATATTGTAAGATATGTTATTTAAACCTTAAGAGCTGTGGATTTTGTTAATAAATAAAATAAAATAAAATGAGAAATCAAAATATTATCCCCTAAATTTTTACATTTAGTCCCAGCCAATGCCATGACGTATTAGAACCTCTCTTTAACCCATGTTTATTTAGTTCAATTACAGTCTTTAATTAAAAAAAACTCTAATCTTTAATGAACAACCCTTTAAATGTGCTTTTTATATATGTTAATAAATATTTTAGACAATCCACTCAACACTATATAGTCCCAAACTAAGTAGAGCTTATACAATATTACACCCAGACAGAGAACAAACATCTGCGTTCACCACTCAAACATTTGTTCTCGGTGGGGATCGAACTCACGACCTACGGCACAGAAGGAAGAGCAACCACCAACTGAGCTGAGAGGCCAGTTTTGTTAGAAAGTTGATATGGTTTTTATAATATTGGTAGAAGTCCATACAGTGGGTTCGATCTTCTGAGGATGTAATACTATTGTTGTTGTGTGGCATACAAATAAATAACTTTTTATTTTGATTCGAAATTTATTTGATATCTACATATATATCACCACGGTCTGGGGTAAATTTATTGTTCAAGTTATTAGTCGATAGATTAGGGACCTAATGCAATAAAAAATAATATGTATTATAAATCGTTTACAAATAATATGGTAAAAGTATTTGCTAGCTAACATTTCGTCCTTCAAGTGGAGTAGAGGTACGATCGATCAAATCGTGCACGCTAGAGGTCACCTATCTGTTGCTTTGGGTGTGACATAAGGTTGCCTGGAAGAAATATCTTTCAGTGATAAGAAGGTTTTTTCTCTGGCTAAGTCTCGATTGTCTGTATTGTCGTTATTGGTCCAAGTAATTAACAGATACCGAAATAAAAAATATAGAAAAAGATTCCTTATTTACAAAAACATTAGTTCCAATTGAAACCAAACTTATCTTTGACAACGAAAGATTGCAACAAAACTGAATGTTGACTTAATAAACATGAGATAGCGAATATGAACTTCGCTATGTAAAACAAGTATGGCAACAGTTAGATAGTGGTCGAAAAAACATGGCATTAAGATCATATATGGCAGATAGATCGCTGTTCCTTGTTAGTATAATTTATTTGTTATTATCAAACTATTGATTGCAAATCAAACATTAAAAACGGTAGAAACTAAGCTGTAGTTTGTTGCCTGTTCTTCTAGGTTTGGTCGCGTGGAACTGACACCTAGACTCACCTAGCTATAGGACGTTTCAAAGTGATCCTTGTGATACTATTGGATAAAGAAAATTTTGATTTGTTTGGAATCGCCCAGCTAGTCTAGATTATTATTATTATGTAGGTTAGGTACAAATATCGTTACGTATAACAATCAATGTGGATATACCTCTTTGTTTACATTCCCTGTGGAATTCGAACTGATTGAGTCGTAACGCGATTGTTTACATACTCACTTTATACATTCCCAACACACTCGTATACATACATCCTACAGGGCTCTGTTTAATAAAGCTGACAAATCGACATGTATGTCAAAAAGCGACAAAATTGTGGAATTGTCGCGCTTAGGCTATTCATAAAAGTGACAAATATGTCACAAAAGCGCGACAATTCCACAATTTTGTCGCTATTTGACATATAATGTCGAATTGTCAGATTTATTCAATAGGAGCCAGGTGTCATGAGACTTTTAGATTGAGACATTCGGGGGCTATTCTGTTCTAATTCTAATGGAGTTGGGAGGAATAAGATCTGCACTGACGTCCCGCGAGGTGGTGTATTGTGCATTGTCCTCCTGCAACCTTAACCTCACCCCAGCCAGCCCAACTTGATGGCAACAATGTTCCAGTAGACCAGATGTGTAGAGTCTGTTCAGAAAGAGAACCGTCGTGGGATTGGAGGGCGCTGCTGTGCTTAATTACCTTTTTTGTTTAGTGGGCAATACAATAGCGCGTCTGTTGCGTTTTGATCCTATCACAACTAGTGTACTATTCCTTTATTTAATTTTTATGATGCAAAATGCTGACAGAAAGAAAGGGATGAGCTGCCATATAAAAATCGAAACGTTAGTTCTCAATTTGGCCACGACGGTTCTCTTTCTGAACAGACTCTATTTTTTTAAACAACTAGCTGATGGAACAAGCAAATGGCCCACCTGATGTTTAAGTGGTAACCATTGCTTATAACAAAGCATTGCCTCGTAGGCCTCGTAGGTCGCGCACGACAGGAACGTGCCTTACGATGCACTACCCAGTGTCCATCAGGCTGAGAGCATACAGATGTTCAGCCACACGTGCCAGTAATTTTACCGGCACCCACACCCTTCAAACCGAAACACAGCAATGCTGCTTCACGGCAGAAATAGGCATGGTGGTAGTACGCACCCGGACGAGCCTACTACTACTTTGTGTATAATAATATGGTGGGACAAGACTCAATCAGTTCCCTGAGACCTGTCTTGGACCTCGCTTCTTCTGTTGCCGAGCAGTGCAGTACTACATGCTCCACAGTTTCTTTTTCCTGTAGGCTATTCCGTTGTTACAGCTTACTAATAAAAACATTAACTTCTTTCTTCGTTCCGGGCAGTCGGGTAAACGTAGTAAGATACAATGTAGTACCTATTGTATAGGAACTAATTTTGAATCAAATAAAAATTGTGTAAGTATATACTTACCAGACGTTTCTTTCCTCTTTTTTTAGGGGTCTTTTTTAAAAAGCCTGAAATCCAAACCTATCTATCCCTTAGATAAGCGTACTTTTCATACTATTACTTTTACTATTCTGACTAGTACAATTCTGTGGCCACGCATGGGAATAGTGTCATTGCATTTTTTTTCATAAAACCTTTTCTTGCTCAACCGCATTCGAACCCACGACCTTAGGGACATAAGACGGGGTCCCTAGCACTAAACCAACGCAATAACTCAAAAAACACTTACAAGCCAAACTAAGCTTACAAAGCTGCTTTCTCCGAAAAACTCGAAGTTCCGAAGAAAAGAGTTCAACGACACACATTATGATGCGTTTTGTATAAATATTTTCAGGGTTATAGTTGCCATGAATAGTTTGAATTGATCAATGGCGATAGGGTAAACACATACCAACAGACATTATCATATATGATGAGAAACTTGAATTAATACTCAATATCTATACTAATATTATAAAGAGGAAAGATTTGTACCTATTTTTGTATGTTTGTAATGAATAGGCTCAAAAAGTACTGGGCCGATTTAAAAAATTATTTCACCAATAGAATGCTACATTCTTCCAATTTGTCATAGGCTACATTTCATTTTGAAAAAAATTAGGGATCCTTGGTAAAATTTGAACAATGTAACCGAAGGTGTAGAAAAAATAGTCTTAAAATGTCTTTCGTCGAATGCGCTGCCGAAACTATTAGCGATAGAACAAAATAATGTACAACAATATTGTCTACCCCGTGCGAAGCCGGGACGGGCTGCTAGTTTTATATATTTATATTGCATACACATGGTCCTGTGGGCGTTGTGGCTTAAACAGAAAAACTAAGTTTTTGCTTTGGTATAGAAAGTGTAAAGTATTCAATACAACTTTATTATACCAAAATACACATTTCTAACTATTGCAACTTGTACATATATAAGACTTTCTCTACACAACAATGAAATTAATAAACAGTTTGTGCAATCGGTCAAGTAACAGAGAGAGAGTACTGGTGGTCTTGTGGTAACGGCCTCGCCTTCCGACAATAAGGACGTGGGTTCAAAAATGTTCAAATCCAGACGTGTACTAACGACTTTTTCTGTAGAAATTTTTATGTGCGCTATGTCAGTAATCAGTAAGTCAGTGTAAGGATTTTAAGTGTGCCTCACAGAATCTCCTATCGTGCACTCGACACATGATTTTCGGACTTTTAGATTCTACGACATGACGGTTTCCTCTCTATGTTTTCCTTCACCGTTTGAGAGCAAACGGTGTCATGTGTCGAGTGCACGATAGGAGATTCTCTGAGGCACACTTAAAATCCTTACACCACACTGGTATGTTTATGTTAGAATCAGTGACACGCTATCAAGAATAAGCACGTTTGCAAAAAATAAATTCAACTCAAAAATTCCTGGTTTCTAATTTCCTTGCGCTTGAGAGCACTTGAGTAGGATGCTACCAAATATGGACAATAGATGACACAACAATATGATCAAACAGCTCAAGTGGCTCTATAAACCCGATATCGTAGCGCCGGCGCACATTTCAAACTAAACACCGACACTATTTTTATGAAACAACGGGATATTTACCATGATTAAATTGTGAGTTTTGACTTCCGATATTTCGGCACAATTGCATGCACTATGAACACGGTTGAACTTGCACTGAAGCAAATCTGTACTCTTTGAACTGAAGTCCACGAGTAAAAAAAATGTTATTGGCAGACAAATCGATCTACTATTGGTTCCACTTTTACCACATTGGTAGTACTTCTTCAGACGGGCCCTACACAAAGAGCTCTACTACTACAATGCTTTAGTTTAATAGCTGTGCTGTATAAGAAGAGCTTATCCAGAGAAGTACTAACACCATACCTATTTCTACCGTGAAGCAGCATAGCTGTGTTTCAGTTTGAAGGGTGTGGGTACCTGTTAAATTACTGATCAAATCAAATCAAATGTGTATTTGAAAATTTGAAACGTCTTAAAGATCGAATCTAGGTGCCAGTTCCACGCTACCACTGACTGGCACGTAAGGCTGAACATCTGATGTTTGCCTCAAGTTGTTGGACGCAGGGCAGACCTACGAGGCAATGCCATGTTATAGGCGATGGTTACCACTTAACAGCAGGTGGGCCATATGCTTGTTCCATAAGCTAGTTAAAAAAACTGCTACATAACATAGTCTACATACAATGCCTACGCAGTCGTAATGATGTGTTCCGTTCTCAATTGATACCGCTCGCATTCAGATGCAACTTTGTATGTATAAACTATCTACCAGCAGCTATTTTGAGCGAAGGCCGTAAGTAATATTGAGCGGTTATGTTCATAGGTATATTCAACACAGAATAAAGAAATTCAGAAAAATACAATCTAGATTCTAGAACAAAGTGACGACAAAAAACTATGCACACGTAACCACATGATGTATTCGCCGTTGTTTAGGTAAAACGTAAAGTGAATATAATAATCTAAAAGAATATGATAATTAAATTATAGTTTAAAAAACTAAAAAAACACGCTTTTATAACTAATTGAACTAAACAGTTAAAAATAAAACTGTAATAATCAATTGAAAAATGTATATTATTGTACAAAAAAGCGTGGGGTGCTTTTTATAATAACTTCAGATATAATAAACTATTGATAAAATATTTACAGCAATCAAAATCAAGCCACGCTTACGCTTTTTGTACAATAATATAAATTTTTCAATTGATTATTATAGTTTTATTTTTAACTTTTTAGTTCAATTAGTTATAAAAGCGTGTTTTTTAGTTTTTTAAACTATAACTTTTTTTTTACTTTTTTTTTTTTTTTTTAATCACTTTATTGCATTGTCATCGACCTTTGACAGGTGTGCAAAGTTTGAATCAAATCTGATCGTTCAAAATAGGACAAAATCGAGCTCAATGGGGTCGGTAACATACAAACATACAGGTGAAGCTAATAAAAGCGTTATAAAAAGCTTTCAAATTTCATAAAAACAACCCAAACTCTTCTTTTTTTTAGTTACAAAATATGTTCCAAGTTCATACCTAAGAATTCAGTCGGACACTAGGCATAGTTTTTATATGCTATGACCGACATCAGCCGTTGACGAGAGCCGTTGCTGGTTGGTGCCAAAGGCGGCACTGGCCACCACATAATCGTTTAGGAAAGCAGGCACTCGGTGGAAGTACAAGGATCAAAATCCTTTTCGTGGAAATGTATCAGAAAGGCTGTGTTTAGTCGTGGACTTCTTTAAAGTCAATTTCATTAATTGTTTATTCAGTTGTTTCACAAGGACTCGTCTAACGTTAAGATGTTTCAAAATGATCCAACTGAAAATCTTTGACTTTTAAACATCAGTAGCACCATAGTTCTATTCCGTCCCGTTTTCTCATCAAAAAGGGAGCTACACTACGATCTCTTTATTGATTCAGCATTGGTTTCGTGCCATTGAAAAAACTTGAACGAAATACGTTCAAGTTTTTTCAATGGTGCACCCTCCGATCACAGCGCGGCCGTCATCGCCAGTGCAATTGAGCCGTACTAGTACAGGAGCCGAGACAGTCAGATTGAATAATATCGACGATGCTTATTCCAAACAAACCAAAATAAAACAAAAGTTGTCTGAAAGTACAAAGAACACAATTTCCAATGTTAACAATAGTACAAAAATGAAACCTATTTCATCAATGTGTCGACCGGTAACCAATCGTATGAAATCGGTGTGCGGTGCCTGACGCCTATCGCCGATCGTATCGCCCACCTCTGCCATCATTTTGTATGGAGAAACCGAAAGCGCCCCTAGCGGATTCTTTAAGAAGCATGAATAGCGATTGCGAGACGGTGACGTGTTCACGATTGGTTCCCGGTCGACACACAGGACCGCTGAGTGTAGCTAATTCCGAATCAATAAGAAAAAGTTGTGAAAATTTACAGGAAGTACCAACCAACTGCGATTCTAATTCCCCCTATTTTATCAACGGAAATCTTAAGTTTCTGGCAGAAATGCCAATTGGTGCATATTTTTCTGATTGATTCGGAATCAGCATCACTTAGTGATCCCAATGATGTAATCGGGACCACTAAGGTCTCATCTTTGTATAAAATCGATAGGCAATCTGCTTGTCGCCTCCCGTACTATTTGGACCTTGACACATTATTAGCAATAACGCTGTAAGTACTGCGGTTGATGGGCATCAGTGTTGCCAATATAAATATTACAAGAAAAAAAGCAAGAAAATACAATTTTATTGATTTTGTAGTGTTTACCACACTACCTTTATGTCAAATAAATGTATTTTCCTTCAAATATTTTTTGAATAGAATACCTACATGAAATTCGTAAATTTTAAATGAGTGTTGCAGTATTGTTAGTTTATGTCGCGAAGAGTGGAAAGAGGGAAGGGAGGCCTTTGCCCTGCAGTGGGACAAAAAACGGTTGAATAATAATAATAGTATTGCCGTGCACATTAACAGGGTGAATATGTACACAAATCATAAAATGAAATGAGTATTACACTCATCAACAGATTTTATGATCTTTGGATTTGGTGATGTAGGACTATTATGTGAGGAATACTGGGACATCAACATGAAAATTATGAAGTGTATACATTCTACTGCAGCCAACTGTAAGTTCGGTAGAAAACTGATTGCATGGAAAGTGAACAGCGGTTTCCGCGGTCGCGTGGAACTGGCATCTAGACTCACCTAGCTTTAAGACGTGTCATAGCATATCGTAGAACCTAAAACGTTCAAATACATGTGTGAAGTGCACGAAAAGAGCCTCTTTGAGGTGCATTTAAAATCCTTTCATCACACTGGTTTTAAAAACCAGTAACATGATAAGAAGAAGGCCTGAAAGCCGTAGAGTACTTACTGCAATGCAGTAGCATGGCTAACAGTGTTATAGGTAGGTATGTAATAGTAAGTATATGTTAATTTCATTAGAGATACAGCAATTATATGAAGATAAAGGTTTAGTTGGCTTTTGTCATAATGGCGTACTAAAAAATTCGTGAAAAACTAGTGGAATCCCGCTTTAAGCTTACTAACTTTCAACCCCGCTTCATCCCTTTTTAACTGACTTCCAATCAAAAAGGAGGAGGTTTTTTTTTTTTTAAATGTTTGTTACCACATAACTTCGTCATTTGTGAGCCGATTTGAAAAATTATTTTTTTATCTGAAAGGTACTGCTTCCAGATTGGTCCCATTTTAATTTTATTAAAATCGGTGTTGCCATTTTTTTTAAACATTTTTTTTAATGTTTGTAACTGCATGCCTCCGTCATTTATGAACCGATTTAGAAAATTATTTTTTTATTTGGAAGGTTATTCTTACGTCCAGATTTTCCCAAACAAATTTGGTTAAAATCGGTTTAGCCGTTTGACAATGAGGTCGGTTTCTCAAGTTTTTAAAATTTATAATTATAGGATATAATTTTCTATTATTTACATTATTCCTACTTATTTTTTTCGGTTGCTGTAAATCGCGACATAGTTTTTAACTAGCGATTTACAGTAATCGGTTCACTTGTTGTTTGCTCTCTGCACTGTATTTATAATCGTTAAGTTTTATCCTTACACTGCTTAACTAGTTTTTAGTATTAGTTAGTCTAAGTAAACTTTTTATAGTGACTTACAACTAAGAACTATGTATGTACCTAAACTAAACCATGCGTATGCATAAATAATAATTATAAGTTTAAAAAACTTGAGAAACCGACTTCATTGCCAAACGGCACAATCTGGGACAAATTCTGCAAATCTGGGGCAAATTTGGGACAATCTGGACGTAAGAATAACCTTCCAAATAAAAAAATATTTTTCTAAATCGGTTCTTAAATGACGGAGGCATGCAGTTACAAACATTAAAAAAAATATTAAAAAAAAAATGGCAACACCTGATTGTAATAAAATTAAAATGGGACCAATCTGGAAGCAGTACCTTTTAGATAAAAAATAATTATTCAAATGGCTCACAAATGACAAAGTTATTCGGTAACAAACATAAAAAATAAAAATACAACCGAATTGAGAACCTCCTCCTTTTTGATTGGAAGTCGGAAAAATATGTAATAAATGGGTTTGGTAAAATGTATAGTGTAGGTAGTGTAGGCAAACACTTTTCATACAGACTTCCGGTGTAGGCTGTGTCAGTCACTCACCAAGCTATTTTATATTCCTAAGAGTATATAATAATATCACGATGTGATTGTGATGCAAAAGTTTTGGTGTTTGTGACTCAATCTCGCAACAACGATTGGACTGCTCGTGACCTGAATTAGCATAAAGCATATTAATCAAGGATTTCAAAAGCAGATGACCTTATGTTGAGCGGTTTCCTATACCTATAACAATTGCATTTTTCACCAAGCACTTCAAGCGAGCTTAGTATCCAATGCAATGCATCCATCTCTGAGACTTTCAAATTGTCTATTCATCATCATCATCAGCCTGAGAAGTCCACTACTGGACATAGGCTTCCCTTACACATTTCCAGGAAGAACGATTCTGAGCTCTTACCATGCACTGACTTGGTGGGTGGGCGCCCTACGTTTCGCCTTCCGGTTCGTGGTCGCCTTTCGAGAACTTTTATTTCCCAACGGTTGTCGGTTCTTCGAGCTATATGACCTGCCCATTGCAACTTCAACTTACTAATCTTAATATATAAAAATGAATTGCTGTTCGTTAGTCTCGCTAAAACTCGAGAACGGCTGGACCGATTTGGCTGATTTTGGTCTTGAATAATTTGTGGAGGTCCAGAAAAGGTTTAAAAGGTGAATAAATATGTTTTTTTTCAACGGGAACGGAAACGGGGCGAGCGAAGCCGCGGGCGGCCACTAGTTCTAAAATAAATTGACTATTATCATGTCTATATTATGAGAGACCATTTAAAAAGTCCCTCAAACGGTGAAGAAGGTGAACGGGTAACATCGTAGATGTCGTAGAATCTAAAAAGTTCGAAAACATGTGTCGAGTTCACGAAAGGAGCCTCTATGAGGCGCACTTGAATTCCTTTCACCACACTGAAAGAACCAGTGACACGATAAGAAGAAGAAGAAGATCATAAGTTGTGTTATGTTGTTATTGTAGCAATAAGTAGAAGCGATATCTTGGCTGGCCCGGATCTGGGTCAGTAGGTCGCCTCACGACACGAAGCCAATTCAAATGATTTGCACGTTGCCAACATGAAATCTAGTTGAGAGTTTTTTTCCAAGAAAACACCGCGAAGAAATCGATGATTACAGACGGAACATCATCAGCCTGAATAAGTCCACAGTTCCCTTAAACATTTCCAACGAAACGATTCCTAGCCCATCCCACGATCTTTACAATGTCGTCGTCCCATCTATAGTTAGTTTTTGACGTGACAACGTCTTATAATTCGATGGAGCCAGCTGCACGCACAAAAAATTGCGTTACCTCGCTCTGAGGCGTTCCATTTAAGGTTTGCAGTGCCAGCGAGAGCGCAGAACGAGCGACAAAGAGGCACAATCGGCCTCCGCGTTCGGCAGCGTTCGACATCTGTCTCTCTCCTACTTGAGTGAGCGATGCGTCCGCGTGGACAGCTATATGACGTTGTCACGTTCAACTAACTTCAGTAAACCGACTTTACAGACAACCGATTTTTTTCATTGTGCTGGTGTCAATTTCACTGGCTCCAAAACTTGTTGTCTAAGGCCCGTATTCCAAAACAGTGCTTGAGTCTGTCAAGCCTCAAGTACAGATTTTTGACACTTTTTAATGGAGAACTGTCTTATAATCTATGCTTGAGCCTCGACTTAGACTCAAGCACTGTTTCAAAATACGGGCCTAAGATAAATTCCATTCAATAAATATATAAATATTGTAGACAATCCACACAACATTATTGACAATATGGAGCCTACTTACGAAGGCCATAAACATATTGAAATTTCAGACGGATCATCTTCAGCCTGAATAAGTCCAAAGTTCCCTTAAATATTTCCAGAGCTGATAGACATCATTGATAAAAAATATCAACAGGGCTGGATAACCAGGAAATGATGTCGTCAGGAAAAATCATGAGGACAGTAGACCCTGAGGACAGCAGGACATAGGACATGAGAACCCGTTCTCAGGGCCTGAGGACCACTACACTGACTCTTCACTCCTACTTTTCATGTATGATTTTTTAAAGGATCATGCAAAAAGTGATATTTTGTTTTATATTGTAGACAATCCACCCGACACTATCTACTTGTATTATGGGAGCCAGATGTCTGAGCGGAGAGGCCATGTGATACGACTGAATAAAGAAACGTTTTATTAGATTTGAGGACAGGAGGACTTAAGGAAATGAGGACAACAAAACAGCAGGACAGGATAACAAGAAGCTAAGAAATAAAGTAGATGAAAACATTGAAAAGTTTGTAGTTTTCCTACAAAAAAACTAGTTAACTAGCGCGGGAGGTAAAGTTTCTCAAACTGTCTACCTACAAAACTGTACAGTCCTTACCATTAATGGCCTTACTTAAAAAAATATGTCAAAAGATGAACAGTGCTTAAACTATTGCTATCTCTTACCACTGAGCAATGACAAACAGTGACAGGGCTAACTTTGAGCAATAATTAAATTTAAATTGCGTTTATAAGTATGGTTGTTAATGTTTGTTTACGAGTGTGCTTTCAATCTGCGAATGATAATACCAAGCAGGTATTATCACTCGTAAATTGAAAGTAGCTCCATACCTACCGATTAGTTGTAAAGTGTACCTACCAGCAGTAAATAATGAGTTGTAAGTTTTCATTTTTTAATAAAAATAATTCTTATTCTTAAAAAGCTGCGAGATCTATAAGAGCGCACCACACAAACGGTGCAGTGCAACCTACAAATCGCAGAATTCTAACTGTAACCACTGAGTACCGTAACTGTGCTTATCGCACTTTGTTACAATAAGTTGTAGATTCAGTCTAGACCACCATTTCTAGTCTGAATATTATAAAAAAGCGGCCAAGTGCGAGTCGGACTCGCGCATGAAGGGTTCCGTAGCAACAAGTAACACAATATAAAAGTTCTTGTAGTTCGTCGAAGGGTGAATTGCGGTTTACGATTTATGACGTATAAAAACAAACTACTGACTAGATCTCGTTCAAACCAAATATCGTTGAAAGTTTGCATACATCATATATTTTTTTTTAGTTTTATCATTCTCTTATTTTAGAGAAGTTAGAGGGGGGGACCAACATTTTACCACTTTGGAAATGTCTCTCGCGCAAACTATTCAGTTTAGAAAAAACTATGTTAGAAACCTCAACATCATTTTTGAAGACCTATTCATAGATACCCCACACGTATGGGTTTGATGAAAAATCATTTTTTGAGTTTCAGTTTCAAGTATGGGAACCCCCCAAATTTTTGTTTTTTTTCTACTTTTTTATAAAAATCTTTATGCGGTTCACAGAAAACATCTACTCGCCAAGTTTCATCAGTCTAGCTCTTACAGTTTCGGAGAAAAATGGTTGTGACATACGGACGGACAAACAGACAGACATGACGAATCTATAAGGGTTCCGTTTTTGCCATTTGGCTACGGAACCCTAAAAATACTTATTTTCTTTCTCAGAAATTATTAGAATTGCCTCTTACCCTATCTATATTATAATTCCTGGCAACAACACAATAATAGCTTACGCCAACTACGAGTACATAGAAATACCCAACTTGATTACTATAGCAACGTTATCTAAACAATACATACTCTCTAAAAACCTCGGCCTTTCTACATGTTACTTTACCCTATAAAGGGTCCATGTGATACTGACTTACATCTAAGAACTATGTATGTACCTAAGCTAAACCATGTGTATGCAATAAATATATTGAGTATTGAGAAAAACAAACGGACTTTTAATAGCACTTTTTTAATCAACGCGATCGTTATGCATATAAATGTATGTCTATAGGTACCTATAGGTTAATTAAGTACTACTAACAATAGATTTAAGTTTTACTAACAAAATGATCCATGTTGACCGAAATAAATAATTATGATGATAAATATATGGAACAAACGGACTTTAAATAATCTCCTAATCTCAAATGCGAACTAGCATGCATGTTACTTAACTTAAAATGCTTTCACCACACTTGGTTCGAAAAAAACCAGTGACACGATAAGAAGAAGACTCCAACATGAAGACACGTGTCAAAAGTAAACACAAACTTACCAATACCAAACAACAGTAAAACAGCAAGGATCACTTTAATATGGCTTCGACGTGCCTCTGACTAAACTCTAATGCTGCCTTCCTACGGTGCGTGGTTCTGCAGATCATCACGCACAGCCGACGACGACGCACGGCAACGCACAACGTCATGACAGCTACATAAAGAACATCATTGAAGGAAAGGTTAAAGGGAAACGGGGAAGAGGAAGGCCAAGTATTAATTACATGAGCCAGATAAAAGAAAAAGTCGCTGTCATGTCGTTTATGGAACTCAAGGAGGCCGCATTCGAAAGGCTTAATTGGAGAAAACTGCATCAAAACCCCGACAAGAGCTAAGCTTTTAAATTTAAGAAGAAGAAACTCAAAAGATATTTATTAAACGTCACAAAGCAATAGTTATAAACTAAAGATAACAATATAAAGGAAAAATAACATTAAAATTGGCAGCCACCCAGCAGCAGCTATAGTGCTGGCCTTCCTCGACACCACTGCGTCGTTACAGAAAGAACCCATATACATATACGTCTTTAATAGTACATTGTTACCTGAGTGTTGAAAGTCACGTTTTTTGAGTCCCGAGACGGGTTTGGCGCCAGAGCGTTAGCGAGGGCGCCAATGGAGCTTGAGGGACTTAAAAGACTTTCACCCGAGGTAAACACTGTGCTTTTCATTACGAATACAAGGAAAGTAAAAATAAAAACATGAAAGAAAAATTAGTGAAAATGAAGATTGAATTGCCGCCTTCCCGGTTTTTTTTTTCTTTTTCTCTGGCGGGCCTTTGGCTTCGGCTGGCCAGCATTATTCAGCCATTATTTTCATTCTCATAATTTAAAAAATGGTAAATGTCAAATCTATGTTATTTTAAATAAATAGTTGAAGCTATATATTAATCAAGTAATTTAGAAGATATATTATTTATTTAATACTATCTTTATGTTATTTAAATTTAAATTTTACATTGCGCTCTAATTAGACTTTTTAAACTTCTTACCGTTGTAATGGGTTTCCAACCTACTTGCTGAATAAAAAGTTGGAATTTGGTTCAACGACCTCTTTGCAGTCAGAAAGACTTTAGAAAGTTGGAACATGGTTGAATAAAATAGAACTTGTTTTTTTTTATAATTTGACAGCTGTCAGTAGAAAGCGATTCTCCCTAGGGCTGAAAGTTTTACTTTCAATTAGGCCCCTCACGCAACTTCAGACCTACTTTCAGAGTATGAGTAATGAAAACACATTTTACTTATTAGGCAATACTGCGTCCCGGAAATAGGCGCACGAGTGAAAAGTTACCCCTGACTTAGAAACAAAGATGCGCAGACACAGAAATGCTGCACAGAAATGTTACTACTCTATCGATGAATTCAAATCAGTTATTAAATGACAGAATGTTATACTTGAAATTTAAAATTATGACATTTAACCTAATATTTTATTAGAGAGACTTTAGTTATTTTATTTAACTTTGACATGTGATCGGTATTTTGTTATTAATTTGGTAAAATTCCTAAAGGCCTGCGCACACCTAGGCCGCTGGCGTCAGCGATCATTGAAACGCTGTCAAATTTGACAGCGATATTTGACAGCGTTTCACTGATCGCTACTGCCAGCGAACTTAGTGTGTTCGGGCCATAACTGTCTTGACATTCCTTTTGACTAATGTATATTCCCCAAGCCCAATAGGGTGCATGTACTGACTTAGGCTACCATAAAAACAAATGCTATTTATTTTATGTACCTGTGAGCAATCAATAAATGAAATGAAAGTCCACGGTGGTGTTGCAAGCGTCCTTAGGCTACGGTAATCGCTTTCCATCAGGTGGGCAGTATGCTTGTTTGCTAAATTAATAGTTTAAAAAATGCCATGGTCAATAAGGCCATGTTGGCAAGGCAAGCCTGTCAGTTAGCGCCATCTACCGAACGCAATGCGCCAGCATGGCATGCCACCCCGCACACAGACGCACGTGAACGTTTTCATCAAATGAAATCGTTCGTTCTCACGCGACAAACAACTCGACTGTTCCATGTGCATTATGCGTTGCTAGCTTTCGCAAGTGACTTTGCTCGGGATCATCGTCATCATTTAACTTGCGAAAAAAAAAAACATTGGAGATTTCACAGAAAACCATCTTGCTCTAAACTAAGTCAAAATCAAATAAATATTTATTCAGTAGTATCACAAGGATCACTTTGAAACGTCTTAAAAAGCTAGGTGAATCTAGATGCCAGTTCCACGCGACCAAGCTTAGAAGAACAGGCACAAACTACGGCGTTTTTTTGTGCGATCCTTTTAGAAAACACAAAAATAATAATAGCTGTGAAGTTCCAGTGTGGTGCCACTTCACTTAGTGAGACGTAGGCAATAAAACAAAAGCAACTAAGGCTAGGTATTTGCAGAAATAACGCTTTTGGCCATTCTACATCAACTTTCCGCTAACTTTAAAATATCGTCGGTTCATCTTGGTTTCCGGAATAAAAACTAGCTTATAAGATAAATTAATAAATAAATAATGCGGACAATCCACACAACACTATCTACACTATGGGAACCAGATAGCTGATATAATACTTAAATACTTATTTTTTTTGTAAACATAGAATACAATATAACACCCAGACAGAGAAGTAGATTACAATGTTATTCTAGATAACTGAACCTATCTATATCTTTTCCAAGTTTCATCTTAATTTATCTCATATTGGATACACAAACATCCCATTAATTTAAATTGTATTTAATCTATCAATTGTAGTATTATCAGAGGGATCAAACGAGGTTTTAAAGGGTCTTTGAAAGAGCTTATTGAGGGGTAAATAAGGGGCAATTGAATTTTTGCCCGTTGTTTGAACAAAACCCACACGAATTACAACATAGACGAAAATTCAACTGGTAGTTAGGTGCAAGTAGATAAATATACAAAAAAAAAGGAATAGAATAGAAAATTCTTTATTGCACACCTTACAACTAACAACAAAAAAACAAGCAAGAATAATTTTAAGATATGCAATGGGTGGCCTTCCAGACAAGGATTTCCGACTTCAGGATTAAAACCTGGGTTAAAAAGTGCTAAAGTTGACTTCGAATGTAATTTAACATTCGAAGTCAACTTTAGCACTTTTTAAATTAATGCAATGGTTATCGTCTCTTCTTCTTGCCATTATCCCACTTTATAAGGGGTCGGCACAACATGTCTTTCCCCTCCATTTCCCTCTGTCAGCCGTCATCTCTGCATTCACTCCTCTCTTATCCATATCATCTTTCACACAGTTCATCCATGTTTTATTTGGTCACATATCCATCCACATCCATACTTATCACTCTCCTAGTCACAAATTTCATCCCTCCTCATGATATGCCCGTACCACGCCAACTCTTAAATTTTTCTGACACGGCGCTACTTTCAAATTTCCCCTAATATACTCAACTCGTATCCTATCCATTCTTGTAACAGAAATATAAAAGGTTTTCGCGATAAATACCCGTTTAATGAATACTCAATACATTTATTGCTTTACACATGGTTTAGTTTGTACATAAATAGTTTTTAGGTGTAATCCATATAAAGTCAACTTTATTGCAAAATGAGGGCATAATACCCTAACTTTGCAGTAAATTATTCGGTATAGTACGTGAAAAGTAGCAGCACACTGCACCACGGTTTAGGTACTACGTGAAAGTTTATTTTTACTTTGAAACAAGCTGAAACAACTCAACTATTTTCGTACAAGACGGGGTTTGTGTATTTCCCCGTGAAAGTTTAAGAAAATGCTAAAATATCTAATTTCAAAGGACCAGCGGTAGGTTGTGTATAGACTTTTGAGGCTTCCGTCAATTCGGACCGTTAGGTATTCGGACCGGGGTCCCAGTCTCCGGATATGCTAAAAAATCTCTATAAATTCTTAAACAATCTAAGTCTAAGCAATAATTAAAATTTGCCCTGTCGCTGTTTGGTTTTTAATTATACCAAATTAAAAAAGGTTGTCCGCGACGTACTTTCATATTATCATTTTTTAAGAACAGTATAAAAATACAGAATAAAAAGATTTTATAATTTCCAAAAACTTAAGAACAGAGTGGGAGTTGAACCCACGAGCTTCCCCTTGGAACAGTCGCGTTAGTGCCGTATTAACATTCCTATGAGGTCTTCGTCGGAAATGATTAATATCCGATGGCGCAGCGGTCAACGCATCCCCATGCCAAAGGGAAGTGGACGGTATTCAATCTTTGATTTTCCTAAAGTCTAGTAAACACTAAGAAATTAGCGTCACGGACCGTTTTGTAGCTCTTGGCTGTCTTCTTCTCCCTGCCCTTATCCCACTTTATAAGGGGTCGGGCCAACATGTCTTCCGCCTCCATTCCCCTCTGTTCCATCATCTCTGCATTCACTCCTCTCTTATCCATGTCTTCCTTCACACGGTTCATCATCACGGTTCACAACTCTTGGCTCTTTATCTCTCTTTTATTCATGTTTAGCATAGTACCTTAAACTGCTAAGCGTCTGCAAATAAAAATGTTTTCTATATTTCTGTCTTCCTTTCAAAATCACTAAAAAAAAAACGAAATACAAGTTTTCTAAAAAGTTTTCCCACTTGCTTCGTGGTCAATCTTTTAATAGGTTTGCTTTTTCAGAACTTCTTCTAATCTCAGTAAGTAGAATGAGTCAAAATCCTGAAAGAGTCGTGAGTCGAGACTTTGTCATCGTGTTATTCGTGTATGAGTCATTGACTGGAGATATTTAAGTTAGATTGCAGACCATGCTTGGCGTGATTTAGTATCTTCATATCTACTACTTATCGATTGAGATATATTTATTTTTATACGTAGTTTTTTTAAATACTTACTTATTTAATTTAAACTAAAGCTGAGTTGAGAAACGATTGGTAAGTGGTCACACAGTCATCATCTTTATTGCGACTTAAGAGGAAATGCTTGGTTACCACTTGACATATACTTACTTGTTCCATCAGTTGTATGAAAAAAATAAAAAATAAAATAACTTATACTTCCCTAATAATAGCATAATGCGAACGAAGTCCCGTGAACTCTATAGTTTACTACCAAATCAACGTTCATCCTGTAATCTTGAACTGCAAATTAATTTTAACAGGGATGTAATCTCTGGGGCGTGTCTCAATTAATTCTACGTAATTGAACCAAGCTTTTAGTGAGAGTTACTGGTCATAGTCTGGACTGGCCTTTCAGCTCAGTTGGTGGTAGCTCTGCCTTCTGCGCCGTAGGTCGTGGGTTCGATCCCCACCGAGAACCAATATTTGTGTGGTGAACATAGATATTTGCTCTCTGTCTGGGTTTTATATTGTATTCTAAGCATGTATTTACAAAAAAAAAGCATTATATCAACTATCTGGTTCCCATAGTACAAGCTCTGCTAAGTTTGGGGTCAGATAGTGTTGTGTGGATTGACCACAATATTGATTATTTTATTTTATGGTCTTTTAGGTACATTTCTAACTGTTTATTTCGGTTCTTTATTATCTCGTAACCACGCAAACTCTGGAGAAGGCCTTTGTCCAAACCGACCTATGTACCGCCACGCCCTTGCCGGTGTCATAATAGGACCAACTTTTGCTTAGTAATGGGTGGAAAGAAAACCATTCTTCCCTTCAACCAGTATCAGAGATAGGTTAGTAGTTATGTGGAACTGGCGATATTTAGTAAGTAAGATTAGCACAAGTTAGGTAAAACAGTTTGTAAAGATCGGTGTAATAAAGGCTTATTTTATTTAACCAAGCCGTAGTCTGTTGACTATTCTTGGTCGCGTGGAATTGGCACCTAGACTCACCTTGCTTTAAGACGTTTCAAAGTGATCCTTATGATACAACTGAATAAACGAGTTCTGAGTATAGCTTTGATCTGTTATCTATAAGCCCATACAAAGGCATTTGGCCAGGGGCTTTATGCTCGATTTGACCGATAAAATCTCAAGATGGAGAAAACATCAATTTCAGCCAAAAACTAGGTGGCTGACATGAGTTTTGGCGTCAGAGACGACATATATTTACCAACGTCATCTCCATCATGAGATTTTAGCCCTTGAACATAGGCCTCCTCCATAATATGGAGGAGTTTGCTATTAGTCACATCACACACGCTTGGCTAGACCGGATCAAGAGATTCCGCTGCCTATTTCTGATGTTTTTGTTTAATCACATTCATAAACCTTCAAAAACTACGGATGTTTGTTTATGGTTATAAAACTAAGATGGCAAGACAGGATTATCTACCTACTACTATTATTTATACTGGTGCTAAAGCTGAAGGCCAATCCTCATACAATTCTTGAGGATATCGCACTCATCCTTTCAATATAGGAGCTCTTTTTGAAATGATTTATGTACTAAGATGTCAAATTCATTTGAAACATCAAGAGAAAGCTGGTCATTAACCAGAGATGCAAAACGGCCGCCCATAAAACTGTTTGAATACATCGTTTTAAAGTCCGAAGGCTCGCCTGTCGCCTTGATTCTCTGCCAAGGAGCGTTTATTTTTGTAGCGAAAGTCTGCGCTTGCGCACCTCGCGGGAAAAGAGCCGTTAGCCGAGCAGCCGGCGGAAACGGCCGAACACGCCCGAGAGACACGCAATGCGATTGCAACACAGCGAATGTGCCCTCTATACAGCGTTAATTACGTCGGTTTTTAGCCATTTCCGTGCGATTTTAACCGGGTTTTTTGTCATTTTATGATAACTTTGCAATACTTTGTGCATAATATCTAAAAATGTTGATGTTTTTCGGCGTTTTCGCTGAGCTATTGGGATTTAAAACAGTTGATTACGTGGATGCACATTCGTTGTTTTGCGGGCCTCGTTCTATTTACATTATCGTCGGAAGACACAGCCCCTCGGTTGAGAGCGGTTTTTTCTCTCGTTTATTATTATTAACTTGGCTCGGCTATCGTCCCGAGCTACGTTCCATCACAGTATGTTATAATACAGTGAGCTAGTTTCATGATCTGGTTCTAGACCACTTTATGACTTGTTAGGTGTCGGAAACTCATTTAAGTTGCAATTGGATCGAATTGTAAAGGCGACTGTAGCACATTTGAATTTAATGAATATTAAACTTGCATTTTAAACCTTATTAAGTATACAAAACTGTTTTACCTAGGTCATATACACTACAGTAATCTAATCTAAGAACAGTTAAAGTATTGGACATAGGAGGGTTTTAGTTAATAATAGCTTAGCGAATAATTTCTATCTCCCAGAAGTTTTTTTGGTAGTCTTCTAGTAAAATTCATATTAAAAATTTCTTTATTCAGTGATATCGTAAGGATCACTTTGAAACGTCTTCAACCTCGGTGAGTCTAGGCGCCAGTTCTACACCACCAAGCTTAGAAGAACCGACAACAAACTACGGCTTGCTTCCATAATTAAATTAACTATGCCTAATACTACTTTTACTTATTCCAAATTATTTCAGGTCAAATGACAAGGCAACAAGCACGCCTTTTTATTCGTACCGTAAATTCGTAACTAATTTGACCACAACTTATAAAAATTAGTCTACGATTAGCATTGCTTAAGAGGCCGGCGGAGGGCGAATTTTCATACAAACGTAATACCAAAATTATAACTAGTTTAAGCAGATTTTCACTATGTTATTGTAATAACGGTATTCGTATAATATTTATCTAGGTTCCTGAACAGTTTTTATTTTAAATTACTTACCTCAAATGAAATAAACACCAATCGCATTTTACACATTTTTTTCATTGCAAAATGTGAAAATACTATACGAATACCGTTATTACAATAATATAGTGAAAATCTGCTTAAACTAGTTATAATTTTGGTATTACGTTTGTATGAAAATTCGCCCTCCGCCGGCCCCTTAAACATTTGTATTTGTTTTGAAGGGTTGAATCTTTTGATTATTTACGGTAACTTCTAATTCTAATTGTGTTGGGGGAATAAGATCTGCACTGACGTCCCGCGATGGGGTGTATGTGCATTGTCTCCCTGCTAAACCTCATCCCAGCCAGCACAACTCCTTAAAATAGCGGAGTAGGACTTTAGGTTGGTGGCAGCAGTGTTCTAGTTGACCCAATGGTTCTAGTTGACCCAATGGTCAACTAGTACGGTAACTTATTAAAGGATCGATACATTTCGCCTCAACTCAGTTGGTAGTACCTTTGCCTTTTACGCCGTAGGTCGTGGGTTCCATCCCCACCAAAAAAAAATATTTGTGTGGTGAAGATGTTTGTTCTCTGTCTGGGTGTTAATATTGTATTCTAAATATGTATTAAATAAAATGTATCTATCAGGTTCCCATAGTAAAAACTCGCTTAATTTCGGGGCTAGATTGTGTTGCGTGGTCCACAATATTTATAAATATGACTAGCGGCCGCCCGCGGCTTCGCTCGCCCCGTTGCCATAACTTTTTCGGGATAAAAAGTAGCCTATGTGCTATTCCAGACTATAATCTATCTGTGGGCCAAGTTTCATCAATATCCGTTCGACGGTTCTGGCGTTATTGAGTAAGAAACATCCATCCAAACTTTCGCATTTATATATTAGTGGGATAGTTTGTATTTGGGCAGATCTTGGAGTAAATTTAGCTGTACCTAGGTCAAGACATGGCACAGTGTGAAGTGTGAAGCCGTGCGTGGCATGAAGCAGGCGTTATATTTACATACCTATATACATAAAATCACGCCTCATTCCCATGGGGGTAGGCAGAGATCACGGATTTCCATTATGGTTTCACCTTTAACCTACCAAGATTTAGCAGCTGCCTGTATCGCCTGCCTACTTTTAAAAATCTTATAAGCAATGCTTGGACTAATTGTCATCTCTTAACCAATGGTTAATGTAAACAGTGATTCAAAATTAAAATTGTAAGTAGGTAGGTTATTAAATTTAAACTGTGAGTAGGTAGGTTAATGCATAAGTATGTCGGCTAGTTTAAATAGTTGTAAAATAGTACATCTCTTTAAATTTGATATTGCTGCAAATAATTGTTTTTTGATTTTTGATTTTAATTTTTCACTTGCTACGATCCTCACACACCTCTTTCGCTTCTTTCACTCACAAAACATTCTTCATACATGCTCGTCGGTTATATTTGATGGAATGAAACACGCTTCACGCTTACAGTAGATATGTGGCTCGGTCGAGCGTACTACTGCGGCAGGTCAGTGCACTGTGGCTCCACGACACAGACATACTCGTACATTAGTGCCACGTTGAGGTTATGAGACGCTAGCTTTGTGCCCCGTTCTGAGTTTTGGATACTGTAGCCCTACCATAAGCTCTGTCTGGCTCTGGTTCTGCTTTTCAGTCTGTGTGAGGGCTCACCAGTGCATTATACGGTGTGTGTGACGTTTTGACGTAGGATTTAATAAATAAATAAATATTATAGACAATCCACACAACACTATCTAGCCCCAAACTAAGCAGAGCTTGTACTATGGGAACCATATAGCTGATTTAATACTTGTATACAATTTTTTTATAAATACATACTTAGAATACAACATAACACTCAGACTGAGAACAAACATCTGTGTTCACCACAAAAATATTTGTTCTCGGTGGGGATCGAACCCACGATCTACGGCTCAGAAGGCAGAGCTACTACCAACTGAGCTGAGAGGCCAGTCGAATTTATTTAGTCAACACTCACACAGACTCAAAACCAGAACCAGAGACAGAGCTCATGGTAAGCCTACTGGTCCGTGACGAATGGGAATAAACGTGGATTAGTTTATGCGTTTATGCTTTCTTTAGGAACCTTTGGAATGAAGTTGAATACGTTTTTATATTCTGAAATGTGACTCATCGACAGATTTGATGTTCGGCTCAGTTTTTGTTTTCATGAAAAGATAAATCCTCATACAAAATTACAACACTAATAACTCTTAGCTTATTAATAAAATTGGGTACACCAACACCAGCCATACTAGGGCACATCAGACAAAAGAACGAAGGCAAAACAACGGAGCCCTCAAACAATAAACAATATTATGTCCATCCATTTACTGTCGCTGTAGCCGAAAACAGCTAGGAAATCAACATCATCATCATGAAAAAATTACCGTAGTTATTGATCTGGCAAAAAAATCTTTAAAAATGAAAAAAGGGGAAGATTCACATTAAACAGACAAAACTAATATCTAGTAGTCTTTAGTCTATTTCATATTTTAGAACGCATACGAATCAATCTCTTCCTATAAAAAAGATCCCTTAATTTTTTCAGCTTTTAGCATCGAGAGCTTTTAGCGATTAGATCGCCTGCTGTAAGTACGCTGTCAAATATGACAGCGATATTTGATGACGCGCGCAGGCCTAAATACGCAAAAACCATTAAGGTTGTTCGATTCCGATACAAACTGAATTTACACAACTATGGGCAAACAAAGTATAAATGTACACTGAAATAGCTGTAATAGAATTTTACAGTGGTTTTTATTGCCGGCCAGTTATATAAAGTTGGAGAAAACTGTAGGATAACAGAAATATTAATAAAAAACCAAAAAGTAATTTTTTCGTCATTCTTTCTAACGGGTACTCGGCATTGAATACGTGAATGAGCTTAAAACATACGAGTATGTCTCAAAATAGTCGTAAAAGTCTGTTAGTTCTTTTTCTGAAGCCCCGACTGTCACGACCAACGGCTACCACTTCAACTTTATATAACTGGCCGGTAATAAGGACCACTGTAAAAGCCTATTACAGCTATTTCAGTGTACATTAATACTTTATTCGCCCATAGTTGTGTAAATTAAGTTTGTATGGAAATCGTACCCCCTTAAGTCGTGTTTTACATAATTATAAGTTTAAAAAACTTGAGAAACCGACTTCATTGTCAAACTGCTAAACCGATTTTAATCAAATTTGTTTGGGACAATCTGGACGTAAGAATAACCTTCCAAATAAAAAAATAATTTTCTAAATCGGTCCATAAATGACGGAGGCATGCAGTTACAAACATTTAAAAAATTATTTAAAAAAAAATAGCAACACCAATTTTAATAAAATTAAAATGGGACCAATCTGGAAGCAGTACCTTTCAGATAAAAAAATAATTTTTCAAATCGGCTTTCAATAATGACGAAGTTATGCGGTAACAAAAATTAAAAATAAAAATAAAATACATCCGAATGAGAACCTCCTCCTTTTTGATTGGAAGTCGGTTAAAAATGTAAAAGGACATTCCTGTACCTATATGCCCCCTTACTTACAAGCGTTCCTTAAGTTTCAGTGTGAAACCAACACCCAGGTCTTACCAGTAGGTCAACCAGGTGTCAGGCAAAACAGGCAAACTAGGTGACAGGGATAATTTTAAACAATGTCCGACACCTAAGTAGCGCTTTTAAATAAGGCCAAAAGTGCCCAACAGTACTCGACTCCGAATCGAGATAAAATAGGTAAAATTAAAAGTTTGAAATATAATTATTCTTTCTGAAAATGAAAGCGCAGGCCTAAATACGAAAATGGATAAGGGGAGGCTCATATTCACCAAGACAAATGGATTTTTTGAAGCTTATGATGATATGATACTGTTCTCGGATGCTTCATATCTTAGAATAGGTGGTGTAAACATTCTTTTGATTTATCAGAGGTTGAAAATAATTTTCAATTTGAGTCTATTTTTTTGGACATTACGGAATTATTTGTCCAAGGCTACTAAATAAACTTACAAAATGTACAAAATACACAAGAAACATAGTTGTGCTATCTGCAGACCGTTACAAACGATCTTAGACTAATTAAATATATTCGTTGCTCACGTCTATTCTTTTGATGTTTAAAAAAAGCTTTAAGCTTCGAGCATTGAAACTTTTCACATACGTAAATTTTCTACTACGTTCTCTTCAGCAGTTCGTTCGTTTTTTTTATCTACGGCTGGTTTAGCGGAGACTGTTAATCATGAAAGGAGGCGCTTTGAGGCGCTTCGTCACAAAAATCCTTTTACCACACTTGGTTCGAAAGAAACACGACAAGAAGAATCAGAGACGTGATATTTGCATCCTGAACGCCTGAAGGTCGAACAGTTGAAATTACGCACAGAGCCAGTTTCAACTCTTTTGAGGTGGTAGGAAAATTTATCGACTTTCATAAAGGAAACTAGGTATACAGGGTTATTCATAATTAGCTGCAAATACTCAGGAATTAGGTTCAACAAATAAAATAAAAAATATTTAAGATATGATTTTTTTTAAGTTTTGTTATGAAAATCCCGAGAAAATCGATAAAGGAATCATTGGCGCCTGACCTGTTTTGACCTTTGATCCGCGCCCGCGCGCCGTGAGTGACACTCTGCGTTCAGTCACTGCCTGGGTGGGTCATCGTCCTGTTCTCCATGGCAATCATTATGCAATAGCCGTAAAGAAATTAATAAAAATAAAATTTTGATACAAAAACTTAAAAAAAAATTTGATCAAAATTAAAAAAAATAATTTCATAAATATTTTTTATTTTATTTGTTGAACCTAATTCCTGAGTATTTGCAGCTAATAATGAATAACCCTGTATTGCCACCAAAAATAGATATTTTGTTTCACAGAGAGCGTGTCATTCAAGGCCTGCGCACATCTAGGCGATGGCGATAGCGATCAGTGAAACGCTGTCAAATATCGCTGCCATATTTGACAGCGTTTCACTGATTGCCTTCGCCATCGCGCTAGATGTGTGCAGGCCTTAAGTTATTGACGGTTAAAATAAATGGTAAAACAAACCTACAACCCTATAATAGTAAGCGTCTATTAAAGCCGTATAAGGAATCAATTGATATTTCACGCTTGATATAGAATGTTCCTTTTCGTTAGATGAGATTTGGGTGCATATGAATAAGAAAGGGGAGAAGACATACAGGGATGTTTTATGAAAAACATGTGTGATGTTCACCCTAAATAGCTTAAAAAAACTTTAGAAACTATGGCTACCAAAAAAATCACAGAAACGTAACATTTGGCCTTGATTTGTGAATTTTCTATTTTATTTTCATTCAACTTTTGGAAGCTGCATTGCTCCTATAATTATAATTCCTATATCTATAATTATAAACAGGAAATAATTGAAACATAAACCTAAATATACTGTGATTTGAACAATGGTACGATTGTTTGATTCTATAGGCTTAGTGACTAAAATATGAGCGCAAACTCGCCAAATAAAAAAATGTTTTTTATCCCCTAAAACAAATAAATTGACAACTTTTCTTCATTCGTCCAAATAGGATGGTTTTATCAAAGGTTGAGCACAATAGTGGAGTTATCCGTCGATTGCACACACACGTTAGATAAAGATAATGAAAGTCCAAGGTCTATTCATTGCGCACTACGGAGACGTCTGCAATGAGATAAAATACGCTCTCAATATTACATTTGAGACGTAAAACTCATGCGTTGACGACTATAAAATAATAACAGTCCCGTGGAACTGGCACCTAGACTCAACTAGCTTTAAGACGTTTCAAAGTGATCCTACTGAAGAAAGATTATTTGAATAGACTATGTGAATCCAGTAAGGAATTGGGAACCAGATAGTTGATATAATACTTATATACATATTTTTATTTGTAAATACATACTTAGAATATTATAACACTCAGACAGAGAACAAACTGAAGGCCAGTCAATTCAAGAAAAATTGCAACAAAAGATACGCAATCACCACACTGAGGATCTTTGAGGCGCACTTGTTTCACCAAACTTCTTGTTTACTAAGCTTTGTTTAAACCATACTGAACAAAGAGTTGACGACAGAAAACTGCCAAAATAAACAAAAGCTGTAAATAAGCTTTGATAAACAAGGAAACGAGGAGCCTTTCAGGCTATTTCATAAAAGCAAAGTTTCGTTTCGTATTTGCTGAAAAAGTTTGTTTTGTAAACTAAACAGCGCTGCTGAAAATTAACATTAAAACGACGAAGCGTAGGACGAATGGACCGATAACATCACTAGAGGTAGGTGGATTATTTCTAGAAATGTGTGGGGAGAAATAAATAAATATTGTAGAAAATTTACACATCACTATCTAGCCCCAAACTAAGCAGATCTTGTACCATGGGAACCAGATGGCTGATAAAATACTTGAAATATTTTTTTGTAAATATGTACTTAGAATACAATTTAACATCCAGACAGCGAACAAACATCTACGTTCACCACTAAATTTTTTGTTTTCGGTGGGGATCGAACCCACGACCTACAGAGCAGAAGGCAGAGCTACTAACAACTGAGCTGAGAACCAGTTATATATATTCAGTAGTGTACTTCTTTTAGCGAATGATGATATGGACCATGCAAACATTGGCCACGGGAAAGCAACCCACAACCCCTCGTCCTATGAAGATGTCAGCTACAGAAGTCGACAGTACCCTTCTTTTTCTAGATTTGTCAATCGTTTTTTGGAACCAGAATAGGATAGGATTTTTTTAAGGGGATTCTCAAAGAGACTTCTTTAGTGTCTTTGTCACATTTATTTAACTTTTTACATCCTACGCCATACCTTTTTTTTTTTTTTTTATACATCTAAATTGACAAACAAGCATACGGCCCACCTGATGGGAAGCGGTTACCGTAGCCTATGGACACCTGCAATACCAGAGGCATCACAAGCGCGTTGCCGACCCTTTAAAACTTTTAAAACGCCCTTTTTGAAGAACCCCATGCTATAGTCCTTAGGGAAAACCTCGGCAGGGAGATCATTCCACAGCCTGAGTGTTCGCGGGAGGAAGTTCCTCTGAAACCGAACGGTGCGCGACCATTTAGGCTCTAAGGTGTGAGGACCTACCGGATTCTTTACGATGTTTTCCATACCAAATATTTTTTTGGACGGAAACTCATTGGTGTACCACCGGATTTAAAACCGACGATCCAGGATCAGAAGGCGGGCCAAAGTCATAGTCAAATATGTATTTATTCAATAGTATCACAAGGATCACTTTGAAACGGCTTAAAGCTACGTGAGTCTAGGTGCCAGTTCCACGCGATCAAGCCTAGAATAACAGGCAACAAACTACGGCTTGGTTCCTACCGTGTTGATGTATGATCCTTTTACAAAACAAAAATAATAGCATAGTAGTGAAGTTCCAGTGTGGTGCCACTCTAACTTAGTAAAACAGGCCTTTGCATCTATTGTAGATGATTTATATAGCGTCAGGGGCAACTGGTGATTTACTCATGCCCCTACTTACGGGACACTACAGTGCCTGCGACAGGATTTTTAGACGGAATAGGCTTGCCCAGGACCTATGCCATCCTGACAGCTTAGTCGGCCTAATCCATAGGAAAGACATGGTCAATACGTGCGGAGCTGACTAAGCTTCTGGTTTCCTCACGATGGTTTCCTTCACCGTTTGAGAGCACTAGCATTGCGCACATAAATATTTCGACAGAAAAACTTATTGGTACACGGCTGGATTTGAACCCACGACTTTAGGATCGGAAGGCGGGGCCACCACCACTAGACCACCAGTGTTCTCTAACTTAGTAAGACGTAGGAAATAATACAAAAACAACCCACTAGTCCACCAGAGTTCTACGCAGCTCCCTAACATAGGTTTATCATGCCCTTGTGCGGTGAGC
The DNA here is from genome assembly GCA_947578465.1 of Thera obeliscata. NCBI lineage: Eukaryota > Metazoa > Arthropoda > Insecta > Lepidoptera > Geometridae > Thera > Thera obeliscata. The sequence continues at coordinate 25,058,690 of OX387914.1, forward strand.
GGCCACTATCTACATAGGTATGTTAATTAACTCCATTAAACGGTAATAGGGTCAACTTCATTAAAACCACATTAAGCTTTGATTAACAATGCTTCCTGAACACCTAGGTACAGTATAGTTGACCCGGATATACAGGGTGTGGCCGAGCTCAAAAAATACAAAGGTCTACTAATAATATGACAATAAATAACCATTATGGACAAATAAAGCCTTGGGCACATCTAAGCGATCTGCGATGGCGATCAGTTAAGCGCTGTGAAATATGACAGCGTTTCACTGATCGCCATCGCCTAGATGAGTGCAGGCAATTTAAAGACTAATGTTAGCGAGTAAACAATCGTTGGCAACGAATGTAGATGATTTATACAGAGTTACAGGTAACTGTTATCTTATGCCCCTATTTACGGGACGCTATAGTGCCTGGGACAAGATTGAAGAGGGAATTAGCTTGCCCAGCCCCTATACCATCCTCTTAGCCGGCCTTATCTACAGGAAAGACATGGTCAATACGTGCGGAGCTGACTAAGCTGCTGGTTATCTCACTATGTTTACCTTCACTATTTGAGAGCACAGGCATTGTGTACATATTCGAAAAACCACCGAAAACTAAAACCAATTACTAATAATAAATTTTGTCTAGGCAATTTATCTATGCGACGCGTGACCCAAGTGCTAGTGGGTATGGGTATTTGGCGCAGCGCTATCATTGCTATTCAGCGTGGCAATACCGCCAGTGTTTTGGGGACCCTTCCATCTGGTACTAATTTGGACCAGTATAGCTCTCTCTAGATCGTTTGTAACGGTCTGCAGATAGCTCAACTGTTTCTTGTAGAGGTACATTTTGTAAATAGAATTAAGAGGGCATCACACAGGCGACTCTCCATACAAACGTAGTCCCCTATTTCCTCCCTGGATAATGCCTCTAGAGTAACCATTTTTTCTCATAAAATCCAGATCTGCTATATACGTGCTCGTATGTTTTCCTTTTTTTCAGAAACTTATTGATAAAGGAAAATGTCACCTCCAATTCATATTTCATATAAATCATATTAGGGTCATATAGGGGACTACGTTTGTATGGAGAGTCGCCGGTGTGATTCCCTCTTAAAAAGCTTCTTCGTGTAATTAAAAGAACCGTGGAATATGTTAACTTACCGATCGAAAAATTATTACTATACAATACACGAGAGGTGTTATCAGCTGAAACCACAAATGGTGTGAATTACAATTACATTCGATAAATCAGTTGTTACGACGAGGCAGAACGTGACTGTATCTTGTAAACAGCTAACGGTGCCTTCCGCCTGTCTATAAATAAAACTGTAGCAATACAATGAACGCAGGGAGTATCACTAATAGGGGAATTGTGAAATATTGGTGGGCATACTACACAATACTATCTAGCCCCGAACAAAGCAAAGCTTGTACTATGGGAAAACCACAGCAACCACAGCTGATATACAAAGCTGGAAAACACGCATTTATATAATAAAACACACAGACAAAAAAAATTGAGGAGCAACAGGCTGGGGTACGGCCGTACGGGTACCTATGTCATGAGGGGGTATGAAAGTCACAGACTCAGGGGAGTGCATCATATGGCACTTTTCTGTTGTGCGTGACCTATAATTATTTTGCTTGAAATATAATATATTATATTAAGTATTTATATTACGCATTTGCGAGCTTTACTTATACTGGAATCGCTTCATGAAGTCAATTTTTATAATTTCAGTCAAATTAACTAGAAATGGTGGTACATCATTTAAAAGGTTATTTTGGTAGCTATCAAACCTGACCGGCATAGACGACGAACAGCAGCTCAGAGAAGTTTCAGGGAGGGCTGTGACACAAGCGTGTGAGTGGAAAATCAGACGAAGACTCAAAGAAGCGAATTTGACCCCCAAAAAGCCAGTCATGGAACCTAAAAGTCTCCTACCCCGGCTTCAGGTTAAAAAAATATTTTTTTCACAATATTACTTATGAATTTAGACGTCCACAACTTTAATTTAAATAAACAATTTTTCTTTAATTGAATCAGGTGTGACTTTGCGCAATTCCATTGATAAACATAAAACTAGGACAAATATTTAGTACTAATTCGCTAATCTAAATCTAATTAGCGGATTAGTAGTTAATATTTGTTCTAGTTTACGTCCACAACTTTGACTTATTGCAATAACTCTAGGAATACAATTGATTGTAAATCTTCTGTCTTTCTTTACACGCCTCAATATAAATTAACTTCAAAAATATTTTCGAGCAAACGAAAAAAAAATCGGCATCCAAGGCATCCAAGAATGTTTTTGTTTCTAAGTAATAAAGTACCATGAATAAATAAGTGTATGCGTTTTCCACGTAATTTATGGCAATGTTACTATTCTCATGAAAATGTGACTTTTTGAGCTGTCTCATGTTATATTTGACTATCTGTCACTGGCAACACTGAGTTTGAGGGACGCAAGTGTAGTTTAAAACAAAATAGATATTCGATAAGCTTGTTTCTGTACTACTTGTAGCTGCAAAGAGTCTGTTTGTTATTATTGTTGAAATATATGTTGAAACATCTCTTACAATGTAGGATGATTATAATGATTCTTGGTTAATTAAATGATGTGTTAGATAATATTATGCAAATATATTATCTAACTATCGCTAAAGTTATTTATTATCTGTGTGTATTTCTATCAATATAATATAATATTCTTTAAATAAATACCATAATATGCAAATTTATATTAATTAACGATTGCCCAAGGTATTATATAGCTACTAGGTACTCATTTCTATGAGCTAAAGTGCTTCTTCTTCTTCTTCTTCCCACTTTATGTGGGGTTGGCACAAACATGTCTTCCTCCTCCAACCCCCTCTGTCAGCCGTCATCTCTGCATTCACTCCTCTCTTATCCATGCCATTTTCACACAGTTCCTCCATGTTTTCTTTGGTCTACCTGTGCTCACATATCCATTCACATCTATACTGTGTATTTCTTAATATTATTAATAAAGTTCTTGGATTCAAATGAAATATACTTATAAGTATGTTACCCCTCTTTAAAAAAAAATATTATAATAACTGAAACATTGCCCCGTCAGGAACCAAAAATTTCTTCTTTCTTTTCATTGGTATCAGTTATGCTATTACACGGGTGTTTATTGCGTAAATTACCTTATTTATTTATTTTCCCGAAGATATAAGTTGTGGTTTCCATAGTACACTAGGATACAGGTCAAGTTACCTAAAAACAAAGAAAAATGACGCTTACTGCAAGGGCATAAAAGCTAGCAGTGCATGTATAGTCTGATGCGTATCCTTGTGTACATGTTTTGCTTATTTTGGGACTAGATAGCGTTTTGTTTAGTCCACAAATATTGATTGATTTATTATGGCTTACAATTGGCCCTGTCACTGTTTTTCATTGCCTATTGATAAGAGAAGGCAATAGTTTATCTTAGTACGGCCATTAGTATGTTACGAAACAACGTGCATCACAAATACTTTTCAGGGTCATTATTAATGACTTGTAATACCAATACTATAATTGTTGACTATTCAAAAAGACCAAGAATAACCAGTATCTCGAAGGAAATATTTTATACACGGTGGAATGCAGATTATAAACTTTAGCTGTGACACGTGACACCATAAAAAAGTAACCTTTATATTACAAGCGCATGGCATTTACAGATCCATCGATCATTTGAAAATCGAACCACTCCACGTAAGTTATATAAACAAAATGGCGGACTCGGCCGCCCAGCTCGGCTGTTATCGGGTCTTGGCGTTGCGGCCGCATTCCTGCAGCCACAGAGTACAATGCAGTTAGTAAGGCTGTGTTTTGAGCGTCACTGATGCATCATCAGCCTGATATAGAATGTACGTGGGTAGGTACATAAAGTATACAGATGCAATTGCATTACAACTTTTGAAACTATTCATTTTGCTATAGGATCAAAGTCATGTTAAGTATATTACAAAATACCTTGATAGTAAGTCAGATAAAAATAATACCTAACCTAAGATACCTTAATCTACCGATTACTGTGGAAACTGTGCAAATTCAGGCAAGCTGGTGGACATTTTGTAGCAGCATGCCAGTCTACAAATCTGCTTGTTTAAGTAACGTTCAGCCGAGACAATATTTGGATGGGCACCATGGCAAACTAAAACGTTTTTACCTCTCACACTGAAGCTATCCGTCATTACAACAATAATTTGGGACAATATCTTTTAGTTAGAGGCATATCTCGTATTAGGTAGATACATTATGTGAATATTATTACTATTTTTGACATTTGTTTTACTGAATGACTATTTGATTATTTGTTTATTTCTACCCGAGTCGTAACTTGCTTTTATTGACTGTATCATTTAGAATTTAATATTGACATTTCAAATTGTATGCTTGTTGTTATAATTTAACCTTTATCGTGTATGACATTCAATATTTAAAATACAACCTCAACTTATGTAGGTACATTGCTGCGCCCTTACAGGGTACATGTCCACCTTATAGCTAAATAATACCTAATAGTATAGGATCCCTAGAAGAAGGACCTTCACCGAGCTGGTTATTTAATGAAACGTATTTTATATTTAATTAAACATGCCAATAAATATATTCTATATGGGTTGCCTATCAAATTTCAGTCCAGGATATGATTAATTAATAATTAAAAAATTAGACAAATTCTATACCAATCGAAAGTATAGACCCCATAGAATATGCAAACGTTAGGTTGCCTATTTTTTTCCGGTCACAACTCTCGGGTAGCCAGGTATAAACAGGAAAATCGATACTAGCATTTTGCACCGGTATGTTTATTGAATAAAAATACTGGGGTCTATACTTTCGATTGGTATAGAATTTGTTTAATAAACAAACCAGTGGAAAGTTTAATTTTTTTTTTTTTAATTATTAATTAATCATAATTATCCTGGACTGAAATTTGATAGGCAACCCATATAGAATATATTTATTGGCATGTTTAATTAAATATAAAATACGTTTCATTAAATAACCAGCTCGGTGAAGGTCCTTCTTCTAGGGATCTTAGAATAAAAGCTAATATAAATGTAACATGTATGCAATAAATAAATGAAATGAAATATACCTATCCAGAGGGTCCTATCAAACATAAGAGCCTCTGAATAGGGAGGCAATAATGTAAGACCCGTTATTGCACAGCAGGATAATGTACAGCAGGTTAATGTACACACCGTTATTACGATGCCAGGGTTTGGATTAACGGGGCGTACAATAAATGGTCGCGAAATAACATGCTGTACTATTGTACAGCATGTTATTTCGCGACTTACTGGACGTACATTAACCAGACCCTCTGAATATGGATATATGCTTCTAACTAAAGGATAATGTCACAAAAGATTATTATAATGACGTAGCATCAGTAATAGAGGTAAAAACGTATTATGTATATTCTATAGATCACGTAGCAGCACATATGAAGCACAGATAACTAAACAGTTCCTAAGGCCAATGAGATCATAGAATTCCGGATTTCGTAGCAATGGACACAGATTAGTGAATAATCAGTAGGGTAAAGTTCATAGTTCATGTAGCAGTTAGTATGTCAGTGGCATAGATTGGGGAGCAGTTAGTAGGGTGCAATCGCGGGCTGCGAGAACAAGCAAACAAGCAAAACTGCCAAGCCTTTGTTGTTTCCGAGTAACTATGATAAGTTTTTCATGTTATTGAATTTTGTTAACAGGATATAAAAGATATATATTAGGTCTTTACCTATGAAATTGCCGTTTTGTATGGAATAAGTAAAAGTATTTTTTTTTTAACTTTTTTTATTTCTTTTATTCAAAGTTATCACCCATGCAATCGACGCATTTTTGCCAACGCATTGGCAGTTTATTAATGCCCTTCTTGTAAAATTCAGCTGGACGGGAGGCAACAAACTCTTCAAAGGCACTTTGTACTGCCTCTCGGGAATTGAATTGTTTACCCACTACAAAGTTCTCTAAATTTTGGAAAAGGTAATTAGTCGGTAGGTGCAAGGTCTGGTGAGTATGGCGGATGAGGGAGAGCTTCCAATCCCAGCTCTTGCAGCTTGGAGACTGTCTGATGTGCAGTATGGGGGCGCGCGTTGTTGTGAAGGAGCAGTGGGGACGACCGATTGACCAAAGCTGGTTGCCGATGTGCAAGCTTCTCCATCACTGTTCTTCACAGTACACATCTGCAGTAATGCTCATGCCGTTTTGTAAAAAGCTGTGGTGAGTCACAATCGCCTTTAATTCCTCATTGTTGACCAAAGTCTCCGGACGACCACGAGCTTCATTTTTCAAGTCAAAATTTCCATAACGGAACCGAGAAAACCAATAACGGGTTGTGCGTTCGTTTGTACAGTTCTCTCTGTAAACGTTTTTGATGTTACGTGCCGTTTGTGTCGCATTGGTGCCACGACGGAACTCATATTCCATAATTACACGAATTTTTAAAGTATCCATTATGACGAAAAATGTTCAAAAGTAATGAAAATACAACGCTAATCAATAAACAAAAGACGCATTTTGTAAAAGGAATGTCATGTTTTTAAAACAAAATTAATTTGAATTTAAAATACAAAGCCATTCCAAACTTTTTTTCTATTTGAAATGACCAGTACTGAAGAACGGCAATTTCATAGGTAAAGACCTATTATAATAAAGAGTAAAGTAGTGGTAAAGTACTACTTAGGTACTACTGGTGAACACACACCACAGGGGAATAAAGGTTTTCGAATGATGAAGCCGGCAAGAACCATGCAAACTTTAATTCAAATCGCAGGAGTTCAGTGGATGGAAATGACCTAATATTGTACTAGGAAGGTTAAGTACAAATAGTAAGTCAAGAAGAACTTTTCCAGATAAATAAAAATAAAATTCAAACATTTCTATTTTCCAATCGCACAACGCCATCTATCTCCAAATTAAGCAAAGTTGGTACTATGGGAACCAGATATCAGATATATTTATCTATGTATGTATCTTGGCTAAGTCTTAACTACCTACTTTTTCAATTTCGCGTTACAATATAACTAAACAAATAAACATAACACATATTATGGACAAACCACGCACCACTATTTAGCCCCAAATTGAGCAGAGCTTGTACTATGGGAACCAGATAGGTGTTTAATACTTATTTACATTTTTTTTGTAAATATATACTTACAATACAATATTACACCCAGACAGAGAACAAAACACATCTGTTTACCACACAAATATTTGTTCTGGGTGGGGATCGAACCCACGACCTCTGGCGCAGAAGGCAGAGCTACTACCAAAAGAGCTGTGAGTTGGTAGTAGCTCTGCCGGTCTGAAGAATTTCTCCTTTTCCCTCGATCTCTTTTAGACAAATTCGAAAGTACAAGACGCATCGATTTCTCTCGTCGAAGAAAACCGACTAACAGATCGATGAGTGTGCCGCTTCGCTGGCCACTGGCCACAAAACGGGGTGGAAAGCGAAATACCTATACCTATATTACTACTGGCGTAATCTGCAATCCGATTCAAACTATTTACCCAGTTTTCATTAAAGGTGACCGACGCCATATTTAAAATCAAATCCCTGAAATTGCGATGTGCAGGACATACACTCCCGAGGTATCGACAAGTGAAGGAAAAGAGTTACAGTATGGTACCCAAGAACCGGAACAAGAAACATAGGAATACAATTCAAGCGTTGGAGAGATGATTTCGAAATAACAGAAGGAATATGGTCAAGAACCGCAAATGTTAGAGGAAAATGGAAGGAATTGGAGGATGCCTATGCCAAAGAGCACACAGAACACATAAACTAGGCAACTAAGCCAAACTAAAAAGTTCGAAAAATATATGTCAAGTGCACTTCAAATCCTTACACCACACTTGGTTCGATAGAACCAGTGACACGACAAGAAGAAGACGGTTAGTTAAACTTTTTTAACATTCAGTATTTCGTATGAGCTACAGATAATTTCCTTAGATATTTTTTATATTTACTCATTCATAATGCCAGACACTTTTTAACGGCTCGCTAAAAGTCTCTTGTCACTGTCACTTTCATGCCAATAAATAGAGATGGCAACAGATTTATTCGGGGATTCGTTTTCTGTAATTTCGGGAAGGAACATAGCTTTTTGATTTTAATTGTTTTTCTGGTGTTATTTTGAGTTCTGTTGTGTAATTTCGGTGGTATTTTAACCAACATTACTTGAGGTCTTAGCTCAGTGTTAGCAGTTGGAAATGTGATATTCTGATTTGATCGAAAATGTTTCCGATGGATTTGGAAGAAACGGCCATCTTTCTTCCAAAGACAATTAGAGTAGGGCCGACTCGATTTTGACTGACTCCACAGGACGGAAAAGTATTTTATCTATGTAATATATTATCATTCTCATCTCATTAAACTACTCGACACTGGCAAAATTGATTCGAAAAGGACAGATGCCATTCATTAAGAAGAAGAAGAAGAAGAAGATTTATTCGGGCTAAGAATATTTATACTCATAAGAATTTATCGGTCTGCTAAGCTAAATGACTGCTATATGACCATTATGAATATGAGCAATATTGTATACTGATTTTAGATACTTATTATCTTTGACCTTTAAGATTATATTTAAGAGCCGAAGTTTATGTTGGATAATAGCTTTTAACCTAAAAGCTTAAGGTCAAACCGATCAGGGGCTGTAGTCTCGACATAGTTAGCGATCGTTAACTAATCGCTAAACCTTCAATTTCTATACAAATTGAGGACTGATCAGTAACTAGCAAGCCTAGGCTTGGTTTTCTTTTTTATTATGAATAGCTAAACGTTTGACTGCCATTACACCTGATGGAAAGTGAAAATGCAGCCAAAAGGATTAGTTGCGTGGAACTGACATCTAGACTCACCTAGCTTTAAGAAGTTTTAAAGTGATCCTTGTGATACAACTGAATAAATATATTTTGATTTTGAATTTAAGGATCGCTATATATGTCGAGTCTTCCCGCCCCAGCACCTAATGTAGCTGTTAGACGCTTAGTTTTAGCCTTAAGAGGGAATCACACAGGCGACTCTTCATACAAACGTATGGAGAGTCCCTATTTCCTCCCTGGATAATGCCTCTAGAGTAACCATTTTTTCTCATAAAATCCAGATCTGCTATATACGTGCTCGTATGTTTTCCTTTTTTTTTCAGAAACTTATTGATGAAGAAAATATGACCCTCATATGATTTATATGAAATATGAATTGGAAGTGATATTTTCTTGTCGCCTGTGTGATGCCCTCTTAAGACGTTTCAACTAGCTTAAAGATGTTTCAAGATAATCTTTGTGATAGTACTGAATAAATATATATTTGATTTTATGTCTAACGTGTAGGGATTGCAGTTTGCTGATCGTATTTTATTCGTTTTCTCTCTGAATTGCCGTAGATTTTATATTTAAGCGTTTGTTTTGTAAACATTAAACTCGAATCATTTGAATGCTACATTGTTACGTGTGACGTACATATCGTTCACATATCGTAGACATGGGTTTTATGTAAATTCAGCTCAATAAATAAATTGATACCTACAGTTCTTGCTTTACGTACATAATACTAATATAATTTAAATAACACGATAAATGAATTTTAATATGCTGAAGCAGTGAAGGAAAACATCGTAAGGAAGCCAACATGTCATAGAACCTAAAAAGCTCGTATACAATGTATCAAGTATACACAGGAGCCTCCCTGAGGCGGACTTAAATCTTTTCACCACACCTGCTACATCTACAAATCTACTTGTCTTCTTCCCACACAAGGAACCGAATGAACACGATGAGATTATTAATAAAAACTTGAGCTCCATAAATCCTAATTCGCCCGACATTTGGCTATTTGGTACAAACCAGGGGGCTAATTCTCGGGCCGATCTCGATCATTTAAAAATTTTATTTTATTGCTTCTTTTCACAACCCCACACTTTTTGTACGTTTTCCGTATATCGTAGCTGTCGAGACTTTTACGAAGAGGTCGTTGATGAATTACTCAAGGAAATCATCCATTCTCTCTTCGAAAAGAAGCAATAAAATAAAATTTCACAATGATCGAGATTGGCCCGAGAATTAGCCCCCTGCCTACACAGACGTCTAGTATTGATCCGTGTAAACAAGCAAAGGAGGTTATCTTAAGTTTGTTACATACCAAAAAAGCGATAGGTATTCAGATATCGAATTTTATTTATTTACTAGCAGCCGCCCTCGGCTTCGCTCGCCCCGTTATTTTTTTCGGGATAAAAGTATCCTACGTCCGTCTCCTGGTTTTAAGCTACCTCCCTACCAATTTTCAGCCAAACACAATCACGCAAGAACAGCTAAACGGATTTGTATGAAATTTGGCACTGAGATAGGTTATTGTCTTTTGTCACGGTAAAATGTATGGTTCCCGTGGGATAGAATAGAATAGAATATAACTTTATTGTACACCATAAATCATCAGGTAAACATGGTCTAAGAGAATACCAGTATGGTGGTGGTGGAGATTGGTGGGATAGATTTGTTTTAATTTTTCATAGCGCAAAGGACTCAATACATTTATTGCATACAATACACATGGTTTAGTTTAGGTACATACATAGTTCTTAGGTGTAAGTCAGTATCACATGGACCCTGTGTATAGGGTAAAGCAACATGGAGGTAGGCCGAGGTTTATAGACAGTAGTTGGTACGTCTATGTTATTAAGGCATTATAATGGACTGATATGGTTTTTTGCAGTGGTAGTTTGGGGGTCAGAAAATGACAGGCTAATTTTTATCACGGAAGTATGCATGGTGGGATAGAACATAGAATACAGGCATACAGGAACCGTGTTTTTTAAAGGGTTATGTAAAATTTCGTGAACTAGATTTTTAAGCGGCTTTGTTTCAAGAAGACTTGATTTATTTACACAAAATCGATAAAACTCTCAAAAAAGGTTGAAATAAAATAAAAAACTGTTTTTATTTGTAACGCTTTCACGCCCTAACTACTCAAACGATCATCATGAATTTTGCCATGCAAGGGGTACAAATAAGACTTGAGATAAATACATATATTTTAATCGTACAATATTTGTGAACCTGCCCACGTACATGTTATTTTTGATAGCGTATCATTGTCATAAATAAGGAAAATTTAATAGAAGTGGGAAGTAGTAGCTCTTTTAGGTAAGGAATTTGCCCGGGGAAGTACACCCACGGTACCTTTTCCATTGCCAAACGATGATGCTCGCATTGCCACTTTAAGGGTAAATATGTATGAATACTTTGGATAACCACTCAACAATACAATATCCAGCCTCAAACTAAGCAGAGCTTGTACTATGGGACTACTTGTATCACTTATTTTCATAAAACCTACCCTTTTACTTTTAGCTTTCTCTTAGCACCAAAGGTTTGCTGGTAGTAAACTCTTTTAAAAGTTAAGCTCGCCTATGTTCATGTCCTTTGTTATCACTTATTTGTAAATATTTCTGAGTAAAATAATGAATTTTGATTTAAAAAAAAAACCTAATACATACAAGGTGACGGAAAACGAGCCAATGTCGTCATACAGCAGTGTTATCGATCGACGAAACTGAAAGAAACCCTGAAAGTGCTAAAGACGCGAGTGTCGAGTTTCACTTCACTGAAATTCATGCTAGTGCCGTTATAGAGCTGGTTCTTCTTTAGATAGCTAGTCAATTTAGCTAGTAGTAAGGCTTTCGGTAGGAACCGAGCCGTAGTTTGCTGCTTATTCTTCTATGATTGGTCGCGTAGAACTGGCACCTAGACTTACCTAGCTTTAAGACGTTTCAAATTGATTCGGATGCAGAAAGCCAAGTAGGACACTAAGGATTAGTAAGTAGTACGTATAATACACGTAATAATGTAGTACACTATACTGACTTTAAGTAGACTTATTTAGAAGTTTGCTTTGATATTTATCGTTACAGTAATATAACATTGTTATGTAAATTTGTCTGATTTATATATATTTACACAAACACTTACATAATATATATTACGCAACGTTTGTAAATCAGAGAATGAACGGCTTGAATATTCATTTAAATGGTAAAATAGGTGGCATTCGCAAAAGATTCTAAGTTTGTTTTTAAATTCGTTTATAGAAAGTTTTGTCACTTCTAAAGGTAATTTATTATGCAAAGCAAGTTTTAGACATAGACCTTGTTTATATGTCTTAACAAGTCTGGTTTTTGGGACGAGCCTGTAACTTCTTTTTACATTTAAAAGCTTAGCCTTTATACATCTTTGAAGATCTTCTATTTCACTATTTCAATAAAGGATGGTTACCATCCCTAGGGAATATATACTTAGTTTTGAATTGGAAAATAAGCTCGTTAAGTGTACTTCAACATTGCTTATAATTTGCCCTAACACTGTAATTTAATTAGGTGTAGTAGTAGCAGTAGAGCTCGTTGTGAGGAACCGGAGAAGTACTACCACCATGCCTATTTCTGCCGTGAAGCAGCATCGCTGTGTTTCGGTTTGAAGGGTGTGGGTGCCGGTGACATTACTGGCATATGTGGCTGAACATCTGTACCTATGCCTCAACTTGATGGAGGCAGTGCGTCGTAGGGCACGTTGCCGACGTGCGTGACCAACTCACACAGCTTGTTGATTGTTGATTAGCTTGTTGTATTAAAAAAAAAGGTACCTATTGTTAATAGATATCAATTGTTTCAGTATTCTTCTTCTCCGTCGTGGGTTTAATAAGGTATTGTTTGTTTATATTATGTGCTTTTCTCAGAAATGGTTTCAGTATTGTTTGTTATGGCACAAAGTTTAATTGGCAGTAGGTGCTATAAGGTTACGGCATCCCACTCAGTTGACCTATGAATCTGAATCTAAGAAACATTTATATACGGCGTGGGTGTACAATCAAACAAGGAAAATGACTAGTTGAAAGCTATATGAAAGCCTAATAAACTTTGATAATAGGTAAATAACAAAGAAATACTCATCAAAGGAACGGTAGATACGTAGACAAATTTGTTGGCTGTTCTTCTAGGTTTGGACGCCAAGAACTGGCATCTACATTCAAATACAATTTACCTTTAACTATATTATAGTGATTTTTTAAAATATTTTTTTTCTTTTGAAAAGTTAAATCTGCAATTTTCAGTCAGGTGCCACATTGTTAGTTTAAAATTTGCATAAGAGCGTTTAGAGGCTTTCGTGTGTGTCTAATTGTTTCCTTCGACAAAATTAAGCAAATTTTACGTCATTTTCATTTGTGCACATTATTAAAACTAACACTGTATACTAATAACAATACTACCACTTCTACAACTGCACTATGGCAGACCTAAACATGACAACGAACGAATAGAACTTTTGAGTTGGCTACCTTTTAGTCGAGGGGGGTTTGAGAGAGTCTTGACTCGATAAGAAGAACCACTTTTAACCACCAGTTTTCTTGATAGTGTGATCGTAATAGTGTGTTCTGTGCCCTGATTGTTTGTATTTACCTTCTTAGGTAGCCTGCCTGCTTTCAGTTGTCCGTTCTGTGTGTTTTGTTTTGTTATATTTGTCTTACTTATGTCAAATAAATGTATTTTCTTTCTTTTCCGTTCAAAGCTCTATAGTTAAACTGTCTGAGGCCAGTGAAGGTTAAACCCTAAGCTCCTTCAAACATGGTCGCAAATTGGGAAACTCTTTGGTCACTTAACCTGATATCAATCTGTGCAATGAAGAATAGGTTTTATGACTATTATTATAATGTAAATATGAGTTTAAAATGTATTCGACTGGCCTCACAGCTCAGTTGGCTGTAGCTCGGCCTTCTGCGCCGTAGGTCATGGTTTCAATCCCCCCGAGAACAAATATTTGTGTGGTGAACACAGATGTTTGTTCTCTATCAGGGTGTTAAATTGTATTCTAAGTAGGTATGTAATTAGAAAAAAGTTCTATTAATCAGCTATCTGGTTCTCATAGGACAAGCTCTGCTAAGTATGGGGCTAAATAGTGTTGTGTGAATTAGCAATTTTTATTTATTAATTACTCAATACAAGGGCAGTTGAAGGTCGAATATATTGGTAAAACCAGTTATTTCCATCACCACGATGAGTCATTGAAAGACCAGTGCATAATTGATAAGTCTAACAAACACTACTTTGAAGGGTGTGGTGTGGGTGCCGTTGAAATTACTGGCACGGGAGCTGAACATCTGTATGCCTCAAGTTGATGGACTCAGGGCAGTGCATCGTAGGGCACGTTCCTGACGTGCGTGATCTACGAGCCAATGCTTAAAGGCGATGGTTACCTCTTAACATCAGCTATTTACCATATGATTGTTCCATGAGATCGTTGTATATTATATAATCATTACTAGGCTCACTAAAAGTCTTTAATCACAGTCACTTTAATGTCAACAAATAGAGATGGCAACAGACTTATCGGTCTGCTAAACTATTATGGATGCTATTGGACGATTATCAATATACCCCCGATATCTTATGAGAGGCTTATATCGAGGCAGTTGTATAAAATAGGTAGTAATAACAGAGAAAGAAAAAAATATATGCTTCAATAGCGACAAGGTCTCTTCTCCGCATTAAAGGCCTGTGCACATCTAGGCAATGGCGATGGCGATCACGTGAAACGCTGTCAAATATGACAGCGATATTTGACAGCGTTTCAGCTGATCGTCATCGTCAACGCCTAGATGTGCGCAGGCCTTAAGTCAACCGTTTTGGCAGCAGACGCTTCTAATCTACCGAAGTTATTTATCTACCGAATCCTTATCAAACCTTGCAGGAACAACAACAAGAAAGAGATTTGTCATAAGAATTATAACCCGCGTGGATTTGAAGAATAAAGGTTATTGAAACTATAAAATAAATACTTAAAACAAATATCAGCAAGCGGAAATCTGTAGTCTCTGCCTATCCTTATGGGAAACAAGCGTGTTTTTGTGAATGTATGTTTAAAATGCAATAATTCCCTGTGTAAATAGAAACTACAACGAATTAGTCCCGCTGCAGCAATAGAACCCGCGCCTATCCCGTCTAAGCACTACGCCACATAAGCTGTCAACGTCATATTCGGTTGATTGCCTTCATGACATTATATTGTAGCCTCGAAACTAAAATAAATTATGACGTCCTCTCGCCAAGATCGACCATTCATCGCGCGTTTCAGTACCCCGATTCTGAGTTTCGCCTACGAAATGTTGTTTTCGTTTCGCCTATTTGTCTCTCTGTATTGTATGGAGAAAAGATGAGACAGCAAAAATACGTTATGTCGAAACGAGATGTTGTCTCATAAATTTTTCATACAAAAGAGAGAGACAAGTGCTCACACGAAAACAACATTTCGTAGACGAAATGTGGTAGCAAAACTCCGAATCAGGGTACAGTTCATCTAATAACTCCGAGCGAGACATCGATAAGTGCTGCCAACTAGGGTCGTTTTTGCGGCAACTATCAGTATCAGTAGGAAATAAATAGAACAGCAGGGCGATCATGTAACTTTTGTTGCAAAGGTTTCAATCAAAATCATAATGGAAACTGTCAATTTGCGATCACGTATTAGTTTGAAAATTTTGATTGAAACTATTGCAACAAAAGTTACATGATCGCCCTGGGGTCGGCTATAATGTCTTATTGTGATTCAATTCTGTGGATTAACAATGAACAAAAATGGATTGTATCAAGACATGGACATAGACATTTATTTATTTAGTACATAAGCACACTTAAACCAGAAAAACACAAGGACACTAAAAAAAGAAAGATACAAATTACAACGATACTGGAGACGTGCGTCGTGTTTCTGAATGCTACAGCAGCAAAAGGTTTACGGTCGTAAAAGCATATTTTTAAATAATTGCTGATTTAAAAAAAACGCAATCAGACTTTATGGTGCAGTCCCAGATATTTATGTTTCCTTAGAAAACAATCCCCAAATCACAGATCTTAGCGATATCTAGCAGGATAATGCAGGTATGTTATCTTAGAGGATGGTCATATTTTTAATAGTGAACGAGCTTTCAAAGGGCTATAAAGGACTATTAAAAGAAAGCCCTATAAAATAGGACTTACGACTCAGTAACATAAGTAAATCAAAAGAAGAGATTACAATAATTGTAAAAGAAGGCAACACTAAAGTACGAAGATGCGTAGCAACAGTGAGAAGAGGTCGATAAAATACAGAAAACAAAAGCAAAATTCGCAAATTGGAACAGCCTCGACGCGACGCGCTCGCGCATGTGAGCGTGCGGGGTACGTCACCTTGACACGAGGCCGGTCGGGGTTCGCAGCTATCTCCCTCTCGCATTTTCGTAGCGGCACCGGCAGAGCGGGACGGGGAACTCGTAGACGCTTTCAGAAATGCTACGCGACTTACCGATCCGCCATTTTGTCGTTCGTTTTGGTGTCAGCGTTTTTATTTGAGAGCCTCTTTATTTGTTTAAGTTTTATGGTAATGTTTGTGCAAATAAATGCTTTGTGCGATTCGATCTAACGTACAATTCCAATTCGTTTGCTCGAAATCGTATGAACGCTTTGAATAATGAATCCTTTGACGTAGGTAAGGAAAGTGCGTCAATCAAATGGAATTTTATAATGAGCATGCCACTTAGCACTTGCTATGAGCCGTGATAAGTTATTTCATAGCTAGTTAAATATTATAATGGTAAAAATAACTACTGCAGGAAGTTTAACAGACAGGACGTCTCTCATTAATCTTCAAAATGTTCTAATAACTTATTTAGGGGTAAATTGCCCAATATTTTTTATTTTCTGAAATTGTGTACACTATGTTTTATAACCTACTTTAATAATATTACAATCTAGCCAAAATTCCGGCTAATAAGTAATTTGTCATTGACCTAAATTTCTAAAGTAAACTACAACTAAGAATGTGTCCACTAACACTCAGTGCTGCCAGATGAAAAAACCTAATCAGCGCTGACAGCGGTCCACTAAGCGCTAGATTCGAATAAATTCACGAGCCAATAAAGCGCTAAATCGGCTCAAACGGGTCAATAAAGCGCTAAATTCGAACTTTTAACTAAGGCGCTTTTTAGACGATCAGTGTGATTAAATAAATCTCCCATACATAACAATTCTGATAAAGTTTTGGAAGCGAGACGCAGATTGCGACTTGTATAAACGCATCTCGTTTACGGCTCCGTTGTTTTGCTCTATGTATTTAGTATGGTAGATTGTGTAATCACATTGATCTTCTTGTGATGAACTGAATCACAATGTCTCTGGATATCACATAACTTGGCAAGAAAATCCTTCCTACAATACAAACACATTGCCCTTGTATCATCTCCGACACAGGTTTCAACCATTGTGAAATAAAGACAAAACCTACAGAATTTAGGATAAGTAATTAATATTAATATTAAATTCTTTTAATTCTAACAATGTGACGTGATATGTCAATCTAAACTGACATATCACGTCATTTTGTTTAAAGTTGGGCAATTTCTCCCATTCGACTGTATATCTTTGTTTGTAAACAGTTTTTTTTGTTAATGGTACATCCATTTCAAAAGAGTTATCCAACACAACACGATGGAACACTTACAAAAGTAAGTAATAAAATCAGTGCTTAAAACGTTATTTCTAAACTTGAACTTCAGTGCGTTCACGTAGACAGAATGAAAATGAAAGAAGCATAGTCAATCAAACATGAAACAAACCGTAATTAATGTTCATGGGATGCTCTATTGCCATATTAAAACCCAGCTGGCTTATAGCACAAAATTGAAAAAAGCGCTAGATTATCCGCTAGGCGCTAAGATTATCAAGTGCCCGCTGAACATAGCAAAAAAGCGCTAGATCTAGCGCCGAAAGCGCTAAAATGGCAGCACTGCTAACACTTTTCTTACTGTCTCTATTTATGATGAATTGCCCAATATGACATTACAAAACTTTTTAGAAATAATTCTAGATAGCAGAAGACATCGTTTTCCTATAACTCGTGGTTTCTCGAACATACTATTATGATGTAGATTTTATCGATTTTGATATTGTTAGTATTGTAGAATCGAGCGTAGCTAGTAATGAGATTTGATTTGACCTCTACTGTATGAAGTCACGTAAACGTCACCTTATCTATTGAAAACTGCGTAGAAACGAAGGAAACACACTCACATACGCGACAATGATATACATTTATTTATGTATGGCATAATAATATAGTACAATCGTTCTTCTATACTCATATTATAAAGAGGAAAGATTTGTACCTATTTTTGTATGTTTGTATGTTTGTATGTTTGTAATGAATAGGCTCAAAAAGTACTGGGCCGATTTAAAAATTTTTTTCACCATTATAATGCTACATTCTTCCAATTTGACATAGGCTACATTTCATTTTGAAAAAAAATAGGGATCCTTGGTAAAATTTGAACAATGTAACCGAAGGTGTAGAAAAATGAGTCTTAAAATGTCTTTCGTCGAATGCGCTGCCGAAACTATTAGCGATAGAACAAAATAATGTACAACAATATTGTCTACCCCGTGCGAAGCCGGGACGGGCTGCTAGTATAATATAAAATTCAATTTCTTTATTCATTGGATAGCGTCGTTTTCAAGTTTTTTTTGTTTTTTTTTCCACAATGTTATACATAGACAAAAGCAATCTGAATATAGATATACTAAGTTAACAGGCCTTTGCGTCTATTGTATATGATTTATATAGCGTCAGGGCAACTGTTGTGTACTCATGCCCCTACTTACGGGACGCTATAGGGCCTGGGACAGGATTTTAAATGGGCTTGCCCAGCACCTATACTGTCCTGACAGCTTAGTCGGTCTATTCCACAGGAAGGATATGGTCAAAACGTGCGGAGCTCACTAAGCCGTGGGTTTCCTCACGATGTTTTCCTTCTCCGTTTGTGAGCACTGGCATTATGTACATACATTTTTTGAACTGAATAATCCACAGGTACACATCTGGATTCGAAACCGCGACCGTAGGATCGGAAGGGTTATTACCACCAGACCACCAGTGCTCTTTAACATAACAAATAAAAACTAGAGAAACCGACTTCATTGCCAAACGGCTAACTAAACCGATTTTGATGAAATTTGGTTGGGAAAATCTGGACGTAAGAATTACCTTCCAAATAAAAAAATAATTTTCTAAATCGGTTCATAAATGACGGAGGCATGCAGTTACAAACATTAAAAAAAATATTAAAAAAAAAATGGCAACACCGATTTTAATAAAATTAAAATGGGATCAATCTGGAAGTAGTACCTTTCAGATAAAAAAATATTTTTTCAGATCGGCTCACAAATGACGAAGTTATGCGGTAACAAACATAAAAAAAAATACAACCGATTTGAAAACATCCTCCTTTTTGATTGGAACCCGGTAAAAAATATATTGATACGTTTTAATTTGATCTACATAATCGTCCATAAAAACTACTAGATAGAAGGTAATATAGCTGTACCTATACATAAGTATGTTATGTTAAATGTAGCGTTGCGCATGAATATTGAATAATTGAATACTACTCGTACATAATAAATTATCTGTACTTATATAATATAACTGATAAGATAGCGCGGTACGACGTGAAGGTAATACGTACATATAAACAGACTAGCGGCCTGTCCCGGCTTCGCACGGATGGACATTTATTTTTTAAACGCATTTAAAGCTCACTCAGGGTGAATGTAGCTTTCCAATGGTGAAAGAATTTTTGAAATCGGCGCAGTGGTTTTTGAGTAAATTCATTACAAACATACACACAAAAATACAAATCTTTTCTCTTTATATTATTAGAGTAAAAGTATAGACTAAGGAAATTAAAACTTATTTTTTTTGTGTCTACACTCTCTATTTTTAACAGACTTAAAAAAAAAAGAAGGAGGTTCTCAACTCAGTAGTATTTTTTAATGTTTGTTATCGCATAACTTCTTCATTTATGAACCGATTTGGAAAATTCATTTTTTATCTGAATGGTAATACTTCCATATTGGGCATAATCATAATTTTATCAAAATCGATTCAACAGTTGGGTCATGAAGTAGGTTTCTCAAATTTATTAAACTTCTTAAGGAGTTTCATATCGTCGGTGAGAATCATTAGTGGAACATCTCAAAATTATACGTTTTGAGTAATTGAGGGTTAAAGTTTTTGAGCGGAACGGAACTTTTCTTTAACGGAATAAGTAGTTTTCTGTCAACTAGTTTGCAACTCGATTTTTCGCGATGTTTTTCTTCACCGTTTGAAACTATACGTTGAACATTGACAATGTTTTATGATACAAAAAGGTAGGAGTTAAGAGCGGACGCTGACATACGATTTTCATTAGCGTTAAATAGAATGTCATGTTAAATAGTATATTTTTTTAACACACTTAAATTCGAATTAATCTCAAATGTATAGTCTACAATTAGTCCTTTTGCGATTTTTAAAATGTCACTTAGTTATTTAGTTATGATTTTTTCAAATTTTTTAAACTTATATGTATTTTCTAACGATGTTTTCCTTCAACGACCGTCAGGAATATTGGCAACACTTTAATTTTGAACAATTAGACTTGATAACCCTGTTCCATGGAGGAAAAACATCAACATAATCTATCTACGCCCTGAGTGGTTACCGCAACACCGACAGTCAATTCGAATCCAAATTCCTAATCTCAATTTGATTGGAATTAAGTTCTGTAGTAACCCTGCTAGACTATACACAAACACAAACGAAATAAATAGTACATTGTTACCCGAGTGTTGAAAGTCACGTTTTTTGAGTCCCGAGACGGGTTTGGCGCCAGAGCGTAGCGAGGGCGCCAATGGAGCTTGAGGGACTTAAAAGACTTTCATCCGAGGTAAACACTGTGCTTTTCATTACGAATACAAGGAAAGTAAAAATAAAACATGAAAGAAAAATTTGTGAAAATGAAGATTGAATTGCCGCCTTCCCGGTTTTTTTTTTATTTTTCTCTGGCGGGACTTCGGCTTCGGTTCGCCAGCATTATTCAGCCAAAATTTTCATTTTCATAATTTAAAAAATGGTAAATTGTTTGCTTAAATCTATGTTATTTTAAAGAAATAGTTGAACGTACGAGTAGGAATATAATAATTAAGCCGTATAAGGAATCAACACACGAGGATAGTAGGCAGTGCTAATTTTTATCATATTTTTTATAAATATTGTTGACATGGATGATATATTAATAAAGTAATTTAGAAGATATATTATTTATTTAATACTATCTTTATGTTATTTAAATTTAAATTTTACATTGCGCTCTAATTAGACTTTTTAAACTTCTTACCGTTGTAATGGGTTTCCAACCTACTTGCTGAATAAAAAGTTGGAATTTGGTTGAACAACCTCCTTGTAGTTAGAAAGACTTTAGAAAGTTGGAACATGGTTGAATAAAATAGAACTTGTTTTTTTTTATAATTTGACAGCTGTCAGTAGAAAGCGATTCTCCCTAGGGCTGAAAGTTTTACTTTCAATTAGGCCCCTCAGGCAACTTCAGACCTACTTTCAGAGTATGAGCAATGAAAAGTTCTTTATTGCATCGAACAAAGAGAAAGAACACTATTGTGAACACAGAACGAAGTAGAACGGCCATGTGGCCGGAAAAGTGTCGCCAAAATACATGAGCATTATGCTCCTTTCTGCATACAAATTCAACAGTTTTTTCGGGAGTCGTAATGCGAAAAATGCCTTGCAGCAGCGCAAGAATTACTTTCCGAACAAGTTAAGCAACAAGATAAAACAAAGAATTACTTTCTTAACATCTTCCTTACTTCCTTTTTCTAAGAATCCTTATATTTAGTGATATTTTAAATATAATAGTGAAAATGTAAAACTGGCGCCATCGGCTCCCATACAAACGGCACATGGTCGCCTTTCTACTGTATTCAGTATTCTGTGATTGTGAATGAGGTAAAGTTTTCGTCTCACAGTGCCATCTAGCGAGTAACTTGGGAGTTGCCACAAGGTTATAAGCGTTTGTCGCTTGGTTTATTTATAAACATGGTAGGTTGCCCACCTAATTTAATTGTGTTCAGTGGCTATCATGTATTTCTGTTTTGAATGCATGTTATCTTATATTCGGATAAAGGCGACGCGGGCCGGAAAAGTGGCATTTTGTGTTGTCTCTCTTTTTGTAAATAGGACACGTTTCACAATTCGACAACGACTGAACCGATTTGGAAAAAAATTGGTGGGGAAGTAGCTTGGAACCAGGAGACTGACATAGACTTAACTTTTTATTGATTTTATAGTGTGTACTACACTTAAGGAAATCACAAAGATTTTTATAATGTCCCAAAAGTCTTAACTTATGGGACATTATAAAAATCTTTGTGACATAGACTTTTTATCCAGAAAAAATAAAGGGATGCGAATGAAGCTACGGGCGGCCGCTAGCTTGTAATAATAACCCTTTAGGTAAGTTTTTGGTAGGTATATAAATGTATTGGTTTGTATTTGATTTTGATTAGGTTTTGGACAAGTTTTAGAAGTGCCACGGACGTATTATAAGCAGTTTTTTATAACTAGCTGATGGAACTAGCATATGGCCCACTTGATGTTAAGTGGTAACAAAGCATTTTCTCGTAGGTCTCGTAAGTGATAAACGTGCCCTACAATGCACTTCCCTGTGTCCATCAACTCGAGGCATACAGATGTTCAGCCTCACGTGCCAGTAATTTCACCGGCACCCACACCCTTCAAACCGAAACACAGCAATGCTGCTTCACAGCAGAAACAGGCATGTGGTAGTACTTCCTCGGAAGAGCCACACACAAAGAGCTCTACTACTATTAAAAAAGCTCCATTAAAATCCCTCGAAGAACAGAAACAGGTCCACCAACAGGACATTTAACCTGATACAGAAGATATCACTCAGATCTCTTAGTACAAACTTGAGACTATTTGAAGAAGGGGGAGTCTGAGGTAAATCCAAATATAATATTTGACACATATCCACATTGATGTATAATATAAAAAGAACGGTAGGAAGCAAACCGTAAGCTGTAGCTGTTCTTCTAAGCTAGGCTACGTAGCACGTTTCTTTTGTTCAAATTGTTCTTTTTGTTTATATTGGATAAAAAAATACTTTTCAAAGAAACTTGCAATTAAACAAATATTCACAAAATGTACAAAGTACATTAGAAACAGCTGAGCTATCTGCAGACCGTTACAAATGATCTAGAGATAGCTCAACTGATCCAAATCAGTACCAGACGGATTGATCTCCAAGACGCTGATTTAATAATACTGTATAGTGAGTTTGTAAATGATTTATTTATTTCTTCAAGGTTTTTGATAAATTCCTAAAAAGGATGATCAAATCGGATTTCCTGGATTTATTTTCTAAATTTCTATTTATTATGTGTAGCGTTAGGAGGTTTATAGGTACATCGTATAACAATGGTTTATTGTGGTTTAAGGTATTTGCTACAGATAAACCCACCAATAAACTCGATATCAAAGGAAGGACGAATGGGTGGTTAGCATACCACCCATTCGCACTAAGCGTTTTGGCTCCACCTTCATTATGCGAACCTCCAGGGAATGGAACTCATTGCCGGCGGCTGTTTTTCCTGACCACTACAATCTGGGCCTCTTCAAGGCAAGAGTGAATAGGTGTCTTCTAGACCATCCTGCTTCATCGTCGGCTACATCGTCGCTTACCACCAGGTGAGATTGTAGCCAAAGGCTGGTCTATATCTTTGTAAAAAAAAAAAAAAAAAAAAAGGTGACGCGTCTATTTACTACTCAATAAGGTTCAATATAAAAGGGAATAAATACAAAAATAGCCATCTAACTGAATTTTAAGCCATTTTAGGACTTGTTTCCTGGCTTAATTGACTGTTGGAGTGGTGAGTGGCAGCTTAACATGAATAACGTGCCCTCCGAAGCAAGGAAGCGCTCATGATTTAACTGCCACAAGCGGTCACCCATCCAGAAGGCGACAGAGCAAGACGTAGCTTAAGCTACCCCCACCAGCGCTACGTATACGCACTCAATTATCACGAAATCACTGAAACAGTCTGAAATTCGGAACAGGCAGTCGTCTTTGAGTGGTCAATGCTGGCATAGGCGATAAAAACATTAAAAAAATATAGCTAATTTTGAGACCCTCCTTCCTTTTTATTTAACAAATTGTCACATGACCTGAGAAATTCAAGTCATGACTGTTTTAGTGTTAGAGTTAAGGAACTATTAATGACCAAATCTTATTATACTCTTGACGAAGAACTCGCTGATAATTTAAACACTCCATAAATGTATGGTTTACAATGTTTTGTACTAATGTTAGTTTCGATGCTATTTTTTGTAATAGTTAGTTTTTATTATAATATTATTGTTTTTTATTATAATATTATTGTTTTGACATTTCCAAGTGTACCATGGTATCTTACTGGAATAAAATAAATTGAAATGAAATGAAATTTAAATTCTGTAAAAAGATGTCGTGCCATGGTATTCTGATGGGAAACTATGTCGTGAGAATCGACGTCGTCGGATGAAGCACTCTTGTACTTTCACTATTGTTAGTTAGTGGACTTGCCCCGGCTTCGCACGCGTTGTACACTGCCACTGTCAAGCACGGGGTGCAACCTCAGAAATGTATCTAAACTGTACGCGAAGTCGGAGTTTTGATACCACATTTCGTCTACCAAATGTTGTTTTACTGTGAGCACGTGTCTCTCTCTTTTGTATGGAAAATTGATGCGACAATAACTCGTTTCAAACGTTTCTACGTAACGTATTTTTGCTGTCTCATCTTTTCTCCTTACAGATTTTAAGTGCGCCTCAAAGAGGCTCCTTTCGTGCAATTCACACATATACATATAGGTACTTACTTATACTTTGACAAAAAAGCTTTGCTTAGATTAGGGATATTGATGCGGAGACAGTATTTGAAAATCTACCAGCTTTTAGGAATAACAAGAAACATAGCTATACCGTACCTTATCCTCAAGGGTAGGTTCGAAGCCTGCTACGTGCGGCGCGATACATTATCTTATAGGTTGCAATAGTCTGTCTGATAAACTGCTCAAATTATGTACTTGTTGAATGACGCGGCGACCCAATACAACATGCATTCTAATTTTAAAATTGAATTTTAAAAGAGATCAGACTACCGCCGTTGTCAAAATCTCTCTTTTAAATTTTATGTGCACTACCCGTTAAGGATGTCCGAATTACACAAAGGTTAACTGGAAGAGAATGCTCTTTAGCATTAAGTTCTCCTATTTGTGATGCAGTTTTTTGTTTTAGTGCAATAAATAATTTTCTATCTACCTATCTCTCTTCTTCTTCCTACCTTTATCCCACTATAAGTGGGGTCGGAACAACATGGCTTCTCCTTCTCCATTCCCCTCTCTCATTCATTCTCAGTCAATTGTCATCTCTGCATTTACTCCTCTCTTATCCATGTCATCATCTCGCACTTCTCCAGCATCGATGTATTATTTGTATCTTCCTTCTTTTAGTCTCCTTGTTTTTTACTGGTTTATGTGTGCTTATATGCTTATGCAGCAAATAAATAAATGTCTACGTCAATCTTTCACACAGTTCATCCATGTTTTCTTTGGTCTACTCCTGTTTTTATTTTTTTATTTTTTTTATATTAAACTAATATCCATACTCTACCAACATACGTATACATCCATATCTAAACATTTATTGTAAATTTTGTCAAAATCTCTTAAAAAATAAACAATATTACACTTTTGCCATGTCTAACAGCTCTAGTGCAAATTTTTATCAATAACAAAGGAAAGTCACTTTGCAATAATTGTATACCACTTACCTACTGATGGAAAAAACATGCCTATGACCTGATGTTAAGCGGTAACTGCTCAGTTAGTACTAGCAGGGCAGCTCAAACTAATTGTTATAATGATCTACATTTGAACATGCGAGCACACGCACACCGGAATCAGAATATTAATTCCGATTCTAAATTTGATTCTGAATTCCTAATTCTGAATGTCTGAGGCCAGTCTAGGGCTCTAAATGAAAGGCTCGGGTTTTGAAAGCTTACGAAATGAAATCTCAGTGCAAACTGTACAAGGGCACTCATGTCCTGAAGAAAAACACCACTTTAGAAATTGTTAATTTTAACTTATTGCTGGCACCGCCTTACAAAAACTTTGATGATAATTAGCAGAGTTATGCGTCGTAGAACTTTTCCTGAGGGTACTAAACGAAAGTGCCACTTACAGCTTTATCTTTATTGCTAAGACGCGCTTGGGGTTTAGCTTGCTAGGGCATTCGTAGGTTTTACACATATCGTTGGTATATTCTCTGCCTTCTGCCTACGACGCAGAAGAGAGCTAGGCTAGTCTTAGAGGCGTCATGCTCAGTTGGTAGTAGCCCTGCCTTCTGCGCTGTAGACCGTGGGTTTGATCCCCACAGAGAACAAAGATTTGTGTGGTGAACATAGATGTTTGTTCTCTGTCTGGGTGTATTCTAAGATTGTATTTTACCAAAAGATTGATATAAGTATTTTAACAGCTGTCTGGTTCCCATAGTAAAAGCTCTGCTTAGACTGGGGCTAGATAGTGTGGTGTGGATTGTCCATAAAATATTCATTTAGTCTTTTACTAATTGCAAGTGCTCGATAAAAATATAATTATAATAATCATCAAATTAGTGTATTGTCATCGGTCCCCGATAAATCTATTAAGGTTGTTCGATTCCGATACAAACTGAATTTACACAACTATGGGCAAACAAAGTATAAATGTACACTGAAATAGCTGTAATAGAATTTTACAGTGGTCTTTATTGCCGGCCAGTTATATAAAGTTGGAGAAAACTGTAGGATAACAGAAATATTAATAAAAAACCAAATAAGTAATTTTTTCGTCATTCTTTCTAACGGGTACTCGATCGGCATTTAATACGTGAATGGGCTTAAAACATATGTCTCAAAATAATCGTAAAAGTCTGTTAATTCTTTTTCTGAAGCCCCGATTGCCACGACCAACGGCTGACACGCCAACTTTATATAACTGGCCGGTAATAAGGACCACTGTAAAAGCCTATTACAGCTATTTCAAAGTACATTAATACTTTATTCGCCCATAGTTGTGTTAATTAAGTTTGTATGGAAATCGTACCCCCTTAAGTTTGAATGAAAAGCCAGTAAAACAACAACATGGGAGTTACAAAATTAAAAGGAATGGATTTGAACCGCAAATACAAAATTGGTACCTAGATCAATTCGATTAATTTATTCATCTTTTGGCGTTTAAAATGTTCTAAGAATAGAATTTATTCGTCAATGTGTCTAAGTACATGTATAATTCGTGGTCTACATGTATTGTAGGTAAAACCTACCTACTTATATACTCGGAACAAAGAGCAGGTAAACTAATATAAAAATCGCTTTATATTCCGTACGGAAAGCAGTTCTGAAAGCGCGGCCGTTGACCCGAGGTCGTTGAACCGCTTCCAGGGCAGCGGCCAATTTGGGGGTCATATACACTTTAATTGCTAAGGGTTCAAAGAATTAACCATTACAGATAGTAATGCTCATAATTATGATTGAAAAACTTAAAAACAAATACCTACTCCAATTAATTTCAATAATGTTTTTAACGAAATTTTATCACGTTTTACCACTAAAGACTCTATATCCCTAGAAACTGAATCAAATATAGGTATATGTATTTGATTCAGTTTCCATCTTGAGATCATTCTTTACGAATTAGAGAGCGCCCCATCGAATGGCCTTACATATCAAATCTACACAAAATAAACAATGCTTCAACTATTGCCAACTATTTTTATAAACGAAATCTTTTTTCTTTGAGGAGTGTATTAGACGTTCGATAAGAAACGAATTCTAATGTAATACCTAGTCCACGGAATGGAGGGGACTCTTCAAACACAGATTATTATAAATTAACTGAAGAGATCCCAGCCCGATTTATAATGGTAATTATAAGAACAAAACAACGATTTTTGATTTGATTTTAATTCTGGAAATTCACACCCCACGTGGTTGAAAAGGGGCGTTAAAGTTTGTATGGAAATAGCAAACAAAGCCGCGCTTGATCACGCTATTAAAATACGGCAAAGACAGACATGGCCAATTTTTTGTAAACTCGTAAGACCGTGTTCGCAATACATGGTAAAATAACGGAGCTAATAAATAAAAAGATCTTAGCATTTATTGAAATCTATGAAGAGTTTGTTTGGTTGAACGCGCTAATCTCGGGAACTGCCAAATTAAAATAAAAAATTGTGTTGGATAGTCCATTTATCGAGGAAGGCTACAGGTAACTTCACGCTACCACTAATAGGAACAGCATCAATGCAAAATGTTGCAAAAATCTTATGTCTATTCTTTTCTAACACGTTATTTCGACTTTTCTACAGATTCACAATTTTGATAAAAACAGAATGCTCCTAAAGCCGTCTTGAATGTTCTTTAACATTCTAGAATACCCGGGCAACGCCGGGACTCGCGGCTAGTTTATTATATAGGGCCATGACCGCATGAGCTATTTTCCCCAGTGCCAAAAATGCTAATGCCTCTTTTAAGGGATGGCTGTATTGCCATGAACTAATATTAAACCTATACCGCCTGAAGACGGATTGTGGTCAGGGCCGAACGAGGAAGCGTTGACGTAATAACCACGACGCTTTGTGAGGAAAAGTGGAAGAACGAGATGGGAGAAAGGACTTGGGTCTCCCCTCTTTTTTTACAGCAATGGAAGAGGGCTTTAATAAAAAAACTATCCTCTCAGCTTAGGAGACCTTATCTATAGACATTAATCATCATCAGGTCACAGCGTGCGAAGCTTACAGCACCCCAGTTCTCACGATGTTTTCCCTCACCGTTCGAGAGCGCAGTATTGCAAGGATGGCGTGTAAGCTGAACAACCTTGTCAGCACACCTTCAGGCAGCGACTGACCCTAATACAAACAATAGAAACGCAAGTACTTCCCGCCTGGCGTTGCTAAACAATACTATTGCCAAACAGTACCGTAGTTTAATTAGTTCGCTACTGATTAATGGTTTAATACGAACATTATTAAATAGATAAATAGTAATGTAACAAGGGGGTTTAAGGTCATAGATTTTTGAAAATTTTCAATGGAGAACTGTCATTAAAACTATGCTCGAGGCTCGACTCAGATTTAAGCAATGTTTTTGAATACGGACCTACGTACCTATGTTACCTCGAGGGCTAAATATTGAATCTAGAACAAAATAGGAATTATTTATATTTATAGGAATCCGTTGGTCGGATGACATTGTCAGAGTGGTTGGGCAGCAATGGCGGAGACTGGCACAGGACCGAAGAGAGTGGCGTTAGGGAGGAGGCCTATACCCAGCAGTGGGTGCATACAGGCTGAATAGATAGATAGATAGATATAGGAATTCATTGGACGACATAAATTGGGTACTGTAACGCTAAGTGAGCCGTACTTTTCA
The DNA here is from genome assembly GCA_947578465.1 of Thera obeliscata. Taxonomy (NCBI): domain Eukaryota; kingdom Metazoa; phylum Arthropoda; class Insecta; order Lepidoptera; family Geometridae; genus Thera; species Thera obeliscata. Next base: position 25,088,097 of record OX387914.1, read on the forward strand.
CAAAACCTGTAAATCAGGTCACTTAATGTAGGCCTTATTGCTTGTTCCATCAAATTCTTGCATAGAAAAAAATTGGAGGACTTGCCTCACTGTAAATTTATAAAGTGCCTATTCCAACAAAATGTACACGTTTGTGTGCATAAGCTTACTAAAGTAGACAACACAACCTACAGAATCAAACTCAGCAAGATTTCAACACGTGTTTAGCCTTTCTACAAAGCATCTTCAAGAACTGACTTGCTACTGAAATTAGGGCGATAAAGACATTGTGAACGTTGTCGTCAACCTTGTAACAAGTTGGAAGCAATACTTGTCTGTCGCCGAGTGCTAAAGAGAAAGCTAGTACTAGCCTCTGATATTTAGCTACTAGAGTGCAAAAAAGTAGTAGCAGTTTTAGCAATGGAGGTCTTAATGTAAAGTTCTTTCGGGCATAGCAGGCATAGCAGGCATTTCTATTGTAATTCAGGTATTAACCACCCGCCGTAAAGCAATGTTTTTTAGTTCCGTTTAATTCAATTCATTTATTTAAGAGTGTGTGGTCTTGAAGTTTATGTTGGCCTAGCATGAGTTTAAATACATTGCCTTTAGGTAAGCGCCGCCGTGTAGGACGGCCAGGTGAGGCGACCTGCGAAATGTATAATAGCTGGCAAGCACTGGAGATGAGTCGAAGACCGGGTTCAGGGGCGCGTCTTGGGAGATACCTATGTCCAGCAGTGGACTAATAAAGGTTAATAATGAAGATTATGAAATCAGGCATCATTGAGTAACGATTTGAACGGTATACCGGTGCTATTACTGGCACGAGACTAAAACCCCTTTACGTCTCGGAGTAATGCATGCAGTGAAATGCACGTAGGGCACGCATGGACGTGCTCTGTGAACTAATGCAATTCTTATGAGACTAACTGTTCAATACCCGAAAAAAAGAGGTATACCTAATCCTAAGGTATGGTCGACTAGGACTAATAGGACTACGACTACTCTCAAACGTTATATTAAGTTTGGCTCTAATAAAATTCAACGTAGATAACTTTAGAGCCAGCTTAATTAAAATATAGGTACATACGTAAAGAAACTAGTTTACATTTCTTACTTTTAAAACTCGTCTTTGAAACTGGAAAACGGCTTAATTGCATGCCTAAACTTGTTAATTCAATTAAACAATAATAATAAAAACTACAACAACTACAAATTATAACTTAAATCATAATTTTGATCTAACATAGCAACGAACAAACTTGAGGCATACAAATGTTCAGGGCTGGGCATCAAACCGGCACCCTAACCCTTCAAACTGAAACACAGCAATGCTGCTTAAAGGAAAATGGTGGTTGTTTGCATCTACTGTAGATGTTTTATACAACGTCAGTATAGCAACTTAGATTCACTTAGATGTACGAAAAGTTCGTAGCCTGGAACAAGATTTCAGATGAGCCTTGGCCCCTTTTTCCTCCCAAGATCTCACATCCCAAAGTCTCTCCCAAGATCTTACATCGCCTGAATTCTCTAGAGGACTCTCTTGATAACGCATTTCCATTGTGGTAGGCTCCTGATTATAGACGGTATATACTGCTGCCTATGTGGCAAGCTTTTATAAGCTTTCAGAATTTATTATGATTTCAGTTACCTTTGTAAATTTTAATAAGCTGTAACGGTACGAGTAACGGATTGGATACCGAGAAATGAACTAAGAGCTTAGAGGTCGACCGGAAAAAAGACGGGAAGACATCTTCAAGGAGAAAGCGAGATTAAACTGAATGTCAAAGGCCAGAAACAGAGAACTGTGGTATGAAATGGGGGAGGCCTACGCCAAAGAGGCTACTACTACTCTAAATTAAATTCGAAATAGAAATAAGAAGTAGGTACAAATTAAGAAGAGTTAAAAATGAACTATTATTATGTAATATTATAAAATTTGTGTAGAAATAAGTACCTAGTAGAAATAAAGGCACATTTGATTTGATTTGATTTTAATAACGGCTCAAGAACGGCTGAACCGATTTGGCTGAAAATTGGTTGGGAGGTAGCTTAGAATCAGGAGAAGGACATAAGATACTTTTTACCCGGAAAAAGTAACAGGAACGGGGTGTTACGGGAACGGGCGAGCGAATCCGCGGGCGGCCACTAGTATCATATAAAAAAACGGTATGAACCAAGCCGTAGTTTGTTGCCTATTCTTCTAGGCTTTGTCGCGTGGAACTGGTACATAGACTTACCTAGCTATAAGACGTTTCAAGTGATTCTTGCGATTCTACTGAATAAATACAGTTTTGATTTTTTTATTTGTGTACCTTTACCCAAATATCCATCTACATTCATACTCATCACTCTCCTAGTCACAATATGAGAAACGATTGTGATCTGCGGGGTGATCACGTATTTTCTGTTGCAATCAAATCCTTGTTTCAATCGTCAGTTTTTACATGTTTTTGAGCTTCGATTGCATTATAAAACGAATATGAATTGCAATCCTTGCTTGTCAGACACAAGGCTTTGTTTGTATTCGTTTTTATTGCAATCGAAGCTCATAATCATGTAAAAACTGAGGATTGCAACAAGCATTTGATTGAAACAAAAGATACGTGATCACCCCACAGGAATCACAAAGATATCAAGAACTTGGAAATTACGGAGAGCGTACGAACTATACGTCAAGCCAAAGTCGAACTCGCGAACTGCGAAGTGCGCGGAGGATAAATTAATTCTACAAACTCACTTCGAGAACTTGGGAGTTGTTTTCATCATAACTTAAAGATGAAGTAGGAAACGTATTCGATTACGAAGTCTTTCATTCGAATGTTTACTGATTGGATATTTATAATGTTTTTTATGCAACTACCTAATGATATTTATAAGCTACTACCAACTGAGCTGGAGGCCAGTCTAGCAATTCTAGTTTCGTGCAAAACGAACTGCTATTTAAAAAATGATGCTATTTCTGTTTACACGAAGCTAGAACTGCTAGCTTGCTAGCTTACTATCCTGGTTTGAAAAACTAGCCTCGTGTATTCCGGGCATTAGAGCTAGCGTACTGGGACGTGATGATTGTCTGAATAAAACAAAAGAAACATACTTATAAGAACTACATGAAAGATATACCCCCGAATACTGAAACGCAACTCAGATTTAAGCACGTCTCAAGCGACGAATATTTGACAGATTTTCATTGAAAACTGTCAAATATTCGTCGCTTGAGACGTGCTTAAATCTGAGTTGCGTTTCAGTATTCGGGGGTCAGGCCCGTAGTATCACTTAAGTATCCTGAAACGATGACTCTCTAGTCTGAATCGAGACTCAAGCTCAGATTTTCACTGAAAAGTGACAAAATCAAGCTTCCGTTTCGATTCCGACGCAGTTTCAGAATATGGCCCATACATTTCAATATCCATCAACAATATTCCAAATTCAAAACATAAAACATCAAGCCAGCGACTATAGTGGAGCGGTAAAATGCATGCGCGCGCGCCGGACGTGACGTCACAGCATGAATGGCCGCAAGTCGATGACACTAACCACATTGTTCCGACACATGTGCTCGCTTATCTGTCCGTCGCCGTCGTTAGGTTCCACTGTGTAGGTATGTATAATACACTGATATCGAAGTGGTCTACTTATTGGACTTTTAGGTATACATTCATTTACCTATAGCATTCGACTTCGTTCGAGTGAAATTATTTCCACACAAACTTGACTTTGATCGTATTATTTCTAGGGACGCTACACGTTCAGACCTCTTGGCTTTATTAATTCGGATATCTCGTGGATTTCGGCCCTAAGGGTGTTATTAATAATCCTGGCGTATAGATAGTGCAATCCACGAAGGCGCGCCCCACTATTCCTCCTAACCGTTAATAGTATATGTGTGCAAGCTTCCGTCAATGTTTGAGTGTTATCGGTACACACTAATTACCTATGAGTGCCCACGCACACTACAATGAATAGACTACGGTTCGCGACTGCCGCTCGGAGCAAACTCCCTGCACCCCGCGAGGGGCGCGTCTTCGTGAATTGCACTATCTATAGCGTTGGACTAGTTAATCCGTGTTTTGTCACATTTGCTCGAGTTGACAATTGCATGTCAATGCAAGAGACAAAACACGGATTAACTAGTCCAACGCTACGCTAGGATTATTAATAAGACCCTAAAAGTATAAAACATTCATCATTTTCATGCTCGACAGTTAGCGTAAGTATATCTTTCAATTCAATTTATCCTTATTTAGGTTATAAGGTATTTCATAAAATGTTTGTTTATGCCGAGACTAAAAAAATGATGGTCCTTTTCAAGTTTCAGTATTTTTTTTTTAAAAGCATCAAGCATATGCCTCGCCTATAAGTGGTAACCATCGCTTATAACAAAGCATTGCCTCGTAGGTCACAGACGTCAGGAACGTGCTCTACGATGCACTGCCCTGCGTCCATCAACTTACAGCATACAGATGTTCAGCCTCACGAGCTAGTAATTTCACCGGCGCCCACACCCTTCAAACCGAAACACAGCAATGCTGCTTCACGGCAGAAAGGCATGGTTTTTCGTACGACCTTCACCATCCCAGTGTTAAAACCGATTTATTTTCACCAAAGTACCCTCTAATATAGAACATAGTGAGGTTATTACAGGGTGTAATGGAAAAGTAACATCTGAATAGGAAAAACATTTCTCCGAAGCCCTTCAACGTTAGCACAAAGGTAATCGATTATATACCAGCCATGAGGCGTCAAGGCGACGCATTTTCTAATAATACCTTATCATAACATGTTTTTACGAGATCTTCTTTATTTTTTATTACATTTTCTAACCAGTCACAATCTTTCGAGATTGAAGTTTTTTATGGCCTTGATGACGAAAAGTCGATATGATGTGATTATACTTAAACAAACAAAATAAATGATCATCTACTTTGTTTTCAGTACACTTTTGAGTTTTTCGAAATTCGAATGTACAGATTTTTTTATTGATGAGTAACTTCGCTGAAACTTCGTAAGTAGCTTCTATTTGACGAGTTAACCCACCTTCATCTTTGGAAAATGAAAATTCTCAATAGGGTTAGCCAATGTAGTGCGCACAGGTTAAACATGTTAATTTGGTGGCGAAACCATTTTTTTATTTCATATCTTGAATAAACCCAAGTTTATTCTCAAGATCAATTCAAGATGGCCGATGACGCAACGTATCGACTATTCCTAAGGAAAATTGCTGCTTATTATTTTTTCCGGGTCAAATTTCGTCTGGGCTAACTGGCCTATAGTTTTATACTGTTTAAATGAACGAGTAATATTACGTTTAAGTACAAATTTCATAAAAGTAAAAAAAGAATAGCAATAGTTTATCATAGGAAAATTGTGAGCGTTGAAATCTTTTAAGGGTGCCCGCGACTGCAAGAAGGTCAAGTCGAAATATCGAACGTAACTTGTGAATTTTTTAACCATTGCTACTCGTAGGGGTGACCTAAGCCACCTTAAAAAAGATGTCTATGAATAATAAGGTTCTAATAAAACTGTACCTACTGAAACTGTAAATGGTACTAACTTGAATCAGTTCAGCGATCTCTAGATTGTATGTAGCGGTCTGCAGATAGCTCAATTGTTTCTTGTGTATTTTGTATATTTTTTAAATATTTGTATAATTTTAAGTTTTTTGTGTCAGCAAATAAATGAAATTTTGTAGTAATGAATAATTTCTAAGAAAGTATTTAAATGGATGAAAGGTTATTTTATTCTGGGTCTACTGTACCTAGTATATCAAACTTTCAAGTTACATTCTAATTAGGCCAAGGCGTAACGGCGTTGTTGAGTCTTGACTGAATACCTCATTACAAATTTAATGCAAATCGCATTAAATTTGTAATTAGGTATGCAATTATATTGGAGTTATCATCATAATTACCAGCAGTCTGGGAAAATATACACCAGGCCTACATTATCAATACTCATTCTTCAGAAATATCGATCTTTTCAGAAAACAGAAATATTGATTGCACAAATTAACTGTTGTACAGAAAATATCTTATTGACTATGGCTAGGTTCCACAGTTTCCACAGTTTGTCCATTCGTTTTTTCTTTTTGCATTTTCGATCTGTCGAAATCGAATAAAAAATCGGTTGTCTGTAAAGTCGGTTTACTGACGATAGTTGAACGTGATAACGTCATAAGAAAATACTGATGGAATGGTTGCATTTTTCAAAAGAAAATTTTAGTTTTACTGAATTGAATTGAATGTGAATGAAACTGAATGATACTGAATGAAACTGAATGAAACTGAATGAAACTGAACGAAACTGAATGAAAATCCGGACCCGGACCCGGACCCAGACTGAACCCTTACCCTTACCCTCATTTACCTTTACCCTCATTTACCCTTACCCATTACGGGCTCGGGCTCAGGTAAATGGAACGACGAAACGACGTAACGACGCATTAGTCATGTTTTTTCGTGCGTGCAGCCGGCTCCATCGATTTATAAGACGTTATCACATCAAAAGGCAAAAGCTCGTTGCAAAGGTGCATTTTTAGAATTATAGATAGATAGACTAAAGGTACATTTATGATTGTTTTAATTCGAAAATTGATTACTAAAATATTGTAATAAAGGTTACTACGACCCCTATAAAAACACATCTGCCACTTGCACTTGCAGGGCATTTATGAACAAATCAACGTTTATAAGATTTTTTAATTAAAGAAAGAAAGAAAGAAAATACCTACATTTAATTGACATAGAGGCGTACACGAAAGACAAATACATTAAAACACACAGAACGGACGGCTAAAAACCGTTAGAAAATGTGGATACAACAATAGCTTTGTACCTACTGCTAATCGGTTTTGGGAATAGGACATCCCTAATTGGACCAAGCAATGAGACACATCACTAGTGGAGAGGGAAGAAGATCGCGTCTTGCGTAGTTGTATTGTTTGCCGTGTAATAAAGTGAAACAGAGTTGTAGCTATAAGTTAAATAATATTAGCGTTTTTTTCAGCTGAAACCAATCTAGAAGTAGGTCCGTTCTCTAGTTTTAGAAAGGTGCTTATTTACAATTTGCATTATATAACGTTACGTCATCAACCTAAATCCACTGCGGACATAGGCCGACGCCATATTTGAAAATCAAATCAAAAGTTATTTATTTTATGCTACACAAGGATAACACACTTACATGCATAAAATCACGCCTAATTCCCATGGGGGTAGGCAGAGATCACGGATTTCCACTTGCTACGATCCTGACATACTTCATTCACTCGCATAACATTCTTCATACATGCTCGTCGGTTAAGGGTACTCCTAAACTAAAGGATAATATACAAGAAACAATGACATAAAAATTGGTCGTCACTCAGCATTATGCTATAGTAGCGAGCGCCACTATAACGCTGGTCTTTTGTGACACCAGCTTATATTTATATCTTCTTATTTATGGGATTTGCCGTAGCTGGGCGGATCGGAATGGCCCACAAGAATAGAGTTTTTGAGTGTTAAAAATCTATGCTTGAGGCTTGACTCAGACTCAAGCATACGACACTTATACGCGAACACGCCATGCTTCAGAGGACACGCTAAGGTAACGGTCCCGGCTTAAGTAGGTACAGCGGTCGTAAAGCCATGAAAACTACCTTAAAAATCCTTAAAACTACGTTACCTACGTACTAGCCCTTTTTTTCGATGGGAAAATGCATTACGCATGGCCCCCGGCCTGAGGAGAGCCGGAGGGGTCTGTCGGGCTCACCACCTAACTAGTGGCATACCGGCTAAAAACCCATCGATATTCCGTCAATTCACCTTAGTGCCAACGCGTCATCAAACCATTCGTCATGAGACGATTCGTTCGACGACGCATCTGCACTTGACAGGGTTACGGGTTCCCGGTCAGATTCGACCGCGACCCTGTCGGTGACTGCTCTCCTTAAGCGAACTCTTCGGTCCACCCTTTGTGGGGCAGGCTAGCCCTAGCCAACCTTCTTATTACAGGCTCCATTCCATCCAGAGATTGTGTGGGACAAATCGCTCTTCAGCGATAAGACCGCCCATTGTACATTTATTGTTTTAAAATGTTAGTAGTTCTCTATTGTTATTTAGTAAGGTGTACAATAAATAATTTTCTATTCTGTTTTATTAGACTACTAGCGGCCGCCCGCGGCTTCGCTCGCCCCGTTGATTTTTGTTTTAAAATGTTTTCTTCTTTTTCTCCGCTTAGGGAAATAATTCTCCAATTTCCTTTCTTAGTGCACCCCTATGCTATAAAAGGAACATTCCCTCCAGGTTTCATGCTTCTAGGACTTACGGTTTAGGTGCGTTGATTGTCAGTCAGTTACGTTACTGGTAAGAAGTCATAAGTGATTTATTGATAATGATTATTATAAGTCAACATAAAATTTCTTAAATAAAACCAATAGAAATATATAAATTTAGCTTAAATCGAGTGTAGATTACATTTTTGATACATAGTAAGTAATTACAAAATAAGAACTTTTTGTAGGTACTAGGTACCCATCAAGTACCTACACAGTACCTAACTATTCTATTACTGCCCTTGAATTCATCGTAGGAATAGAAAGTCTGCTCGACAAGCCAACACTTTAATTTATATTTAAAACAAGCTACACTAGGGGCTAAAAGTTTTATATAAGTATTAAGATATAGGTCATACGAGCTAGGTCTCTATAGAACCTGGATACCTAGCAGGTATATAGCGTCCACCTGTACATTGTTACGTTTGACCTCAATTCCACCTAATGATGACGTCGTTATAATCACAACGATGTTACATAAATGTCGAATACAACCAAAGGAGCCAAGAGAATGTCTATTTCGGTACGCTTATGTACCTACCTACGTTACATAAAGCTCGTAGGTATATATAGCTAACTACGTAGTACGTCTACGAAAGGGCTACGAGCGTTTTTTAATTTTATGACTCGAGTTTTATGTAACCCAAATAAAAACAATTTGTGTATGTAAGTAAGGCCCGGATGGCTCCAAATTTAAGGTTATTCTATAATGATTCTTGTTTTAACTATGACTCAGTCTGAATTTTAACAAACAAAATGCTTTTATTTTGTACTGAAAAATGCAAGACACGACTCTTTCCAATGAATATTGTGTTATCGTGACATTTAGGTATGATATATAGAAGGCTAACATGTTTTATACTAAGTACTAATATTTATTCTGTAGTAACATTAGAACAAAGGACTATAGGGAATTTCAGAAAAGAGATCGAAGAACTTAATAAAGTTGCAAGAAAATAATTGGTAGATTAATAATGTAGGTTAGAAGTCAATTTTTCAATCTAGGTCAGTTCCACGTCGTCGGTATCAAAGGCCACGTTTTTCTACTGAAGTATTTGAAACCAAGTTTATGCAAGACAAGGTTAAAATGCACTTGTTATTTCATGTCGTTCCAAATCTAAGTAATATGCGAATTATTAATTTCTAAAATAGAAGATTGTTTTAAATAAATAACTTCATTATCTGCATCATTGTCTCGATAAAATAACGCAAATGTACTACTAACGCCATCTATCAAAATGTTTGAAGTAATTATGTTACTACAAAGTAACTAACAGCGACATCTATTGAGTGGTCATGTTTCAACATTGACAGCTGCGAGGGTTTATGAGCCCGCGAGATTAGCAATAGCGCCATCTATTGAGCCGTTGCGAAAACATTCGATTGTATGTAACTTCGGTCACTTTTGTTTCCAAGAACAAATTCTTGGAAGATACAATCTCTCGTATTTGAACACAAAACTTAGCCAAAAAGAAATAAAATAGAACTTACCTTGTTTCTGCTTGAGAATAGCTTCCCGGCCAAAAAGATGCAATAATAGGAACCTAACCTATTACAAAAAATATGATCTACATCTACTTTTTATTTTGTCCGTATTTTATCTACATTTGGCAGCTACTCAACTAAAGTTCAGCAAACTCTTGTAGTAAAAACATACAATGATATAGGTATTCCATTAAAATAAAATCTTGATTTTTGTTAAAAATAAATAATTCTTGCAAAAATTGTTCTGTTATCTGAGTGGAGAGCTTGTAGTAAACAGATTTATAAAATAAAAATAATATCTTTAATATTGATGGACAAGAGCACAAACGAATATCTTGAAATCTCATCTTTGCTTTTTTTTTTGCAGCTGCTTTTTTGAATAATAATAAATTAATCCCCTCTTCAGTCAAACTGACATGCACAGAAGGTATTTTTTTCTGTACATGGGTCAGTTTGACTGAAGAGGGGATTAATTTATTATTATTCAAAAAAGCAGCTGCAAAAAGCGAGCAGTTCTTTTTATATTACGAGAATTCTAAGATATGTGTGGTATAATAGCACTAACCTTGAAATGCTGGTGTGCCCCTTGATCCTCTGCCTCATATTTATGCTTTATGTTCTCGATCCGCATCTGTCTCAGCACACCAGCCACTTCGATCCTGGAACAGAAGTGCTCATAAGTCTCTCCATCTTTTATTAAAATAAAATAGACTGAACTTTTGACTAGCCTCTCAGCTCAGTTGGTAGTAAAGTAACTCTGCCTTTTAGTTTTAGTATTAGGTACTACACTGTTATTAATAAGAAGTTTTTCAAAATTGAACATACTTCAAGCGAATAAATACATTCATTTCTGCGCCATAGGTCACAGGTTCGATCCCCAGCGAGAACAAAATATTTGTGTGGTGTCACAGATGTTTGTTCTCTGTCTGGGTGTTATATTGTATTCTAAGTAATGTATTTACAAAAAAAATGTATACTAAATATTATATCAGCTATCTGGTTCCCATAACACAAGCTCTGCTTAATTTGGGGCTAGATAGGGTTGCGCAGATTGACCAAAAATATTTATTATTATTGTTACGGAAGTGGGTATAGGGATTGGAAGGAAACGACTGATTTTTCCGAAAGTAGCGATTTATTTGGGCCGATCTTATTTTCACGAAAAAAGAAGAAGCAGATTTCTATGGTGTATGTGTGCGTATACGTATGTATATCTACATTTGTGTGCGTAAATCTTATATTTAAACTGTCAAAACTGACATCTCAAACTGTCAAATATCAAGAGGTCAATGTCATGCTTGCTTCTGCTTGCTACTGTTCTATATTTCTTGCTAGGCTATTTCGAGATACGAGCTAATATTTACGAATTAAAATCCACCGGAATATTAAATATGACAGAAATGCGATGGCTGCAACAGCATCGGTAATTAATCATCTGTCTTATTATTATCATCTGAAGAGTATTTACCATTTCCTACAGCACAGACGACTCCAATACCTCCAGCAGCGTTGGGAACCAACCGCTCATAGTCAACTCCTACGCATAGTTACAACTGGGCAGTCATCAATAATGAGAAGAACATTTAATTCTTCAGGGCTGGACACCTCTGCCGCATGCCAGACCACCTCGTGGGCTTTCATCTTCAGTGGGCTGAAGATGTGTGTCAAACTTAGCGCTAGAAGGTGGTAGACCCGACTTTAGTGGGTGTGTGATGTGTGTTTATAACCCTGCCAAAAGTGTGATAGGTCAGATTGTGAATGAAGAAACTTGCTATATGTGTGTGATGGAGTAACTACCTACTAAAGATAATCTACAATGTTGTATAAATGTTTTTATAGCGTTAAAGATTTCATTTAAATTATTTTATATTTTCTTTAAGAATTATTATTCTGAATTGATTATTGTTATTATTCTCACACTGATTTATTTTAATTTAACTTATATTTTCTACTTTTTTTTGAATTTTGTATATTGGTCGCCGATGAAGTATGTGAGCCACTTTTTTACATACCCTATGATCTTATAATTGTACCATACTTCTTGCAAATAAATATATTTCATTTCATTTTATTTGTACCAACTGTCGAACTACTCAGTAGTTACTAAACTACAGATGCAGAGTTATTGGTGAAAGAGACTCATTTCCTGTAGGTTTCATTTGCTCAAACTAGATATAATGTAACTATGCTACTCGAGGATAATTCAGCATTAAAGAGGCGAAAGAAATTTATCAGTCCAGTAGTTTTTGAGTTTATTTGTTACAAAATACAAATCTGTATAATAATGATGATGACAATGTTACCTACCTAAGTACCTATAAGTACATACCTACCTATTTGCTGAGAAGTCCCATTATCACACAGAACGCCTACCTATACATACATATGATTAAGTATTATGATTACACGCTCCTCTGAATCCACCATCAGGTAAGCTCGTTGGCAGAGAGCACTGGTGGTCTAGTGGTAGCGGACCCGCCTTCCGATCCTTAGTCGTGGGTTCAAATCCAGTCGTGTACCAATGAGTTTTTCTGTAGAAAAATGTATGTGCACTATGCCAGTAAAACATCGTGAGGAAACCGGGGTGTTGTAGAACCTACAAAAGTTCGAGCAACTCGTTCGTGTCAAGCGCCACGCAATAAGGGCCCACTAGAGGCCTTGCGGAAACCAGCCCGCACATCAAGTGTGGATGATGAATTTGCCGCAGCTCGTTGGCATCAGTGCCTTGTCTACCTTATTCATAATAGGTAGGTACCTAAATAAGGTAGGCCTAATGATGATGATGATGAAGAAAAGGTACCTCTATGTAGGTAGACAAGTCTATCTACCTATTTGCTGAGAAGTCCCATTTTACACACAGAACTCCTACCTACCTAAGAGCTGGTAATCATTTTAAACATAGGTATTCAGCTTCTGAATCCACCATCAGGTAAGCTCGTTTGCATCAGTGCCCACCTTACTCATAATACCTAACTAAATGCAGTAGATCTACAAAATCATGTAGGTAAATAAAACAAACATTCCACAGGATGGATGTTAGCAATGGCCTACTACGCGGGCAAAGCCTGCCGCGGGCGACCGCTAGTTCATAAAATCTACAGTCACGAAAAACGCCTTGGGATGCTTGCTACTAACTATTATCTATTCTGTGAACCGTCACAGAATAGATAATAGTTAGTAGCAAGCACCCCGTGTCATAGTAACTACTAGCGTATCTGTAATATCTATTCTGTGAACCGTCACAGAATAGATAATAGTTAGTAGCAAGCACCCCGTGTCATAGTAACTACTAGCGTATCTGTAATTCGGAAATATCTTAGATTCACGAAATCTAACATCATCATCACCCTATCCCGAACCTTATCCCATACTAACTATCCTTTATTCCTTTTTTTTTACATTCTAGTTGCATTCGGTAAAAGCCAAGGCAGGAGAAGATTTGACTTCCTTAAAAAAAATGTTTGCTAAATGTTTGCTAGTGTGTATCATCAACTTATTATTAAAAAATGATGAAAGCTTTAATTAAAAATCGATGTTATATGAATGCAGTAAGATTTAACATATATAAGCTTACAGATTAAGAATAAAGAAAGAAGATGAAGAAAGATAGTGGAATATTACAGAAAACTTTAACCCAGAAAGCTCAAATTAAAATTAAAAAAAAGTTTTGATAAACATGCCGTGGTGAATATTGCGTAAATATAAGAGCGCCGATTTATTTGCACTACGAACACGTAACACTGCACTGAACGCGTAGCACTGCACGAAACGCGTAGCACTGTCCGACACTGTCCCCGCGCACTATGCGTTACACGGACCAACGCTGTGCTCCGAACACTAATAGTCCACTGGGAGCACTTCACCACTTTGCACTTCACTATTCACTGTTCACTATTCACTTTCACTGTTCACTTTTTCCACTTTTCCTTCTTGTTCCTTTCTTCAGATCACTTTCCACTGAACTGCCCGTAGACGCGCCTGCAGCTCCTTATATACCCGGAATTTCGATTGTCATTTATTGAATTTCGATCGTCATTTCGTTTTCTTCTGTTGGATTCCGATCGTCTTTCCCTACCTGTATAATTTATTGTTTTAGTCCAGAACTTTCGGTTCTTTATTTGAATTCCCAAAAGAAGGCACTCGCCGCTACTAGAATTTTCTGGTAAGATTTGAATGTCGAACAAAAATCTTCACGTAGTTACGTCAGCACGGCGTCACACTACCCCCTCCTTAGACGTGCTCGTCCCGAGCATCGTTAGAGCCGTAGTACCGTGCCAACCTGTCCACATGAACCACTTTCGCTGGACTTCTTGGCGTTTTCCGAATTCTATATGTGACATCATTGATCCTCGTAATTACTTGAAAAGGGCCTTCCCAACTCGGTTGTAGTTTTGGAGATTTTCCTTTCCTTCTAACGGGGTTGTGAAGCCAAACAGCAGAACCTTCTTCAAAGGACTTGGAGTTGACGCTTCTGTCGTATCGCGTTTTCATTCGCTCGCTAGCACGCAGATTCTCCTCTCTCATATGCCCGTGAACTTCCTCCATTTTCCTTCTTAAATCTTCCGCGTACTCCGAAATACAACTAGGCGTATCTGGAGGACAACCCGCGAGAAGATCCGCTGGCAGTCGAAGCTCCCTACCAAAGTTCGCTCGGGCCGGAGTAGTAGAGGTACTCTCATGAACTGCCGTTCTATACGACAGAAGGAACAGAGAAATGTACTCGTCCCAATTGTTCTGATGGCTTTCAACAACTTTTGCCAGATGCCGCTCCAGAGTTTGGTTGAACCTCTCTACCATTCCATCAGATTGCGGATGATACGGCGTAGTCCGAGTTTTGTGTATCCCCATAATTTTGCATGTTTCCTGAAAGACTTGCGACTCGAAATTCCTGCCTTGGTCACTATGGATTTCAAGGGGTAGTCCAAATCGGCAGAAAACTTCATTCACCAGTTTGTTAGCCACAGTGATAGCTTCCTGATTTGGTAATGCGAACGCTTCTGGCCACTTTGTGAAGTAATCCATTATCACCAAAATGTAACGATTTCCACTATTCGTCATTGGAAACGGCCCAGCCACATCCAAAGCTATTCGTTCCCAAGGAGCACCCACGTTGTATAACTTCAACGCCCCCCGACTTCTTGTTTGTGGTCCTTTGACAGAGGAACAACTCGTACATTTCTTGCACCAGTCTTCAACATCTTCCTTGCAGTGCAACCAGTAATAACGTTGACGAATTTTCACCAAAGTTCTCTTCACACCGAGATGACCGCCTGATGTTCCGTCGTGATACGCTCGCAGTATATCAGAAATCTTTGACTTCGGCACAACTGTCTGAAGATGATTGTCCTGTCCTGATGCACTCTCCCATTTTCGACATAAAAGACCATTGTGTAAGAGCAGGCTATTCCATTGTGCCCAATAGCTCTTAGTTACTGCACTCATTCCGGCAACTTCACTCCATCCTGGGCGTGCGGATCCATCTCTCACCCAATTGAGTATTGGTCTAAGGTCTTCATCTTCTTCTTGTAGTTTACGCATGGCATCGCTGCTCCAATCATCATTTACTGTATCAGTTCTTATAACTCGGACCATAGATTTTTCTTTATCTTCCTGTTTCACACAGTGCTTGCAGTCTTCAGAACACGGCCGTCTTGACAAAGCATCAGCATTCCCATGAGACTTCCCACTGCGATGCTCTACTAAAAAGTCGTACTCCTGTAGTTGTTCAATCCATCGCGCAACTTGTCCTTCAGGATTCTTGAACTGCAGTAGCCACTTCAAGGCTGCATGATCTGTTCTGACTAGAAATTTCCGACCCAATAAATACTTCTTAAAATGCTGAAGTGTTTTGACAACTGCTAGTAGCTCCCTTCGAGTGACACAATAATTCCGCTCTGGTTTTGACAGGGATTTACTGTAATAAGCTATCACAACTTCTTGATCTCCTTTTCTTTGTGAGAGTGTTCCTCCTATCCCTGTATTACTTGCATCTGTGTCAACTACAAATTCATTGCACTGATCCGGATATCCGAGTACTGGTGTTTCACATAACCGGCTCTTAAGTTCCTCGAAAGCCGCCTGGCATTGTTGGTCCCAGACGAAAGGCCGTTTTTCTTCTGTTAGTCTATGCAATGGCTTCGCTATATCTGAAAAACTCTTGACAAAACGACGGTAATAAGAGCAAAGTCCCATAAACGCCCGTACTTGTGTTTTGTCCGAAGGCACAGGCCAATCTTTAACCGCCGAAATTTTCGAAGGATCCGTTTCGACGCCGCTTTCCGAAATAACGTGTCCCAAATAGTTCACCTGCCGTTTGAAGAATGAGCACTTCTTCTGGCTTAGTTTCAGATTTGCACTTCTCAACTTGTTGAATACGGATTCCAGCTTCTTCAAATGGTCATCAAATTCTCGCCCCACTATTATAATGTCATCGAGATACACCAAGCAGGTTTCTCCCAGCAACCCAGCAAGGACACGTTCCATTAACCTCTCGAAAGTAGCCGGGGCGTTGCACAGCCCAAACGGCATCACTCTGAACTGCCAGAGGCCCTTCCCTGTGGAGAACGCGGTCTTCTCCTTATCCTTAGGATCCAACTCCACCTGCCAATAGCCACTTTTTAGGTCCAGCGTAGAAAACCATTTCATGCCGTTGAGAGTATTCAAGGTGTCGTCTATCCTTGGTAATGGATAACTGTCCTTTTTGGTCACGTCGTTTAGGCGGCGATAGTCAATACAGAACCTCGTTGACCCATCCTTCTTCTTTACCAAAACCACTGGTGAGCACCACGGACTGGACGATGGTTCGATTACTTCATTATCCTTCATGTCTTGAATCATGTCGTCCACCTCCTTTTCTCTGGCAAAAGGA
Organism: Thera obeliscata; assembly: GCA_947578465.1. Lineage (NCBI taxonomy): Eukaryota > Metazoa > Arthropoda > Insecta > Lepidoptera > Geometridae > Thera > Thera obeliscata. The sequence goes on from OX387914.1 coordinate 25,104,740, forward strand.
ATTCGGCGAGGTCGTTGTCGTATAGGTTGTTCATTTCCAGTATTGATTTTATGCTGAACCATACTCGTCCTTCCGATATCACCATCATTCTTCGAAAATATATCGGAGTACCGACGTAGCAAATTCTTCGCCTTGAGCAGTTCAATACTTGTCAAATCTTGCTTACATTTTTCTAGTATACTGTTAACGTCGATTGTACTTGCTTCCGTCTTTTTGGTTTCCTGACAATTCCGCAACCACACAATTTCTTCGCTTCGTCCTATTAGCGTACCCTTCTTTAACACCTGTTCTTCATTGCTCAAGTTCAATACAGGTACCACTGCTTCCATAGATGAATTGACGACTGTACGTGCCGGCAGCCATGATGACTCGTTATCCACTTTCTCCAGTATTGTCCAACGTCGCTGTTTTAAACTTTTATTTCCAGGAAAAATTACTGGAACTAGCGTTTGTGATCTTGGCAACAGTTTAGTGCTCTTAATGCAGTACACCTTGCCTTCACCACCGCCTCTCATCGGTATTTCGTCTTCTCCACACTTGAGAACGCCGGAGTGAATGTCGAGCTTGCACCGATGGTCCTTCAAGAAGTCCAGGCCAATAATGCAGTCATCCACAATGTCAGCTACTACCGCCTGTTGCCAGTAAAGTTTATCACCAATCTTGATAGCCACTTTCTGTTCACCTGATACTGGTATGCACTGGCCGGTAGCCGTTGTTAGCTGGTAAGCTCCCTTCCGAACGTTGATCTTTCCGTTTCTTCTTATCAGCTGTGTCCCAATTACCGTACGTGACGCTCCAGTATCCAAAGTCAATGAGCACGAAATTCCATTTACTGATCCATTAACAGTTAAGCTGTTTCCATCTGTGCTCTGATGAATCTTGATTTTCGGGGCTTCATGTCTACCGGCCAGCGCCCACCCCTCAGCCCTGGCTGGAATTAGTTTTCCTGGTTCTCCGACGCTTGTACACAAGCATCGGTCCCTCGTCTCTCTGCAATCCGATTCGGGCAGCCGCTTCTTAGATGTCCTCGTTCCCCACAGTTGTAGCATCTAGGGACGAAAGCTCTGCGTTGGTTTACCCGCTCCACTTCCGTTGAATTAATCTCCCTCAGACGTCCACTCCTCGGGTCTCGTCGGACGGCTTCTACTTCGAGCGCATGCGCGACGGCTTCCTTGATGTGACCATGATGACCCAAGCGCACGGCAGCTCTTACTTCCGCGTCGAGAATACCGTCGACAAACGACTGCAAAAGCATGCTGTCAATGACCGATGCCGGCGATGTTTGGTATGCCTTCCGGACCAACTTTTCTACCTCCAGGGACCACTGTTGTAATGACTCGTTTGCTCGTTGGCATCGATCACGGAGTTGAGCGCGGAAAACATGCTCTAGGTGTGAGTCCCCGTAGCGCGATTCCAAGGCTTCCAGCAATTGCTCGTAGGTTGCATCACTCCCCAAGGCCTCCAGCACGGTCAAAGCCTTGTCTCGTAGTCCCAAAGTAAGCGCGGTTTTAGCCTGGCTCTTGGTCCACCCATTCAGGTTCATCACAGCCTCAAACTGTAGCTTGTAAGCCGCCCAAGAAGAGGTTCCATCGAAAGGCGGGACTTTGAAATTTCCGCCTGAGGTTGTTGCACTTACTATGGTCGCTGAGGCCGGGATTCCATTTGTTTTGAGCTTCTTGACGTCTTCCTCGATGGAGGAGAGGCGGTTTCCGTGTTGTTGTACAGTTTCCTCCACCGCTTCTACCCTCCGCATGCTGTCGGTGATAGCGGTCAAAAGATTTTTCTGCAATGCGCACAACTGTTCCTCTTGCCGGTGAGTTTGCTCCTCCTGGCGGCGGGCATCTTCTTCCTGGCGGCGAGCTTGCTCCTCCTGAATAGCGCGCAGCTGCTCCTCCTGGATGGCGCGCAGTTGTCCCTCCTGGCGGCGAGCCTGCTCCTCCTGGATGGCACGCAGCTGCTCCTCCTGCCGGCGGGCTTGCTCCTCCTGCCGGCAGGCTTGTTCCTCCTCCCGGCGAGCCTGATCCTCCCGTATGACGCGCAGCTGCTCCTCCTGCCGCCGGGCTTGCTCTTCCTGCATGGCGCGCAGTTGCTCAAACAAGGCGCCCAGGTCTGGTCCAACCTGGGTCCTCGTCGACGCACTTGCAGTAGTTGCCCCTCCGGAGTTGTCTTGGCGTCCAGGGGTTTCTTCTTCAGAAGCCTCGGCGCCAGAGCCACTGGCTTGCTGCGAGCCAGTCTTAGCGCGAGTGCTCACGCCTTCCCTCGGCATGACAGGCATTTTACCTTCCAATCCCACTTCTGACACCAAATGTTACGGAAGTGGGTATAGGGATTGGAAGGAAACGACTGATTTTTCCGAAAGTAGCGATTTATTTGCACTACGAACACGTAACACTGCACTGAACGCGTAGCACTGCACGAAACGCGTAGCACTGTCCGACACTGTCCCCGCGCACTATGCGTTACACGGACCAACGCTGTGCTCCGAACACTAATAGTCCACTGGGAGCACTTCACCACTTTGCACTTCACTATTCACTGTTCACTATTCACTTTCACTGTTCACTTTTTCCACTTTTCCTTCTTGTTCCTTTCTTCAGATCACTTTCCACTGAACTGCCCGTAGACGCGCCTGCAGCTCCTTATATACCCGGAATTTCGATTGTCATTTATTGAATTTCGATCGTCATTTCGTTTTCTTCTGTTGGATTCCGATCGTCTTTCCCTACCTGTATAATTTATTGTTTTAGTCCAGAACTTTCGGTTCTTTATTTGAATTCCCAAAAGAAGGCACTCGCCGCTACTAGAATTTTCTGGTAAGATTTGAATGTCGAACAAAAATCTTCACGTAGTTACGTCAGCACGGCGTCACATTATTAAACTATGTACTATTTACAAATAAATGTAGGTATTATAAGTATTATATCAGCTATCTGGTTCCCATAGTACAAGCTCTGCTTAATTTGGAGCTAGATAGTGTTGTGTGGATTGTCCACAGTATGTAATGCAACGAATTAAAAGCAGTGACAGCATAGTAATGAATTTTGGGCCCACACTAACCGTATCCTCATATTCTCTTGCAGTCTCCGCAGCGGTCCTAAGTACTCCTGGGAGCGCCCACCTCTCACTTCATCAAGCTGGTGGTCCACTTGCTTTATTCTCTCAAAGTACAGCTGCTCTCGGAGCTGTGTGAATTGACGTTCTAGGTTTGCTGGAAGTATAAGAAAGAGTTTTGTCAAGTTTGGTTTCTGGGTAGTTTCTTTATTTTATCTAAGGAATGCCAAGACTAGAAATCTGTTCACATTTTAGCACAGAGTTTAAGATAGTTGTCATGTCTGTATAGAACTACATGTCAATATATCTGCATTTTAGTCCAGAGCATAAGAATAGGTCATTGGTTTAAGACAGTACAGATTCAGAAAACAGACTTGACCTAGAAAAACCTAACTGAGGCTAACCTACGATAAATGTACACTATTTAGATTCTAAATACGACCATTTAAATGCCCGAAAAGTGCATGATTGTTATAAATTCATATGGAAAAGCATTATCATCAAACGTAAACAAATCGTATCAGATTGTTTTGTAAACATAACCTCAAAACTATTCACCTAAGTTATCCAAGCACTCGTTCCTCCGTCGCTCGCATTCACTCTCGTCCATCTCCGAGGAGTCATCGGAGTCCGGTTCATCTGCTTCTTCAGCGCTGGAGTCCCGGTCGGGACCCCTGGACGAACCCCCTGATCTTTCTGTCTCTCCCCCAGACATATCCCCATCCCCATCACTGTCCCCTTCAACTTTCATCGACGGCATCTTTATTGGAAACACAGTCACGGTTTTAAAGCTATCGAGTGAACTTGGAAATAGGTTTTTCAGAATTTTTGGTTTTATGTTTTCGCTCCTTCGCTCGTATTTCTTTAAAAATTGAAACGTCAACAATGTCCAGTGCTGCCAGATGAAAAAATCTAATCAGCGCTGACAGCGGTCCACTAAGCGCTAGATTCGAATATATTCACGAGCCATTAAAGCGCTAAATCGGCTCAAACGGGTCAATAAAGCGCTAAATTCGAACTTTTAACTAAGGCGCTTTTTAGACGATCAGTGTGATTATATAAATCTCCCATACCCGCTCGCTTGCCCTGACAACTACTACTTGACATATTTTTTACCTTCAAATTGCCCTGTCAACTACCACTTGACACAAATATCTCGCTCTACCCTCGTCGATTTTTATTGATATAGGCCTGTCCCTGTTTGTCTACGGATTATTTGTATAGGTCTATCCTGCTCTTCGTAAAATTTTCAACCAAATCAAGCTCCAACTGGCAATTTATGCCATGGAACAAAAAAAGACAATCGAGATTGCTTGACGGTGGTGTGAAATCGCGAGTGTCATTTGTTTACTTTCATTTTTTGATGTTTTTTGGCTGTTTTGTCATACGGACAGGTGTATGGTTTTATGTTTTATCGTAATTTAGATATATTTAATATTGCAATTTAAAAGAAAAAACCCTATGTCATCGCTTTAATTTTTGAAATATTATCGTTTAAACACAAGCCGTGTTTATAGTCGCGCTATCGCTGTGTTCAGCTAGATCAGCATATCATAAGTCTACACCGTAGTTGAATAATAATAAACAAAACACTTATCTCAATAGCTTCATTCATAGTCAACGCAAAAAACAAAACACTCGTGAGCGTTCTATAAACAACTTTGGGCACAATGAATGGTTCTGTGGAACCCGAGCCGCACGGAGCGGTGCGGCGGCAGGTATAAAAAATGGCGGGACAATGTGGGGGTGCGCGGGGAGCGCATCGGGGCAACCGAGCGGGCTAAACATAACAATTCTGATAAAGTTTTGGAAGCGAGACGCAGATTGCGACTTGTATAAACGCATCTCGTTTACGGCTCCGTTGTTTTGCTCTATGTATTTAGTATGGTAGATTGTGTAATCACATTGATCTTCTTGTGATGAACTGAATCACAATGTCTCTGGATATCACATAACTTGGCAAGAAAATACTTCCTACAATACAAACACATTGCCCTTGTATCATCTCCGACACAGGTTTCAACCATTGTTTAAAGTTGGGTGATTTCTCCCATTCGACTGTATATCTTTGTTTGTAAACAGTTTTTTTTGTTAATGGTACATCCATTTCAAAAGAGTTATCCAACACAACACGATGGAACACTTACAAAAGTAAGTAATAAAATCAGTGCTTAAAACGTTATTTCTAAACTTGAACTTCAGTGCGTTCACGTAGACAGAATGAAAATGAAAGAAGCATAGTCAATCAAACATGAAACAAACCGTAATTAATGTTCATGGGATGCTCTATTGCCATATTAAAACCCAGCTGGCATAGAGCACAAATTGAAAAAAGCGCTAGATTATCCGCTAGGCGCTAAGATTATCAAGTGCCCGCTGAACATAGCAAAAAAGCGCTAGATCTAGCGCCGAAAGCGCTAAAATGGCAGCACTGACAATGTCTGTCTGTTTGGCCGTCACCGTCACGTCAGCCAATGTGCCAATGTAACGTCAGTTAATTATGTATGTCATTGTCAAGTAAACATTTATGTCAACACTTCAACTTCTGATTTCCGGACAACGTCAACACCATCTAGGAATCGATTGGTAGGCGTAAGCATTATCTAAGAACTTCAATGTTCTAGTGACCGATAGATGTCGTTTGCAGTCAAAAATTTATAATATCACTATAGTAAAGCTTTCAAGTTATAAATAAGTTACTCATTATGAGTACTCACCAGACATAATATTGCCAAAGTACAAGGTATACTTACACAATTTTTCCTTCATAGATCGTTTACTGAAACTGTAGGTAGGTACCTACTTAGATATTTAATTTCTATGGAAACATCTACATCTCCATAGGTTTCAAGCATGCTCAAAGGCTCTAGGTCGGGGTCAGCTAAGTAGCATGCTCTTTTAGTTCGTTCTCGCCCTTCCACTATCTCCAAATACCTATACTAGAAATATACCTACTAGCCAGTACTCTCAAACTCAGATGTCTTAGAACAAAAAGTGTAGAAATTCCAAACGGTATCAATGTCGTAGAACCTTCGAAAACTGTCAAGTGCACGAAAAGAGCCTCCTTGAGGCATGCTTATATTCCTTTCAACACACTGGTTCTAAAGAATCATTATTAAAACACTACTCTGCCTAGGTCACTCTAACCCTACTTAGATAGTCCATAACTCAGATTTCGTCTACACCTAGCTATGTTGAAGAAATAAGCCGTAAGTTTCTTGTTTATTGATCCTTTTGATAAAACTGGATAAATGCCTTAAAAAAGTCATCATCATCATCAGCCTGAGAAGTCCAGCAGGAGACAGGCCTCTCTACATTTCCAGGAAGAACGATTCTGAGTCCTCTACACCCACTGATTTTCCACGATCCTAACATTGCCGTCGGTCCATCGGGTGGGTGTCCTACGTTTCGTCAAACCACCTAACAAGTAGTAATGCATTTCTTAAAAAGCAGAATAGGTAGGTACGTTTAAATAAATGAAAATTTTCTCTGATAAAAATTGAATAAAACCAGCATTATTATCTGATATTAAATTTAATAGGTACTCTATTATTTACATGAAATTGTTCTATTAACATGTTATTTATAATATTTTATCATTTATTCAGTTGTTAATAAATTATATACAGGGTTATTTATAAATTAGATAATAATATCAATACTGTGAAGTAACCGAAGACAAATTCATTGATAAGTGCACGAAAAGCGCTTTTTTGTGAGTAAAATCTAGGGTTTAATATCTGTATCTACTTATTCCACAAATTCGTGCGCTTATCAGTATAACAACAAATTTCAAACAACACAGATAATGACAAGCAAATTAATTATAAATGTTAGCACCTCCACACGCTACCAACTGATATTGAACTTACACAGCTAATGGAATAAACTCGATCAAAATGTAAAAAGTTTATGACTATGACACAATTAAGGGATACCCAAAATGAGTTCACATAGCGATTGGACACAGGCTTCGTAGGAAAAAGAATAACAGGTTTTTTTTGACGTGACCACGTCTTATAATTCGATGGAACCGGCTGCACGCACGAAAAAACATGACTCATGTGACGTTACCTCGCTCTGAGACGTTCCATTTAAGGCTTGAAGTGCAAGCGAAAGCGCGGAATGAGCAACAAAGAGGCACAATCGGCCTCCGCGTTCGGCAGCGTTCGACATCTGTCTCTCTCCTACTTGAGAGAGCGATGCGTCCGCGTGGACAGCTGTATGACGTTATCACGTTCAACTATCGTCAGTAAACCGATTTTACAGACAATCGATTTTTTTAAGTTTATAATATACGTAGCCAAATATCCCATGTCCATGTACGTGTCATGTTATGTTTAATAGAACAGTTTTTTGTAATTATACGGAACTTTCGTCACTCCCGTGCTGCTTACGGAGCACAGGGGCAAAGAAAGTTCTTGCGAGTTTTTATTTTTTATGGCTTTATTGCATGATGTTACGTTAGACACCTACTACTAAAATAACAGATAAAATAAAAAAAATCTGCCTTGCTAATTCCTAAGCCTGTGTCAAAAATGCAATGTTAAATCGTTACTAAGTAAATACAACATACAAAATAACTATAAAATTGTGATTATAAAAAATGTAGTCACCATGTTACTTATTTATTAAAGTGACCTTTTTGGCACAAAATTATTTGGAATGCTCAAATCTATCTAAATACATTTGGAGCTAGTAAATTTCAGAATTATTTAAATTTTTGTTTTTATATTGCTTTTTACTATGTATAACTTTGTCTTAGTTGGTGCCTGTAGCCAGGAAATACCAATATTTGTCAAGATTAGGAAATAATGAACAAGTCAATGACTTCAAAAAAGACCAAGAAACCACCAGTGAAATACCAAAAAAGACCTTACTAGTGTTGCCTGGTTACAGCTTACAGTTTAAGAATTTTGAAGATTTTAATTTAGATGATCTAGGTAAGCTGAAATAGGTACATCAATTTCGCAATTAGTTACAATGTTTCTTGTAACCTTACTAAAATGGATAAGTTTTACAAATTGTTAAATAGGTACCTAACCTATGCCAAAAATGAAAAAAGTACCTACGTTTGACCAAACATTGACACAGGAAGGTAATATAACTATAAAAACAGATATGTCGTTGTACAGTATTAGGGCCGGTTTACACTTCACTAAGTACAGTCCAAGAAAAAGTAACGAATTAAGGGGCAGACCGCCGTCGATGACCTTCTCGCTCGAACAAGTTTTGACCTTAAAATCACTGAACCTGTTTATGAAAAATCATGAGCTATTTATGTGCAATGTGTTATGTGCAATCGCATTGTGCATGTACACTATTGTATACGTTTTAGAAAAATATGATTCATATTTTGACTCTAATAAGTGGTCCTACCGAATACTTTGCATTGGTACAATACCAGTAATGCAAAGTTTTTGGTAGGATTTTTATTTTAAATCAAAATATTTTTTGCTAAAACTGTGTTAAATTAGTTAAATTATTCTATTAATTGTGTGCCAAAGATATTGCACACAGAATATTTAGTTGCTCGCGATTTTTCTTAAATAAGTTCTTAGTTGTTCCATTGTGTTCATCGGCTTGTTAGATTGCACGGCAATCGAGATTTCATTTACCTCTGAGACTTTGTCAGAACATTTTACTTTATGTACTTGGTATATTATTTGAAAATGTTAAAATTAATAATAAAATATAAATAAATATGACAGAAAAACAAGTGCTAACGATACTGCAGAAGTATAAAACTGTGTCGCAGCCAGTAACGCCCTCCTATTGACAAAAAAAAATACAAATTGACTCATTGGAACTCACTACTTTTATGTGCTTCTATTGTAGGTACTTATCGAAGTGTAGACCCGCCTTTACGGATATAAAAGATTGCTCTTCTACTCACTACCGTAAGCAGTTATCAATAAATGGGTTTATTGGCACTATTCATAAAATTCATTAATTCTTATAGAGAAATTCACGAGAAGACTACGGGAGAATTTTCGAAAAATTCTAATTTCTTTATAACTACCGTACAAAGGTAATAGAGAAATATTTTATTGTTTATCCATCGTAATTTATTTATTCTCTATCTATTTAATAATTTGCAAACTATAAATTCCTTCGCATTATTGTTTGTGTAGCATTAAATGTAAAAATTCAACGATTCATTAATACTATTTTAGAATTTATTTTATTGGAAACATTTTTAAGATTGGCAATACCTACAAAATTGGAAATACAAGCGTTTTTAGATCTCTATTCAAACGCTCAAAAACCTTTTCTAAGGGCCGTGTTCAGAAACAATGCTTGAGTCTGAGTAGAGCCCCAAGCATAGATTTGACACTTTTAAATGGAGAATGGAGACTGTCAAAATATCTATGCTTGACCCAGGCTCAAGCATTGTTCCTCCATACGGGCCTAACATGAATGGGACAAGAGATAAAACAGCAAACAGTCTTTTTATTTGGCAGAATTATTACATTTTTTGTATACAATCGCGGTACTTACCTACGTGCAATCATTGAAGTTTGAAATACATATTGATTAATACTTAAAGGTGTTAAAGTATTAAGTGCTTCTTCATACTTTACTTATTATTTTCATAATAAACGGGACAACAACCAAGTTTTTAGGGTTAGTTTCAAAAATTAAGGGGTTTTTTAAAGTAACCAAACTTAGACTTAGTTTAATGGATAACACAAAAATTGAATACTTTATAATTATGAAGTCTAATTATATCGATAAGACTGATCTTTTTACAGTAAGAACTAGCGAAATAAAATATATCTAAATCTATAAACAAAACGCTTAAATATTTTTAAGTACAACTTTAATGACTCTATAAAGTACTCTTTTTAAGGCGATTTATGTGGAATGTTATAGTTTTTCTTGTCACGAATTAATAATCTTGTTTTAAGTACTAAACTTCTCTCATCAAATTTTAACTTTTATAAACACTTTCATAAGTTATTTGCACCGCACATAATACATCTAAATACTTTATGAAACCAACAACTCTTAACTTAAGTGATGCTTTTGTATCGATCGAATAAAACGCTATTTACCATAATATCCTGCATTCATTCTATTACATTGAATGCAGGATAATCTGGTACCCACAGAAATTACTAAACTAACAAGAAAACTTATCAATATGATTCACTTTGTTTAAATAATTTTAATTAACTAAATAGTTCGGGAACACATTTCTATATCTATATTTCGCTCTACCATTGTCGAATTCAAAATACCTGTGTCACTACTGAATCTATACACTAGAACTTTTTCCTCCTCTTTACCTCCATTCCTCTTTAGTTTATCAAATTTCGTTTTAAGGTCGCAAGCATTTACAAAAAAGAACAGCAAATGTAAAACCATTTGCAATATCAAATCGAAGATCAATACGAATTTGAAGATACGAAAGTCTTTCTTATCCGCGTTCACGACTTCTTTGTCGTTGTCGCCGGCAATGTAGGCTTTACATTGAATGTTTTCACAAATATCGACTTTGTTCAGTCTTTCTGTTGCTTGGTTCGCAACGAGGGGGATTCCCCGCTAGGTGTGTTTGAGCCAGTGCGCGGGAACCCATTGCGGCTCTCGCTCCAAGCTGTTGATCTCATTCAACAGCTGTTGGTAGGCACGTTGTGTGTCGTTATTTATAATGATCATGTCGAATAAATGACCCCATCGCAGTTCCATGTCTCTTGCTGTCGCGATGATTTCTTTCAACTCCTCTTCCTGGAAAACGGATATCATCAAGCTATAGTTACCTCATCAACGTATCTTTTTGAAATAAGATATTTTCTGACTGCTCTAAAAGTAGAATGGTAGAGTAAGACCGTAGATTTAAAAATAAACAAGCAGAATCTAAACATGTTTAATGTGGAAACACTTGTGAGTAGTTAGTAACACAGTGGTGTGGAAAATGGTGGATTTATAGAGAAAAATTATAGAAAAGTTCATAAAATGTTTCCTAATCTTTTATTAAATTTTATTGCAGGTCTCAGTGGAAGACTAGCGCTACTGTATGTTAACATATGGTAGCATATGCTGAACTGTAGGCCTTTTCACCACCACTTTTAGCATGCGAATATTATTTTTATTGATTTTTTTGTATAAGTACAATAATTATGTTAAGTTTTCTGTTTCATTTTTATGTTTATTTTTTAAGGTACCTACATATATAATTGTGGTGGTTTAATAAAATTTTCTTTCTTTCTATTACTGAATCAACCACCACATATTATACTAACGAGGGGACGAAAACAATTCTGCATTTATTTCACTAACTTCAATGACTCTTGTGTCACCGGTTTATTTACCTTAAATCCTTCTCCATTTCTTATCTTCTTCTGCCTCAGCTTCTCCAAGCTCGGTGGTGCTACGAACACGGTGTAAGGCTTCAGATCTGACCCTCGGAGAATCTTCAGCGACTGAGGGTGGAGGTTCAGCACGCAAATCTTTCCGGAGTTCACTACTTCTCGTATCGCTTCTAATGACGTTCCTGCAACAATCGATATAGATTTAACCCCTCATTCATAATGCTGGACACTTTTGAACGACTGGCTAAAAGTCTCTTGTCTCTGTCATTTTCATATCAACGCATAGAGATGGCGACAGGTTTATCGGTCTATAATGCTAAATGACTGCTTTTTTCCTAACTAAATTTAAGAATGCAGCTTTGGCCACTCTTTCAATAAAGTGTGCCGAAAACTTGCACTCTCTTCTAGTTTTATACACCTATGTGCTAAGTAAATAACGTCTTTTATCACATAATACTACTGTTATGCTCTTCTCACTTGGGTACATGCTATTCTACTTAACTGTTCTGTTCTTGTTTTTTTTCTTCATAGCCATGTTCGGAAGTGTTCCACTTCTGGTTCATGTGCAATAACCTGACTGACGCCACCTAAATCATCTGTAATAGATGGTACAGGCCAGTGATGATGATGATGATGTTCTGTTTTATCCATTTTGTGTATTTTTTGGGGTACCGTCTAGCTCATAGTTAATAGTATAGTATAGGCTTGTGAGTTTATCGATTGTGCTCGGTTTTGTCTGTTATAAAAACAACTAAAAATGAAATAAAATAAATAATAATAATTTCATTACTTAATTAGTTTATTACTTAATTCGTTTAATTTTTTCATTTTTTTCATTTCATTTCATTTCATTTCATTTCATTTCATTTCATTTCATTTCATTTCATTTTCATTTCATTTTTATTTTAATTTCACGTAAAAGCATTGTTACAACTTCGAGAAGAAAATCACTTACCATAATAAGCTTTCTCGTACTCTCCGTGTTCAACAAACTTCCTATTGAGTATATCCGATTCAAACTGTGTTCTTGATATGAAGTGGTAGTCTTGACCGGGGACTTCGTGGTCTTTCCTAGGCCGTGACGTGTCTGAAACATCATGAATTTATTTGGATTATGTATGTCATGTCGTGTCACGTCATGTCGCTCAGCGAGCTATGGAGAGAGCTATCCTCGGAGTCTCTTTTAAGGATTAAGTTAAGCTGAAGTGGCAGTGGGCCGGTCATGTTTGCACAGACAATCGTTGGAGCAAACGAATAATAGAGTGGAGACCGCGTTTAGGTAATAAGCGTAGTGTAGGACGCCCTCCGGCAAGGTGGAGCGATGAACTTCGAAATGTAGGCCCCTAGACTCACCTAACTTTAAGACGTTTCAAAGTGATCCTTGTATAAAGAATTTGTCCATTGAATAAATAAATATTTGCTATTGATCATATTTTGAAAGTACTGGCTCTCATAGTGCACATAATTTTTTGGATAGAAAAACTCATTAGTATATTGGAAGGCGAGACTTATTTTGTAACTTCTAGGTCTACATTATACCAAGCCCACCTGTCATTCGGTCTGCGAATTTCTTTAAAATTCACACTTTCAATACCATACGTATGGTGTTTTCTGAAAGATCTTGCGCTATACTCCAGCGCTCACTGAAGATACTTACGTGGAACAGCAGCAGCAAATCTGGAGCTATCCTCCATTAACCTCTGTCTGAGCTCGTGGCGGCCGATGTTGGGCGGACCTATCAGCACGATGGGCCTTTTATGGGATGCGCGAGGGTAGTACAGTGCCACTTCTTCGTATGTGAGGATCTCTTCTTGCTCGTATTCTGGTGGAAAAAATATCAATTTTAGCAGTAGTAAAAGTCAGGATTGGCGTAATGCTGTAAACGCCATCATAAAGCCGTGATCACATCTAGGCGATCAGCGATGGCGCTGACAGTGGTGATGGGGATCAGTTTCAGCATAGGGTTCGCCATCACGGGGCGCGGCGATCTGGATGTGCGCAAAGCTTAAGAAATGACAAAAAGATTTGAAAACAAGGTAGTTGATAACATACTGAAAGTCTTCGAGCAGAACCTTTCTCCATGCTCGAAACGGATTTCAGATTTTATATATTTATTTGAGGGTAGTCGGCACAACCTTGGTAATTTCTAAGCCTTGGCTGCAGTCATACCACCATTGCAGTTTTTTTTACTCATTTGATAGTTTTGTCAATTACTCACCATCGCCACCTGAGGTAGAGTATAGTGGATATCCTGCTTCACTCGTCGCCTTCTTCCCCTTCTTCTTCCTTGGAGGTTTCTTGGCACAGAGCAACGTGCCGCCTTTCCTGGGCTTATCCCGAGCTGCGACCTCACCAGCCAAGGTCATCTTCATAGATTCCCGTCTGAAAGTAAAATAAATAAATATTGTAGACCGCCCACACAACACTATCTAGCCCTAAATTAAGCAGAGCTTGTACTATAGGGACCTGCAGGGCTACCACGAGCTCCATATGGTTATGGCTATGGCTAAATTGTGTATAGATCGGCTGACCCACACATTCATTTTCATCTTGGGTTTGAATGTGTTGACACTGTTGACACAATTTTGACAGCCATAACCATAACCATATGAAGCTCATGGTAGGCGAAGCTCATGGTAATACATTTTTTTTGTAATGACATATACTTATACTTTTTTGAATACAATGACATAGAAAAAACATCTGCGTTCACCATAAAAACATTTGTTCTCGGTAGGGATCGAACCCACGACCTACAGCGCAGAAGGCAGACCTACTACCAACTGAGCTGAGAGGCCAGTCAAAAAGAACCCTTAGAAAAGATTCCGGACCCACGGCTGTATTATCCAAGAACTGTAAATAATACTCACTGGTGCTGGAACGCCTGGCTGGGAATCAAACCCGCTAACGTCTGATCCTCCTCCCCTTCCCGAAACGCTTGCCACCAGTTCGGGTCCTCTCGGCTGATGACGTGGAGAACGTCACCTTTTTGGAAACTGATTCCTGAAGAGACAACGATTTATTAGCCTAAAAACAAGAATTCTAAAATTTGAATCAAATGATTATTTAAATCTTCAAAATGAAAATACTCCTAATAAGATCTTCTGAACTGTCTTGACCATCCGAAGTTTAGTGACCCAATTGAACATCTTGAGTTCTTCTAACTTTTCCCCTTAATTTCTCTCAAGACTAGGATCTCAGACGCAATACAATTTGTTGTCCTACTATGTTGTTGAATAGTGTTGTAGCCGTCTTCCTAGTATTGTAACAACCTGTTGAAACCAACAGGCCTATGGGGTCACCATAATAGTCCTGTTGGTTTCAACAGGTTATTCAGGTTACTGACCTAGCTCTCTGCAAAGGATGTACAAGACTGACCTAGCTCTCTGGATGTAGATGGTTATAAGACTGACCTAGCTCTCTGCAGGGGATGTACAAGACCGACCTAGCTCTCTGCAGGGGATGTACAAGACCAACCTAGCTCTTTACAGGATAGACGGCTACAAGACTGACCTAGCTCTCTGCAGGGGATGTACAAGACCGACCTAGCTCTCTGCAGGATAGACGGCTACAAGACTGACTTAGCTCTCTGCAAGGGATGTATAAGACTGACCTAGCTACCTGCAAGGGATGTACAAGACTGACCTAGCTCTCTGCAGGGTATGTACAAGACTGACCTAGCTCTCTGTATGAGATGTACAAGACTGACCTAGCTCTCTGCAAGGGATGTACAAGACTGACCTAGTTCTCTGCAAATGATGTACAAGACTGACCTAGCGCTCTGCAGGGGATGTACAAGACCGACCTAGCTCTCTGCAGGATAGACGGCTACAAGACTGACCTAGCTCTCTGCAAGGGATGTACAAGACTGACCTAGTTCTCTGCGGGGTATGTACAAGACTGACCTAGCTCTCTGTAGGAGATGTACAAGACTGACCTAGCTCTCTGCAAGGGATGTACAAGACTGACCTAGTTCTCTGCAAATGATGTACAAGACTGACCTAGCTCTCTGTAGGAGATGTACAAGACTGACCTAGTTCTCTGCAGGGTATGTAGACGTCGTCCTCGGGATCGTAGTCGAAGTGCGCGCGCACGTGCAGCACGCGCGGCGCGGCGGGCGGCGCGTGCGGCGCGCGCGGGGGCGGCGGCCGCGGCGCCAGCACCACGCACAGCGTGCCCGTCAGCGCGCCCAGCACCTGGCACACCTCGTGCACTGACTTGCCGCGCATCGGGACGCCGTTCACTTCTAAAAGCTGGAAGTTATACGCGATTTTCAATTCTCATTCCGTGATATGTTTCGGCAAGTTTTATCATGCGCACTTGATGTGCGGGCAGGTTTTTCCGCAAGTAGGTCGCTGGTGGGCCCTTTTTGCGTGACCCTTGACACGTGTTGCGCGAACTTTTTTAGGTTCTACAACACGCCGGTTTCCTCCTGATCCTTCACCGTTTTGAGAGTACTGGCATAGTGCACATAAATTTTTCGACAGAAAAACTCATTGGTACACGAGTGGATTTGAACCCACGACCTTCGGATCGGAAGGCGGGGCCACTACCACTAGACCACCAGTGCTCTTCGGTGATATGTTTATTTATTTATATTTTATATTGTGGACAATCTAAACAGCACTATCTAGCCCCATCTATAATCTCAGATTCAGTGAACGATCGAGAGCACGATTTTTTTCAGTAGGCCTCCCAAAAGCTCTGTCTGGCTCTGTC
This sequence comes from Thera obeliscata, assembly GCA_947578465.1. Lineage (NCBI taxonomy): Eukaryota > Metazoa > Arthropoda > Insecta > Lepidoptera > Geometridae > Thera > Thera obeliscata. The sequence goes on from OX387914.1 coordinate 25,120,825, forward strand.
TCTGACTCTGGTTTTAAGTCTGTGTGAGTGCTCCCCAGTGTATTACACAGTACGTGTGACAACACGTTTCGACGTAGGATTTATTTAGTCAACACTCACACAGATTCAAAACCAGAGCCAGAGACAGATCCAGACAGAGCTTGTGGTAGGCCTACTCTTTTGGTTCTTTCTTTTGGAATTCTACTGGAAAGTTTGCTAAAGAACCAATTCTATTAAGCCTAACGCACATTTAAGCGTACTGCGGTGGCGATCAGTGAAACGACTACATGTTGATCGTCATTGGACATTTCGAATTTCGATTCGATTTTCGACATTGTTCCGGTTACCAAATTAAAATCTACGAGAGCGTATCTAAAGTCTCACCTCATCTCCTTCATGTAACAACCCTGATTTCTCCGCCGCTCCGCCCCTCACTATCCTACCGATAATGACGGCCTCTCCTTCATTTCTTACTGTAGCACCTGAAACAACATTCATGCATATATTACCATCAATATTATTTTTGTTCTGTAAAGGATCATACAAAAAAACGGTAGGAACCAAGCCGTAATTTGTTGCCTATTTTCTAGGCTTGGTCGCGTGGAACTGGCACCTAGACTCACCTAGCTTTTAGACGTTTCAAAGTGATCCTTGTGATACTACTGAATCAATATATATTTGATATATATTTTGAATCAATATGACTTGACTTTGTCATGCCATCATTAATAAACTTTCTTCGCATTCCTTGTAAAGATTATATAGCACCGATTCAATGCCAAAAGTTAAAGCGCATATTTTACTCCTTATCCAGAATCTTATGTTCTAAGATATCTGAAAGAGTGTCTACCGTGCCTGGGGATTCATGTTCCTATACCATTTCACCTTTACTAGCAAAATACTATAGTAATGCGTGTATTTCATTTAATTATCTTCGGGAATCTATTGTGTGTGCACTAAGCGTAACTTGCTGGTTGCTAGTTTACTTACCAAGTGGTTCATTAGTCTTTTCAATTTCGATAATCCTGATTTGAACGTTGGATTCTTCCGTCGCCGTGATATTCTTGTCGTTCTCTTTGTGATTTAAGTTGTTCCCAGTCTGTAATAAACATTATAATTGCAATATCTATAATGCACATATCTAGGCGATGGCAATGGTGATCAGCTAAAACGTTGTCAAATATGACAGCGATATTTGACAGCGTTTCAGCTGATCGCCATCGCCTAGATATGATATCGCATTTAAGGTTTTTCTAATTTTCTCCTGTGATAATATTAGGGTGACCATTGTCAGTCTCATAATACATGTTGTTTGTACGGGAATGATTTGACAACCACATAGACATTTTGAATTTGTATTGATAGTAGTAGATCGTCGTAGAGGGTGCTACGACAGTGCTACGAGACTACATACGGTGCCATAATCTTCGTATTCCTTAGTTTATTGAGCTGATTACCGAATTTAATTTATAATTAATAAATAATAAGAAAATAATTTAGACAATCCACTCAAAACTATCTAGCCCCAAACTAAGTATTGTTTGTTCTATGGGAACCAGATGGCTGACATAACACTTAAATATATTTTTTTGTAAACACATACATACTACTAGTATAGTACTATCTTATCTGTGTACATACATATACAACGTGTATCAAAATATGTGTACTATCTTGAGGGGGGGTGAATTTCCACCCCCCGGGGAACAACTTTTGTTCAACGACTTTTCGAACTTCGATTGGTATCTCTAAAAAAACTGCAACGAAGTTTCAACATTAACAGCTGACTTTATACAAAGTGACAACCCTAAACTCAGCTACAGAGGTAGTAGGTAGTAGTAGTAGACCTACAGAGGTAGTAGGTCAAGGGGTCAAGGGGTTACAAGGATAGGGTTGTCAATTTATTTAGGCGTTATGATATTAAATATTTTTGTATGGGAAACTGAAAATAGGAATTTTTAATTATCTCCCCTCCACAACTGATCACCATTGTGGTCTGAAACCCCCCACCTTCGCATAGTACACATATTTAGATACACCTTGTATAATGTACTAGTGGCCGCCCGCGGCTTTGCTCGCCCGTTCCCGTAACACCCCGTTCCCGTTGCTTTTTCGGGATAAAAAGTATCCTATGTCCTTCTCCCGGTTCTAAGCTATTTCCCCACTAATTTTCTGCCAAATCGGTTCCACCGTTCTTGAGTTATAAATAGTGTAACTAACACGGCTTTCTTTTATAAATTATCGCATAGTATAAGTGTATTTGGATATCTGTCAGTAAAAATAATCCACAGTGCGTCATATTGTTTTTAACCTAAGGCATTTTGAAACTGTCTTCTTTTTGTTCGTTCTTATGTTTGTCTCCCCGTACCTTATGCCTCTTCCCCCTGTTGAAGCAGGCGGGGTCGAGCAGCGCGGCCGCCTGGTCGTGCGCCTGCAGGATGCTCTCCATCTCCAGCCCGCCCAGCACGGACAGCAGCTCGGCCGCCAGCGCCGCCGCCTCGCCGCCCGTCGCCGTCTGCGCGCCTACCACATCCATGCACTGGAACAACGAACAGAGAAAATTAATAGAGAATCGCACGTAAATCTCCAGGTTCTTGAAGAAAATACTCAAATACATTGATTGCATACACATGCTTTAGTTTTGGTAAGTACTGTTTAAGAGGGAATCACACAGGCGACTCTCCATGCTAACGTAGTCCCCTATTTCCTCCCTGGATAATGCCTCTAGAGTAACCATTTTGTCTCATAAAATCCAGATCTGGTATAAACGTGTTCGTATGTTTTCCTTTTTTTCAGAAACTTATTGATAAAGAAAATATGACCCTCATGTGATTTATATGAAATATGAATTGGAGGTGATATTTTTAGTAACTCAGTGATATTTTTAGTTATAACCAGTTTTGGGAATAGGACATCCCTAATTGAATCAATCAACGGGACACATCCCTAGAGTAGAAGAAGCAGAAGAAGGAAGATGGCGTCGATATACGTAGTCGTATTTTTTGCCGTGTAATTAAAGTATAACAGAGTTGTAGCTGTAATCAATGAAGAGTTTTCGCCCTATCAATACATACATAGTTCTTAAGTGTTTCAATACCACATGGACCCTTAGGGGTAGTCAGAGGTACCACACGTTTTTTAATGTACTCAGTTATGAAGAAAAAATAGATTGTTTTGTTTGTTGACGTGGTCAAAAAAGTGACTATATGTAACATAATCTTCTTTCGGCCTCTTCCCCACTTATGGAGTCAACATAATGAAATGAAACATATTTATTTGCAAGAACTATGGTGCAATTTTGTTAAAAAAAATTGACCGACATACAAAAATATACATAAAAAATGTTTTTCTTTCATTCTGCCGTTATTTCTGTTATCACTCCTTTCTTTTCCGTGTCTTCTTTAACACAATATATTAAAAGCATACATATTGGACGCAAATTAAGAGATACAAAGATTTTGGACTGTCCCAAAAGCAATGATCCGAGTGGGTTAAAGAAATTGCATGGAAAACGAACAAGGGCACAAGATCATTGCAACTCACGTCTTTCAACCTGTCTGTAGCTCGGTGCGTGTGTGGAGGCGCCAGCCCCTGCCTCGTGTGTCTCACAGCCGTCAGCACCGCCGCTCGCGTGGCCAGCGCCGTCCGCAGCGCAGGGCAGAGCAGAGCGGACGCGGCGCTGGCCACTCGCGCCGCTAGAGCGGACTCTCCGCCAGCACCCAGCGCTTTTTGGATCCTCGTGAGCGCTGCACATACTTCTTGGTAGTCTGTGGAATTTAGAATAAGATTTAATTATTAACCATAACGTGGGTCACGTTCTTAAAATATAGGTAGGTAAAATATTTTTGCATTAAAAAAATTATGATCGCCAACTTGTCGTGGTGTTGTCTCCCTGCTGAGAACTATAGCATGGGGTTCTTCAAAAAGGGCGTTTAAAAAGTTTTAAAGGGTCGGCAACGAGCTTGTGATGCCTTTAGTATTGCAGGCTACGGTAACCGCTTCCCATCAGGTGGGCCGTAGGCTTGTTTGTCTTGTTGTATAAAAAAAACTTGTCCTGCTACCTACTTGCACTACTACACACAAGGCGAAAGAAATTAAACGATGAAACCTCATAGACCCCGTATTTTCTATTGGTGAGTAGATAAGATAAGGCGGACTAGATTGAGAATATGAGGGGTAGTTATAAGTAGGTACTGGGGCAAGCCTACAGAGTTATAAAGAGGCATCTAATTCTAATTGATTTGGGGGAATAAGATCTGCACTGACGTCCCGCGATGGGGTTTATTGTGCATTGTAACCCTGCCAAACCTCACCCCAGCCAGCCCAACTCCTTAAAATAACGGAGTAGGACTTTGGGTTGGTGGCAGCAGTGTTCTAGTGAACCTGATGGTGACACGGATGTGGATGTGTAGGGACAAGACTCAATATATAAAGCGGCATATGACTAAGGACAAAAAGTTGCCGAGTATTTCGAACACCCAAAGATACTACGATTTCACGATCCAAATAAAACTGGGTTAGAGTTGAAACACTCAACAACATTGTTGCTTCAGTCTGCAATTTACATAATTTCACTCGAAATAGAAATGTTACGACTGTAATAAAGTTAAAAGCTTACGAAAGTTACATAAAAGTCGGATGAATTTCATCATGACGTGTATTGTATATTATAGCCCTAAAGGCGATAGCGATGGCGATCAGTGAAACACTGCCAAATATCGCTGTCATACTTTTCAGCGTTTCACATATAGCCACCGCAGAACGCTTAGATGTGCGCTAGGCTTTAGGAAAAACTCTAAGACGAAATCGCGGGTAACGGTTATACCTACATAACTCCGTCATATGACGGTCGATAACAACAGGCCTAGCGACCCAGTTTCCAATTGTGGAACTATTAGCACATGAACTGGAAGTAACGCGCTCGCCTAGTCTTAACTATGCTCTATACACTCGTTCGAGCATGTCGTGTCAATGGTTCGTTCTTGGTTGTCATAGGTCAATGACATGCGCTAGGTCAAAGACGAGGTATGCTAGAGAGGCTGTTAAGGCTCTTAAGTGGGCCTTATAATCAGAGATCTGAAAAAATGAACTCGGAAACCGCTAATGAGTCATTTTTGACAACATTCTAGAGAAGTCCAATGTCAAACACAGTCTCTTCCATACATGGAAGAACAATAAGCATCAAAGATAATATTATAATCACTACGATAGGAGCTTTGCATCAAAGATATGGGGAAGTTCCTTCTCCTCCTATCATCATATAAAAAAACGGTAGGAACCAAGTCGTAGTTCGTTGCCTGTTCTTCTAGGCTGGTAAGTAGAAGTATGATTTTAAGAAGTACTTGTGGGTAAAAACCCGGAAGTCCGGGATGAGTGGAATATTTTTGGGAAGATCTTAGCCCAGTAGACCTACGACATGCTCTGTCTGGCTCTGGTTTTGAGTCTGAGTTTGTGCTCACCAGTGTATTATACTGTGCGTATAGATAGTGCAATTCACGAAGACGCGCCCCACCAATTTTCGGTTGAGGGGATCGCGGGGGGAAGCTTGCACACATATACTATAAACGGTTAGGAGGAAAAGTGGGGCGCGCCTTCGTGGATTGCACTATTAACGAAGGATTGATTTAGTCAACACTTACACAGACTCAAATCCAGAGGAATCAGAAAGAGCTTGTGGTAGGTCTACTGGAGTTGAATAAAACTTACCAACAACAGCATACATCTCAGAGACAGAGCCAGAGAGAGATTGTGGTAGGTCGACAGGAGTTGAATAAACTTACCAACAACAGCATACATCTGGCTGGACTCATCGCTGACGTCATCTTCATACGCGTCGTTGACGAAGGCTGTGCCCGACGACGGCGGCGTGGATTCCAACGCCTGCAGCTTGTTGGACCCTCGGAGGGAAGTGCGGAGGAACTCATTCTGTGCCGCGATCCGATCCTCAGCCTCCTTGCGTTGCCTGAGTTGTTCCTGCAAAGAAATAGGGCGGTGAATATCTAGATGTCTGTATTGTGCTTGTAACTTTAAACGACTCTCTGTTTGATATAAATAGTTATGCATAATGTGGCACGTTCCTGATGGAAGACCAATTATATTAGTTGCTATAAGTCAGTCAACTAACTTCACGCTGATTCAGGGACCGTTTTGCTGCTCTTGACTCTCTTCGAGTGGTTTTTTTTAATGAGTTAGCTGTATGTATTTACATAATATATCGTGTACTTTTAATTACTTGCGTCTGCAAATAAATATCACTTGGCACATGTTTTCGAACTTTTTAGGTTCTACGACATGTCGGTTTCATCACGTTGTTTTCCATCACCGTTTGAGCGAACTGGCATGGCTTTATCCCATACCTTTTTCAACAAAAAACTTATTACGCGACTGGATCTGATCCAAGAGGATCGGACCCCACTAGGCCACCAGTGCTCTATATCAAAGCACTAAAGGCTAAAACCCATTAAGAAGTAATATCTGACTGAACACCTCAGGTGGAAAATCAGAGAAAAAGTTCCAACAACTCTAAAATCTTCATTAAACTCGAGCGCTAGTTTCGCGTCACCTTCAAAGCATTGTTTCGGTGCCACAAGCGCTCACTCCTTGTAACTATGTAAAGCACACCAAAGCTTAATATTGCTAAAGTGCTCAAGTTCGGTGGAATGTTTCAAACTGTTCTATGTTTACTGAAGCATGATTTTGTTTTCGTGTAGAACGGAACCTCACTCAAGACTTTATAGTGAGGTCGGCCACTTGATTCGTCAAGGGCCGATGAGACATGCGGCCAGTCAGATCTTTAGGTAAGTTTGAAACCGCAAGTATTTTAGGTTGAGTACCGTGTTTGACCGAGGTTTCGTTTCGGCAATTTAAATAAATAAATAAATAAAATAAATATTGTGGACAATTCACACAACACTACCCAGCCCCAAACTAAGCAGAGCTTGTAATATGGGAACCAGATAGCTGATATAATACTTGAATACATTTTTTTTTTGTAAATACATACTTGGAATACAATATAACACCCAGACAGAGAACAAACATTTATGTTCACCACACAAATATTTGTTCTCGGTGGGGATCGAACCCACGACCTACGGCGCAGAAGGCAGAGCTACTACCAACTGAGCTAGAGGCCAGTCAAATAGTTTTCGTCCATAGAATCATCTCGACTGACTCTCAGATACTTCAAAAACAAAATCAAAATGTTCTTTATTCAGAAGAATTACATCTTTTAGATTATGAGTAGGTCAATAAAATGCTTTTCTTTCTTTCTTTCTTTCTTTATGTGAGTCTAGTTGCCTGTCTGGCCTGTACCCAAAGTCGGAGTTTTGCTACCACATTTCGTCTTCCAAATGTTTTTTTCATGTGAGCACGTCTCTCGTTTGTATGGAAAATTGATGAGACCAAAACTCGGTTCGATCGTTTCTACGTAAAGTATTTTTGCCGTCTCATCTTTTCTTCATACAATAGAGAGAGACAAATAGGCGAAAAAACACAACATTTGGTAGCAAAACTCCGACTTCGGGTACTGTATTCAAAAATAATGCTTGAGTCTGAGTCGTGCCTCAAGCCTAGATTTTTTGACAGTTCTCCATTAAAAAATGACAAACAACTATGCTTCAGGCTCGACTAACACTCAAGCACTGTTTCTGAATACAGACCTAAGAAACAAAGCCTAAACAACGACAAGAAACTTGCTACAAAGGATAAAGTCAGAGAAACTGCAAATATGTACTTTACTATTTCATCATAAGGGCTTCTTATACAAACAAACATTCTCCATGATCTTCAGATCCAAGATGTCTACCATACAAGGTCATTAGGTACAGTCGTAGCCAATTTCATTTCATTGCCGCTTAGCGCTTGTCGCTTTTTAGCCCGAAGCTTAGGCGCTCGATTCTGGCAGCAATTCGGAATAAAAGATGATTTATGCCTTGCCAACTGAGATTAATAATAATACAGGGTGTCAAAAGAATTGCAACAAGCAATCTTACTTAAAAATACTTTTGTTTTAATTGTTTGTGTGCTTAAGTGTGTTCAAAATAATTTCTGACAAGTGAAGCTTAAAAACTTGATTAACCGACTTCATGGCCAAACTGCTGGACCAATTTTGATAAGATTTCTAAAGGACCAATCTGGAAGTATTACTATTTAGATAAATACCGGTTCATAAATGACGAAGTTATGCGATAACAAACATAAAACGCATTGATAACTTCCTTCTTTTTCATTTGAAGGCGGTTAAAAACTTCACATATTGTTTTTATTCTTTAAAAATATTTAATAGAAAGAAAGAGCATGAAAGTTAAGTTGAAGTTCAATGGTTTTTTTTAACTTTATCACCGGGATCTCTCTAAAGAGGCAATACCTAGCTAAATGGCAGTTCCAACGTGATCATGAACAGACAACAAACTTAGCCGTGTTAAAAAGTAGCTTGCACCCTGTATAAATACCTAACACGCTGCTATAATCAATCCAATTCAATAACTATGAATATTTAAGTACTTCTAGCACATAAACTACTGTGGAGTATTAGTTATTACCTACTTATAACTAGCGAAGTAGTTATTGTAAAGTCCCATTTGAACAATTTATTGACAACTTTTGCCAAACGATATAAGCAGCGTACAGTCATTTAAATAGGACCAACCGAGGTTTTCCGATCTATCCCACTGTTTTCGGCAGGGGCAGGGGGAAGGTAGGACAAAATATTATGTCTTACAGTCACTTTAGTAGAGAGGTCCGGATGAAGTAATAGATTTGTATAGGGTAAAAGGGGTAGGTAGAACAAAAAGTTTTTTCTGTATTAGAGACACATCGGACTAACAGAATGAAATTTAAAAACCATGGACACTACCGTTATTTGTAACGTTCTAACGTTATTAGTAACTGATAAATGAAAACTAAAGTATGGTCGTGGTCACTCAAGTCACTTGAGTGACCACGACCATACTTTAGTTTTCATTCTTTGGCCTAAGTTGTCAATTAACACTTGAGCCAAGTGTTAATTGACAACTTAGGCCAAAGAATGCGAGTGTACTTCGCCCCATTTATACATAAGTACACAAAAGTGGGGCTTTCATTTATCTGGTTTGTCCCACTATGTTTGGCGCGGACAGAGGAAGAAAAATATTTCCGTCATTTTGTAAAGGGGGCAGAAAGGAAAAAAACATTTCCGTCATTCTAGGACAGAATGGGTTGATAAAACGGTAAAATTCTATGATCATGGCCACTGGCTTTGTTTGCAGTGACATGACGTCACCGTGGTCGCTCAAGTGCTAAGTTAGATAGGAGAACCCCTTGACAAAGGTTTTTCGGCATTTTCATAATGTTGGGAATCGTACGGAGTTATTTTTAAATTCTGTTTTAGATAAGCAAGGGTTTAATATAAACGTTGGGGAGATAAGATTATATAAAGAGCTTACCAACGATGAAAGAATAAAGCAGAAACTTTCATTTCTAAATCGTTAAAGTTTAAGGCATATTATGCCTAGGTGAGATAGTCAGAGGCACGTCCATATTAGAGGCGGTTGGGCATGTGCGCACATTTTGAAGTATCTAAAGCTTAAAAACGGCTAATAATTTTAATCTCGGCTAAACAATAAAAAGAAATGTTCTCTTCTTTAAAATTTCAAATGTAAGCAGGTGCATTGGGGCGTAAAATGGCAACATCAACAAATTTATTTCCTGAATTCTGGCAATCCAGGGCCGGAGTAGGTAATAAGGAAAACGTGGACTATTTTAAAATAGTGACCTGTTATATAGCCAGAGCTCTGGTTGATTCACAAAATAAAAAAATAGCAGTGGTACGAAAGTATAATACACATATTGAAAATTATTACGAACACTTTGTATAAATATTTTCAATAATAACGATGTTTTGGTTTGAAATGACCAAAAGTGTTTTTTATGCAACTCAACTCAATAAAGCATTGCCTCGTAGGTCACGCTCTTCATCGTCCCTTACGATGCACTGCCCTGCGTCCATCAACTTGAGGCATACAAATTCAGCTTCACGTGCCAGTAATTTCACCGGCCCCCACACCCTTCAAACCGAAACACAGCAATGCAGCTTCACGGCAGAAAGTTTCGGTTTATTTCAGACATAAACGATGATGATACCATAAACGATGATGATACCATAAACAGTGAAGTGATAAATAACACATTAATCAGTACAACACCGAAAGTCAATAAAGATCCTCCGTTTCAATTAATCGGAACTTTTGCGGAAGCGAGAGTGCTCCACTTCACAAACATCATAAATCACAATCATTTTATTAATTCTAACTTTTACTCCTATTTTTGATTTAGTAGTCGAGGTTAGATTTATTATGAAAATACCGAATGAGAACAAGAACTAATTACGACCATTGTTTTCGTGAAACGCTCAAAATTCATAAGCAAAATTAAATTTTTGGCAGCTTTTATTTCATAAGCCATTATTTTTAATCGTTCTACGTAGCCATTAAAAAAATCACATCAAATAAAGCGAACAAGTGATATGATGATCAATTAACTAGAAACTCTCCATATTCATGACCTCTTTTTAGCGACTCGCTAAAAGTTCTTGTCACTGTCACTTTTCTGTCAACAAATAGAGATGGAAATAGGCTTGCTTAGTTATATGACTTCTATAAACTATTATGAATTACAGTTTACATTTTAATTACCCTAGATGCCTGAACATTAAGACGATGCAAATTAATTTATTAATTTGCGTCGTTCTAGGAAGGTAATGCTAAAATTACCCATAAGAGTAATAATTCATAACAAAGTAAGTATTTTCGACGGAATGTTGCCATGTCGTAAAATAATTATGTTCTTTTTGCATTGCATTTAGGTGTCTAACCCCCGAATACTGAAACGCAACTCAGATTTAAGCACGTCTCAAGCGACGAATATTTGACAGATTTTCATTGAAAACTGTCAAATATTCGTCGCTTGAGACGTGCTTAAATCTGAGTTGCGTTTCAGTATTCGGGGGTAATAATACCTTATTTTATACTTATACTTACTTGGGTTAAGAAGAAGAATATTTCCGTAAGTCGTAGAGGCTGAATTTTTATCCGCCCTCAGTTGCTTCATTGTTTATTGAAATGTTTTTTGTAAAATCTATATATATAAAATAAATCATATTTAATAATAAAGAAAAAATTGTAATTTATAAAAAGACATATTTAATTTGAAAAGTATTATATAACCTAGCGCCGCCCCTGGCCATTAAATTATTTGGGATAATTCTCAACTTGTCCGAGAAGTTTTGAATTTGGAATGTTTGAAGTTCCATTCGAAATGTTCACTCCATTTATTGCAATAGCCTCTGTTATTCTGACGTCACGGGATCTCCAATTTCGCTAAGTGTTTCTAACGAAACTAATACTTATTGAGTTTATTAGGATTTTAGTGGCCTATTTTGCGAAAATTCTAGCTAACAGACCTTTATTTTGTATAAATAAGTTGTTACAGAGTTGTGAAAAAGGATTTTTTGAGTACCGGTCCAGTTTTTGAAAATGGAAGACTTGATGATGAGCGTTAATACGGCGCATTAGACAAATACATAAATATCTACTAAGTAAGTAGGTACTCACACTCATCATCAGCCTGGAGAAGTCCACTGCTGGACATAGGCCTCCCCTACACATTTCTAGGAAGAACGATTCTGAGCCCTTTCCATCCATCGAGTTCCCGCGATCTTAACAATGTCGTTGGTCCATCTGGTGGGTGGGCGCCCTACGCTTCGTCTTCCGGTTCGTGTTAGTAGGTACTACATCATTCTTAATACGGTATGAAGCCGAAAAAAATAACCGTTACGAACAAAGAACGTGTCACAATCTCAGCGTTTGTGATCACAAGTCCAAATATTGCCTACAGCAGTTATAAGAAACAAAGGTCGAAAGCACAACACAATAATGCAGGCAAGCCATAAGCTCTCTGACCCGCGGTATCCGCTGTACCGTAAGCGATGCTAACTAAGGGCTGTCACGCACACTGACAGCCTCTCCCTAAAATAACGCTTTTTAACTGAATAAATAGAGCACTGGTGACCTAGTGGCAGCAGCCTCACCTGGTCGTGGGTTCAAAACTTCAAACCAATGAGTCTGTCTAATTTTTTTAAGGTTTGTAATTATCGCTTCACTTCGTCATTAATAAGCCGATTTTAAAAACTTATTTTATCTGAAAGGTCTTCTAGATTGGTCCCATAGAAAATATTATAAAGCCCGTTTGTTTATCATTTTCATAAAAAAAGATAGAAAACCCCTATAATTAACCATACGCACTAGGAAGATGCAACAACCCATCATTTTCTAACTGGGTTAACTCAGTACTCTACAGAATTTCGTATAGAAGATGAGTGTTTTAGTCAAATATTCTCAAGTAATATTTTTCGCATTGCCAGCACGTCAGCGCCGTGCCAATCAAAATCTCATCAGTTGTAATATCCGGATTAGTATAATTCAATCTGGCAGCCCTGCCGTTGTCACCCCTGACTGGGCCGATGACGTCATTTTAGGGTTCCGTACTATGTATGACATAATAAGCGAAAGCAAGCGAAAGTGTGCAATTTGTGTATCGTGCAAAAAAATTGATTTTTAGTAAATTTTTTGCACATTACACAAATCGCAGGTCTTTAAAAATGCAGAATGACAAAAAACGCAAACCAACTAAAACGTACAACTCTGATGACCTTACTTGTCGCTTGCACTTTTCTGTGGCTGTGGCAGACTGTATTAGGAAAATACAAGTTTCCGAGGAAGAGGAATCTTTTAATATGTTTTTTATTTAGGCAAGGATGAAAAAGTTTGGAAATACCTAATTGAGGGATTATACCTTCGGATTTTTTATTTTTTGCAATATAACTTTTCAAACAAACCGCGGTACTGTAGAAATTTAGGTCAATAACAAATTACTTATTAGCCGGCATTTTGGCTAGATTGTAATATTATTAGAGAAGGCTATGAAGCATAGCGTACACTATTTCTAAAAAAAAGAAAAAAAAAACCGGGATGGTACGTATTAATTTATCGATATTATATTCAAATGAATAAAAAAAATATTTTAATCCGACTTTACCAAATCATAATACGGTATGCTTATAAATGTTAGTATGAATGGCGCAAATTATTATTTTGAGTTGCTGACTACAACATATATTTTCTAAGTAAGTAATAAAAAATATAATTTCAACTGCCTAGGTTGAGTCTCAATTAGTCCGATATTCAGACTCGGCTAAGGGCGAGTTTTACAATCTCAGATTAACACAATCCGTTAGATTAAAATATTTCATTAGCTTAGAGACCACAGGCACAGCACACATTTTTTAGAAAAAAAACAATAGTCTACACGCACGTCGGGATTCAAACCCACTACCTAACGATCAGAAGTCAGAGCCACTCCCACAAAACTACCAGTGCTCTATACAAAAAACATTGAGGGATAAAAGGTCAATGTTATTACGTCAGTGTCAAACTGTCAATCCACAGAAAGCATGACATCAATATACCACGGGCGTTGTTTATTCTGTTTATAGAAGGTCGCCATAAACGAGGGTTTACCTTCGGAATGGCCATCCATCAAGGTATCTCCTGGAGCCAGTAGTGGTTGGAACGATCCCTAGGACCTTCATACAGTCACACGGCTTACTTACTTCACGTAACTGGGTAATTTTTCATGACTAATTTATTTTTTGTAATATTTTTTGTACTGTCTTCTAAGGCAGTTTTGTAAGATAAGTTTAAAAAATACTTAATAAACTGACTTCTGAATCCGAATAAACTGCTGAATCCGCTTTTGATGAAATTCTATAGGATCAATCGGAAAATATATCCTAGATAATATAGAATTCAAATCGATTCATAAATGCCAGAGTTATGCGGTAACAGACATATAATAAACACCAAAATTAATGCATAATTTTATTCTTTGTATTAATTGTACAGAAAGTTTTTAAAGTACGGTTCCTTCTTGTTTCGAGTCGGTCAAAAAAATATATTTCAGTATCAGTAATTTTTTGCACAGAATTCATTATTATCAATGACATTTCATGACCTGCTATATGCACGGGTTTAACAGTCCGGTCAGATGAGACGTAGGAATAGATACTCGTAGCAGGTGTTGGTTTGAGAGAGCACTGGTGGTCTAGTGGTAGTGGCCCCGCCTTCCGATCGGAAGATCGTGGGTTCAAATCCACTCTTGTACCAATGAGTTTTTCTGTCGAAAAATTTATGTGCACTATGCCAGTACTCTCAAAACGGTGAAGGAAAACATCGTGAGAAAACCGGCGTGTTGTAGAACCTTTAAAAGTTCGAGCAACACGTGTCAAGGGTCACACAAAAAGGGCCAACCAGCGGACTACTTGAAGAAAAACCTGCCCGCACATCAAGTGCGCATGATAAAACTTGCCGAAAGGTGTTGGTTTGAATCCCAAACGTCTACAGCTTGGTTGCAAACGTCTACATTTTCTGAAAAGATTTATGTGGACAGGAGCCATGTGCATGTGTCAAGGCGTGTATTGTCCCCTATTTGCGTGAACGATGGCCCGGGTATTACATGATGGAAGGTCGGCTATCTTTGCCCTGGGTCAACACCTTCTACGCTAAATTGCGCCACGGTAGTAGTCCGGGTTCATTTGACAAATAACACGCGTTATTGTATAACTTTTGAAACTATCATGTTTTTTTTTAACACTATTATTATGAAACAACGGGAAACCAACTCATTAATTAATTGAATAATAAGTTTTTATTTTATTTTTTTATAGTACTATGTTGACAAACAAGCATACGGCCCACCTGATGGGAAGCGGTTACCGTAGCCTATGGACACCTGCAATACCACCGGCAACTGTGCCGAAATATCGGAAGTCAACTCTAAAATTTAATCAGGGTAAATATCCAGTTGTTTCATAAAAAAAACAACGGGTTATAGTGTTGGTGTAACACTCATTTTTTATACAACTAGCTGAACTGAAACTACTAAACTAGATGGAACAAACCGAAGTAGAAGACCGAGTAGAGGTACCGAGTAGAAGAGCCAAAGACCGGGCTCAGTGGCGCGTCTTGGGAGAGACCTACGTCCAGCAGTGGATTAATATTATAGGTTGATGATGATGATGAGATGGAACAAGCATATGGCCCACCTATTGTTAAGTGGTAACCAAAGGCTAGAACAAAACCTTCAGATTCATATTTAATTTATTCGAGGAAGATAACTTGGTACACTAGAGAAAAAAAATGACTCGTAGGTAAAGCACAGTCAGGAACATGCCCTACAATGCACTGCTTTGCGTCCATCAACTTAAGGTAGCTTATGTGCCAGTAATTGTCATATTCGTGTTTCCATACAAATAGCAAAAGAAATCTCATGGCAAATCTTATAAATCTGGGCACAAAATCTCTGTGTCCGCAAACTAGACTTGAAATAACTAGGTATGTCAATACAAAATGAGAGCCAAAATAAAGCAACACAAAGCGAGATGACTTTGACGAAGTGACTAAAGGCTCTACTAGATAGATACACTTTCGCGTCGTTTGAAGGTGCATTTAGTCTCTCGGAATGCAATTTACGTAGCGTTTATCTTTGGCAGACAGCCAAATCTGTTAATATAGTAGGTATTAGGTACCCAGATCAAGTCAATGACTTCTGTTATTTAGGACTGACTGTTCAATCTACGGAATAACGCTTTTCGTTGAATAAAAAATGTCAGTTCTTGTTTTTGACAAACCTGGAATATAGGCCTGCGCACATCTAGGCGATGGCGATCAGCTGAAATGCTGTCAACTATGACAGCGATATTTGACAGCGTTTTAGCTGATCGCCATCGCAATCGCGCTAGATATGTGCTGGCCTTAAAAAAAAGACGGATATATTTTTATCTGACGGATTACAGATAAAGTAATCCGTCAGATAAAAATATATCCGTCTTTTAGCTTGAACAAGTGAAGTTTAAAAAATGATATAACGATAAAAAAGAATCGGTTCATAAATGACGAAGTTATGCGATAACAAACATTAACAAAACATAAAAAAATACACAAAAAAAACACAAAATTGAGCACCTCCGCCTTATTTATTTGAAGTTTGTTAAAAATCAGCATCTTATTTATATTTTTTAACGCAAGGGTTTAGTTTGAAGAAAATTTGGATCAATCGGACGGATTCGGACGTGACACTTGTAAGCACGTCTACTGCAAAGCGCTGCGTCCATCTTATGAGAGAGTCCGATTTTCATACAAATGAATTCACCAAAAGAAACACTGAAACTTCGCTGCTATTATTTTAGATTTATTTTTGAGAGAAAAAAACGGCAGGAACCAAGCCGTAATTTGTTGCTTCTTCTAGGCTTGATCGCGTGGAACTTGCACCTAGACTCACCTAGCTATAAGACGCTTCAAAGTGATTCTAGCAATCCAACTGAATAAATACACTTTTAATTTGATTTGATTTTAATGAAGGATGATAGTTTTACACTGAAATAAATGTGGTTCGCTTTTATATTGGTCTTTATTTACGGCAGGCTTTATGGAAAGTTTATTCTTTCTAGTTCATTCTAACAATAAAGGCTTTAATGTAATAATAACATTAACGCCTTTATTTTTACTTTCGAGTCGACGCAAATGAAGCCTTTTTCTACGAGGCCATAGGAATATTTCGTAGAATTTGAACAAAATAACTCAGTTTATAATACATATTATATTAACTTCACCATCCACTGACCTATATTGATGGATAATAAGCTTTCAAAAATGTATTTTCACATTTTTAATAGCACTTCCAATTTCCAATACTCTTGTACCGCTTCGGGCAATTTGAAATTGAACCAAATTCATATTATATTGCGGCGATGGGCTTGCAACCCGTCACGAGTGGTCCATTTAACGAATACAAAATGTAGTTACATATATGTAATTTAGTTTGACTATTTCTTTCGTCTGACTACCCTTTTTAGAAATCGTAATAACACCTTAATTAGATAGATAGATAACTCTTTATTGATTACAATGAACACACAAGGTAAGTAGGATACAGGTTTTAGCTTAAAAATAAACAGTCACAGTAATACAATGTCTGGCCTTATCGCTAACAGCGATCTCTACCGGGCAAAATCTCTACATTAGGTGTCATAGGCACTAGCTGTGACTACGTATAAAGGTCTTATGAGTTATACATATACCATGTCGTAAGATTACCGACAGCTGTGTGGGTATTACGTCATTTTGTTTTTAAGACAGCAATCGAGCAGTTAGAACTCATCATTATAGCACACAGTCGTTTTATTCGATACAAAAATGGACCACGGATTGCGAAACCAGTTGCGCAATGACAATAAAAAGTAGTAACAATACTTACAGAGTACACTTTTATTCTCTCGTCGACGTCGTGCGTACGCTGCGCACGGGGAGATGATGAAACCATCATCTATGGATCACGACTAACGGTCTCCGGCGCATTCCAAATTTAAACGCTGCACTATTTTTTAGAACACTTTTGGAACGATTTGAATTTGACACATTCCAAATTCAAACTTGGAACTGGTTTTAAACACTTTTTGAACACATCGTTTGGGTTTGAACACTTTTTTCACTTGCTGTTTTGGAAACCAAATAAGTAACATGATCATTTTTAGTGGCTTAACTTGCAAATGGCTACGAATAGCGACACGTCTGATAATATTATGAACGCAATTTTCAATGCATTAGCATTAGTTTATCTACAATTCTAAAACTCAAAAAAAATCTGGTGAAGTTGTAGTAAATACGGCCAGAGAAAGAGAGGTTTACAAAATTCAAATAACTTTAGATCAGAATTTTGTGCTTTACTCGAAGGAACAATAACTTATACTTGGAAGGCAAGAAAATTGCATTGAATAACTGAAAATGTAATCTACTTTTCAAGCTGCTTGTATCACAAACTTTATGTTATTTATGCATGTTGTTACGAGAACAGCGGTAACTCCATGCACCAATAAGTAGCGTTATGTCAGAATTTGATTTTAGAACGAGATTAGTTTCATGAATATACCGTTTTATACGAACTATGTAGCAGAATGTAATGCTCAGCCTTTGGTGCACCTTTTTACAGATTATTCCACCAAAAAGTTTTGTCTACTCGTTTTGTAAACCAATTTTTCGGTTAGAAAACTTGTTTGGATCGAAAAAAAAACTTTTTTGATTGCGATTTTTCTTTACGTTCAGTGTGCGATAAGTTGTTTGACGGTGGTCTGTCCCTTAGACAGTTGCAGTCTAGATTTGAGGCCATATGACTTCAAAAATCAGTGGCCATACGCTCGATTTGACGAGAAAAAGTCACGATGGACGTGACGCCACAAACTCCTGACAGCTAGGCTAGAAGTTTTTGGCCGAGATTGACGTCACGTCATGGCTACTAAGTCACTAGTGTGTCACTAGTAAAATATGATTATACGATTACAAGAAGACCTATGCCCCAGCAAGGTTCGTTCCACGAATGGTCAGGGCTGTGTGAACCTCGGCAAAAGAGAAACGCCGTACCGAGGTCACATGCTGTTATAAAACCAACACTCGTAATCGAGTTATGTCGTGGCGTTATGCATATATCTTGGTACTTAGAAAAAAGAAATAAAAATTAGGATTTGTTTTAGTTTCAGTGTTTCGCCATGTCTTACTAATTTTAAGCGTTAGCCTATAAATATAAAAAAAAAACTCCGATTCTGCCTAATAACAACTTTAGAATATACTAATGGAACACCCACCTTATTAATTTAGGATTTTATTTATTGGATATTTTAATAAGGCTAAGTAAGTAGGTATTCATTGGACAATTCGTTCATTTTAATTACTTTTTTTATGAGTAAAAGCGACGGTACCTCTAATAACAATAGTATTGAATGGATACCAGTAGGTAACTTTATTTATGTAATTTTCTTAGTAAACATTTATATTAATTCCCAAAGATTTTATGAAACCATCGTAAATTTTTGACACCTAATTATTACTTAACTATATTTTTGTGTTATAAATACTCATATACAAAAGCAGAATAATAAGAAAATACTATTTAGTATTTTGTGGAATGGCAACATTGTTATTAATGGAACGGCCGCCACCGCCGCCGCCACGCCGGGAACGTTCCATCTAGCTCCAATTTCCGGGGGTTTCTCATTTTCTCCGGAGTCTGGCAAGCTAATTAAAAGTTATTCGTAATTAATACGTAAAATCACTTGGATTTCTATAATTTATAAACTTTCACAACACTTTGCATTCTTCGCGCTATTTTCGAAGTATTTTGACGTTTAAACAACGTTTTTGTTTGCTATAAAAAAAATAGTCTATGTTCTGCAGCAGAACTTTATTCATGTTTATTATTATACAACATAAATTATCATATATCATTGCATAGTAAAATAACAAACATTCATTAAAACGAAACGTACTTATCTCTGTAAGAACATCTTTTCTTACGAGAGCACGATAAAAATTGATCGATTTTATCTGAAGTAGATATTTTATCTCTTATCAGCTGAGTGTAAGTGGCACACTCTGAGAGAGCGTTGCTTTTTAGATGATTTTTGTTTCGTAGGTATACTCATAATATCTAGGTACAGTCGCGGTATGAACATGTTCGTCACCTTAGAGTCGGTTTTCGCTTGCACCAGTGCAGTGCCTTGATCATGAACACATTTTGACATAATTTGTGACGATAACTTATCGGTGTATTCTGTCTATTCAGTTTCAAAAGGTAGTATGTGATCGTGATATACGTTAAACAAATCAAGTTGAAAATCGACGAACATTTTCATTCCGCCACTATACAAGACTGACCTAGCACTCTGTAAGGAATGTACAAGACTGACCTAGCTACCTGTTGCTTATAAAAAACCTTTGATTTTTAGTAAATAGATTGGTAAGGTATATTTTAAATTAAAAAACCCGATATCAAGGTGGCGTGGGAGTAAGAAATTAAGACGCAAAGGTTAAGGAAAAAAGTCAAGCGGATAGTACATATT
This sequence comes from Thera obeliscata, assembly GCA_947578465.1. Classification (NCBI taxonomy): domain Eukaryota; kingdom Metazoa; phylum Arthropoda; class Insecta; order Lepidoptera; family Geometridae; genus Thera; species Thera obeliscata. The sequence continues at coordinate 25,140,788 of OX387914.1, forward strand.
TAAAATCTATAATTACTTACCTAACACTTAATAAATAAATAAATAAATATTTTTGGACAATTCACACAACACTATCTAGCCCCAAACTAAGCAGAGCTTGTAATTATGGGAACTAGATAGCTGATAAAATACTTGAATACATTTTTTTTTGTAAATACATACTTAGAATACAATACAACACCCAGACAGAGAACAAACATTTATGTTTACCACACAAATATTTGTTCTCGGTGGGGATCGAACCCACGACCTACGGCGCAGAAGGCAGAGCTACTACCAACTGAGCTAGAGGCCAGTCTTACTCACACTTACGCAACAAGCTGTTGTTGAAAACTGTTTAACTAAAAATATCTCACGTGAACACACGGATATAAAAACAATCGAGTAGAATATCAATGATCGATTCATCGATGACATACTTACACAAAGACAACGAAATTTCAATGGAAATCATTGTTCTTTTTATAGCAACATTGATACAATACGATCGATGTTTGATGGGAGAAATAACTCTTTGTCTTTCACGCCTCGGTAAGGTTTGCTAGATCTTATAAGTCCTGATGGTATCGTTTCGAAAGTGATTAGATTTATGGATGTCATTCCGAATAGCTGAACTGATTTAAATATTGATAAACTACTTTCTATTATATCTACTAGCTACCTATACAAACCAATCGATATATTACAGAAATAAGTTAAATATGTAGCCATTTTCAGTAGTTCCCATTTTCTTTAAGGGGCTGTGACGTCATAGAACTGTTCAAACTTTTTTATCCTCTTAGTTGAAACCTTGCATATTTTTTCTTGATAGATAAATTTTTGCTCTATCACTAGGTGAGTAATTGGAGTTATCCTTCCTCAAGGTTGTAGATAAAATAGCTTTTTATTGATTGTACACAACATTATAAGAAAATACATGAAAAATACCTACTACTAAGATTGCTTGGAAATCTTTTAGTACTTAAACAGACGAGTATTTCGAAACCAAGGTATAAAAGTGTTTTCATAAAATAATACATGTTGTTAAAATTTCCCCGAAATTCTGAAATTAATGTTTTCCCGCAAAACACAGAAACAATAACAGCTTCAAAACAATTTAGGACGATAAATAATAACTTTTATCGACACGTAACAAACAGCCGGTTACCGAAGGGATGCCATGTCAAAAATGTAATTCACCAACCTCTGTTTCCTCTTCGAATTTACGGCACATACAGAAGTGTTTCCACCTGTCCACACTCATGCAACATTTCGTCGAGTCCAGAAAATACGCATTCAAAGTTTGAACAACTTTTGCCATGTTCACTTTTTGAATTTCAAACTTCGAACTATAGCGCGGCTACATTGTTTTTATTTCTTTTTTTTGAAAACTCGTGTGTACTATCGGAAAAGTATGCCAGTACTGGCCGTTATCAGAGGCTGGCTATCTCGAGTTGGTCACGGCAGATATTGTTACCGACGATGTTGTGATGACGATAACGTAGGTATTCACGAGGGGCGTTTAGCGTGAGCCTGTAAATTTTATTAGTTTGATCACTCATACTTTTTAGTTTAATACTAAAAACCTTGTGACTTAGCTATGTAGCTTAGCTACGGTCACCAGGCCTAGGCACGTAGCTAGAGGCCATATCATTTTAGGAAAATTAAATTTAGAGATTTTAGATTCACTGAGTCTGGGCCTATTTGGCTTATATGTATATTTTATCTACCATCATCTATTGTTAACGTCTACACCTATAGTTGTATGTCAAATATATTTTTCTAGGCAAAAACAATTGTTTTTATGTATATCTTATTTTAAACATAATATTCCCTCCTATTAAGTTTGGCGAACAGACAGGTGATACCTAGATATATCTAGAAGCTAGACATCTGTCACTGCATACGGGCCGCAGATGTGCAAGCCTTGACTCTAGATTCCAACCAGCACCTTGACATACAAATATGTAGTCAAGTTAACTGGCAACTTTTTATTGTTTTAAACAATTATATTTAAAGAAGACATAATGTCTATAAAAATGCTTGTTATGTTAAATGACATATTTCTAAGAATCATATTGAGTTGCGTTTTATATGAATATACATTTATTTACAAGGTGTACACAATACACAAGAAACAGTTGAGCTATCTGCAGACCGTTACAAACGATCTAGAGAGCTCAGAGATCCAAATATTATTATTTTATATTGCGTATTATCAGGAATAAGTACTTGAATAATTTTAGCTAAGTATGGTATTGCCACATTTTGCAAATTAATATGACAAGGTATTTGATTAAAGTTTGGTAAGTTAAGCCAGAACTCTTTCAGCATTTTTCATCTCCTCTTTGAAAACCGGTCTTCCATAAAGTTCTAGAAACGTTAGGTAACTCAAAAGACTTAAAGTTAAAAATACATTTAACCCTAACGATCTCTTCAAACGTCTACGTTACACGGGGGATGGGGATGGGGACCACAAAAAGCGGCAACCGCATGCCAACTCCTCATTTAGAAAAGTCTTTGTTTAACTAAATATATTGCAGAAACAATAAAGGAAATAAATCAAACAAAATAAGAATGTACCACGAAATTCGTATTATTGGCTAAGTGCTTAATATAGGAATGACCATGATTTTCCTGTAGTCATGTACTTACCAAGAGAGGTAATAATATAAGTATGATATGAATAATAATTTGGATCTACTAAGCTTAGTCGCATTGGACCGGCTAAGGTCCACCTAGTTTTTGAAACGCTTCAGTTCAAAGCAATTAATGTGATTTTACTAAAAAACAACACTTTTGAAATAGAAGGAAATCTGAATCTGAGCTGATACTAAGTCGAATCAATGAGACCTACTTTATGAATACATAAAAAGTATCTAAATGTGTTTAAGTGCATAAAAGGTTTAATAAAGAACGATACACTCAAGATTACATAAATTGCAATTTACCTTTGCAACAGCAAGCTGTTTAATGATTTTAATCATTCGGTAGATAATGTACAAAATCATACTGTTATTAAATTGATAATTATCAGAATTGCACATAGAACTTACCTCAATAAACTTAACGTTGAAGGCTAGATAGTGTTGAGTGATAATGTGCACAAATATCAATTTATTCTTATATATGCATTCAAACTTCAAAATGATTCTCAAGAAAAACCAAATAGCTGCCGTTCCAAGCTTAAGTACGACCATTACAAACCCAACATCAATTCTCGCCGAATGTACTACATCCAAGTGAGATTTACTGTTGAGCGGTGCCATTAATTCTACCTAATTAATCTGACCAAATAGTCTACACTAATTACAGAAACACCTACTCCGCACCTCGGCTCCCAAGGGAGGCGTAACCTCAGGCTCTTGTTTACCCACTTGTTACCAAATAGCTTCACAGGCTTGCTTGTTACTTGTTTATGTAGTAAAAAGCTGTTTTGTAATATTAGTTCATCATGTTCATGCAACTCGCTCCACAAAAGCTTTATGCGTTACCCTAAAATGTCGAATATTCCTCTATCCCTTTCTACCAGGTATTTAACTGGCAGGAGAGAAAGAAAAGGCGATATGAGGGCGAGCAGTGTGCAGTCAGTAGTCATGGAGACAATACATCGACACCACAGAGTAGCTAATAGTCAGTATTGTCACGTGCTTCCTGCTTCCTGCCTTTTGAATGAGATTGGCGGTCAATGAATGGTAAACTTTTGCATGGAAAGTTAGAGCATACTATGCTTTGTTCATTCATCAGGTTTTCTGAATGAAACAGTTACTCCGAACAGGCAGTGTGTTCTATTTAACTTTTTGGTTTTCAAATAGTTTATGATGAATGTTCTGTTCGAAATTCGAATCGTAGCTCTTATTTGTTTTTTATTGTAGCCAGCCATTTCTCCCTTTTTATTTTGTTAGACACAACAACGATGTAATGTATATTTCTGTAAAACTCAAAATAACAGTCAACCAGCCAGTCGTTCAGTTCATTTTTCATTGCTCATACTCTGAAAGTAGGTCTGAAGTTGCCTGAGGGGCCTAATTGAAAGTAAAACTTTCAGCCCTAGGGAGAATCGCTTTCTACTGACAGCTGTCAAATTATAAAAAAAAACAAGTTCTATTTTATTCAACCATGTTCCAACTTTCTAAAGTCTTTCTAACTCTACAAGGAGGTTGTTCAACCAAATTCCAACTTTTTATTCAGCAAGTAGGTTGGAAACCCATTACAACGGTATGAAGTTTAAAAAGTCTAATTAGAGCGCAATGTAAAATTTAAATTTAAATAACATAAAGATAGTATTAAATAAATAATATCTTCTAAATTACTTTATTAATATATCATCCATGTCAACAATATTTATAAAAAATATGATAAAAATTAGAACTGCCTACTATCCTCGTGTGTTGATCCCTTAATCGGCTTAATTATTATATTCGTACTCGTACGTTCAACTATTTCTTTAAAATAACATAGATTTGAGCAAACAATTTACCATTTTTTAAATTATGAAAATGAAAATTTTGGCTGAATAATGCTGGCGAACCGAAGCCGAAGGCCCGCCAGAGAAAAATAAAAAAAAAACCGGGAAGGCGGCAATTCAATCTTCATTTTCACAAATTTTTCTTTCATGTTTTTATTTTTACTTTCCTTGTATTCGTAATGAAAAGCACAGTGTTTACCTCGGATGAAAGTCTTTTAAGTCCCTCAAGCTCCATTGGCGCCCTCGCTACGCTCTGGCGCCAAACCCGTCTCGGGACTCAAAAAACGTGACTTTCAACACTCGGGTAACAATGTACTATTGCAACATCGTTGTACCCATATCACGTTTTAATTACGTATAATATCGATGACTCAGCCCATCGTTACATTGTCCTGTTCTTATTACAAAATATGTAGGTGTTAATACGTACACAGAGTTTTGTAAAGTCGATAAAAACATAAAAATAGCTACATGCTCGGACATATAAAATAAATGTGTTTATATGATACGGATCTCATTATCCTTTAATAATGATGATCATCCACAGAATTCAGTCATACTACCAAAACCATTCTTAAAACTCTGTTTTCAATCATACATACATAACACATGACCTCAGTATTGATTTTCCTCGTTACAAAGCAGATATTATTTTCAAGAAAAACCTTTTACCAGATAAAACAGATTTACGATGAAATCACGATTCTCTGAAAATATAGTTTATGAAGAAAACATCATATAAATATCTAACATGAAATTAATTACTTCTGGAAACACAATTTACCTATAAACTGATCACGATCATATTTTTTTAAGTGGACGATATTTTTTTTTGTCTGGATTTCAACAAAATTATTATTTGTAAACGCTACTTTTCTGCTTTTCATTTTAATTTATCACTTTTTATAACAAATTTCCATGAATACGATGAAAACGTAAATTAATAACTAACAGCAGATGTCACGCAACGATTCACATTGAATGCCGTTTGGGCTGACCGCAGCGCCCTCACTTAACTCTTGCTAAAAGTGCTTATTGACAGCGTTTTATAGTTATATGTATGCCACTGGCAGTTTTTTTCCAGAATATTATCACTTTTGGTCGAACGACATTGTTATGAGAGCGGGGAATGAGTGGTTAAGACTGATCTGAAAGAGTGGCGTTATAAAGAAGAGACCTAGGCATATGCATATATACTGCATACTTAGCAATGGGTGTAAACGGACTTAAATAATGATGATAATTTCGGAATGTTTAAAACACTGGTTAGTCTGAAGAAAGAAAGAAGAAAGAAAATTTGATTATTGCTTGAACTTCACAATAAGTAGGTACATAATAATAATAACCAAAGGTATATCTTATATATATTGTACATAATATCGCTTATATAATTATAATTAGTACAGGCAATAGGGGTACTCAGCACAAACGCTGACAGACTTGATATCTGTTCAGCGCTGATTTTCATTGTACCCCTGAGTATGCACGACAGATGTCAGGGCAACAGTTCAACGTGACCAAGTATAGAGCAGGCCAATAACTTAGTTCCAAGTATATAACGCCAATGGGTTCCACAGTGGAACTGGACACTTGCTATAATTTAAGAGTTTATTCAAATAAATCTGTTTAGGAGGGACCTAACCAATTACGATGAAACCGAACAAATATAACCGCAGTATCTGCAGCTATTACTGATTCTGTGAAGGCTACAAAACCGATATGAATCGAAATATACTGGGCATATTCGGAACCGCAATTTAACGAGGATGCATCACTTAATTTGAATAATGGAAAATACTGATCGAGCGACTGAAAAATTGTAGAGTTGAAATGTCTTTGGCGAACCTAAACCCAGAATTATGAGATATTCGGAACCGGTATACAACCGACGAAATGTAAAAACGCGTGTTTGCTTAGTGACGTTTCACATTTTTAAAACCAGTATTTTTGTTAAATAAATTTAAAACCATGCTTTTTGTAGCTGATGTAAACCACATTCTCAGTTTGGTTATTAAAGCAATATTGGGTCACGTTGTTCGCGTTTAAAAGCAAGTGCTGGTAGGAGCAGGGCTTACAAGCAACCGGTTTGCTCTCCCCGACCTACTCCAAATGCTCCACATAGTCCACAATGCCTTATCGCCAATAGAAATTGCGATAAAAATAGAAATTCATATAAAGCACGGTATTCTAGGCTATTCAGAATAGAACCTGCCTTTTGTGAGAGCTCTATGAACTAAAGGAATGCAGAAAGTTGCTTGCTTTGCATAATATTATGAGTTTATAGAATATTCAATAAAAAGCTTATACAAACTTTTAAGTAGAAATATAGCTTTGTGAACGTGCTTTAATAAGGGTAAACTTATACTCAAAACATTTATTACCAGGCGTTTTTTGGTAGAGAATTTGAATTAAATTTGATAATTCTAGAACATTCCAGAACGTTTAGGAGCAATCTTTTCTTCGATCATTAAGTTAAAATCTAGAATTTTTAGAAAAGTCCTTAAATGATCGAAAATGATAGACATAGAAAAGCTCATAGTCATACGTGTTAGAAAAGGATAGGCTTAGATTTCGAAACTTTTGCCCCCTACAACCACCCACTTCCACAAATTCTGTCCAAACTCCCCTCGCAACTGGAAACCGAGTGCAGTCACAGATACATGAGACCTAACACCTTTACGTCTAAAAGTAATGGTCCCAAAGCAAGACCACATACTTAGGTCACGTTTTCAATGCATGTGCTTTGTAATTTGTAATACAATAGTTACAGTTAGAGATGACCGCTTATCATAATAATTAAGGGAGGCTGTGTTTTTAACATAAATATTTCCCATCAAATGCGTACCTATGCATTAATAAATATAGAATTTCTCCAATAAAGCCATAATATTGTTAGTGCATAAATTAATTAGCATATCGACCGGTAAGCTATAAAACGACCATCAAATAAAGAATAGAGGAATAGTTATAGGCATTGAGAAAGCTTGCTATTCAGGTCAATTCATAGGGTAAGATTTTTGTGTATCTAAAATTAATAACCTTCAAATGAGAAATCGCATTAATGTAACTTGAAACAACGCAATTCCCTGAAAAATTAACCATTACCTAAACATTTTAATATATTCATCTAGCTAGAAAATATATAATGTTAAAACACAAGAGGGAACCCATTCTTTACGTTCCTAATAAAAACAGGACATGAAGCTGAATTAAAATTAGTCCCCAGGCAGTAACGTGTTCAGGACCCGATGACGTCAACCCCCCCACCCCTCTAACCCCTCCCAATTGTGTGAATTGTCTTAGGTTGGTATGCAATACTCTAGTTGGATTTTGAGGTTCTAAGGAACTTTAATTATTTGATGCAATATACTGGCAATCGGAATTTGAAACTGGGCTAAATATTATAAACCTTTCTAAAGGTTAGGTGTAATATACAGGTATTATAGGTTTTTTTTATAACACTAGATGATGGAACAAGCTTATGGTGTAACCCAGGGATGCTCAAACAGTCGATCGCGATCGGCCGGTCGATCGCGGAAGCTTTTCCAGTCGATCGCCAGCAATATGCTTATTAGGCATCCATTCGAATTTCTTGAAATAGGCGGATAATAATGTAGTGGCATGCATGATCATTGATCATCTAGAAATAGCTCAACTGATCCAAATCAGTGCCAGACGGAATTCAAAATATTATCTGCTATTCAAAATATTATCAGCGTGTCGATTCCAGCAACACGGCTCGATTGAGTGATCGTTGAATCCCCGTTCCATTTTCAAATTTTTCAAACAAAAATTTAAAACTCACATCGATTTACGCGATCGCTTGAGCAATTTGTGTTCCTAGAATCGACGCCCTGGTCGATCGCCGACACTATAAGTATGAGCACCCCTGGTGTAACCATTGCAAATAAAAAAACATTGCCTCGTAGGTCACGCACGTCAGGAACATGCCCTACGTTCATCAACTTGAGGCATGCAGAGTAATTTCACCGGCACCCACACCCTTAAAACCAAACCACAGCAATGCTGCTTCACGGCAGAAATAGGCATGGTGATAGTACTTCCCCGGACGAGCCCTTCACAAAGAGCTCCACTACTACTGAGGTATAGGTAGCTAATTTATACTCATGAGAAAATGTGGCTTGAGAGAGTCGACCAGTTGACCATATCAGTTAGGTACATGAACTCAGCACTTTGCATTTTACTGCCAATCCAGTATTGCTGACATTTCTGGTATTCAAGAAATTGCACTTTATATCTTTTACTAGGTACTTATAAGATAGTGTTAATTAGGAATGGAAACTATTTGGCTCCAATTTTTTTATAATATTTGTAATTTTATCTAAATCTTTTAACGCACAACAAAAGATTATGCTTCGGAAGTTTAAATAAAATCATGTTTCGATAGAACATACAAAAATCCTCTTCGACGGCACGCAAGCTCATTCCAGGGCAGGAAAAATAGTACCAAAAACACAACTAGAGGTCGCTGCTAAACTTGTACGCTTGCTAGAACGCGCTAACGTTGCGTTTCAGTTGTTCAGTATGATGAAGTGGAAGTGTTCGAAGACCAACACAAGCGTAGTTTGCCGCTACAGCTTCATATTTTTGTGAGGATAACACTTTATTATAAGTGCCTCTTTTAAAATCTTTATAGCTCCGTTTCTGTATTCTTTGGTGCCAGCCAACCAAATCTAGACATGCCATAATATATAGGAAGGGCACATACGTGGACAATTTTGAGTCTGGTGTCAGACACAAGCTACCGTACCGATGTATATTTGATTTCTATAGAATAAGTAGGTATATGAAATCATCCACTCCCTGCGCTATCTGCGCATACGTGAAACTGTCCAATCACCGCTACAGGACACAGCAACTACGCGGTTCCCTGTAATGGCGTGCCGTGTTGGCAACAAAAAGTGTCTACGCTTGCGCAACGCCTAAAGTGACTTAAGGCCTGCGCCTGAAGTGACTTAATCACGTAAAACGCTGTCAAATATGACAACGATATTTGACAGCGATTCAGCCGATTGCCATTGCCATCGCCTAGATTTGCGCAGACCTTAACCCCCTCATTCATCATTCCGGACACCTTTTAAGGTGAGGTATGCTTCAAATTTTATGATTCGTCCTTACGAATATTTCAAACTAGACGAAGAAAAAACGGTTAATCGACATTAACTTTAATGCATAATAAATCTTCACAAAATGCTTTATCCATGTGTGTTCGCTAAAACACGATTAATGAAATTTGGCTCGATAGAATAAAACCGTAAACTTTCCTAAAAATACACCGTTTTTACGTTCCCGTCGACGGAATGAATCAACGGCATTCAGTTTCTATTGAAGATATTTTTACAAAAAAATTACGTATGTAATCCCAACAAACATACCCATACTTAAGTGAGCTCAGTTTTTTGAATAAGCGTAAGATTTTGTTTAGAAAAATAAAAATTAAAAATATTTGAAGCGCGGACGCCGATTATGCAGCCATTACCATGGCTTCCTACGCCCGCCAGACGGCCAGACGGTGTTATCAAGATAGGACGTGTACAACTTTTTTCGGTGTAAAAATAATTCATTTTTACCAGATTATTAGCTAACCTAACATGGGAAATCAAGATAATAAGAAGAAAAAAAAATCTGCTCGGATATACAAGAGGAACCGACTAAGGAACTTGAAGAAGATTATGTAAGTACCTATATAAGTACTTGTTTTCATTCATTGTCTTTCTTTGCGTATATAGGTACCTACCTCCTAACACTTGATTAGTGTATGAATCTGAATGTTTATCTGTAAGCGATTAGTGGAGTATCTATTAGAAAAAATATTTTATGATGATGGTTATACCATAATATTTTACTAATAACTTTTGGAAAATTGCAAAAATAATACCTACCTATATCGGGTGTTTTGTCATAATTTGAAATGAATGTAGGTCCTATCGGTATTTTCATACATTTTATGTTTGAATTAGTTATTTTACATTTATACCTATATCCTCCTATACCTATATTTGACTGGCCTCTCAGCTCAGTTGGTAGTAGCTCTGCCTTCTGAGCCAAAGGTCGTGGGTTCGATCCCCACCGAGAACAAATATTTGTGTGGTGAACACAGATGTTTGTTCTCTGTCTGGGTGTTAGGTATCTTTATTTATTTTATTTTCTATCGATGGATTTTGATGACGGAAAAATCAGGTAGGTAGGTGCATTGAGTTACATAAGTTATTATTATAAGTCAGTGGGGTACCTATATTTTACTTATTGGTATTTTTACAGCCTTCCGAACATATACAAAGAATTGATTGGAGGACGATCCCATAATGATAATGCAGACGTATTGCTGCCACCAAATATACCGGAATTTTCTGGTGTGGTTTATGAAAATCTTCAACCAGTTACACCCGGTTTCTTTGAGTAAGTTACCTACTTAGTAAACTTCGTATCAAAAATACATTTGCATTGGGTTTTTATCTCAGAAATTTATAGTTACTATTACTGTCATCGGCGCTTAGATGATAGGACCTACATTTGGTTTGGCGTGTGAGAGCACTGGTGGTCTAGTGGTAGTGGCCCCGCCTTCCGATCCGAAGGTCGTGGGTTCAAATCCACTCGTGTACCAATGAGTTTTTCTATCGAAAAATGTATGTGCATCTATGCCAGTACTCTCAAAACGGTGAAGGAAAACATCGTGAGGAAACCGGCGTGTTGTAGAACCAGTTCAAACAAAGAAAAAGTTCGAGCAACACGTGTCAAGGGTCACGCAAAAAGGGCCCACCAGCGGCCTACTTGCGGAAAAACCTACCCGCACATCAAGTGCGCATGATAAAACTTGCCGAACTTGATAGGACCTACATAGTTATACTGTCATATTTGGTACTCAAGAATAAACTTGTTACTTAGGCAGATATTATACCAGTTTACCTACTAGAATCGATATTTTTATTTAGACACAAGTTTTACTAAAACTAATATGTAATATAGTTCAGACATCCGTTTTACAAAAATCGGTATTTTTATACTGGTTTTACTAAAATTAGTATTTTTTTATTTAGGCATACTAGATAAAATAAAACCGATATTTTTATTTAGACACCGGTTTCACTACGATTACCAAGACATTATTTGTATTTTTTGTTAAATAAATAAAAAAATGATATGCTTATTTGAAATATAGGGCTAGCATACTTACTGGTTTTATTGAAATAGATAGTATTTATATATACTCCGGATTTATAATTTCATAATAGCTAAGATAAACAAATTTTTTGAGTAGGATTTTTAGCTAGTTACCAATATCATTAGTAAGTAAGTTTGAAAAATAAATAGGTATCATTGTTGGTTGCTTACCTACTCTCAGACGATACATATTTTTATGATCGTAATTACTAATTTATCGAATGTTTTCAGCATTCCAGCAAAAATTCCTGAAGCTGACAAAATAACAGACCCAGCTTTATCACAAGTGCCGAGTATTACGGAATTTACAACCACTACACAGGGAGAGACAACATCGCCAGCACTGGATATGGCAGAGTAAGTTTACTTTGTAATCAGCTAATAAAGTTTTTATGTTATATAATTAATAAAAATATTAGTTTTTACTTCAGTTATTTGTTTATTTTTATTATATTATGAAAAAAAAATAAACAAATTACTTATCAGCAACGGTCATATTTTACTGGCTTCGATACTTTAGTAAACTCTTGATAAAAATATTCAACATGATTTTTTTTAATTGTTTCAGTGAAGACATGCCTCTTTTAATAGAACCAGAGTTTGAAAAAAGCACAAAAGAAATCACAGGTCGCAGAATAGTTGACATTATTTATTTTGTAAAGCAGTTACAGGAACAAAAGCACGACCCTCTCTTTGAGTGTGATTGAATTTGCTGCCAGAAAAACGATGTGGTCTTATTTCACATTTTAGTTTTGAGTGTAAAATGTGTCACAAAATATTCAAAGTCTGTTCAGAAAATATGACGAATGATAGTGGCGTCAACGTGAACACTGCAGCAGTTTCTGGAATAGTAGCCTCTGGTATCGGTTACTCTCAATTCGAGGAAACTATGGCAGCCATGGACATTCCTATTTTTCGGGAAAGGTATTATGCAAAAATACAAGACCTGATATATAATGAATGGGAAGCTACATCAGTGGAGGTAATGGAACGGGCTGCTGCAAGGGAACGTGAAGCAGCAATCAAAGAAGGCAATGTAATAAATGGTGTTCCTGTAATTGACGTTTATGCAGACGGAGCATGGTGCAAACGCTCATATGGCAACAATTATAAAGCACTGTCTGGTGTAGCTGCAATCGTTGGTCGAAGATTTGGGGAGGTTCTCTTTCTTGGCGTCAAAAATAAGTACTGCCTCATATGTGCACGAGCTGAGAAACGTCAGGAAAACCCCAAAGATCACATTTGCTACAAAAATTATGAAGGCTCATCGAGCGGTATGGAAGCGACAATAATATGCGAGGGTTTTAGAGAATCTATGAACATGTATGGGCTCATATACGGCAACATAGTGGCTGATGGTGATTCTGCAACGTATGCTAAAATACTGGCATCTGATCCGTATCCAGGCCACGTTGTTTGCAAAATCGAATGCCGAAACCACGTTCTGCGAAATATGTGTAACAAGCTGCGTATGCTGGGAAAAGACACAAAATACCCGAAAGCACATAGAAAGCATATCACCGATGAAAAAGTTATGGGTATTCGAAAGGTGATCACAAATTCGATCAAACATAACAAAAATATTTCAAAGGATATTGCCGTAAATAAAATTTACGAAGATATCACTAACTCCTTGCACCACGCATATGGAGACCACACACACTGCAAAGATTATTGCTGCAATAAAGATAAAAGCATATTAGCTTCCACTGTGGCAGAACTTGAACACTCAACATTTTGGTTTAGGCTCAAAGTTATTTTAAGTTCTGTGGCCGCCAAATCTCGGAGTTTATTAGAAGACGTTGACACTAATGCTGTTGAAAGATTCAACAGCATAGTTGCCAAATTCGTTGGAGGCAAGCGAATAAATTTTGCAACACGACGGTCATATCAGGCGAGATGTTCTGCTGCTGTTGTTAGCTATAACACTAAAAGACCCCTTTACACTTTACATAAAAAAATCTTGGGAAAGAGCCCCAAAGGTAATATAAAAAGACTTGAAAGCAAAAGAGAGCAAAAGAGAAGACAATCTAACGCAGTGAAAAGGAAAAAAAATAGAGTTAAAATTTTTGGAACTCAAAATGACTATGGTAAACGAGTGGCAGCACCAGATATGTCTGATGAAGATTATAAGGTAGCATCTTCAGAATTTGTGAAAAACCTGAAGAATATTATGAATGACAGAGACGGAGTTCAAAAACGAACAACACACCAACGGGAGAGCTCCGAATGGTTGCAAATTCGGAAATTATTGCTAACTGCGTCCAACTTTGGAGCAGTTATAAAAAGAAAAAAAAATATGGCTGCTCTGGTGAAGAACATTATGTACACTAAAAATATTACATCGGTTGCATCAGTGGCACATGGCCTCAAAAATGAAAAATTTGCTCTGCAACAACTGAGTCGCCAGGAAAATTTGAATATAGAAGAGTGTGGACTTTTTGTAGACGAAGAATTGCCATTCATCGGTGCTACACCAGATGGAGTTGTAGGAGACGACACCATAGTAGAAATAAAATGTCCTGTAGCAGCATTCAAAATTGGAACTGAAAAAGCCATTCAGCTCAATAAAGTCCAAATTTTGAAATACAACAAAAAGAATGGTCTAACAGTCATAAATACAAATAGTAACTGGTATTATCAGGTCCAAGGGCAGTTACGAGTTACTGGCAAGCAAAGGTGTGTTTTCGGGATTTGGGGAGGAGAAAATGAGAAAATGTGCGTTTTGTACATCAAAAAGGATGACAACTTTTGGAAAGACCAAATGGAGGCCAAGCTTGTCAATTTCTACAAAACGCATATGCTCCCGGAGTTAGTAGATTCACGAAGAAACCGTGGCATGCCATTGAGAGGCTCTGAGAAGTAAAAAATCCCATCCCATTCCCAAACATAAATACACAACTCTGCTCAGGGTTATAGATTACTCTCAGTGTATGTTACCAGTTTCTCGTATAAAATTAGTAACGATTTTTTTATGACAATAAATATTATTAGAATATTATCGGTATTTTATTATCATACCGGTATTTGATGGAATTCCGGTCGGACGTTTTGGGTTGATGATTTGATCACAACTGAGCTTGTATCAAATACCGGTTTTACTGTGTTCCATCCCTAGTTTTATTGATAGCACGGCCAAAGAATATTTGTTAGGTAGGTAGGTGTGTCAAAAAGTTTCTTCTGTAAGTAGCAAAACCGTTTTTTTTGTTGTTCCTTTTGGCATATCTGTACTATAATTATTTATTGAAAATTGTATTTTTTTTCATATTACTGAGTAACGAGACGAGAAAGTTGTAAAAAATATAGGTAAACATAAAACAAACAACAAAACAGAAAACATAAATATATTATATGTATATAGAGTAATAAACATTCAGCCGCATAAGTTCTCGTGCCAAACTACAAAAAAGATTGGTACCTACACTTACTACCTATAATTATTATGTAAACTAAAATAAAAATGGTATGGTATTGATCAAATTGTTATTAGAGGAGGGGGTTATAAAGGGGGGAGGGAGGCATTTGCCCTGCAGTGGGATGACCCAGGCTAAAAAAGAAATAAATAAATAAATGGTATTGGTCCTACCTATCACTTATAAATCTTGTTTATTAGAACACATTATTGCAAAACATAATAATATTACGAGTAATATATACATAATAGGAATACTATGGAATAGGCAGCCGTATACAGCACGAGCGCGCCGCACGCAGCGAGCGCGCGGTGGCTAAGCTGGCTAGACCCCTTGCGCCGCCTGGCAATCTGCGTCTGCTTCACCCCCTCAAAACCTGCGCAACGTCGGGCCCACTTCACCTTAAAGGCTTGATAAAAGTCACTGTCACTTTCATGTCAACAAAATAATAGAGATGGCAACATACTTATCATACATGACTGCTATAGGACCATTATTAAGATACCCGTGAGTCAGTCTGAGAGTCACTAGGTCACAAAGACTTACTACTCTCGGAGGTGCCACTACCGGTCACCCCAGAGGTGACCGCGGTTACATTTGCTGTATTTACATTCAGGGAGAGATACATCCCTGCTTAGCTCCCTTGGTTGCCCCTGGTTGCTTAGCTCACACCGTTATAAACAACTAAGCTGCTGTAGCAGCGCTGACATTAAGCTAGTTAAAGTCCCAAGCATTCCACCAAAGTTTAAAAGACAGTAAGATCTGACGCACGTTTATTGAACATACGAGGCTTTATGTCAACGGTCGCGCTAAGAGGTTTCGAGACCTTATTGATGTGGTACGAACTACAAGAGCGAGCGAACTACAATACTAAGCGAACTACATTCACAACTGATCTTCTGAATTCTGAATTCCTCAAATCTGGAAAGACAAACGCTTTTGAACGAGGGTATCTTCGACAGTCACACAGTTAGTGCAGCTAGAAATTTATTTGGTCTTTGTTGTCTTTGGTATCAAAACATCGAGAAATACGGTGCTGATTTAAGAAATCAGCACAATCATAAAAATCTGGCAGGCCATGTGTTTGTTCCATCAAATAGAAGTAGAAAAAAAATATAAAAAAAACTTAAAATTTAAACAATCCAACCCAAAAAAGTAGTTGATTGATTCACACACTGTAGGCATACCACAAGCTCGGTCTCTGGCTCTGGTTTTGAGTCTGTGTGAGTGTTTTTACTAAATAAATCCTACGTCAAAACGTCACACACACAATATAAAACAATGGTGAGCACTCACACAGACTCAAACGAGAGCCGGAGACATAGCCGGACAGAGCTTGTGGTAGGCCTACTGGTCCGGAAATAAAAATTGCAGATGAAGTGATCAATGGTGATAGTGGTGACCAAATACACCTTAAAGTTCATCCGCTACAACCTCCAATTGGTACTAAAAAGCAACTCGAGGCTACGGATATTCGAAGAATGAGGACGTCTGTCTCTTACGTAACATTGGTTTCTTTATCAACACACCCTTTACATTTAATATCATACTTTATGCATATTTATTTACATAGTTCCAGTTTTCTGAAACGCAACGCAAATATTGATAAAATTCAGGACTGAAAATGCCCGGATAGTTTACTCGTTCACTGCTCCCGTTCGCAGACTTTGTTGAAATAGTACTCATTTCGACATAATAGTACTTTCAACGGTGGCCATCTTTTATTTTGATGTATGGTGATTATTTTGGCGTCTTTTGTGGCGGAGCTGGCGATACTGGCGGATATGATCGAAGTGCGGATTAGATTTCGACCGACAACAGATGATGCATGATCTTCAAATATTTAATCTGGGTCTTTGTTGCGGAGCTAAGGTATACTTCCCAGACTTTAAATAAAAAAGAAGTATTCAAGCATACAAGAGAGTAATAGTAATAACTAATAAGAGTCCATTTTTCAACCGGAACCTAGTAATTTTCTCATGTATTTTCTGGTAAAACCAGCTTGCTCGTTACTTTCATACGAGGCCTTCTCTTTAGAGTTAAAAGAGACCGCCCTAAAAAATAAAAGGTCCTACAGCGGTACATAGCCTTAATGATGTCGTTCTAATTAGTGGGATTCATTATGATTTTTAGCATGTTCCATAGAAATAAACTAGTTTCTGCCTGCGGCATACAGTATTAATAGATGAGGAAGTCACAGGGTAACGTGAAACTATAGTAATCTTACCAACATCAACAAATTGGCTAACATGCAACCAAACTTGAGTAACTAATAGTGTTCTCAGTAAACTAGTAAGTTTGTAGGAGTTAGTGGCCAACTCTAGTGAGTTTTAAGGCCTCCTTAAGTTCCAATTGATGCTGTAGGAAAGTCCGGTCATATATTTCACCCAACTTGCGTGCTGTTGCGAGAAGGAATTGATTAAAATGGAGTAGGCTCAGTTACAGTACTTTTACTTATTGTGTCTCTACTTCTTTTAATCGTGTCACTGGCTCTTTCAATCCAGTGTGGTGAAAGGATTTTAAGTGCGCCTCAGAGAGGCTTCTTTCGTGCACATAGGGCACATATACTATACATGGGACGTTACTACCAAAGCCAAAATCAAAAAGCATCTCAATAAATCATTTCGAAACTTTTTCGTCAGGTCCATGCGACAAAGCCTAGACGCAAGAAATGTACGGCTTGGTTCCTACCTTTTGTATTGATCCTTTTTACAAATAGCATATAAATGATGCTCCAATGTGGTGCCAATCCCAAACAACTAGACCGCCCATGCTCTTATATACTTATAAGCTTTTGCCTACATATTCGATTCAAAGAAACATGTATTTGTGTAAATAAATAAAATTTCTCAGAATGAATATAAAAATACCCCGAGAGATTCGTGTATGCCGTAATAAGTTACCTATCATTGAATATTTTACCTTGAATTTGATGTTAAGTTTGAAGGTGAAATAACCTTTTTGTTCCCAAGAGATGACGAATTATAATGATAAGGAAAATAAGGATCTGAGGGTCTTTCCAATAAGGTTTGGTCTATTATTGCGGACTTTATTCTACTCAATTCCGTTTCTTATCTAAAACTATAGCATCACAAATAAAAACTCCCCCCATTGGTCAAAAGCTCACGGGAAAAACTTAACAAATCACTGTGTCTAGTACTGGGAGGTGGTCTATTTGTTCGAAAACTCAATTATTAAAATCGGTCAACCGACAACCATCTATCTATATCTATCTTTGCAGAACGAAATGTTTCGAGTAGCTTTACTTACATTTCTGAACTTTGACCACGTTAAATCTGCAGCGCTTGGAATATGACATAATTTGAAAACTTATAGTTGGAAACACCGTCTGTACAGCGAAAATGATTTGAAAACCTGTGGCTACGAAAGCAACTTCTTCTTCTTCCTGCCTTTATTCCCCTTTATGTGGGGTTGGCACAACATGTCTTCCTCCTCCATTCCCCTCTGTCAGCCGTCATCTCTGCGTTCACTCCTCTCTTATCCATTAGGCCTAAGATGACCGCCACGAGAGTCGATATAACTCGTCAAAAGTAGAGATATGTCTATATCTCTACACGAGCTAAGATGACCGCCTAAATATGTCGTCACCATCTGTCAAATGAAGACTTCTTCGGAATTCGAATTTTGATTTTTGAATTTTGTCGTCAAATGGTAAGATGACCGCCATATTTTCTCGTCTTTTGACGTTTCTGCGCGGGAAATTTTCTCGTCGACAGTTTTTGAAAACGAGATATGTCTTCCGCTTGTCTTTTAGATTTTGTTTTGCTAACTTTTCAAAGGATGGCTATAACTTACTATAATCATCTTATTGCGATGCACGCCGATAAGCAAAACAGAAAGATGCAACGGAAAATAATCAGAGACGTATGTGGTATGTGATCCTTTTGACGTTGTTCAGGTAGAGTTTCAGTGCCTCTGGAGATTATCAAAACCATGGGAATTCTACCTCATCAAACGTCTAAAATCCGATTTAGAGCCTAAAACTAGTGCGGGCCTATCTTGTTGCGGGCGGTGCATTCGAAGATGAGTACCTATTTCATTTGAGGTTAACTACCCATTGATTTCTATGTGTTATCCTGCTTAAAATGTTATTGTAAAGGTCTAAAATTAATAATAACAAATTAGGTTAGTGTGAGTCAACACTTCTCATACATTTACCCGATTCACTCAATGGTTCAATAGTGAAGACGTCTCATTGGATCTCAGTTTACCAACTACGAACTACTACACTACGAATTTAAGCAAACTGAGTATAGTTACCTACCTATCTAATACTTTAGTAAAAATATTTTAATAACAGGGTGACATTGGACGAAGATGCACGAGTCGAAAACGAAGAAGTTATCAACGGAGATTTGGCTGCAGAGGACCCATCACCTGCGGGTCTGCTTCGGCAAGGCCAAAGACGCGCAGAACTTCTACGTTATGTTAATGAATAGAATATTACAAAAGCCTTAAAAATATTTATACCTTATCAACCATAAGCACCTACAAAGAAAGCCCTCTTCATTAGTTCAACATTATTTAGGTAAAAAGACAGTTTTCTGTGTGTAAATAAATTTATTTGTCATAAATTAAAATAGGTATATTATTTACAAGTTATGCAAATACCTATGTAAGGTGGAATGTTTGGTTTGTGGGTGGCCCATGGAATCTGAAAAGAAACAAATACATTAATATACGGACATGCTCATAGAGGTATTTCTGTATTCTCTATCCTGCATCCTGCAATCATTCCTTTAGTGCAAACTGCTTAGTCTACGCACATAAATACCATTATGTAGTTCTATGAGTTAATTTAGTTAGATACGGCTCAATGGACACTGAAAACAAAACTTGGTAGTTATGTACTACGGAGTAGGTATATTAAAGTAACTAATACTCACATATCGAGGGTTTTAACACTGCACCCTCGATATATAATTTTTGTTACATATTTTAAAAATCCTCATTGATAAATAGCAACAGGTCAAAACAGGTATGGTTGCTATCAAAACGTACAATTTTCCACTGTCCACCGTCCTACCAAGGCTCAACTCGTCGGTCTTGAGGCGGTTCCACCCCGCTGTTATTTGTTGGACACTTTGCAGCGAGCTTTAATCACCTGCCGCAAATTCATAGTGCTCGGACATTATCATACCGGCAAAGAAACTCTATTTGGATTCTGTTACTTCTAACCCTGAAATATTAATACAAACAATAAGTATAGCTAGCAGCATAGGTATGTACTGATTTTGAGAATACAATGAATCTATTTTGCTAGTGCTATCGGTTTTTAACAATAAATAGGGGTACCTACCATAGTTATTTACTTACATTTTCATTCCGTTTGCTTCCCTATTATTTTATTTTAGTTTTGGCGGGGTTTTTTTTTCAGTCACAGGTATCAAATTGAATGAACGAAACCATTAAAAAATAAAAAACCAATGGTAGATTATGGTAGAATATGGAAGAAATGATCACTGGTTTGTCTTCACGACATAGGCGAGTCGTCGACGACAGCTGTCTCTCTCGTGATGCTCATCTTACCATAATCGACAAACGAATCGATGTCGACAAAATTTTCTCTTCTCGCGAAGACATATGTCACGTCGGTCATCTTAGGCCTACTGGTCATCTTTCACACGATTCATCCATGTTTTCTTTGGTCTACCTTTTGTAAATTTATGTTACGAAAGTAAATATGTAGGTAAAGATAAAAACTACAAAACTCTTTGGGGTTGCCCATTTAAACTTAGGCCACTAAGACTGGCCTCTCAGCTCAGTTGGTAGTAGCTCTGCTTTCTGAGCCGTAGGTCGTGGGTTCGATCCCCAAGAACAAATATTTTTGTTGTGAACACAGATGTCTGTTCTCTGTCTGGGTTTTATATTGTATTCCAAAGTATTTATTTACAAAAAAAAGTATTATAACAGCTATCTGGTTCCTTTAGTACAAGTTTTGCTTATTTTGGGGCTATACAGTGTTATGTGGATTATCTATAATATTTATTTACAAGTTTTATTAAAATCCAATTATCCGTTATGCCCTCAATTTATGAGATACTAAAATTAATAGCATTTAAGATTGCGTAGTCGAGACTAATAATTAGCTTAGATCATTTACGATCAAAATGATCGTAAAAGCTACGTATTGCTTGCCATTGTTGTTATAATTATTTTTACTTGGAAAATATAAATTTTGGATTTGAACCAATTACCCAATTCTGAATCGGGGATTCGCATCCCATGATTTATTATAATTTTACATGATCTTGACTGGCCTCTCAGCTCAGTTGGCACCGTAGGTCGTGGGTTCGATCCCCACCGTGAACAAATAATTGTGTGGTGAACATAGATGTTTGTTCTCAGTCTGGGTGTTACATTGTATTCTATGTATGTATTTACAAAAAAAAGTAATTGAGTATTATATCAGCTATCTGGTTCCCATAGTACAAGCTCTGCTTAGTTTGGGGCTAGATAGTGTTGTGTGGATTGTCCGCATTATTTATTTTTATTTTTTTATAATCTTTGTGATTCCGAGGTTGGGTAGTTATGAAACTATAAAACAAAGAAAATATTTTTCTTGTAGTCCATGGCTTGCTAGTACCTTTACTAGGCAGGGTCCATGTGATACGAATACACCCACTCATCTTACACCTACTTAGTAGGTACTAGTACTATGATGGCCAGAGGCTAGAGAGCACTGGTGGTAGCGGCCCCGCCTTCCGATCCTAAGGTCGTGGATGCAAATCCAGTGTACCAATGAGTTTACCTGTCCAAAAAATTATGTATAAGTACTATGCCAGTGCTCTGAATCGGTGAAGGAAAACATCGTGAGGAAACCGGCTTATCGTAGAACCTAAAAAGTTCGAAAACATGTGTCAAGTGCACGAAAGGAGCCTCTTTGAGGCGCACTTAAAATCCTTTCACCTCACTTGGTTCGAAAGAATCAGTGACACGACAAGAAGAAGAAGTACTATGATGTACTATGTGTATCTTTTTACCAACCTAAGCCAAGTCATGTGAAAGTAATAAATGAGCTGCCATGCGACCGTGCGGACAAGTTAGTAAATAGTGTAACGAAAATAGTTCCAAACAAAGGAACTTGTCTCAAAATATCCCATCCTCTCGAACGCGTGACGTCACACTAGTTCCGTTCGTAAAATATTTGAGATTACAGCTCTTTGTGACGTCATCGCCATCGGGTATCCCTACGCTCGACTGCATTTTCATTGCTTGGACTATCCTCCAAAAGACTATCAAAACAATTCGCGAAAAGTTTGTTTTTCAATGTCCTCCCTGGCGTCAAATAAGAGGGTTTTTTGTATGTGAAATGCATTTATAGGAGGAACTGACCCTCACAAGAGCATCTGAATCTTGGGGATAAAATCTCCACAGTGCCAGTGCTCTGAATCTGGATAAGTCTCCATGGGCACTGTTTTACCCTGACCGATACATTCGGTTAGAAATATTCAGTGTCCTTTGTTTAGTATTCGGTTTTTAGTCCATCCATCATTAAATCGTCCAACGGTGTCTCTCATATTAACGTTAATAGTTTGAAAATGTCCCAGCAAAGAAATAGTCGGTACTTATAAATAATACCTACACTTTAGAAAGTTAAATAGAAGCGTCTGTATTGAATATAATTGATTGATTTCTAAACGGCTCGAGAAGAAGAACAAAGGCTTTCGAAGCTTACACTGGACAAATACAAATGAATTTTCTTTCATC
Source organism: Thera obeliscata (assembly GCA_947578465.1). Classification (NCBI taxonomy): domain Eukaryota; kingdom Metazoa; phylum Arthropoda; class Insecta; order Lepidoptera; family Geometridae; genus Thera; species Thera obeliscata. Next base: position 25,163,561 of record OX387914.1, read on the forward strand.
TACATTTTTCTTTATAAGCACACTATTGAGTGGCTTCACGCTGGTAGTAGCTCTACCTTATGCGCTGTAGTTACTATTGCAGGCGTTTTTTATTTAGAAATGCTTTTAAATAAAGCCTAGACTTAGATTCACCTACTTTTAAAGTATTTAAAAATAGGTCAACATCCAAGTTGATGTACTCGTAGGTACATCAACTTCCTTCCCGCGAAAAAACCGCGAAAAAACCGCTGAAAAAGTAGAATCAACTTTGGTGGGTTTTCTTAATTTTTTTGTACATTATGGATAATATACATTATTCTTTAGTAACGTTAGAACTGTTAAGACTATTGACTATTAATTATGAAAAATATCGCTGAAGTTTGGATTCCCATTCCCTTCTAAATGTAGGTACTTCGAGAGAATCACCGACAAAAACTAGTTAAAGATAATTAAGTCTATTCTGACTGGCCTCTAGCTCAGTTGGTAGTAGCTCTGCCTTCTGCGCCGTAGGTCGTGGGTTCGATCCCCACCGAGAACAAATATTTGTGTGGTGAACATAAATGTTTGTTCTCTGTCTGGGTGTTATATTGTATTCAAAGTATGTATTTACAAAAAAAAAAATGTATTCAAGTATTATATCAGCTATTCGGTTCCCATATTACAAGCTCTGCTTAGTTTGGGGCTGGGTAGTGTTGTGTGAATTGTCCCCAATATTTATTTATTTATTTATTTATTTATTAAGTCAAATTACGAAACCAAATTGATGCTATTTTCCAAGAAGCTTCCGAATCCCAGTCGCTAATTTGCGACTATGAATAAGAATATTTGGTCGCCATTATGTTTATTATTCTAATTAGTTCGCTGAAGTTATTCTTGGAGAAAATATAATTCCGGGATTTTTTTCTTGCTTCGGTTTGGCAATATAGCGAACTGGAACTTGATTGTTTTGATAGAGATATACGTACACGTATTGATCAATGTCATCCCCGAAGGTAAGAGGTAGAGTTGCAGAAAAATTACTCGAACAAAACCCCTTATCCATCCGTCGATTACCCGCGATTTTTAAAGCCGTTTGTGTCCATAAGGGATTTACCTACCTACTAGTCTAGATTTTATTACGTAGTGGAACTGTCTCCATGCTGTTTCTGTCCCGTTGCGGGATACTCAGTTGGTGGTAGATCAGTTTGTGTGTAAGGTTACTATCTAAATCAATATCTCACGCTCTAGTGCATGAGTGCAAAAGTTGCCGCTTACCATGTCATCGTGCAAAGGCTTTTTTAGTTCAGTTATGACTAATAACCTTTGTCTCCACACAAAGTACCGATATGTGACCGGAATAGCCACGTATTCAGAAGGGTTATTTTCCGCCTAAATAAGGTCGAAACATTGAATTATGCAAAACCAACATTTGCCACCTTTATTTTTGGTCGGTCGCTAAATTTTAGCAAATTGTCGTCATATTATTGTTATACCTACTTAAGTATTGTACTTATTCTAATTATTCATATTATTCAAAAAGAGACAAACAATTTTTTGTTAGAAAAGTTACATTGCTGTCAAAATATCTCCAAAAGTGATAATTTAAATAGGAATGGTTTAATAGGATAGGATGGATTTTAGGATGGGTCATTTAAATTAAGGAACTCTAATTACTGGACCCGCAATGATCGCTCTACAAATGCGTGAAATTGAGTCTAACTTCCCAAGTGCCAGTTTAGCGGTTAAATGCTTCAGCCTACAAGAGCTTTAATTGGAGTGTCATCTTAGTGGAACATCCCAGGGGTCAAGAGTCGGCAGTCAGCATTTCAAAGTTATGTAGAATTCTAAGCATCCAACCTCGGCTTGCTACAAACTGGATTTGAAAGATATTCAGCTACGCTTTGAATTTCGGATATGTCTGGAATTTCAAATTTACTAGGTTATACAGTGTGTAAAAATATTACTATCGATAGAAACCCCTGTGGGTTGGTTTTTGACAGTAGTATTTTTAACACGAAGACCTACCAGAGTATTCCGATAACGTTAAAATACCACATACGTTTTTTTATACTATAAAAAAAAATGTTTGTTTAGGGTCATCACACGCTCTTTTAGTTATGCGAGATTGTTTCTGTCATTACAATATTTGAAGATATTTTAGATAAGTAGACTTTTATGTTGATGTAGTCGAAAACCAAATCATTTGGGATTAATATATTTTTGTTTACCTACTTCATGAGGTAGTTTAAGGATATGGATATTTTTTCCTTATTGAATAAAACAGCCCTTGTAATATAGGCAGCTGTACGTCTACTTTCAATTTTGGCAGTTTCCTTTTCCAGCGTGTGTAATGCGAAAGCCTGTACCCAAAGTCCTAGTGCATTTACAACATTTCGTTACCAAATGTTGTTTTCGTTTCGCCTACGTGTCTCTCTCTTTTGCATGGAAAAATGATGAGACAACAGCTCTGACTACGTAACGTATTTTTGCTGTCTCATCTTTTCTCCATACAAAAGACAGAGACACGTAGGTGAAACGAAAACAACATTTGGTAACGAAATGTGGTAGCAAAACTCGGGCTTCGGGTACTGGACGTGAAATGCGTAATGCAGGAGACTCGTAAATCCTGTTATGTCACTGCCAAAGGAAGTAATACAATCTTCACGCATCACAGCCGGCAAATTGTTGATGGATAGAAATATTCCAGAGGTGGTTCATCCCTTGACAGATGTCAACGATGACGTTTATTAAGTTTATTGTGAATAGAACTTGACAGTTTTTATTTAAGAACGGTGCTCGTTAAATATTAAGGAATTAAGTAGTGTACCTGGTACCTGCCTATTTAAAAGGTGTTCAGAGTAGTGTAAATTAGCAGATGTGCTCACCTAATGTTGGGCTGTTACATCTGCTTAGAACGATTGAAATACCTCATAGAGCAGAACTTGTTTACGGTAACTATATACAAGTATGTTTCCACAGGCTTTTATTTAATATAAAACAATATGCTAATGTTGAGTCAAGCTCTAGGTATGTAGGTATATGTACTCCAAACATTTGCTAAGCCTCTCGGTTCTAAATTAATAACCTTGGAAAAAATACGACAACATTTAACTTTGCACACGTCATAATAATACTTTGACAGTCAGTTAATAAGTTTCCTATAATATACTAGGTATACTTCAAAATGAAAGTATTTAAAATAAAAAATATTTAAATTATACTTAGCATGATTAAAGTATACTGCGTTTTAAATCAGGTTTACCTAGGTATATAACAAACGCAGTTAGCCTCAATAAAGAGGAAACCTAATGGCTTATTCGTCGGCAAATATGTATTCTGTACAGCACGTACTAGCATACTAATGTGCCTACTGTCCATAGTGTCAGCGGTGACTAATTTTCATAACAATGTCCGCGACATGCCTAATTTATATCCACAAAAACATATGCAACAATGTAGCGAAAACTTGAATTGATGGAAACACTATTCACCAAAAATACGACCTAAAAAGATTCTAATTTCAAACTGCAGCACAGTCCATTCAAACTGAGATGAAATAAAACAAATTAAACAACAACAGTTCAACGTACAAACAGAAGCGTAGTAACGAATTTGTTGGAAAACATTTACTGTAAAACTATTTACAGAAATGCCATAAAAAGGTAAAGAGATCCACTTGCACTATTTTGTAGCCATTTGCAACTTAAACAATCACTTTTTTGATAAAACCTACGTCACGTCGATTTCGAATTTAGAACACAGGGTTGTCACATTTACTTTTTAAGCGCACGGACGTCGAACCGTGGCGAGGCTACGCGGCACACTGCCATAGTGCCTGTCGCTTGACGACCGGGGCCCTACTACGAAAACCACAATATGGATCACGAAGTCCGCGACTGAGCTCAAGTGAAGGTGGCATTTTCTGGGGCTTAGCTTTATTATTTACATTCGGTTTGTGTACTTGCAGGTTAATAATAAAGTACCTAACCACCTCAGGCAGTTTTAAGCCAGCGTGAGTTTCGAGTCTTTGTTCTTTCGTGTTCACATTTGCTTTGATGTTCATACCTTTACCTATACAAATAAAAATGCATAAGGTAAAAAGAAAAAGGAAATCAGTACAGAGCTTCTGGCAGCAATGGCCTAATTAGGTCTACCTTCGTTAGCGAGATAGCTCCATTATTATTAAATTGATATATCGATTTATTATTCATTCAACACCGACCAATGGTTGGCTATGAAGTTTTCTAATAATATACTTAACGACATTTAAAGTTTACGTTAAGATCTCAGGAAGTCGGTGCGGTGGATGGAAAGGGCTCAGAATCGTTCTTCCTGGAAATTTGTAGGGGAGGCCTATGTCCAGCAGTGGACTTCTTCAGGCTGATGATGATGAAAGTTTACGTCAAAAACCAAGGTTCATTCTTTATTTTTCGTAACAAAGTTTCCCAAACACAAAATTTTAGTTACAAAATAGTTTAATCTCACATACCTACTTAACTTGATACGCTTTAATCACCTGAATACTAGAAATATCATAGATTTTAATTAATTGATTCAGTTTTTGCGAAATTACCATTTTTGACAACCCTGCCAGTTTTTGGCAACCTTTTTTATTCAAAGTCCGCCGCGTATACCCATTTTATATTTTTTTTATTCGACACATCAAATTAATCCATTCTGCCGTATCAATACCATTTGTTTTGTAGTTCCGCATGAATCGTTTTTTTTATTTCAAAAGCACGAAAGTAACCTGTTGTTGCGGTCCAAACATGTTACTGGTTTATTGGCGTTATTACATGAACATTCGTCGGAACAAATACTAAAGACAATTTGACCTCTGTGTGTTAAGAAATAAGACTCAAGATGTGTATGATTTTTTCCAAATTCTACTGTAACGAGAGGTTGTTTATAACAACAAGTTTCTATTAATTGAATGCTTATTTACCGTTATCGATGGGTCTTGTGGTTTTGGACCATTTTAGTTAGAGTTTGTGTTTTATGAAGCGTAGAAAACTTCAAGGCTTTTTCGCTATAAGAGCTTTTATTTTCCTACTTGCGCTGAATATAAGTCATTTGACTATTCATACTTCTAAGTCGATTTTTGGAGTACCTATGTTATGCTCTATGCTCGAAGTGGGAAAAACATTGAGCCCCAAAAAATACAGCGATACCACAAGTTTTTATCTAGTAACTAGTTTTTCCAAATTGTTACATCAATTTAACAGTTAGTTCGTATTAGAAGCCAACTCTTGTAACGCAGTTTTTGGGCAGCCCTAAGGCCTTAGTTATGCCGAGTGTTCAAGCCGTGCCCTTCAAGGCACGGAAGCGCTAACTTGACGTAAAGATAAATGCTACATTCGGCTACCCATCCAAACAGTGGCGCTCGGCAAACTCGAAATGATCAAAAATTTTTGATAGTTTGTAGCGCAGATATAAACAATCTTCGAGATCTTGTAGCGTGGAACTGGCACCTAGGTCCGTATTCTGAAACAGTGTTTGTGTCTGAGTCGAGCCTCGAGCACTGTCAAGCATAGATTTTTTTACAGCTCTCCATTGAGAAATGCCAAGAATCTATGCTTGAGACTCGACTCAGACTCAAGCACTGATTCAGAAAACGGGCCTTAGACTCACTTAGCTTTAAGACGTTACAAAGTGATCCTTGTGATTTAAGTGAATAAATTATTTTCCACTTTAACTTTCCACTTCAAATCATTGTCTGCGATAGCTTCTTACTAGAAACTCAGGTTTTAGTAGAAACTTAAGGCAGAGTGACATATAGATTCAGATCCCGCTGGGTCATTAGCATTCCTAATGCCCATTAATATTGGTGGGGCGTTAATCAGGGCGAAGCTGAAATAAGGGTAGCTTGTCAACACTTAAGGTTTCTACCCACTATCCCGTAGCATACCATGGCCGTGCTAGGAACGTGTCGGGCACGGAAAGCAATCCGGTACGCTGTACTTCGCCCACTGAAGCGGCTCGACAGCGTTCTGAACCCGTTTCCCTCCGACAAATAGTTGACGGTCCGTGCATGGCACGTGACGGTGTCGGTCGATGACGGAACGGTCTAGTGGGCAAGTGTTTAGACATTACAATACAAAGAATATTTTTTGGCCGCTAGGTTCCTAGCACGGTCATGGTATGCTACGGGATAGTGAGTAGAAACCTTAATGACTAACAATGAAATCTAACTCTGAATACTATTGAACTATTCAACAATTTCATTCAATAAACTGCTGGTTTTTTTCACGTTCGCAGTGTTTCCTTAAAAAAAGTTATGCATATTAATGGGTTCTTTAACTGTCTGAAGATTTGGGGAGTGGTCTTTCTTATATTTTTTTTCTACTGCCATACTAATATTTTTGTAAGCTTCAGTCCAGAGCTAAACAAGACTACAGCTAGTAATTACCTGGCAACCATTTGCTGCTTACAATGTAGTAAATACTATACACAGCGGCACAATTAACCGCCCACCTTGATTTTGTACGATTTTGGTTAAAAGAACAAATTGTGGCCTTACTTGTGAATGTTATTTTATAACGTAGGTATATTTAAGTAAAATGAAAGATAATAATGTTTTTAATTATTACGTTTATTTATGAAAAAGTCTGAAAAACACTTTGACCGTAAATTGACAAATGTGATGAAATGGCTTAAAAATAAAAAATCTGCTGAATAAATGAATTCTAATAGTGCGTATTTCCACCTCTAGCCCTCATGACTTCCATCAAACGGTTTGGCATGCTGTCGATGACATCTTTGATATGTTATTGTGGAATGTTCTGCCACTCCTCAATCACGGATTGTTTTAATTCATCTATGGTGGTTGGAGCTGGTATGCGGCTTCAAACACGTCTTTTTAAATTGCTCCATATGTGTTAAATACGATTTAAATCTGGGCTCCGGGATGGCCATGTTAATTTCCGAATGCCGACGGTATCCAGGTACGCGGTAACAACTCTAGCAACGTGGAGGCGAGCGTTGTCCTGCATTAATAAAAAATCTTCGCCAGTAAATGGAGCAAATGGCATTACATGAGGTTCCAACACTTCTGTTACATACCTTTGAGCATGTATTCCACCTCTTTCGAAGATAACCAAGTCGGTGCGTGCTTCGTAAGTAATGCCGCCCCATATCATGATAGAGCCACCTTGGTAACCTACTGTTTCCACAACAGTACATGGTGCAAACCTTTCATTCTTGCGTCTGTATACACGCTGGCGACCGTCAGGACCGTGCAAGCATATTCTTGTCTCGTCAGTAAACATAACATTCTTCCATTGTTCCATATTCCATTCGCCGTGCTTTCGGGAAAAACGAAGTCTTTCTCTCCGGTGGCCTACGAGCAATTGTGGCACTAGAGATGGTCGAAAAGCTCCAAGAACATTCTCTCCTAGTCTTCTTCTCACTGTTATTTCACTCACTTGAACATTGCGAACCTCACGAAGTTGGTTTTGTGCCTCAACAGCTGTAGTGAACCGATTTCCTAGAACATTGGTCATAAGAAATCGGACGTCACGAGCGGAGGTGCATCTTTTTCGGCCCTGTCCTGGTCTTGGCTCATAAGAGCCAGTTTCCCTAAACCGTTTCACTGCATCCCTTAAGGTGGTACGTGCGACACCAAGCTTCCACGCCACGTAACGCTGACTAAGCCCTTCGTCGATAAGAGCGACGGCTCTCGCCACTGAATTAGCATCAAATGGCATGTTTGTGATGTCCAAACACTAGCTTTAAGATACGAAACCAAAACAAACTCAAATTGTTTACTTTTAATGCCACTGAAGCAATGTAAGCAGTATGGCAACGATAACGATAATGAGACGAAGTTCGATATTTATCCTATTCACAACTTATGCGTAAAAAAAACAAAGTTAAGTGGATAGTTTGTAATTTTTTCGTCACTACATTTCTCTCACACTTTACTTATTTAGCCCCAATAACTTACAACTGCGATAACATCAAAATTTGCCACTTTAAAAGGGTGGGCGGTTAATTGTGCCGCTAAGTGTAGTTTAGATTCACCTAGCTTTGGCATTCTAGACTTTTGAGGATCGACTTTAACGCGTTTGAGCTTATGAAGCTAAAAGCAGCTTTTAAAGCGCACCAGCTGTTTCTAATCAGCTGTGATGAGGAGTTCTAATGGCTCCAAGGACTGTTTGATATTCAAATGTATTCATTAAAATGGGCTATCAGTTCTGCTACCTATGCAAATACCCATAATAATGGTGGCCTATGAAATATAAAGGTTAATGTACATAGACCCAAAAACGACGTGCAAAAGGGCCCGTTTTCTAAAATCCTATTATTCAAATTAATAGTGAGGCTGAGGTTCAAAAAGGAGTATTTCCTCAATCCCTTTTAAAATTAATAACGAATATCGTATTTGGAGAAGAATTTTTTTTTCTGCGCTTGTACAGGCTACGCTAGGTTTCATACATTTTTGGCCTATCACCTTTAATTTACAACTTACGGTAAGTACTGTACCACTTGTGTACTAGAACCTTTATGCAAATCCCACTGGTATGTACTGGGCTTCAGGGAAATACGCCTGCAGAGTCAGAGCTAGATTTCAGCTGAAATATAGCCTAACGAACTGAAATTGTTAATTGTGTTAAACACTTCTGCTCCATATAGGGCGAAATGAATTTAAACATTTTTTTTAAATAAAATAGCAGTCATATAGCCACGCTATCGTAACTTGTGTTCAACTAAAACGCGAATAGCCAAAAGTAGCCATGCCATTAGTGCAAGACTTACGTAGGTATTCTCTAGTTTAGTAGGGGATTGACCTCTTTAGACTTCCCCTACTATTGTTTTGTTTCAAGAAACTTTAAAAGCTATGTCGTCATACAAAACATACTGAAGACCTAAGCTTGGATAGCAATAGCTTTAATACATAGTTTAAGTATTATATTCCTTTTATTATTGATAGTCTACTACTTCTTCCGTTTTGGTTATTTAGTTTAGTTTTTGTTTGCCTGAAAACCAGCGCTGCTTGGCATGGCAGATAATGCCTTGTCAAGCAGCAAAAAGCTGAGTCGGGGGCTGTTTGGCATTTCATCTCCCATTATCTATTGCAAACGCCTACACCTATGCATGTATGTCAAATAAATGTATTTTCTTTCTTTCTTTAATCTCCAGGCACGGTAGATATCCCCTATGATCTATTTTTAGTATCAAATACCCATCATGGATTTTTTCTTTGAGGATGTTTAAGGAGGTCGTCAGAGGTAAGTGCTACGTCCAGTATTACGGTGGTTATTTTACGCCAGCTGCTTTTTAGAAATTACTTGACTGCTACATGCAGCAAAGATATTCTACAAGAATTCTCGTACATTTGACAACTTGCTAAAGTTTAAATACTTCAACTTGAGTTATCGAGGTTTTTAACTTAAATTTCGAAGAGATTTTTAACTTTACTTTTCGAACTAAAAACTATTTAGAAAAAGGAATCATGTGTATATTTGTAGGTAACGAATAAATCAAAAACTAATGAACCGATTTTAGAAAATATTTTCCCCATTAGAAAGCTATAATATTATCCCTGCATATACCTACGGTAATATTTTTTACTACGCTACGATAGTCTTTGGCTTTGGCACGGGTGTAATTTTGAACAAAAGAAGGTGAAAAATGTAAAGAAGAATGTCTTTGTATTTTTCCACCCATGTGAACAGTAGACTACGTATTGTGCACCTTGCCGTTCACCGCACTGGTTTTCGTTTTAGAAACCAAACCCTGAAACATCATGAATGATCTCTGGGGAACCCGTTGAGCTCACGCTGACACATCGCTTAGTGTCAGTGTCACTGTCAATTATTGTCATATTGAGACATCGTAGGCGTGTCTAACTTAGCACGCCTGTCAACCTCTTTGGCTCGATTAACAAAGGTATAATATTAGAATTTACCGTGTGTATTTAAACCGTGGCTGACGGCGTTAAAGCTCACGATCGCGCCTGGCTCGACCATTTAGCACTTAAAAGAGAAAAACGTCACCGACGCGCCGCAGACCCTGTAACATCCCCGGGTTCTTTCATCTGCGGTAAATGCGGCCGTGCCTGCCACTCCCGTATCGGTCTGTTTAGCCATGAACGGAAGTGTTCCACTTCTGGTCCATGCGCAATTACCTAACTGACGCCACCTAAATCATCTGCAATAGATGTAACAGGCCAATGATGATGATGATGATGAATATTAGAATTACGTTACACGTAGCTTCAAGTACATTATTGTACTACAGAGTGGAATCTAGGGGGATGACTACCGTGCCTCAGGATTGATGGATATGAGCTTTTTTCTTCTTTTGCGTCCTGTGTATTATGTTAGTCGTAGGTGGGGTCTAAAAGCAATGTGGTTATTTTTAACCGTATCTACCTAATTAAAATTGTATTGAGGTCCACTGGGACTAAGGGAGGCCATTTAATTACGATTTTATCAAGATAAGAGGAATTGTTGCGGGCGAAAATATCATACTCAGCTTTTGTACTGACTGTTTTTCATTAAAATTTACACAACATTATTTATCAAACAAATGAAATACAACGTAGAATTCTGGAAATTCTAACATTATTATTTTATGTTGAAAATGTATGAAGCGATGACGTGAGAAAATCCGTGGTCTTTGTCTACCCCTAGCCCTATAGAAAATATGCGTGTCGCGTATTTTTTCAGGAAGTAACTCCATATTCATTTATTCCAATAGAAAACCAAAAACATTTGTGAGCGGAATTTGTACTTAAATTTAAATTTAAAATAATAATCACAATTGTACCAATAAATAAGTACATACATTTATTATTACACACATTTATGAGCAGCAGGAAACTGTCTAACAAGGCACGACTTGCTGTACATAAAGGAGTGTTAGTGCCGACATTGATGTATGGTAGTGAAAGTTGGGTATGGCAGAAAAAACATCAGAGCAGAGTGAATGCAGTAGAAATGAGAGCGTTACGTAGTATGTGTGGTGTAAAGTTGAGTGATAGAGTGAAAAACAGTGTGATACGAGAGGAATGCGGTGTGAAAGAAGACGTAGTGATGAGAGTAGAGAAAAGTATGCTAAGATGGTTTGGACATGTAGAGAGAATGGATGAAAGGAGACTAACAAAACAATTGCATCAGGCGAGCGTGAATGGAACTGCTGGAAGGGGAAGACCTAGGCGCATGTATCTCGATCAGATCGCAGACGTTTTAGAGAAAGGCCAGGTTAGGAGTACCCTAAACCGACGAGCATGTATGAAGAATGTTATGAGAGTGAACGAAGCGAAAGAGGTGTGTCAGGATCGTAGCAAGTGGAAATCCGTGATCTCTGCCTACCCCCATGGGAATAAGGCGTGATTTTATGTATGTATGTATGTAAATAAGTACATATCCAAAACAACTTTCTTTATCTAATTTTGTAGTATGTCCTCAATCAATTAAGATAATCAGATTGCAGATTTTAAGTAGGCAACAAATGCAGATTATTTAGTTTTTTAAGTAGGCAACAAATATTGCACATCGGCTAATTTCGGCTTCATAGAGCGTAGCGTGCGTCAGAAAGAGATAGCGCTCTACGAAACCAGAAAAGCCGATGTGCAATATTTACTGCCTACAACCGTACTTACATTATAAGGCACGTAACTTCATGAATACAGTACCCTAAGTCTTTTGCATGGAAAAGTTATGAGACAACAACTCTGACTACGTTACGTATTTTTGCTGTCTCATCGTTTCTCCATACAAAAGACAGAGACACGTAGGCGAAACGAAAACAACATTTGGTAACGAAATGTGGTAGCAAAACTCAGACTTCGGGTACTGAACACAAAAATATTTTCAACTGCAGAGAACAAGTGCAGGAGATAAAAATGTTTTCCACAGGCTCGAACATACGAACGAACATTCGAACGCCCTTTCGAAAATACGAGAGCAAATTACGCAAATCCATTCACATTTATACCAACTGCAGATTTCCCTACAGAACAGAATAGCTGAATATTGATCAAGGCATAATATTATAGGCAAATCATTGGTGAAATCCCCTGAAGTATCAGTTTTGGCTATAGCTCGTAGAATCCGCTGTATATTATTATAACACCCAGACAGAGAGTAAACGTCTGTGTTCACCACACAAATTTTTGTTCTAGGTGGGGATCGAACCAACGACCTACGGCGCAGAAAGCAGAGCTACTACCAACTGAGCTGAGAGGCCAGTCAATCATAAATCATCATTCAATGGAGTACGTAATACCATAGTTGGGATGCAAAATTGTTGATTACGGTTAAGAGCGTTTAATTCTTCAGTGGACTTTAGTAAAACAAAGATGTAGGTTTTGTAGTGTTAAATACTTGTTTTCCTTTTAAAATGATGAAAGAACCTCTGGACCTTTGGAGTTACCGCATGAAATCATTGTGGTGTCAAAACTGACTCACTTATGCCATACTCACCTCTTTACGTGACACTCTGTTTTACCATGTGCGGTCACAATTTACTGTCACTATCACTTTCATATCAACAAATAGAGATAGCAACAGGCACACACAACAGAGATAAGATAAAATACTGCAATAAAGCCATTAGGAACCCGTTTTTTTTTTGCGTTGTTTTTGTGCAATGCAGAATTATATAAAAATACATCTGATAGTCACAAAGCCTTAAAATTTAAACTGACCTGGTATTTTTTAATGGAGTCCATCTGGTCTTTGGTGACATCGTGGGCGGGCGGCCTGGGCGGAGCGTCTCGGGGCGCCTCTCGGGGCGGGACGGCTGGGGCGGCCTTCGCTGTTCCGTTCACCTGCTGCGGGGTTCAGGTGTTTAGATTTATGGGTAAGGTTGCATTTTGTTGGGCACTTCATACATGACAAATTTAAATGTTTAAACTCATACAGAAATCTGACGTATCCAAAAGGTTAAAAGTTTTTTTTTTATCTTATTAATATTTTTCGCTTTTGAAACTACCATGTTTTTGAACATTATTTTTACAAACAACGGGGGATATTTACCATAATTTGTGAGTTCCCGATATTTCAGCACAGAATAGAACAGAGTAGAATACATTGGACATTTATAAATTTGACATCTTTTCAAATGTATTCTATGCATTCTTTATCATTTTTCGACTTTGACAGTTGCATGCACCAGGATCACTGTTCGATCGAACAAATAATGGAATAATAAACAAAAGATATCCCGTTATTTATAAATATAACATTGTAAATGCGTGTTATGTTAAGTTAGTTACAACCGGTCCGTTCGTTGTATGGTAAAAACAATCGGTGACTTCATCAATAATAGCCTGTATATCATCATCACTTATAAATCTAACAAAAAAGCTACAAATCTTCGCATCAAAGCAATGAAATGGATTTTTACCCTCGGCATACAAGGTGAAAAAAAATCCTCACCCATACAATGTGGGGTTAAATTAACCCAAAAAGAAATTGTCTCTACTGTGTGTGTGCACCAAGCATAATAGTTTTCAATGTGTTTTTTGTATTAAGTACATCATATAGTTTATGAATAAAATTCCAAAATGAATCAAATCAAACTTTTATTATAAAAAAACTTAAAAATCACATACTCCCTTCGTGATTCCAACAAAATGGTATTAATTCAAAAGAAAAAATCATCAAAAATATATCATCAAATTAACACAATTATTTTACGTATTTAATAAAACTAGATGATATTTGCTTTATAATAATAATCACAATCAGCACCTTATGGCTATTGGAGCGAGATAATTCCTTATGTAAATAAGTACAATTTTGGCACATGTAATTTCTTACATATCGCGGTACTACATTTGAATCATCCATTCAGAATCTTCCTATCTTTGTTTCTTGGGCAGAAAGCACACCTTTGAGGCCTTCCTGGTCACTTTTGTGGTGGTCCTGGAACTTCTTCATGCAGCATTTCATGAACGCGTCTTCTTATACCTCGTTTGTAGTACGTGGATTTTCCTAATATAAAACGTATAGTAGAAATAAAAAAATATGTAGTAATAATGAATATAGTATCTGTAGGTACCTATCATAAAAATAAAAAAGTATAAATAATACACTAATTGTGAGTGAAAATAACGTGAAAACACAGAAGTAGGCACAAACTTTTTATACACGTCCCGTACAACGTGGGGTTAAAAACGCCCGGGAACCACTTTGCGTGCGTGCACTCACGATGCTGGTGCGCACAGCACGGATCCAACGCTGCGATTCGACGCAGCAATATTTAATCTCCAGCTACTAAAAAAGTCAAGTTATTTGATTGCGTTTTAATACAAAATCAGCGCAATTTAAAAGTGCTGGGGTTAAAATAACCCCACCTTGTATGCCAAGGGTTAATAAATCCTACACAAAAAATATAGGAATCCCATTTCATTTCAATCATGCAACCCCAATCATACAAATTATAATAAAGCTAGGTAGGTATATTAATTAACCTATTGTTAGTTTGTAAACCAAAAAAACATGCCCATGGTGTTGATTCTGTTGTTGCTAAACTCTTAAATTAACTTTAACTGCCTTAAACGTGAAGTTTTTCTTGTTGTTTCAGTTTATGTTAAGTCTAGGGCACGTCTAGGCACACACAGATTGTAGCTGATCGCCTAGAATCTAGACAGCATTTGAAGACCTGCGAACATCTAGGCCCTAGGTGTTCACAGGCCTTAAAATGCTGTCACTTATGCCATGCGCGATGGCGATCAAACGCTGTCACATTTAACAGCATTTTACTAATCGCTGACAGAACGCTTAAATGTACGCCAGGCTTTACTGCTGTCAAATCAAACTTGGCGTTTGGCCAACAGAGTCAACACCACTGTATTTGTATTGGTAGTCCCAGATAATAGTTAAATATAATATAATAAGACTTAAAACTAATTATAAAGTAAAGCTAATAAGAACCTGAAAAGAAATGAGACAGATTATTCCACAAAAACAAAACCAATCAAATAATATAATCCGCCCTTCATTTATAAAGCTCCGTTTTGGTGTTTGGAAAACAGAAACAAAGTCGCTTCTTGATAGTCATTGGGAATCAGTAAAAGGATGAAGAGTAAGGCCCAAAATAAATTAAAATTGAATAAATAGTCTGCTAATAATAATACACCCCTCAAATATCCTTACTAAATATAGTACATACGTTGTAAACTCAAAAAAACACAGGGGACACCTACGGTAGGTGTCCCCTGTGTTTTTTTGAGTTTTGAGTTTGATGTGAAAAAATCGTGACTATTTCAATGCAGAGTCAGCCAAGCAAAATTGTGTTCTAACGAATAGTATAAAATATATTCAATCCTGTAGAAATATATTATAAAAGAAAAATTATAAAATTAATGTTTCTGAATCTTATTCTTTGATCATATTTTCTTATCTTTTGTACCGAATAAAAAAAACATACTGTGTTTTGGTTCTATGGTCAAATAAAGAATGTTCTTATTTTATTTTTTTAGTTAATGCCTGAGAATCAAATGGAGTAGATGTTGCTCACATAATAAATTAAACATGAGACAAACAGGAAGATAATAATATGCTTATGGGTTAAGGAAAACGGGAAACGTTTTACCAAATTATTGGCAATAACAAGTACGGAGAGGTCCAGGAAATATTACATTTACACAAAACAGCTATTAATAGCTATTTATAGTGCAGGGTGTAAAAATGAATACTCCCGAAAACATAAATTGGACCACGCTTCTTGTTGGTTCGCCGATTGAAAAAGTAGCAAATTAGTTCTAACACTCTTGGCTAGATGGCGTTGGTTGCCCTAAAATTATTAAAGCACTCTTGCTCTACTCGCGACTTTGGATTCTTACAAAATTATAGGCATACATAAATTAAAGCAAATTATAAGTAACATTATCAATTTTGAAAAATATTTGTCCTTTTTTAAACACAAGGCACTTGAAAATAAGGTTTTGAGTTGTAACATGGATTATACATGCTATACAAGGCTTTTATAACAACCCAATAAAATATCTACTGAAAGTATCATAAAATACATACACACACAAATAAAATCAGCCAATATAGTTATTACATGTATAAGGAAACATACGGTTCTGTAGACAGAAACAGTGTAGTGTAGGTACCAGAAGTGCAACAAGCGATGTTAATGAGATGGCATTTTTGATGATAACCACTAAAAGTATGACTATGATTTACGTAAGTAAATAATACATAAACTTAGTACATAATGATTTTCATGTGTTTTCTATGGATGACTCTACCTAAAAAAAAACTTAAAAATTATTTATTTTGTTAATAAATAAAATATCCGTTTCTGCTGTTTTCACTACTTTCCATCCTAAGGTTGCCTGGAAGAAATCGTGATATTTCAGCTATTGTGATATATCCTTGTGTACAATAAAGTGTTATCTATCTATCTATCTAGAACCAGGGTCTGTTTGCTGACGTATAAATTATAAATACAATATTTTATTTATTATCAATTAATTCATCTTATTTAAGCGTAATATCTTTGTATTTGGACATTCGTATCCAGGCTTGTTGTCTGTTTTGATCAAAGTTCTCATGTGATGAGTGGCTTCCCATACTATTAATTTAAGATGAAATTTGAGTATTAGTTGGCAGCTAAGCCACTAAGCAAAAAGGGTGCTTGTTTGTTGACTTGGATGCAATAATTAATCTACCCCCCGTCCATAATGCTTGTCAGACAGACAGACTTAGCGGCCTCATAAGCTAAATGACTGCTATAGGACCATTATGAATATACGCCAGCCATACGTAAAAACACAATTTGAATTTATCCATTCATTGCTAAAAGTTAGCACTGTCACTGTTTCTCACTATACAGTGGTCATCTCTTACCATTGTGTATGAGATGTGTATGTGTGCAATGATTTAAGCACTGTTTATTTTTTTTCATAATTTTTATAAGGCAACTAGCTGCCTGTCCCGGCTTCGCACGGGTGGACATTTATTTTTTAAACACACAAATATAGCCTTTGTTACTCAAGGTGAACCTACGTCCAGCAGTGGACTGATATCAATTGATGATGATGATGAATGAACATTCTATAACGTTTAGGGGCACTATTTTCTAGAACATCTTGTCCAAATCTAGAATTCAAAAACGTTTGCATGGGTATATTTGAGTATTCTAGATAATTCTGGATTTCTAACGTTTGGATGCATTCCGGATGCTAGCCGAATAATTTCAGTCTTCGAATTAAATTTGATCATTCCAGAACCTCAAAGACATTCTAGTAAGGCAATAAGTGTGTGTGTCTTGACCGCATCATCGTTTAGTATCAGGTGATATTGCGGTCAAATCTATATCATTCAGTCATCATTTTAATACTCAATTAAGTTAAGGTACTAAAACTCGAAACCACGACTTAATCACTTTAAACCCGTTAATCACTTTAAAATAATGTTTGATGGATCCTGGTTTCAAGAGATGATGAAATTTTACACATTGGTATACTTTTCTCTGGTCCCTATGAATGCCACTATAGAACTTATCATAATTGAAAATCCCATCGAAATTGGATCAACCATTCCAAAAACTCGGTTTTGGTAAAAAAAATACGCATCCGAGTATCTTGATCTTTTTAAAACTCGGTTGACATAAACTAAAGTAAACCGCCCTTGCATCTATTGTAGATGATTTATATAGCGTCAGTGGCAACTGATAATTACACAAGCTGTACTTTCGGGGTGATAAGTGCCTGGGACAGATTTTTTTTTGAAGGCTAAGGAATAGCCTTTAATCAGCTTTTTTTTTAAATAGGTTTTCCTTCACCGTTTGAGAGCACTAGCATTTTATACATACATTTTACGAACAGAAAAATCCATAGGTACACATTTTCCATAGGTACCCGCGACCGAAGGATCAGAAGGCGGAGTTACTACAACTAGACCAACTGTGCTCTAGATAAAAAAAAAACTATATAAACTACGCTTCTGAGTCAACACGTTGAGATGATATTACCCATTTAGCCCGAGTACGTAATTAAATCTTATCAGTATCATAAAGATACGGTAACTATTTTTAAACAAAGGGCAATGATAAGATAAATTGCTGAACTGATTAGCTCTGATATTTTCTTGACTCACCTAACATCAGGCGTAGATTGGGTAAGTTAGTCTAAGCTGGCTAGCCTAAAACTTTTGCGATGAGGAAAAATAAACTCGATTCATAGATGGCGTTGAACGTCTAAAGTTCTTCTCCGACACAGATAACATAGTAAAATGCATTTGACTAGTTTTATTATGTATTCTTCTATTGTTCCTCCATGCACTACCGCCATCTTTTTAAAGAATATTCCTATTTTATATTGTGTGGTTATTTTTTTGTGTCCTAAAGGTGAATAATGATGGTAAGTATATTTTTTTTGATCTACCTTTATTTAATGTCAGAGTATAATGTCCCACAGCCCGAATAACAATTGGACGTTGTTTAACTAAAACGTTCCAATCCATATGAAGTTTCATATGGATTTGAACGTTTTAGTTAAACAATGTCCAATTACAAGGTGCAAAACGACTACTCCTGAAAACTGAAGTCGCAGTCCGCAGCTGCTTCTACGCTTCTCTGATTTTGGTAGTAATTAAATAGCATGGTCCTAAGGTTCCATTTAAACTTTCGAAAGAGGTCTTTTCACACCCTGTAAATATACCCAGTTAGTTCTATTTACTTACTTTCTAAACTAATTTCCTTGAAATATTGGAGTTCCAGATACAATATATTTTAACAGATAATTATATATTGTGGACTCTCATGGTTAATTTGAATTATTTGTTTTGTGTTACCAGAAGTTAGCTAAAGGCTAACTTCAGTAATTTGAGAGATTGAATCACATTTACAGCCGGCTGTGACAATGTTTTCCAGAAACACTATACAGGTACACAAAAACCCGTGATCATGTTTGGCTGCCAAAACATAGAGTATTTTTTGTACAGTGTTCCAGAGAAAAACATTGGCAGAAGCTTTGGAAGATGATTGATAAACTCTCTTCTTATTAATATAGTTTTAGTATTAATGAGCCCAATGACACTAACTAACCCAAACCACCACCGAATGGATCATGCTTGCGTGCGCGTTACCTGAAACACAACGCTATTTCTGTCGACAGTCCCCGGGTATTTCGGCGTGGTCTTCACGATCTGAACAAAGGTCTCGGGTACATCCACAGCGACCTCTCTCCCAAGCAGAACTGGCGTGGTATCGAAGCCTGGAGGCAGCTTGTAAGACGCGTAAACAGCTTCTCTGATTAGGACCGAATCCGTCCTCGCTGAGTAGGCGACTTCTCTGCAGTCAATCAAAGAGTCCTCTCCGTTAGAAATGAGTAGCTGTATCTTATGATCGCTGAGGGACTCCGACAAGTCAGAATCTCCACACTTTGCTGTCTCAGAAGACCCTTTGCTCTTCTTGCTGCTGTAACTGGTCGCAGAACCCTCACTCTGCGGGAGGGACAGCAGTTCTATCGTGTTCTTAAAGCTTCCAGAACCGTCCGAGCTCGGGCCGGAGGTATCGATGCTCTGGAGGACGGTGGAATGCTTGCTGCCAAAACTGGTGCCTGATCCCCCGGATGAGAGGAGGGGCTCGTCGTCTCTGGAGAGACGTACCTGCGGGGGTCGCGGGGGTGGGTAGCGGGGAGGAGTCTTGTTCCTTGCGATGAAGCTGTCCGGAACGTCCACCGCCATCTCGCGGTGGGGACCTGGAAAGTGATAAGGAGTCATTAGCCAAGCAGCACAAGCCAGTGACAACGTCTCCACATGGCGCAAGGTCGTGCGCTCAGTTCCAGCCCTGCAGCAATGGATTTGGAGGTGAATATTTTATTGGAAAAATCGGTGAAGGGAATCATCGTAAATGTGAGCAAACAAGTAAGTTTTAGCAGCTGCGATAAATTTGCACCCACGTGGCCTATTGAATAATAATTGGGCACGTGCCAAATTGAATCCTAAGCCGGGTTCTCTGACCCCATCAAAAGTATGTACACTTCAGAGATGTTTTATGCCAAAACACAGAATGCCTTATTTAAAAAAAATTGACATATTTTATAACGACGAACAACCCACCCCAATCACTTATTTCCCAATAGGTCCATTAAACCTAATTCTAGCGTCACTTAAATCCAAGAGTCCATTCACCCGTCCGGTAATTGGTTGATAACCGCCCCCGGCACAGAATAGCCAGCAGTGGGTACGTACCTACAGGTTGTACAGTAATTACTGGAGGGTTGTGACGCGGATTATACCCGGATGGCATCAGCCATAGGGGATCTCTTTGTTAATTGATTACATGTGATACTCCGTACCCGGTTTAGAGAAAATCGATAGCCAGGAGTTCTGTGATATTCCTACGAATGAGATGAAAAGCTAACGAGAATTTATTTTTAGGGACATTTTACACATTTTCCAATTTGCGGGACGCTACTCATAAGAACGAACCTGGCTAAAGCAAGCGCTTCCTCACGATGTTTTCCGTCATCGTTTAATGTCATTGGCCGTGCACCATTAAAATAAACAGCAGGACACAAGAAATTATCTTAAGTGTTTTTTAGGCTATCTAGTTCCCATAGATATAAGCCCGACTGCTTAGTTTGGGCTGGATAGACGGGATAATATGTCCAACAAAATGTATCTTTCATTTCTTTCTCGACCAATAGTTTTCCAATTAGCTGCATAGTTCCCCACATTCTCTTCTCATGGTTCTCACCAGATTACCAGCCGCTAATTATAACCAATAGATAATTGGATGAGGAACGTCTTCCGGATGTTTTGTTCCATTGTTCTCCAGGCTATCGAGATTAACTAACTTTACAAAAACTAATAGCCGGTGGTTCACAGTTCAAGATCGTGGCCACTGTGGCTGGATTTTTACACAGTTTCTAGACATATTTTTGAGCAAATGTTGTACAAGGATGGTAGATATGACACGGCATATCACTAGCATGACGTAAGCAGACCGGACAGTAGACAATTGGTGGCATGTGTTTGCCGTCGTAGCAGTACAGACCTTTGTTCCCCGAACAGTTAACTCATGGACCCTTCCAATGCTTTTATTTTCAGTTTGGGGGGCTAGGGAGCTTAAGGGTTTGTAATGGATAGAAAAGACTCAAGTTATGAATGATTTATTATACTGACACTTCACAGTACCTACGTCTTACGAGGGAATTTACTAAGGTGTCCAGCGGGCGCAACACTTAAGGCCTGCGTACATTTAGGGGATGTCGATGGCTATCAGCTAAAACGCTGTCAAATATCGCTGTCATATTCGACAGCGTTTAACTTCTCCCCCTTGCCAAGATGTGCTCAGGCCTTTACATTTCGTAACGGAGGATTGATGTCGCAAGCATGACTATCCATCAACAAATGCTTACCGGAGTCTGTAGTGATGGAGAGCATAGTGAGCATGTCTTTCTCGTCATCCGGCGGCTTCTCCTCGTCAGCTCCGAGCACCACTATGCTGGAGCCAGAGCGGCGCCGAGGCCTGGAAATAAAAAGAGAAATCGATTAGTCCAATAAAACAAGTTTCCCGTCCTGTTTATGAGTACTTCTTAAATAAAATATACATTGATAATGACGAAATAGGTCTCCCCTACAATTTGCGTTACTCCATAGAACACTTAGTAACACAGAAAACAAGCTCCAATGTGGAATAGCAGTACGTCCATATCACTGAGACGTAAGGGTGTTAGTAGTTTCCGTACTCGGAATCATGGTACCCATAATCACAACCCACAATTCGGAAGACATCAACGCGCTGCTGAGCTTGGTTTCTGCTGAATTGGCTGAAAATTTCCCAGACAAAGTTATTTCGAAAACTGACGAGCTATCAGAAGCACAACGCCAATCAATCGAGCCTAAAAATGCTTCAAAACCTTTCAACTAAATCAATTTTATTCCAACAAACACACCTTACCTACCTGCTTGATTATTTAATGAGACAGGCGCAGTGCCCGTAACGTTGTCTTGGAGAACAAAAACACCATAAACAGTCATTTTATTCTAAAGGAGAGGAAACACATCCGGGCAGACCAACGGACGACTGACGGACGGGTGAGCCGTGACGGTGCATATGAACATTACTGCATCTAGTAGGTGCAACGCAAGGCAAGTACAATAAAGTACCTGTGGCTTACCACAAGCTCTGTCTGGTTCTGTCTTTGGCTATGGTGAGTGTTGACTAAATAAATCCAACGTCGAAACGTCCCACGCACAGTATAATACACTGGTGAGAATTCACACAGACGCAAAACCAGAGCCAGACAGAACTTGTGGTAGGCCTTCTGTTTCACTACAGTAGTAAAACAGGTAGTTAAACAAGCGTCGATTTCTCAAACTTGGACGCAGTATAAAATAGGTATATACGTATATTATAATTAAACGTATAACCGTTTTGTATGAAATGATTTTGTTCACCTGCTCTCTAAGGTGTGGCTACAGTGGCGTCCGTATACGAATATCAAAGTAAAGCTTGAGCAGTCTATTCAAATCTGATTATTTTTGACATCGAGAAATAGTTTGAAGGTTTCGGAAGTAGTCTTTCAAGACCCTGTACGTTTAATGACTATAGACAAAATAATCAACGACTCATATAAAAAATAATGATAAGGAAGTACCAAATAAAGCTTAGATCGCCTGCGGTGGTGATCAGAGAATCGCTGTCAAATAACGTACTATCAACGATTGCGGCAATGTGTGCGGATGTATGCAAAACCCTATCCTGTAGGCCTACCACGAGCTCTGTCTGGCTCTGTCTCCGGCTCTGTAGGCCTACCATGAGCTCTGTCTGGCTCTGTCTCTGGGTCTGGTTTTGAGTCTGTGTGAGTGTTGACTAAATAAATCCTACGTCAAAACGTCACACACACAGTATAATGCACTGGTGAGCACTCACACAGACTCAAAGCCAGGGCCATAGACAGAGCCAGACAGAGCTTGTGGTAGGCCTGCTGATCGCCATCGCGATCGCAGATTGATCAAGGCTTAAGCTAAAAGAAATGAGAAGTATTTTAAAAGCAATTTCCCCAAATTCAAATAAAAAGCAATTGTGCATAAGTGGACATCGTAAAACATTTGCGTCCCGAACCCAGCTGTTTAATATTATCCACGTAATCAGAAGCCAGTTTTTCCATTATAGGCGTGGAATGGTGCCAATGTTAACCCGCCCAGCGTTACTGAGTCCCGGGTCTTATTTACCCGGAGGAGATCACGGGATTTCAGCAAATCCCGGAGATAGATGATTACTTTGCGTTGCGAGGAACTGATTGAGTGAGGAAGGATGGTGGATTAGGTTGAATTGGATGCAATTTATCATGGTATGTAAATCAAAATAAGTGCTACATAAAGAGAGTCTAACAAACCTAACCAAAAGAGATTTCAAACTGTAGGCCTACGATGAGCTCTGTCTGGCTCTGTCTTTGGTTCTGATTTTGAGTCTGTGTGAGTGTTGACGAAAAAAATCCAACGTCAAAACGTCACACACACACTATAATGCACTGGTGAGCACTCACACAGACTCAAAACCAGAACGAGAGACAGAGCCAGACAGAGCTCATGGTACCTACTGATGAACTATTTGGTTGTAATCTTAAAAAAAAAAATATTCTACCCGCGTTTCTGTGTTTTAGAATTGCTGTTTCAAATGATGATAATATAAACAAAATACTATTTCATTCCAAGACAATATATCATGGCATCGGAATTTGTGTAAAAACCTACTAAATCAAGTTTTTTTGTAATAAATAAAAGCCTGGAGTTCAACCCCGTCGCTAGCTTGAATTGCCAAACAAAGCGAATGATTGTCTCGGCTAATCCTGGGCACACGCTCAAGTTTATTGCCGGCCGATGGAAGTCTGGAAGGCGGGTATAAAACGCACTCCTTTCGGATAATAGGGTTAAGAATGACGTCGCTTGTGTATGTTTTAGGCCTTAGAAACACGAAAATGGCGCAAAATAAGTACTAAAATTATTATATAGAGGCCCCCTGCGGCTTTGCTCGCGTGAGAGCGGTGATTGCAAACAGTGTTTCCATTTTTGGGTTCGTTCATATTTTATAACCAAACCTGTTGGCCTACCACGAGCTCTCTGGCTCTGTCTCTGGCTCTGTCTCTGGCTCTGTCTCTGGCTCTGTTTTTGAGTCTGTGTGAGTGTTGACTATTTTTTTATCCGGGTTAAAACTATTTTTATTAAATGTTTCGTCCAAATCAGTCGAATAGTTATGGCGGAACCACAAACGTTCAAACATTGTATCTTACAATATATCAGTCGGATAGGATTATTGTTATTGGTTATTGTGACTGTCATCTGATAAATGGTTATTGATGGACGCCAAGTGACCAAGAAAAAACGTTATTTCAAGACACTTTGTAAGATAGAGGAGTATTATTTAGGGGCAGACGTATCTGCCAAACTGTTTACAACTTCCGTTACCATACTGTTTATTCTGTGATAGTATTAAAAACACCTTTAATTTTAAGTTCTTACAATGCTTTGTTATAGGCGGTGGTTACCACTTAACATCAGGTGGGCCATTATGCTTGTTCCATCAGCTATTTGTAAAAAAAAAATTCTCTGTTGGTTAATTTGTAGTTTTTTCTTCGGCTCGAAGCAAAAATCAATCAATCAATACAAAAAAAAAAACAAAAAGCAAGTGTGTGTAGTACGTACAGTCGTACACACAGGGTTTTCTCTATCACCGTCAACTAGCATCTGCCCCCGTGTGATGGTAGATACCCCCCTTGTTCTCATGCTTGAGTAGGGGCTTTGGGACGTAATTGATAGAACTGGCTGGTTGTGAGCGGCAATTTAAGCCTATCCTTTTCTAACACGAAGGGACTTTCTAAGTCTATCCTTTTCTATCACATAAGGTATCTAAGATTTTTAGATTTTTTTTCTCTAAAATTCTGGAATGATCTACGAGTTATCTTTAATTCCTGCACTGCAGACTCAAAACCTGAGCGAGACAGAGCTCATGGTAGGATCTGTTGTGATACGTTTAGGTTCAATTGCAAGAAAACAAATCAACACTAAAACGCTTCTAAAAATTATCATCAAAATTGGTCCTTTCTGTAAAAAATTAGGCAAATAATAATCACTTACAAACGAACCTCCTTTTTGTAGTCGGTTAAAAAAAGGTCATAGGTACTCAGAGGTCACCGCGACCCCGGTCACCTCATGCGTTGGTGTTTCATGTGTTATTCTCAAAGAGGAAAGGTTTAATGTGTTATTCTGTTTAGTATTTAAATAAAACAATCCTCACAGAAGATCAAATGAATCATGGATAAAATGAATGAGTTCCGACCAAAAAACAGATACCCCGGTTCATATTTTATTCATTCACGGAAACGATGTCCACCCTCTTATGTTCCCCTTTGTTTGTTCACTCATTCGTTACGAAGATGGTCAAAGGAATAAACAACATGTGTTTCTTTTATACATTTTTATCGATAGCGTTCGAATCTAGAACTTGTGGTTCTTACGAGACCCTGTGCCCTGAGTGTTGGTCGCGTAAAAGCCTGCGCACTAGGCGATGGATGGATCTGTAAAATAAGACTGCGATATTTGAAAGCGTTTCACTGATCGCTATCGCCATCTCCTTGAATCAGATGTGCGCAGGCCTTAAGAATTTGTGTCTGCGATACTTACGTCACTATCTCATTTATTTGACCATCGATAAATTAGACAGCACAACAACACTTATCGACAACGGAATGCTTTTTAGGGTTCCGTAGCCAAATGGCAAAAACGGAACCCTTATAGATTCGTCATGTCTGTCTGTCTGTCTGTCTGTCCGACCGTGTCACAGCCATTTTTCTCCGAAACCATAAGAGCTAGACTGATGAAACTTGGCGAGTAGATGTATTCTGTGAACCGCATTAAGATTTTTACACAAAAATAGAAAAAAAACTATAAATTTTGGGGGTCCCTATACTTGAAACTAAAACTAAAAAAAAAATTTTTCATCAAACCCATACGTGTGGGGTATCTATGAATAGTTTCTAATATTGTTTTTTTCTAAACTGAATAGTTTGCGCGAGAGACACTTCCAAAGTGGAAAAAAGTTGGTCCCCCCCCCTCTAACTTCTAAAATAAGAGAATGATAAATCCAAAAAAAATATATGTTGTACATTACTATGCAAACTTCCAACGATATTTAGTTTGAACGAGATCTAGTCAGTAGTTTTTTTTTATACGTCATAAATCGTAAACCACAATTTACCTTTCGCCGAACTACAAAAACCTTTATATTATGTTAATTGATGCTACGGAACCCTTCATAGGCGAGACCGACTCGCACTTGGCTGCTTTTTGGTTTTAGTCGATATAATTGTGAGTTCACGGTGATACATTTTTTAGTTCGAGACACAAAATCGCGCTCGCGCAGCCATAAGTGAATTGTTATCCTTTCTAACCCTGAAATTTAGTTCTTGTTATTTTGGCGTCGCATCAACTAGTTATTATTATTTTATAACCAATATCATTAATGACATTCAATTGAATTTAGAATCAAACCTCAACTGATGTTCATACAATGGCAATCAGTGAAACGCAGTCAAATATCGCTATCATATTTGAGAGCGTTTCACTGATCGCCATCGCCATTATGGCCACAGGCCTTAACAGGGTACATCTCCACCTTAAAGCTAAGTAAGACCTAAGCTAATATAAATGTATCATATAAGCTATAACTAAATGAAAAGCTTTGAAATCCCCAACATAACGAACACAAGTACCTAATACTAGGTTTAAAATAGGTCGACCACAATGCTCTCTGCACTGTCTCTAGGTAGCCAAGCTCACCTCTCTTCCGGCTCCAACATCCGAGGCCTACATTGTAGATCCTACAACACGCAAGCTTGAGACGATTAGCACATCTCTGCTCAAAATCATAACAATTTTAGATCTCTGGAGCTTAGACTCAAATTGTAGGCAACATTTACATAAAAAATCAACTTATCGTGTCACTGGTTTTTGATATCAGTGCGGTGAAAGGATTTAAAGTGCGCCTGGCAAAGAGAGTCACTGAGTGTCCTTGTCGCCCTGAGGAAAGACGAGGATAGAGCAGCTTGGAAAAATCTTGTGAACGCGACTAAAGGCTTACGCACATCTAGAGCGATGGCGATGGCCATAAGTGAGCCATAAGTGAATGTGGCCAGCGCTGTCAAATATCGCTGTCATATTTGCGACGTTGCACTGATTGCCATCGCCTGAAGGCTAAGGTGTTTAAAGCACGACCTTCAGTAATGAAGATGTCGAGGAAGAAGAATCAAGTGCATGCTACCACCACCTACTTGCATGTCTGCTTATTACTACTAGTCATCATCTGCACCATCATCAGCCTGAAGAAGTGCATGGCTGGACATAGGCCTCCCCTACACATTTCCAGGAAGAACGATCCTGAGCCCTTTCCATCCATCGACTTCGCGCGATCTTAACAACGTCGTCGGTTCATCTGGTGGGTGGGCGCCCTACGCTTCGACTTCCGGTTCGTGGTCCCCATTCGACAACCTTTAGCTTCTAGTATTACTATCAAGTACTCGTATAATGCCTATTATGTATACCAAATCAGTATCAGTACATACTGCCCTAGGGTTTTATTAATAATCCTGGCGCAACGCTGGAGTAGTTAAATCGTGTTTTGTCACATTTGCTCGAGTTGACAATTGCATGTCAATGCAAGAGACAAAACACGGATCAACTAGTCCAACGCTACGCTAGGATTATTAATAAGACCCCTAGGGTGTTATTAATAATCCTGGCGCAACGCTGGAGTAGTTAAATCGTGTTTTGTCACATTTGTTCGAGTTTACAATTGCATGTCAATGCAAGAGACAAAACACGGATCAACTAGTCCAACGCTACGCCAGATTTATTAATAACACCCCTAAAGAATATAATCGTTCTAAAAGCCTATACATGCACAAGCATTGTAGGTAAAACGCAAACGTATATAACGGCCCGTGATCGAGCGATGCGATGATGCGAATCACGATAGTATCGATTGTGGTCAGCAAGCTAATCGAGTTTATGATCAATAGCACTCGTAGCTTTGTTCACGTTAACTAGTAACCTAAATGCTTCCACTAGGTGCTCTGGGAAAAATGAACGCTGGAGCTTCATCTTATGTTATGCTTTGTTCACGTATCACTTTTAACCTAAATGTGCTTTGTAAACACTGAACGCTTACTTCATCTTATATGTTTTGTAAAAGGATCATACGAAAACGTTAGAAGCTTGGAATCACGCTTACAGTTTGTTGCCACTTCTTCTA
This sequence comes from Thera obeliscata, assembly GCA_947578465.1. Classification (NCBI taxonomy): domain Eukaryota; kingdom Metazoa; phylum Arthropoda; class Insecta; order Lepidoptera; family Geometridae; genus Thera; species Thera obeliscata. Next base: position 25,191,746 of record OX387914.1, read on the forward strand.
GGTGGGTTAGTTCCACGAATACCAAATCCATAATGATATGTGAAATTATTGTAACATGATTTTTTGGCTACGAATAAATAAATTTATGATTATGTTTATAAAAAAATCTAATTCCTAACCAATGCCATGACGTATTTGAACCTTCCTTTTTCAAATGTGTTTCTATATCCAACGCCACAAGCCAACACCATAGTATTTCAACAAGATGGTGGCATGACAGCAGGATCGCTGTCCCTTGTTACTATCATTTATTTGTTAGTATATAACTTTTGATAGCAACAAAATTACACGATCGCCCAGATGATTCAAAGTGATTCTGTGATTTAATAGAAACAATTTTTTCGATATTAAAATAATTATAATTTAATAAAATAAATCATTAACCTTCTGTCTTATCGATAGGGGCCACATTTCTGTACACGTCGCTATGGAGACAACCAGAGACAACCGGACATGTCGTGGCGCGATAGAGATATGTAATGACAGGACAGTAGACATCTATTCTATTCTATTCCGTACCCCTATTGTCTGAGAGCTAGTGTGGGAGTCCCTTCCGACCTTTGCGGGATAGTGGGGAATCGGGTATCTTGACAGACAGACCACTACCATAGATCTTATAAATCATATTATAGCAAGTAGTACTTACACATTAGCAGCCATACATACCCCCGAATACTGAAACGCAACTCAGATTTAAGCACGTCTCAAGCGACGAATATTTGACAGATTTTCATTGAAAACTGTCAAATATTCGTCGCTTGAGACGTGCTTAAATCTGAGTTGCGTTTCAGTATTCGGGGGTTATAATAGTACATTGTTACCTGAGTGTTGAAAGTCACGTTTTTTGAGTCCCGAGACGGGTTTGGCGCCAGAGCGTAGCGAGGGCGCCAATGGAGCTTGAGGGACTTAAAAGACTTTCATCCGAGGTAAACACTGTGCTTTTCATTACGAATACAAGGAAAGTAAAAATAAAAACATGAAAGAAAAATTTGTGAAAATGAAGATTGAATTGCCGCCTTCCCGGTTTTTTTTTTATTTTTCTCTGGCGGGCCTTCGGCTACGGCTCGCCAGCATTATTCAGCCATTATTTTCATTTTCATAATTTAAAAAATGGTAAATTGTTTGCTCAAATTTATGTTATTTTAAATAAATAGTTGAAGCTATATATTAATCAAGTAATTTAGAAGATATATTATTTATTTAATACTATCTTTATGTAATTTAAATTTAAATTTTACATTGCGGTCTAATTAGACTTTTTAAACTTCTTGTGTTCTTCCGTTCCGTTGTAATGGGTTTCCAACCTACTTGCTGAATAAAAAGTTGGAATTTGGTTCAACGACCTCCTTGTAGTTAGAAAGACTTTAGAAAGTTGGAACATGGTTGAATAAAATAGAACTTGTTTTTTTTTATAATTTGACAGCTGTCAGTAGAAAGCGATTCTCCCTAGGGCTGAAAGTTTTACTTTCTATTAGGCCCCTCAGGCAACTTCAGACCTACTTTCAGAGTATGAGTAATGAAAACGCAATTTAAATTTAGTCATTGTTTAAAGTTAGCCCTGTCACTTTTTGTCATTACCCAGTGGTAAGAGATGGCAATAGCTTAAGCACAGCTTATCTTTTGACATATTTTTATAAGTAAGGTCATTAATATTTTTTTGAATTAAGTAAAGGATTATCGTTTTAGTTTGTAAATAAATATATTTTGATTTTGATTTTTGAGTTTGTATGAGGTAATAGTGAGTAAGGTATTGAAGATCTACACTTTTATCATATTTTCTGTATGTGACTACACCGCCTTCAATTCGTTATTGCTGTTCATGTCAAGTTGACTCGAAGAGGTCGCTCTCAGCGATAAGGTCGCCCATTGATTTGCTTAATTGTCTACTTTTATGTTCTGTACTGTATTTTTTTGTGTGGTGAACAATAAAGAGTAACCTATTGGTCGCGTGGAACTGGCACCTAGACTCATCTAGCTCTGAGACGTTTCAAAGTGATCCTTGTCATACAACTGAATAAATGAATTTTTACTTTGACTTTGACGTATACAATATCGCATGTTTTTTATGTAATGCACGTAGAAAAGAATTCTAATAAAGAAAATAATAAATTCTATTCAATAATTTCTTTGTTATTTCTCTAGATTTAGCCTATTTAGTGCAGTCAATATTTCTTAGTTGTCAAAGTAACAGTGTTGATAATACGAGTACGGTTAAAGTACTTACTAAATAATGTACCTACTAAGAAGTCGTTAGTATAAATGCGTACACCACTTTAGCATTATTGCTAGGTGATTACTATTCGATACTTTATTATGGTTTTCCATATAGGGTGAACGAAGATAAGTCTTGAAAACTGAAACGGGGCGATGCTTTTTTGCTAACGAATATGACAACCAAAACTCATCAATCTAAAAAAATATATTTTCAAAACGTAATAAATATTTTTTGTTCATATAATTTTCAGTTTTTTTGTAATCTTTCTCTGTATTTTTCCATTTTAACCGACATCAAATAAAAAAAGAAGAGGTTTTTAGTTTGGTCTTATTCTTTTAAATTTGTTACTGCATACCTCCGTTATTTATGAACGGATTTAGTAAATTCTTTTTTTATCTTGAAGGCTTCCAGATTGGTTCCATAGAAATTTCATTAAATATTTTTAACTTATAATATTGAAAATCTCTAAAGTTTTAGCATAATTTTTGGTCTGATTCAACTTCTTATTTTCTTGTTTCTGTTCTTCTGTTCTGATTGGCCCTCTACAAATTTGCAAATATATCACGGATTGTATAGTAATCTACAATATTAGTTGGTGTTGGTTAGTGAGCCATATCAAGTGATCTCGTATGAGGGTGCTAGTCCTAGTGAAAGCCTATTGGAAGTGGGCCAATGGGACTATTAATGGCCGCACCAACCCGTGAAACGATCGCGCAGTGAAAATGTGCATTAGCATACACATAAAACCCATCTGAAGAAATCGTAGGAATAGAAAATATTTGCCGAAATGGGAAATGGTAATAAGAAAACCGAAAATGAATTTGATATCGAAACCTTGGCAGTAGTTTTTATTTTAATGTTTGTTATCGCATAACTTCATCATTTATGAGCCGATTGAAAAAATCTTTTTTTTATTTAAAAGGTAATTCCTAGATTGACTTCATAGAAATTTAATCAAAATCTGTTCAGCAGTTTGGTCATGAAATCGGTTTCTGAAGTTTTTAAACTTATGTTACTATAAATTATCACTGACAAGAACCAGAATATATTCACGTTTTTTGCCATCACTAGCGCGGTATTTCCTTAATATACATGAAAATAACAGATTTTAAGACAGTGCAACAATTTCCATATACATGGAAATTAGGTGCAAAAAGGATTGCCTCTACAAGGTTTAAATTCACCTCCATCACATAAGGCGAGCCCGTACAACTACGTATATTTGCGTGACTGGTACTTTTTCACCAGTAAATAAGCTTTTAGTAGGTACAGTAGAATACAGGTACGCATCAAACTATACAAGCTAGCAGTGTATAGTTTGATGCGTATCCTTGTGTACAATGAAATGAAATGCATTTTATTTAATAAAAACAAAAAAAAAACTAAAATTCAAACAGGGTAAGGTTTATGAGGGTTTGTGACCCTAAACACGATGTAATCCAATAAAAATAAGAAGTACCATGGCACAATAGAAGTACCTATTAAATTATCTGGATTCATGGAAATAGCCACTTTGGTTTCCAAACAGTTATGGCTCAAGGCAGGTCTTCAGTTCAGTTAAGAAAGTTTTTGACAGTCCATTTTTCATGTCAGGACTGTCATTTCATCCTAAAATAACTTAAAAGGAACTTTACGATTTTATTACCAAAACACCGATATTTCCCTTAAGATAGGGTTAAGTGGGATCGAAGCTACCACCCTTGCATTCAGCCAGTTACCCAACCCGTTCAGTTTGAATTTTATATCTTAGTGAGCAAAGATCGTGGTAAAATGCAGTTTTCATTGCACAAGATTTGTTTCCAAGTGCAAGAAGCACACATGACGTAGCTTGCTCAGACGTTCATCAGACTAAGCAAAGCAGTATGGTTATTATTTAGATGGCCGTGAGTCTTTTGTGTGTCACTGAGCCAACTGATGCTGGTCCCAACCACACCATAGTAAGCCACATGGATGCCTAAAAAGGAAGTCAGAGTTGGCACTAACTCAAGCTTGAATTCGCTGTCAGTATTGAATTGTGCTGTTTGCCGCGTCAATCCATTCGTTCCAGCGTCATCACTGAACAGTGAAACACTTTGAAGAATTTCGCACTGTGATATTAAAATGATAAGAGCCGAAGATCGGGCTCAGTAGTTATTCTTAGGATAGGATAGGCTTATGTCCAGCAGTGGACTAACACAAGTAACTAATAAACAAATTATACTTCTAAATTAAAAACATTTTTGATGTTTTTACTCCGTTAAATGCCCAAATATAAGATCAAAGATTGTGAGGTAGGTTCGGTAGAGACTATACATTAGTAGGTTAGCTAAGGGCTGACCCCTAGTGGACAAAGAGGCACGTCACGTCTTGCTGCATACAAGTGAAGAACAGGTATTTATGTAAATAGTACGAGACGGGAAATTCAGGTTCTGCCGGAAACGGACCGTATCAAGTGATGGGTAGCGCGTGCCGGGTGCGAGGGAGACAGCTGTATTGTTGTCTGTCTCTTTTGTATCAGCTGATAGCAACCTGAATTCTGTACTCTGTGCAGATTAAAGATTCCAGTTGTTCATGGCGATACCTACTTCATCAAAGATGTTTTCTATCTCCGATTTTAAATAAAATACCATAGGGTTGGGATTTTAGTAACAATAAATAAATTTGAAAAATAAATATTTTATTGTCCCAGTCAGCCGAAGACACAGCGACAACTAGCCCCAGAGTGGGGACTATGGGGCTAGTTGTCGCTGCGTCTTCAAGCTTTCAAATTTATTTATTGTTAAATACACACTATATCTTTATTCTATATCACTATATTATATTCACCATACCTATATTGAGACTAAGCAGGTTGATGTTAGTTATAAAAGTATTGTCTCGCGTTTATAATAGCAGCCGTAGAAACAAAACAAAACTGAATAAAGCAGTGAACTGACGCCAAATACCGACCGTCATAATTTGCCAATTCCATTAGCGAAGTCCTAATTGGATCAGAAATCACGAGCGAAGCCAAACAGTGGATATGACATTCGATATATTGGGATTCACATAAAAACTGTTCGCATTGATCTGTTTGAATGGGAATGCATATCTTTTACAAATGAATTTTACCATTTGAGGAATGAAATAAATAAATACCCATACTAAATAATTATTTTCTTTATTTATAAATTTATTATTTCTTCGCACACAGCCACCTTGTAAATATCATGAGTCCATTCCATCCAACGGTTGTCTGGTAGAGATCGCTGTTTAGCGATAAGACAGCCCATTGTATGAAGCAAATAGTTTTAAGTTTTTTTATGTACCTGTACTTTTATAATTTGTTGTGTGCAATAAAGCATTTTCGATCTATCTATCTTCTACAAAAAAAATCTTCCAAAGAATAATAATATAGTTCTAAAACCTACAGTAATAGTAAGTAAATGTAATCAAGTTGCTTCAGGGTAGGCAACGCAAGCCCGTTTGTCTATCATTTGAATAAAAAAAAAAGTAAGGTAGATAAGAAGTCGAATAAATAATTATAAGTTTAAAAAACTTGAGAAACCGACTTCATTGCCAAACGGCTAAACCGATTTTGTTTGTGACAGTCTGGACGTAAAAATAACCTTCCAAATAAAAAAATAATTTTCTAAATCGGTTCATAAATGACGAAGGCATGCAGTTACAAACATTAAAAAAATTATTTAAAAAAAAATGGCAACACCGATTTTAATAAAATTAAAATGGGACCAATCTGGAAGCAGTACCGAACAGTAATATAAAAAAATAATTTTTCAAATCGGCTCACAAATGACGAAGTTATGCGGTAACAAACATAAAAAAAAAAAAAAATAAAAAAAAAAAAAAACATACAACCGAATTGAGAACCTCCTCCTTTTTGATTGGAAGTCAGTTAAAAAGTCGAAGTAAACTTAAAATAAAGGTTAAAAAAATATGCTAGAGAAAATATTTAAATTTCTGAAGTAGGTGCTTCACTAAACCGTTTTAACGCCCACAGAGGGCGTTGATATTCGCGTCCTATTATTATACTCTGCCGATATCAATTTATCATCTACTCTGCTATTTCTGTATTCCAAATAAAGATTGGTATAGATAATCGTAGTTTAAACGCTGTATAAATGTACGTATAATTTCTACTTTTAGGATCAATCGTCGATGATTGTAGACTATATGGAATGGCTAAACTGTAGACCTACCACAAGCTCTGTCTGGCTCTGTCTCTGGCTCTGTTTTTGAGTCTGTGTGAGTGCTCACCAGTGTATTTTTTTCTTTTTTCTTTTTTTTTTCCTTTTTTTTCTTTTTTTTTTACATTTATCCACACAACATGTATGTATGTGTGACGTTTTGACGTAGGATTTATTTAGACAGCACTCACATAGACTCCATACCAGAACCAGAGACAGAGCCAGACAGAGCTCATGGTAGGCCTATAGGAATGGCTAAACTGGTTCCAAATTCTAATCGTCAAACCTGTTTCTTGAGTGAGTCAGAATAAATTGAATTATTATCAAATGCGGAAATGAATGATAAAGATTGCCATTATAATTGAAGTTGCATAGGTAATTTACTTGACTGTAGGTCTTCTGATGGAGTAGCTGACGTTTCGGACAAATTTTGCTGGGACACATCGTCCCAAATGACACTTTTGATTTTAATATTATTTTTACTGACGTTTCGGACACCATTCAAAATAACTGCATTGTACAGTCAGGTAAAAAAACAGGTTTTTACCGAGACGCGGCGGTGCCGGTGGCGGCATAGCAAGATGACGAAATAGATTTATTTATTTATTTGTTTGTTTATTTATTTATTAATTTATTTATTATTTTTTATTTATTTATTTATTTATTTATTTATTTATTTATTTATTTATTTATTTATTTATTTATTTATTTATTTATTTATTTATTTATTTATTTATTTATTTATTTATTTATTTATTTATTTATTTATTTATTTATTTATTTATTTATTTATTTATTTATTTATTTATTTATTTATTTATTTATTTATTTATTTATTTATTTATTTATTTATTTATTTATTTATTTATTTATTTATTTATTTATTTATTTATTTATTTATTTATTTATTTATTTATTTATTTATTTATTTATTTATTTATTTATTTATTTATTTATTTATCTATTTATCTATTTATCTATTTATCTATTTATCTATTTATTTATTTATTTATTTATTTATTTATTTATTTATTTATTTATTTATTTATTTATTTAGCTATAAGATCAATTATTGAGATCATAACTGGTTTTTATCATGTCGTGTTCTTGAGTTTGCTTACCTACATTATTATTAAATTGTTTTACTTTTTGTTTCTTAGTTATATTAGTTTTCTTTCTCTCGTGTCTTGCCTTGTTACTGTGTTGTCTGCTTTTGTTTCACATATTAATAGAAATCTTAATTCTAGTACTTTGGCCTCCCGCGATACAGGCTTGTCCTAGTGCGGGGACCACCAGTAATTTAAATAAGACTGTAATATTATGTTGTTTATGTTGTTGTATGTGTGTGATGGTACATAAATAATTTTGTATTTGTATTTTGTTTGTATCATACACAAGATATAGGTTTATGCCAAATATACGCTATGTGAATTAGACTTGTTGTTTTTTTTAACTTATAAGTACTTCACCACACGCTCGCAAAGCAATTTGATTAGCTTTATCACATTACATTATATTTTGCTTAAACATATTTTACCTGACTGTACTCAAAAGTATTAATAATTTGATGGTGTCCGAAACGTCAGTAAAAATAATATTAAAATCAAAAGTGTCATTTGGGACACTTTGTCCCAGCGAAATTTGTCCGAAACGTCAGCTACTCTTCTGATGACCCCTATCCTGGATAAAGGTCTGCTGGCCAGACCGAAGCACGGAAGCGCTAATATGTGTGGCATCACCGACCGCCTCTGACGGAAGACCTTGTCAAGTTATTATACATTAGTGCAAGTGCTTGTTTCGCAAATAAATTATTATTCTATTCTTAATTTAAAAATGGTATGAAAATTTTATTCTAAACTAGTGGCCGCCCGCGGCTTCGCTCGCCCGTTCCCGTTGCTTTTTCGGGATAAAAAGTATCCTATGTCCTTCTCCCGGTTCTAAGCTCCCCACTAATTTTCTGCCAAATCGGTTCCGCCGTTCTTGAGTTATAAGTGGTGTAACTAACACGACTTTCTTTTATAAATATAGATATTCATGAGCTGCATAGCTACGAGGATATAGGCTACTATTTGACAAAGGTGTAGACAGAAGTTAGCTAACAGGCGGCACGGCTCAGTTGGTAATAAAATAACCCTGTCTTCTGCGTCGTAGGCCGTGGTATTGATCACCGAGAACAAAATATTAGTGTGGTGAACATTGATATTTCTCTAGCTGGGTGTTATATTGTTTTCTAAGTTTGTAACTACACAAAAAAAAATGGGTATTATATCGGCTATCTGGTTTCCATCGCACAAACTCTGCTTAGTTTGGGGTAAGAGAGTTGTGTGGATTGTACAAAACATTTTTTTTTAATTATATTTATAGTTTGTAAAATAAACAATACTGACCTTTCGTCCACAACATCGGAAGTGAACAATTCACAAAACAAAACTTTTTTAAACATTAAACACTACACCGTACCACCCACTTGCAAAAACACGCAACGCTGTTATTCTACAAGCGTACACTGTTTTGAAAATGTGCAAAATGTAATAAAACTTGCTAAAAACAACACGTTCTAGCTTTTAATAAAACCAGCATGTGTACCGACCGACCGAGCAATTTAATAAAAACATATCGGCATCAAGCCCCAACTACAAAATGACAAAAAACTGCGAACTCGTTACAAATATTGTGCGAAATCGGAAATTTTTAAAACAATTTGCGCTGAAGTATTTTTTTTTAGTATTATGGGGCGTAATTTGAAACAAAACACGTATTTACTAGCAGGTATGTTGCGTTGCGACTGACTAATTGTACCCGAGATAACAGGCTGATAACGACAGGCTAATGTGATTTGCACTGAGCTATTGATTTTGTGAAGAATCGTGCAACTAACCTATTTAACATTATCTAAAAAAAATCCATACTATTACAATGTTGTGAATGTGAAAGATGTGTAAATAAAAATGGACAATCCACACAACATTGTTCTCGGTCGAAGCCACGGTCTATAGCGCAGAAGGCAAAGCTACTACCAACTGAGCTAAGAGGGTTCTCGGTGGGGATTTAAGACACGGCCAATAGCGCAGAAGGCAAAGCTGAGCTAAGAGGCCCACAGTGGAAAGTGGCCAGTGTGTTTGTATGTTACCAGCAGCCATCTCCTATAATTACGTTGACGGGTACTGACGTGCCCCGCATGTGCTCGTAATTGGGTACACCAGGCACACTAGTCGCATCAGAGGGCAGAACAACGAAGCCCTCAAACAACAAACAATAATAAGAGTAATGTCCATCCATTTTTAGTAGTAGAGCTCTTTGTGATGGGCTCGTCCGGGGAAGTACTACCACCATGCCTATTTCTGCCGTGAAGCAGCATTGCTGTGTTTCAGTTTGAAGGGTGTGGGTGCCGGTGAAATTACTGGCACGTGAGGCTGAATATCTGTATGCCTCCAGTTGATGGACGCAGGGCAGTGCACCGTAGGGCGCGTTCCTGAAGTGCGTGACCTGCGTGGCATTGCTTTGTTATAGGCGATGGTTACCACTTAACATCAGGTGGGCCATATGCTTGTTCCATCAGCTAGTTACATAAAAAAAAAAAATATATTAAGTCGTCGCGCCGCAGCCGAAAACGGCTAGGAAATCATCACGTTACCGTGTCACAGTTAACCAATGTACCTATTGATGATTGATTTCAGGAACCTTGAATTTTGTCCTTGTCCAAAATTACCGTTTACCGAAACTGTTAGCTATTAGATAGATTAAATGGCGAAATTGAAACCAAGAAAGGTTTTTTAGCATCAGCTGCAAGCTGTTCACTACTAGACGCAAGTCTTATCGAGCGTCAAATTCTTTTGATAAAAAGCACAATTTTTGACTGGCCTCTAGCTCAGTTGGTAGTAGCTCTGCCTTCTGCGCCGTAGGTCGTGGGTTCGATCCCCACCGAGAACAAATATTTGTGTGGTAAACACAAATGTTTGTTCTCTGTCTGGGTGTTATATTGTATTCTAAGTATGTATTTACAAAAAAAAAAGTATTCAAGTATTATATCAGCTATCCGGTTCCCATATTACAAGCTCTGCTTAGTTTGGGGCTGGGTAGTGTTGTGTGAAATGTCCACAATATTTATTTTATTATTTAATTATAAGGTCCAGAAAAAGGACACAATTGGGCCCCTGGTATTAATCATCATAAAATCGGTACAGCAGTTTGGCCATGACGACGGTTTCTCAAGTTTTTTAAACTTCACTTGTATTTCTTTGTTTTTGTATTTGTATGGACACTCACGGCAGGACGGGTCCATAGGTTAAAACTCGCTCAGCGAGCTATGGAGAGGGCTATGCTCGGAGTCTCTCTTAGAGACGGGATCCGGAACGAGGTCATTCGACAGAGGACCAAAGTTGTCGACATAGCCCAAAGAACAAGCAAGCTGAAGTTGCAGTGGGCTGGTCATGTTTGCCGAAGAACCGATAACCGCTGGGATAAACGATTTCTGGAGTGGAGACCGCGTTTAGGCAAACGTAGTGTAGGACGCCCTCAGACTAGATGGAGCGACGACTTGCGCAGGGTGGCGGGCAGCAACTGGATGGGAAGAGCCAAAGACCGGGCTCAGTGGCGTGACATCCGAGAGACCTATGTCCAGCAGTGGACTGCAATAGGTTGATGATGATGATGATGATGTATTTCACTTTCTCTTGTGTCACCGCAAATCACCTACTCCTAAGATGTTATTCTAATTTTATTATGACGTTAGCGGCTGAACCGATTTGGTTACACAGAGACAAAAAAATATTAGTCCTATCATGACACCTCACGAGCGTGATATTCGCTATGTGGTAATAATGCCCTACCAAGACCTCTGCGGTGGCGATCAGTTAAACGTTGTCAAATATGTGTGCGCAATGCTAACTACTATGATATCAAACCGACATTCATCCTAAGATCACGATTTATTTTACTATAAACAACTTATTATGAATTTAAGCTTCCAACTAACGCGGCATCAGTCAGGCATCAGAAAAAACGATAGATACAAACCGTGTCTAAACTGCATCAGTCAAGTCACGATCTTCAATAAAGACACAAAGTCAAGGTTTTTATTCAAGAAATTCACAAGGATTTCTTTGAATACGGAGAAGAAAGGGCCATCAAATATAATATCAAATGTGTAAACTATTAACTGTGCAAACGAGTCTATGCTGCTTCAAGTTGATGGACGCAGGGCAGTGCGTAGGGCACGTACCTTGCGTGACCTGCGAATCAATATTTAGTTATAAACGTGGGCTACCACTTAATATCAGTTGGGCCCTACTCGTTACTTTTATTGTACAGTCGCGGTATGAAAATGTTCGTCACCTTAGAGTCGGTTTTCGCTTGCACCAGTGCCTTGATCATGAACACATTTTGACATAATTTGTGACGTTAACTTATCGGTGTGTTCTGTCTATTCAGTTTCAAAAGGTAGTACTACGTAGGCGTTGAACAAATCAAGTTGAAAATCGACGAACATTTTCATACCGCCGCTATACGTCCGGAACGGACAAACTGTGAAAAATGTACCTACCTAGCCATAGTACAACATATATGCAATAAATATTTCTGGTTTTTGAATCCTGATTTCAGCTAGTTGCATAAAAAAGATAAAATCTAACCCCCATTATGTCCATGTCACATATTATAGCGGTGCGGCGCGCTAAAAAATTATTGTCTATTGACTGACTTAACTTGATTAAAAACTATTTTACATAATTAATATATCCTCACTCGACACTGGCAAAACTGATCCAAAATGGACAGATGCCAAGAAGAAGAAGAGTAAAAAACTATTGTCACTGTCACTTTCGTGCCAACAAATAGAGATGGCAACAGTGGCCGGCTCAGCAGTGCTAGATAACCAATATGAATAAGGTCCAAGTCTCAAGTGTCCGCCAGAGAAAGTGGAAAGCAGTCATTTTATTACGAATTCATTTGTTGTCGTCAGAGAAATGCGTGAATTATGCAAACTGAGGCAAGAAGTTACGTGGACCGGCTTTAGTTGATGCATGCTAAGACCGGCAAAGAAAGAATGAAAGAAAGTAATTTACACCTTCAGAACGCTATCAGCTAGTTCCCATAATATTACCCAAGTATTACTTTGTTGCCTCAACAATACAATCACGCTTTTAAGCAAGTGATATTCTCTCATTCACTCATTTTGTCAAAAAATATCATTACGACAAACATCGAACAACGATTTTTTTTCCGCGTGTTGCGCGTTTAATTTTGTAACCCTATTCGAAATTTAAATAAAACCTGAGATAAGTTACCTCCTTGGTTGCCAATGGGGAGCCACACTCAAAGGTAATCGTAGATGGCGCTTCGATCGACCGTACCATGTTTACTTTCCGTGACAGAAGTGTGGTTGCTATTTTTTGAGATTTAGAAGTGTTATTGCGATTAAAATGTACCTACTCGTTTAGGACGATTCTTCAACTTAAACTTGAGCTTCGAAAAAGAAACGCGTCAACTGCTGGGAAAAAGGCCCAATTGATTGAAAGGTAAACACATAAAATATCTAAGGTTATGATTCGATTCAGAGCTTTTTTTTGTTTTCTTGGAGTACCTAGGTAACTTTTCTGTTCTTTTTTGTAGATTGGAATCGTACGATCGGAACCAGAACTTTGGTGCTGACTGCGACATCCAAGAGGACACTGCATACCAGTGTCCACCCTCTACTAAATTCAAAGATATAAATGCTGATTCTCCTCTGCCTCTCCTCAGCAGAGAGGCTATACAGGATTATTTTAATAAGTATAAACATTTAATAAATTATTCATACGTAAAAACTCTTAGATACAGAGATTAGTAAAGTAAAAGTAATGTACAAGGATATTTTAATTCAATACTCAATAATTAAATTTATTATTGCCTTACAGGTATGGTACCCAGCCAAAAGGGCAGGTTCTATACGAATCTCGCCATCTTGTGACTGCCCGCTTTGCCTCGGAGGGCATTTACACCTACTTGCGAGGAGAGTGCAAAGCCAGTATGAAGAAAGTTGCATATGTAGTTAATATAAAGTTAACTCAAGATGGTTTCATTGAAGAATGCCATTGTGATTGTGCTGCAGGAAGTGGCACTCAAGCAAGTTGTAAACATGTGTCTGTATTGTTGTGTGGTATTCATGAAATGGTTCATAAAAAAACATTTAAATTGCATCAGTCATGTACTCAGAAGCTGATGACTTTTAATAGACCAAGCAAGGTGTTTTATAACTCTCCCATAGTAGCACAAAATTTGCCAAACAAGAGGTTAAAGTCTTGTAATTACAACCCGTTAAATGAAAATGATATAATTGAAAATTATGGTGATTATGTGCGCAATTTGGTCATAGGATATGGTGAGAGCTCAATGCCTCTTTTGCAGACAGTGGAACCTGCAAATCCACATGGGATTGAATGGGATCACTACCCTTATTTAGAAAAAACTCCACAGGATATTTTATTAGAAAAATTATTACAAAAAAATGTAACCTCTGTACAAACTCAGGATGTAGAAAAAAATACAACAGCTCAAAGTGACTGTCCACAGTGGCATGAAATGAGATCATGCAGGATCACTGCTAGCATGTTTTATGTAGTGTGTCACAGTAAAAGTTTTAATAACAGTTTATTAGAAAGAATTTTAGCACCCAAAGCAGTACATACTAGAGCAGTAGTCCATGGAAAAATCAACGAACCAATTGCTATTGCCAAATATGATAGTGAGTTTGGATTAAAGGTAGAAAAATGTGGATTATTCATCTCTTGTGAATATCCCTTTCTTGCAGCTTCTCCAGATGGTTTATTGGGGGCAGATACTGTTATTGAGGTCAAGTGCCCTTATGCTGCTAGGAATTGTTTAATAACAGATATAAGTGTGCCATATTTAGAAAAGCACAATGGAGAGTTTTTGTTGAAAAAGACACATCCATATTATGCTCAAGTTCAAGGGCAACTATTTTGTACAGGAAGGCAATTTTGTAATTTTATTGTGTACACATTTGAAGACGTGAAAGTAATATTTATTAGTAGAGATGAATCTTATATAAATGAAATGTTAACTCATTTAATAAACTTTTATGTACACTATTTAGAACCTGCAATTCTAAATAAATACATATACAAGGATTATTTACAATCAATAAAAAAACAGAAATAACTATTTAAATGTTTTATTTAACATTCTTCATAATTCCTTCTCGAAAATTACAACACATAAAACATATGAAAAAGATTTTACTTGCTATTGGAATGTAGCTATGGTCTAGATCATTCTTTAATATTTTGTATGTTTTTGTCAGACCTTTTTTATCCTTTCAATATGAACTCTCTTATTTGCAAGCTCTCTATCTTTTATTACTGTCAGACCTGGCAACTGAGATTTACCTTTTAAAAATGCTGGTATCTTTACAGACACATTTCTATCAGCAAACATGTCCTGTATTGTGAAACCTCTGTCTGCCAGTATGCTATCACCACTTTGGCACTTAGTCAGCAGATCACTTCGTTCCACAGCCTGCCGGTCACTTATTGATCCGGCATAGGCTTGTGAACAATATGATAGCAGCCCACCGGGTGTTGCACCTACTAATATTTTTAAAGTGTTAGCATGTTTATAACTACTCCATGATGCTTGTTGAGATTTAGGGTTTTTTGGTTTTTGGACTTTTATTTCTGTTCCATCTAATATTATTCTGAGATTTTCATCAAAATTCTTGAAAGGTTTAGGCATATAATATTGTACTAATTCCTTCCTAGGCCAAATATCTATTTTTATCCACAACTGATAAATAAAGTTGACCCATGTAATGAAAATATTTGAAACTGTACTTTGGCTAATATTAAAAAACATGCTAAGTTCATAATTACATTTATTTTGCCTCAATTTCATCAGCGTCAAAAAGAACTGATCTTCAGCACTCAGATTAATCACATTGTTACCGTAATATCTACATTTGTGTACCATTGGACTAAGAGTTGAATACACTAAAAAGAATTTCTTATATGACTCAAACCCTGTATAAAACTTTATGGCTGCATCATTATCTTTATATCTATTGATAGACCCATACATATGTTCGTGATCAACTTGAGTACTTTTAGAAACATATTCATGTGCACTATTTGGAGATGCTACAACACTGGCATTTTCTATTACAATTTCTTCACAACCTATTTCCTGTGTAAGGTCTTCTTTGTTATTAATTACAGTAGAACTAGTTGATGGTTGTGGATCAAAATCACATGTTCCTTGAAAGAGCTTCTTCTGACAACGTCTTTCAAGACGATGTTGTCGCTTTATTGCGGCTGGATTTTCTGGTTTAAGTTTAGTAAAGCAGAAAACAGATGGTACAGCAGTCTTTTTAAGAAATTTGGCAAGTGGTTCATAATCTGAAACGATAGAGAAATCATGATTACTTCATATGTAAGAAGTTAGGTGAATTAGGCAAAAGTACGGAAAAACACTTATAGCTCACCTGTATATTTGCTTTTCCCAAAATAATCGTCGTCTGTAAAATGCGCTGCACATAGTCGTGCAGTACTACTCGCCTTTAAGTTTTTGATGCGTAAGGCCACTTCCCACTTCCTCCTCCGCTTACTGTCCTTCGGAAATAAATGGGCTCCCCTATTTTTACAATTTAATGCACTGCATTGAGGCATTTCTGCTCAAATTATTAAGATTATGAACGACAAACTTTATTGGTTTTCTAAATCCATACGATTTGACAGATGTTATGTCAAAACACGGTACAGTCAATCATACGCCCTCTTTCGTGATAAAAAGTTAGTATTCCTCCTCATTGCCATGTGCCGGTGTAAAAGATTGTTCCATTTTTAAATTACAAGATAATTAAAAACACGAAAGTAATGGATTTTTATACAACTTTTGCCGGCCGCTGGCTGGTCGCATGTATTGTATAGGCGAGTACAGTAATTTCGATTTATCTCAAAGAAGATTGTCAAAATAATGCTCAAATCGAGCATGTTTGAGAAAAAAGGATTAAGAAGTCAAAAAGTCCTATCTGCGAGTCGCCATATTTACATACTTATAATAAAACACATTTTAGTTTCCTATGTAAAAATCATAATCCAAAATCAACATGTCATGACTTCAATGCACTATAGATCCACAAACCGGTACAATTGTGTTTTAATTCACAATAGAGGCCTGAGTACAATCGTATTCGTATTTCAGCACTAACTCAATCTCAACTTTAGCACAAGGGAATTTAGTTCAAAATCGAACGGTTGGTTTATTTGAATCGAACATACCTAGCCCGAGAGCTTTTGTACGAATATGTATCACATATTTATTTGCAAGGAACGTACTCATAAAATTACATGCGAGCTTTTGCGTTATAGCTAGTCTGATAAAAATGATGTGTGCAGGCCTTAACCGTATTTATTTTGTCAGTATCCGCAGTTTGGCTCGCTGTCATTGTGTGTAGTCTAAATTATTGAAGCCCGTTTTCCGAGTGAATTTTGTATCGACTTTCGTGACTCGCCTTTTACAAAAACAGCTTTACAGGACTAGACTCGTGAAACGGGTCTATTTATTTCAAACCCTGTTTTTTTTATATAACTAGCTGATGGAACAAGCATATGGCTCACCTGATGTTAAGTTGCAACCATCGCCTATAACAAAGCATTTCCTCGTAGGTCACGCCCTTCAGAAACGTACCCTACGATGCACTGCTCTGCGTCCATCAACTTGAGACATACAGATGTTCAGCCTCACGTGCCAGTAATGTTGTAAAATTATTACCGCAAGCTCTCGCTCTATAAGCAACTAGTTACATAGTCCCGTGTACAATTACCGGCACACCCATCAAACGCGTGGGAAGTGATCGACATACAATCTGCCGGCTGGTATGTCTGACAAAAACGCTGTGAAGTAGGTAAAATACCTTTAATTTTTTTACCGGGACAAATGATCTCAACACACGGTCACGACATTCGGCTAGGCACGGTTAACATCCCCTCAATAGTATAACCACCCATATTATTATTGGTCACTACTGAAAACGAAGGTATGTGTGAAATGCACCAGACGCATTTCACACATACCTTCGTCATTATCATTACTGTTTTAAAATACAAGGACGTATAATATAAATGACTATTCAGGTAAAAAAAATATAAGGAATAGTCAGAGTTGCGGGGCGGCACTGGTTTAGACTGGCACTGGATCGAGGAAGATGGCGCAAACTAAGGGAGGTCTATACCCAGCAGTGGCTGAAGTCGAGCTATGGATGATGATGATAATATTATGAATTACACTAGTATTGGTTAAGTATTTTTTTGACGAAAATCATGTTCTTTTCTAAATTCAACTAAATTAGTGTTAGATGCTATCGCCAGTTTCCGAATCAGCTTGCTCACGATGTTTTCGATCACCATTTCAGAGAATAGACACAGACACCATGGAAATTAATACGTCTACGATAAAAATAGAAGTAAAAATAAGCATTTTTAATTTCCTGAAAACAAGCAAAAACGTTGCAATGCTTGCTTTGTCATTGTTTTAATCAAAAGTGCTGTGTTTACAGAATCTTACACAAACAATAATATTATTTTAGCCTTTGGACTTTGCACTCATAATGTAATTGTTGTGTTGTTGACAGAAAAGTCGCATGTTTGGAAATTGATCTGAATAGATATGTACTTTGAGCCTGGGACTAGTGCGGTCATTGCAAATTTTTGAGCTATTAAAGTGGTCTCTATCGCCCTCTTTCTGGCACATCGAGCCCGCAATATACCTATTTTTAAACGAATTCAAATAAAAAAGGAAGAAGGTTCTCAATTCGGTTGTATTTTATTTTATTTTTATGTTTTTTATCGCTTAACTTCGTCATTTATGAGCAGATTTTGAAAAAATATTTTTTATCTGGAAGGTTATAATTATTTTGTGATTGTTCCCATATAAAATTCATCAAAATTGAGCACGTTTCAACTGATCTTTGTGATTCAATTAACTAACTGTTTTTGAATCAAACTCTTGATGACCAGTCTCGATGACTACACTGCACAACCAAATTCTTTATTAGGTATTTATTATGTGACACCCGTTTCTAAATATTATGACTTGATATCGTGTTTGTATAATAATCGAACGATAAAGCTTGATGTATCACGATTGAGACATTTAAACCGCTATAAAAATAAACAAATGGTATTGTTATAGATTTTAAGATCTACCTATCGTGCAACGGCCTGTAAATACTTTCGATATAATATATTTTATATAAAACATATAGGTACCTAGTAAACGTGTAGTATATTTTTCCTTTATTATTTGGAACTAGTTTATCTTATGCACAAACCTACTTACTGTCCTAGAAGAGGGGAAAGGCTTTTGAATTTTTGTTAAGAGGCCGACGGAGGGTGAATTTTCATACAAACGTAATACCAAAATGATTACTAGTTTAGGCAGATTTTCACTATATTATTGTAATAACGGTATTCATATAGTACTTATCTAGGTTCCTGAACAGTTTTTAGTTCAAATTACTTACCTCAAATGAAATAATCACCAATCGCATTTTACACATTTTTTTCATTGCAAAATGTGATTGGCGGTTATTTCATTTGAGGTAAGTAATTTAAAATAAAAACTGTTTAGGAACCTAGATAAATACAATACAAATACAATTATTACAATAATATAGTGAAAATCTGCTTAAATTAGTAATCATTTTGGTATTACGTTTGTATGAAAATTCGCGCTTCGCGGGCCCCTTAAATTTCTCTTGTTTTAGCTTGGTGGAATGTTATCAGATGCAGCATCAGCAAAGAGGTTTATTGCATTCCTTAGTAGAAGCATTAGGCCTACCACAAGCTCTGTCTGGCTCTGGTTTTGAGTCTGTGTGAGTGTATTATACCAGTGTATTATACTGTGTGTGACGTTTCGACGTAGGATTTATTTAGTCAAGACTCACACTCAAAACCAGAGCCTGACAGAGCTTGTGGTGGAGCCAACAAATCAGCATCACCTATACAGGGTGTCCCATAAGTCAACGTCCAGCCGAAAACGGGTGACGCGCCAAGTCATGACAGTTAACAGAAAAATATAAAAAAAAATATTTGTTTTGTAACTTTCGAGTTATGAGTATTTTAAAAAAACAGGAAAAACTGAGACCCTGTGATGATCTTTTAAGTCCTGTGACTACAAATATTAACTTTTTTTGAAACTTTTTTCTGCAACGTAAGCAAGAATAACCCTTCTGTAAATTACAATTCAAAATTAAGCCATAACTGCCTCAGTTTTCAATGAAATCGTGGAGTTTTGGCCAACATTTCATTTCAGATAATTACATCACCCAACTTTAACTGTCTGTACCGCAAAAAAAATGTACTACACTATCATGGCATGTAACTTTAAAAATTGGCGCATTTATCCAGGATTCCAAAATGGTATAATACTTTCTAGAGTACTCCTTAGTTTTGGAAATAAAAAATGTTTTTTCAACTAAACCGGATTTCCAATCAATTTTATTTCATTAGATAAAATGTTTGTACCCTTTAAATCATGGGTTTAAAATGCCTACGCTGCGTTTTTAAGTGACTCATAATTCACAGGTACAAGTAAATACCATTTCGACGATGTAAATAAACAGTTAGAGCCACCATCTTGTCGAAAGAGTAATAACCGTGGCTTTTCAAGTAATTTGTTAGTTTTAGGTGAAAGTTTGGTATAACATTCAATCATAGGATTACTTCAATCGTGATTTTAATCTAAAGTTTGCCTTCGCCCGTCGCCGGTCTTATTACATGGTTATTGACGTGACAACGTCTTATAATTCGATGGAGCCGGCTGCACGCACGAAAAAACATGACTCATGTGGCGTTACCTCGCTCTGAGGCGTTCCATTTAATACTTGAAGTGCAGTCCTACATGAATCTAATAATCCTATTGAATTTTATTTCATACTTTCACCTAAAACTAACAAATTAATTGAAAACCCATGGTTATTACTCTTTCGACAAGATGGTGGCTCTATCTGTTTACTTGCATTGTCGGCATTTTAAGTTCATAATTTAAAGGGTACAAACATTTTATCTCATGAAATAAAATTGATTGGAAATCCGGTTTAGTTGAAAAAACATTTTTTATTTCCAAAACTAAGGAGTACTCTAGAAAGTATTATACCATTTTGGAATCCTGGATAAATGCGCCAATTTTTAAAGTTACATGCCATGATAGTGTAGTACATTTTTTTTGCGGTACAGACAGTTAAAGTTGGGTGATGTAATTATCTGAAATGAAATGTTGGCCAAAACTCCACGATTTCATTGAAAACTGAGGCAGTTATGGCTTAATTTTGAATTGTAATTTACAGAAGGGTTATTCTTGCTTACGTTGCAGAAAAAAGTTTCAAAAAAAGTTAATATTTGTAGTCACAGGACTTAAAAGATCATCACAGGGTCTCAGTTTTTCCTGTTTTTTTAAAATACTCATAACTCGAAAGTTACAAAACAAATATTTTTTTTTATATTTTTCTGATAACTGTCATGACTTGGCGCGTCACCCGTTTTCGGCTGGACGTTGACTTATGGGACACCCTGTATATCACAGATCCATTCGACACGAGAAAAGTGAACGTGCAATTAAATCACACTTTCTAAGCGTACTATTGTTCCAACACTCGAGCTGAATTCCAAAATAGTGTTCCGCTTATGACTCCGAATCACTCAATGCAGTGAAATGTTTTAAAGTAACTGTATGTAAGTTTAACGATTGTTGTGGTCTCAACGCATACATCGCTGAAATCTGTTTGTTCTCTTCGATAAAAAAAATACAACGTGCTACAAATACCCCGTCAAAAATTATAAAAGCCAAAACTGTTGTCAACCCTAGTAAGCTACGACAGTAAGCTGTCATGTCAGGGAACAATTCAAACAACGCAATCTAGCGCCAAATTAAGCAAAGCTTGTATTAGGGGAACCAGGTAGCTGATATTATAGTGCTTATAAGTTTTTTTATGAAATACGATGTACCCATACGAAGGAAAGACATCTTTAGACATCACCACACAAATATTTGTCCTCGATGGGGATCGAACCAACTAATTAATTTGATTAGCTTCTAATTTCTCGTTCTTGAAAAACGTAATCTTACAACACAAAAAATAAATAAATGTAAATAAACACTCAGTAGATCCAAATCAGACGTCAGCTTTATTCAATCACTTTAGAATACAGGAGACATCTCAAACACTTATAGAAGTGAGCACAATTTCAAGAAAGCTGGCATACCTACGCACGACGTGTGAACAAGCTCGCCTTTCCATCACGACACGACACCGGACACTACTACCGTCTAGCTAGGCTATGTGTAGGTATAACATACGACAATCATCAATAGGGTCTTTGAATTTATGAAGAAATTGCTTATAGCACATCATACTTAGATCTTATTTTTAACCGACTTCAAATAAAAAAGAGAGAGATTTTCAATTCTGATGTTTTTTTTATGTATGTTGTCGCAACTTCGTCATTTATGAACCGGTTTGAAATTTTTTTTGATCTGGGAGGCAATACTTCCAGGTTGGTAAGATTAAAATTTTATCATAATTGATTAGCAGTTTGGCCATGGAGGCGGTTCTTTAAACTTCACTTGTAGTATTACTGAAAAAACATTAAATATCATAAAATTGTATTACTAAGATTATTATTTAATTATCTGTCCTTATTCTAAACTTTGTAGGTATTCAAAAAATATTGTTTTTAGTCAAATTTCTTCTTATCTTAGGGGACAGGTTTTTACTACAAAAACAAAAAAAGTAAAAGCAGCACCCTCATTATGTATGTATGACAGAGGAAAAACTAATGGCGTTTCGAGACGCCATGCGCCACTAGAAAAAATTAGTTAATTAGTAAATGTTAAGTTAAATTATAAAGCATAGAACGATGCACAATATTTTTAAGTTTAGTCTCTGTGCGCTTACTACGATCTGACTATACTTTTGAATATGTAAGTCGTAGGTTCTCAGTCTATACAAAAGCTTTCATTAAAGCTTATCGACTTGTTTATACATATATCTTTTGCGATACAGTTGCCTTGTTAAATATAATCAACACACCATTCTCTCATCACATTCCGCTATCATCTAACTGTTACTACGCATCGTAACACTGAAACAGAACACCGTCACTTGTCATCCCATACCTGTATCTATACCTATACCTATAGCTACATCTACAGTTATCTATAAGTATACGCCTGGGGCCTAATCCAACCGCGCCATAATATTGAAATTCAGAGATAGTTTTTAATCCAGATTTGGTTTTAGAATTAAGTGAGGAATAAGCGTAACTGACCTAAAATCAAATCAAAATTAAAAAAATCAAATCAAAACATTTATTTGCAACCTTGTAAAGTAAAATAGGTTACACATAACTTATAACTAAACATTAAATATAAACATAGTGAGTAAGTAGGTAGTCCCTACCCCTGACTATCTGACTGACTGACTGTGGTGGCCTGAGACGGTTGTGGACAACCAAAAACCACCTGTTTTTGTTATTATCTTTATGTCCTAATTTTTTGGGCCACAACGACAATGAAAATAATGCAAAATGGGACGCAATGTCAATGGGACGCAAAACTCGGGCCACAAAGACAAGATCCCTAATTTACTTATTTATCTGACAATACAAATATGACAGCGATATTTGACAGTGTTTCACTGGTCGCCACTGTAGAACGCTTGTGCGCAAGGCTTTTAATTCCAAATGTATTGTCATATAACTACGTATACCCCCCTCCCGCCACCGTGGACGCTTAGATGTGTGTGTGTATCTCTAGATCGATTGTAACAGTCTACAGATAGCTCAACTGTTTCTTGTGTATTATGAAGATACTTTTTGAAAATACTTGTATAAATTGTAAGTTTATTATTGCCGTGATTGGTGATCAGAGTGGTAAGCAGAATCGTTAGCGCATGTGTCGCAAGTTCGCAACACAAATTTCCAACAATATTTCATCTTGAAATAAACATGTAAATGAAGCATCGGAATATTCATAAACAAGCGATGCAATATGCGAATACTGATGTCTATTAGACATTGCGTGATCATCGTTAACTTGATAATCATCATCATTGCTCAACCATTGAGATAAATTGACCTATTCCATGCAAATTAAGTACTTAATATTGACTGGCTTCTAGGCTCAGCTCTGCCTGGCTCTGGAGCCTAATTCTCGGCTCATCTCAGATTATTTTGCATTGTTTCTTTTCGAAGAGAGAATGACAGATTTCCTTGAGTCGACGACCTCATCGTAGAAGCCTCGACAGCTACGATATACGGAAAACTTAGAAAAAGTGCGGGGTTGTGCAATGCCAATGTGTATTTGAAAATCTCGGTCGGCCCGAGAATTTTAGGCTCCTGGCTCCTCCACAGCCAGACAGAGCTTGTGATAGGCCTACAGTTGTAAGTAGCTCTGCCTGCTGCGCCGTAATAGGTCATAGGTTCGATCCCCGAAAACAAATATTTTTGTGTAAAAATGTAAGATACCTAAAAAGACTTATTCGTTCTTTAAGTTACAAAAATAAAGATTGCTTATATGCCATGTAATAAATTATAGTTTAAAAAACTAAAAAAAAACGCTTTTGTAACTAATTGAACTAAAAAGTTAATTCAATTAGTTCAATTACTTATAAAAGCGTTTTTTCTTTAACTAAGTATTTTTTTTTTCATATTATTGCATTGTCATCGACCTTTGATAGGTGTATCAAATCTGATCGTTCAAAGTAGGACAAAATCGAGCATTACATACATACAGGTGAAGCTAATAAAAGCGTTATAAAATAGAACACGTAGGTAAGGCTAGTCACCGAGATATTTACCCAACTAAGTGACTAATAGGGCGATAAGAGTGTGTACCCCGTGCAAATGCACCCTTAGGATCAGCACACACTGAGCAAACCACTATCCCCCCCCCCCCTCATTGATAAAGCCCATAGTACAGTGGCGGTATGAAAATGTTCGTCGATTTTCAACTTGATTTTTTCAACGTATCACGATCACATACCTTTTGAAACTGAATAGACAGAATACACCGATAAGTTAACGTCACAAATTACGTCAAAATGTGTTCATGATCAAGGCACTGGTGCAAGCGAAAACCGACTCTAAGGTAACGAACATTTTCATACTGCGACTGTACAAGTTCTGCTTTATTTGGGGCTAAATAATATTGTGTGGAAAATCCACAATTTTTATTTTATACACACATCAACGAATCTTAGACACCCAAAAGAGTAATAAATATGCTCTAATTTAAGGAGTTAATGACCCCACATGGAGTTATAGTTCCTTAGTTTTTCGTCATATAAATTGTTAATGCAGTAGTATGCATCGACCCTTATCCTAAAGAATTTCCAGAATACTTGAACATTTTAACATTTTAGGGAGTGACTCGAGTTATCGCTAAAGCCTCCTTTACACTAAGTAAGTAACTAGCTGGAACACTCCTAATGACCCCTTTGAGAGACTGAAGCTAAAAAATAAATAAATATCGTGGACGATTCACACAAGCCCCAAATTAGGCAGAGCTTGTACTATGGTAAACAGATAGCTGGTTTAATACAAGTATAATTATTATACGCATAGTTTTGGATTTTTACGAGAGATTTCTAGTGTATGGGATTCAACAAATACGTAATGTGATGTTTATTGGGGCATAAAATGTACAATGAAAAACATTAGACGTGTGGGTGGGTAAGTAACATTTGTTATTTACTGTATGCAGGTTTAGATACCTTAGAAAATCACCATACAGCCTGTAGGTAGGCCATCTGATAGTCTTGCCTCTGCACCTGTTTGAGAGCATTTTTGTTTGACACTGATCTCTCGATCTGGGTCAGTAACTCGCCCGTCTACTAACGTAACTAAACACGTCTGTCAACCTACTTTAAGACTTCACTTGGAAACATTTTGCTCGTTTAAGTTTTTACAACAACACTTATTATGATAGGAGTTTGTTTCAGCTTAGGGTTGACTTTGGAGTTAGTACATTAATTTGATGAATAGCTTTAATATTTTTATTTTCCTTTTTTTATTAAACTCGAGAGCATGATATCCTGACTAAGTGAAGTGGCACCAAACTGGAACTTCACTGCTAATATTTTAGATTATTTTTGTTTGTAAAAGGATTATGAAAAAACGGTAGGAACCGAGCCGTAGTTTGTTGCCTGTTCTTCTACGCTTGGTCGTGTGGAACTGGCACCTAGACTCACCTAGCTTTTAGACGTTTCAAAAGTGATCCTTGCAATCCTACTGAATCAATATTCATTTTGATTGTAAGATATTATACATACATACTTACTTACTTTTTTGATATTACGAATGAAAGTTTAATAACACAAAGTTCATCAATAGTACTAATAATATAACACGCGTATTAATTTTCGTGGAATAAATAAGTAGGTATTGATTACTTTTTCGTGGAACAAAATAGTAATTAATGTCTCTGTGTGTTCTTTACTACTAATAATACTTTAAAGTTCAAATTTGAACCAATGTGGGAGACTACCTGGTCGGTACAGATGATGCAAGAGTGGCAACTTGTATTCCCACGAAATATTTGGCAGAGTATAACAATGAATATGCCGAAGTAGGGATGTCTTGGAAAAGGTTCTAAAAAAGTTGAATTCCCGAATGTTTAAAAACCGGTTGACTGTAGCTTCATTTTCATAAGAGCTATGAAACGTAAGAAAAGTACAAGGGATTTACGGTTTTAGACAATCAATATTGCACATCGGTAATTCTGCTTTTGTAGAGCGCTATCTCTTTCTGACGCACACTACGCTCTATGAAGCCGAAATTAGCCTATGTGCAATATATGTGACTACTATATACATAGCGAAGTAGATAATACAAAGATATAATTATTATTTACTTCGTCGGTACTACTCTAATTACTTCTAACGAGCATGTTAGTGACCTGCGTACTTTGTTCATTATCATCATAAAAGAAGGTACTAGTACAAAAGCAATCCATTCAAAACATAACCTTGCAACAAGATCTTACAAACCGGCCTTATCTGGTTGTATTAAAAAAAACGGTAAAAACCGGTTAACTGCCAACCCTATAGCCTTCTTTTACGGCAGATAAAAAGATAAAAGAAACAACCTCCGCATACCGAACTATTCTGTGGATGCACTGTCAGAAATACTTATTTTTCTTTTTTAAAAGTGCAAGTAAACTGCTCAATGTTTACGTTCAAAATTGGAGAAAGAATACAGGGAACTGTTTTAAAGCGTTATGTAAGTAAGTTTAGCTATTCAGACACATTATTCGGTTTCTGTTTTAGTATTCAATAGTTTAGTACCTATTCAATTATCTTTGGATTAGAGCGCGTTGAGTTAGAACTTCTAGGGAATGCTTGAGCCTGAGTCGAGCCTCAAGGTATTTGTCATTTTTCACTAAGGAGCTGTAAAAAAATCTATGTTTCATATTGCATATGAGCCCTAGTGCCTACATATAAAACCACGTATAATTTATAAATAGAAAGTTTGAATATTTTTTTTATTTTATTGGGGTGATAATAAAATATAAAAAACTTTTTTTAATTAAATTCATAATTAAATGATTTATTGAACAGTTTAAAAATAGTTGGAATTGTTTTATTATAAGATTCTCATTTACATGACGAGGTTTATATAAAAAAAAAGCTAGCGGTTTTCAAAGTCAAAAATCGTATTTTCAGTTGTATATCACAAGTACTCACAAGTAACTGTATTTTTCTTGACATTTTACTATTTAATATTTTGACTATGTATGTTAAAATTATATTAAGTATATTGTAATTTTAGTGTTGTTTAGACTAACTTTTATTTATTGTAATGTGTATTTTGTAATCAAATTGTATTTTGCATTTGGGCGCTTTGGCGCTAGCTGTTAGCCCAAACTGCTTTGTCTAAATAAATAAATAAATAAGTATTACCTTTCACTTTGAGACATCTTTAAGCTAGGTGAGTCTAGGTGCCAGTTCCACGCGACTAAGCCCTGCTGTGAGTGAATGAATGGATTAAAATTGTATAGGTTATTTTAAGGTACAAAGAAATGGGATATAGTTTTTCCAAAAACCCAGGTAGAAGCACAGATTATACAGTAACTACTACAAAGCGATGACGTAACGATCCGTAGAAACGACGTCGGAATTTACCTTTTTGCATTGTTAAATTTAAAAGAACCGTAAAAATGCGGGCAATGGTTTAATACCTTTGAGGAAGTTATGAATATGGCTTGTTTTAGTTTTAAGATTTTAAGTAGTATTCCACGAATATACCACAACTATAAATCCTATTCTTTTCTTTTTATTTTTTACAATATAAAGGCTAAAGCTTGCCGGCCCTTCTTCCCATTAAATGCGAATGTTGAGTTGGACTTGGAATACCTTATTTTTGTGTATTATTTCATGGTGATAAATAAACAAAACCAAATCAAATAATTATTTATTCAGTTGTATCATAAGGAACACTTTGAAACGTCTTGAATCTAGGTGAGTCTAGGTGCTAGTTCCTCGCGACCAAATAAACAAACTAACTTCTTATTTTTTTTTTTTTTTTTTTTTTTTTATGCAAATGTTAGACAAACGGGCTTACGGCCCACCTGATGGTAAGTGGTCACCGTCACCCATAGACACCAACAATACCAGGGGTGCTGCCGTTGCGTTGCCTACCCTGAAGGAACTTGCTTACATTTTTCTTGAACCTATTATTATATATTTTTACTTTTTAAAATAGCTGTAATAAACACACATTTTATCATCCTTCGTCTTGAAACCTATTTAAAACTTTTTCATATATAATTTACGGAATAAATAACCTGTATTATTGTATAAAAGAAAGTCGTGTTAGTTACACTATTTATAACTCAAGAACGGCGCCGAAAATTAGTAGCTTATAACCAGGAGACGGACATAGGACTACTAATTTTTATCCTGAAAATTTCACGGCAACAGGGCGAGAAAAGTGTTATATAAACTAAATACGAATTCAAAGGATTAGAAAATCAGGCAAGAATTTAAAACCAGGCAGGTTAAGTGCTCTAAAAACGAGCTAAGTTCAAAATTTTCCCCGGAATGTGAGACTTACGTACAGTCATTATTAGATTATATTAAGGCACATAATGACCACGGAAGGCCGAAGAGGCCAGACCTCAGGCTGGTCACGACAAAGGATAACATACATTCCTGGCTTTTTTATATTCTACAAAATCGTGACGTGATGAGGCGAGTAAAATTAAATACTGTTCATTTTTGTGATTAGTCTATGTCGGACTACGAAATAGAACATTCATTAATAAAGTATTTTTTTAATACAAATAAAATTATCTATTTTAATTAATTATTATTTAAAAATTATCTATTTGTGCCTGTGCATGACATATTTTTAAATATTTTTTTAAAGTTCTTTCTTTTTAGTCTTAGTGATAGCTTTCTTATGCTTCTAAAGATATGGGTTATACTGCCGGTTATAGTTGTCATTAGTTTTTTTATTGTAATAAATTAAAAAAAAATACATGACTAGTAAGTAGACTAAGTAGATACTTCAGTAGTAACGCATAAATTTATTCATTTTTCTTTTCATTTTAGTTACCGAGTAGGATTTTTAATATAAATCTTTATCGAAATCTTATTACTTATTTAATCCAAAACTAATTTCGCATCTTAAGTTCCGAGGCGGGAAATCCGAACTAAACTAGAATACAGAAACACTCTATTGTGTGCCTTCCCTCCAAAACGACCTAACTCGCAATAGCTGTGCAATAATACACCTTAAGATAGTAGGCCAAGTCTCAATTTCACTTGCACGCAAGTGTACGTGTAGTTATGGAAATGGGTGATTCTCTGAATTCCGAGACAATGCCAGTTTTGATACAAATTTCCTTTGTGGAAACGTTTGTTATTGCTTTTTAACCGACTTCTAGGAGGTTATCCGTTTTGAGTTATTTTATTAATTATTATTATTATGTCATTTAATTCAGATATTAATCCATAATACAGTTACACAGAAATCAGACACACTATTAAACAACAAGATTATTAAAATAACATATAAAAGCTAAAACAAACTTACAATCGAAAATTAAATTGTACAAATTTATTATAATTAGTTCGTTTTAGGTTGATAC
Organism: Thera obeliscata; assembly: GCA_947578465.1. Classification (NCBI taxonomy): domain Eukaryota; kingdom Metazoa; phylum Arthropoda; class Insecta; order Lepidoptera; family Geometridae; genus Thera; species Thera obeliscata. The sequence continues at coordinate 25,221,269 of OX387914.1, forward strand.
TTTTATTTACTCTGTAGTTCAATTTTAGTACCTACGACCACAACTCCAGAATAAAGAACAGTGACTACCAGCGAAAGCAAAATCTATAACCTTTTCACAACCAGCCGGGTGCACATGAAAAGGCTCTATGCAAGTGCACTACGAAGGGGAACATCAAGGGCATGAAATTGAAGAGTTGAAAGGGTGGGCTATAATAATACCCTGAGGGATATCAATAAAGAAGCCTTTTGCAGTGTCAATTTTATGGTATTAGTTTAATTTTCCGCGTGAGTGCACAATAACAATCGTTTTGTCGACCGGAGGTGCAGGGGTGCTGGTTTGGTTCCTGCAGTAGGACATACCTATTTGTTCTGGTATGGCACAACTCCGGAGCACAACTCCGTCTTCCAAGCGGAGTGTGTAGGTATAATCCAGGCAGCGAGTGCAGTGCTGCGTAAAAAGGTAACTGGCAACAGGATCAGAATCCTCTCAGACAGCGCTGCGATACTACAGTCCCTGAAAAGGTACGAACACAACTCTGGGCTAACCCTACAGTGCCATCAGCTGCTGGAGGAGGTGAGTAAGTCCAATAGCATCATCCTGCAATGGATCAAAGGACATAGCGGATCCAGAGGTAATGACGAAGCGGACGCTCTGGCCAGGAGAGGCTCGGAAATGCACACAGCAGGACCGGAGCCGCAGGTACCCCTGCCATTCAGCCAAGTGCGTTCATGGATCCGCAGGAGAACACTTAAACTGCATCAGGACTACTGGGCAAGTATACAGGACTGCAGGCAGTCGAAGGAGGCCTTCCCGGAGTTAAACCCGAGATACTCCCGCCAACTCCTCAGCCTGAAGCGTGACAAACTCTGCCTTATCGTCGGAATTGTCACAGGACATTGCTCGCTGAACAAGCACTTGTTTACACTAGGTGTTACAGACAGTCCTCTTTGCAGAGGATGTATAAGCACAGAGGAAACCGCCGCGCATGTACTCCTGGAGTGCAGCAGTGTGGCGCCTCAACGAGCACAACATCTTGGAGCACCGAAGACACCTAGGGAGGCCTGCGCCCGAATCCAGCTGCTGGCCTTCCTGGAAGACATCGGGTGGCTGAACTAGCAGCATCCACCCGTCACGCAAAAAGGGCCCACTTGCGGCCTACTTGCGGAAACCAGTCCGCTCATCAAGTATCAAGTATCAAGTGTTCTGGTATGGGTCTTTCTCAACTCAATACATGGTTGTTGCAAAAAACCCTTGCATAAGGCTACTGTAGGGCTACCACGAGCTCCATATGGTTATGGCTATGGCTGTCAAATTGTGTATAGATAGGCTAACCCACACATTCATTTTCTTTTTGGGTTTGAATGTGGAGACACTGTTGACACAATTTTGACAGCCATAACCATATGAAGCTCATGGTAAGCCAGCTGGGATATTTTTCCTCCCCCTTATCATGTTCTTCTTCTTCCTGCCTTTATTCCACTTTATGTCGGGTTAGCACAAAATGTTCTCCTCTTCCATTCTCTTCTATCAGCCGTCATCTCTCTATTCACTTCTTTCTTATCCATGTCATCTTTCATCCACTCCCACTTATTACCTAACCTATAGATTTTCCTGGAAAATGTCAAAGAGCTAGCAAATACAATATAGGGCACAGTGTTCGATACAAATAGGTCATTTCTTTATTTACCAAGGTGACGTCCTTGTTTTTGCCGCTTTGTCTTTGCGCGCACGTTCGGACAGTGACAGTCGATTTGTTATATTTATTGGTTTTTAACAGACTTTGAAGAAACGAGTTCGGAATTCAGAGTGTATTTCACTTCGTTGTTCCTATTTCAAAGATTTAAAAAAACAGAACATTAAAAAGAAACTGACATTAATACAATAGGCATGACGACTAATTTTCAAAATCTCTTCTATCATATTCAGAAGTATCTATTATGTCTAAAATATATCATATTTCTGTAGAAAATTAAGGTTTGTGTGCAATAAAAGTACATTTAAATTTAAATTTTCAAATTCACGCCATAACGCTCGCTGGTGTCATGGCGTCTGTTATTACGTCACGGTGCAGTATATCAACTGTTTCGTATGCCGTTGCAAACGATCTCGTCAGAGCATCTTGAGGATGCTTCAGACTGGCACTGATGGATAAGTTGAGCTATTTTTTTTTAATAAACAACGAGCATTGGTGGTCATTTTCTCACAGCACTATCTACCCCAAAGCCTGTCAAATATTGCTGTCATATTTGATATCGTTTCACTAATCACCATCGCAGATCGCTTGGATGTGCGCAAGGCTTACGTAAATCTTATACTATGGGAACCAGATTACTGATAGAATAGACCCAGTTTTTTTGGGAATGCCAAGTATTTGGAATAAAAGTTGTCGCCAACCCACAGGGGTCCTCAAACCCCGTCATCCACTTCATTAGCAAAAACTTGAAGTCAAGTGCTAAACCTTCAAGTGTACTCTAGTTATACTTGCACCATGTGTTACCTTTCATCTCGAGTCCCACCTTATCTTTGTAACCGATTAGCTGAGTGCTTAAGATTTTTTAGATAAAAGCTTTTAAAATTCCGTAGACCTACTATGAACAAGATGTTTGGCTCAAAAACGTTTTAGTAGAAGGCGAGTGGCTTCTACAGCATTTAAAATGTTTGCACAACTTATTCGTAAGTATAAGTATTATATCAGTTATCTCGTTCCCATACAAGATCTGCTTAGTTTGGGGCTAGATAGTGTTATGTGGATTGTCCGCATTATTTATTTATTTATTGGTAGGTAACTAGGTATTTTTTAATAAGTTACTAGATGACTTGTCTCTGCATCGCACGGAAGAGAGATTTAAAATAGATAAAATAAAAAATATTTTGAAATTTTCTCCCAACACTATCAAGACAAGACCCAAACTAAGCCGAGCTTGTATTATAAGAACCAGAATTAGCTGATAAAATACTATCATACATAACATATATATTTTTTTGTAAATACATACTTAGATTACTTTACAACACCCAGACAGAGAACAAACATCTACGTTTACCACACAAATATCTGTTCTCGGTTTCACTTCGCCATTCCCGTGTGCCACGATTTTTTAAAATTACCAATACCTTTATTTACTCGTATCATTTTCATGTATAACTCGTAACAAAACCAGAAAAACCAGTAACATTGAAGCCACAAAAAGCGGAAATTCAATTTACAAACTGCCACAGAATACATAACAGTATCTATTGCTTGCACAAAAAGTTGTAACACTGCCTTAGTAACTGTTGGCTACCCTGTGTCGTTGCTCTCAACAATTAAGGCTGAGTGCACACCAAGCCTGTTATTAAGTCCGAGTTGTGAGAAAATCGCAGTTCTTTCAATGGTTGTAGCAGAATAAGAGAACATAAAGACGAAACATTAGATAATACACAAGTACTTTTCATAATAATATCTAGATCAAAACGTGTATGAAACAGACTTTTACTTTCACCACATAACAAAATATATTTACCACGGACAAATTATTTCATTAGAGAAAAATCACTCAAGAGGTACGAAAAAATTAAAATACGTAAGTTACTTACGAAAAAATATGAAATAAGATTTGATATTCCTAAGACGCAAAAAAGATCCCTCATTGAAAAAAAACATATTTATTTTATTTTATTTTATTTTCAAAATTTTGGGAAAACTAACAGCTAGGTATACATAAATAGGTTACAAAATTAATTTATATCAACAATCAACACCTTACCTACCTTTGTAAACAATAGATTTTATACATACAACTTTCATAAATTGTAGTTTTGTCAGCAACATGATACACACACAAATGAAATGAAATGGAATGCGATGTTGTTTACCTGTTGCATATTACACGATCATTATCATTAGCGTGTACTGTATATATTGTATATCCCGAGGGCTTCGTGTGCACCGCCCTAATGCGTATGGGAAACTTTGAAAAAACGTAGCATCTACATATAGATACCTATATGTATAGGCTTGTTTGCGTAACCGAGCTTTTTGAGATCTAATATCTACAAGGTAAAATAAAACCCATAAAACTAACCAAATATACATAGTAGTGTATTTTCAAACCGTACCGTAATGTTTAATTAGAGGTTTATTACACTATACGTATTTCGAATATAGGAACTAACATAGGTTTCAAATAAGTTATGAGTATTAGGGCTATTACTTTAAATCGACAGATAAATCTATTTTATATATTTACTAGTGGCCGCCCGCGGCTTCGCTCGCGGGATAAAAAGTATCCTATGTCCTTCTCCCGGTTCTAAGCTACCTCCCCACTAATTTTCTGCCAAATCGGTTCCGCCGTTCTTGAGTTATAAATAGTGTAACTAACACGACTTTCTTTTATAAATATAAATACTTAGAACCTCATCAGTAGGCTCTGTCTGGCTCTATCTCTGGCTCTGGTTTTGAGTCTGTATGAGTGCAGTCACCAGTGTATTATACTGTGTGTGTGACGTTTCGACGTCGGATTTATTTAGTCAACACTCACACAAACTCAAAACCAGAGCTAGAGACAGAGCCAGATAGAGCTTGTGGTAGACCTACAGGTATTGAAATGAACTTGTCGTACTCGCACTTGGCCATATATGAAGCGGATCGAATGTCATGAATTATATCGTTGAGCTGTCGTGCATCGTGCTTAGAAATCGGATTATACCTACTTGTATAGCTTCTTCGCTGTGGGTGTTCCAGAATTGAACATCTATCAACAATTTGTTGGATAATCTTTTTTGATGATTATAAGTAGCTAAGCTAGCTATCCATGTATTTATGAAGTTATAATATAAGTTTAATACATTTTAGAAACCGACTTCATGACCAAACTAAGACCAATTTTAATGAAATTTCTATTGGACCAGTTTGGAAGTATCCTTTCAGAAAAAAAAAAGGTTTTTTAAATCATAAATGACGAAGTTATGCGATGACAAACATTTAAAAAATACAACCGAATTAAGAACCTCCTCCTTTTTTTAGGGTTCCGTAGCTCAATGGCAAAAAGGGAACCCTTATTTATAGATTCGTCATGTTTGTCTGTCTGTCTGTCCGTATGTCACAGCCATTTTTCTCCGAAACTATAAATGCTAGACTGATAAAACTTGGCGAGTACCTAGATGTATTCTGTAAACCGCATTAAGATTTTTTTATTTTTATAACTATTAGGTATATGTTTTATTTGTAAGGTAACAAAATAAAATAAATGATACCTTATCATTATTATAAATACATATTTGAGAGATATAGCAAAAACTTGTTCGCGCACGAGAATGGAACCAATGTTGACACAGAATAAACAGAAATAAAAAAATACTTTTCCTATGGATTTTCTATCAGGTTAAATAAAAATAAAACTGGCAAGAATCTACGTTAATTAAAGATAACGTGCTAAATTAATTAATTGTTTTAAATTATGTGCATCATTATATTCTTCTTGTCACGGACATCTTCCTAATTAGTGCAACCTTTGAATCGTAATGAGCGCTTCGGCCAATCAGATGCGAGACGAGTCAGGTGCACAATGCTATCACAGATCTTAGATATACAGTACTTATTTAATTAGTACTGAAATTATCTAAGTATTTCTTCTCTGGCCTCTTAGCTCAGTTGGCAGTAGCTTTGCGTCGTAGGTCGTGGGTTCTATCACCGAGAACAAATATTTGTGGTGAACATAGATGTTTGTTCTCTGTCTGAGTGTTATAATATGTATTGTATTCTAAATATATTGACCAAAATAATATAAACGTATTATATCAGTTATCTGGTTCCTATAGTACAAGCTCTGCTTAATTTGGGGCTAGATAGTGTTGTGTAGATTGTCCACAATATGTATATTTCCATGTTAATTTTATTCCCGTTTGCACCCAATTTTTTGCTTTGATATTTTTTGTACATCATAAAGTATGTAACAACATAAAATGTATTATTGATTTGTATTATGAACTTGGCATAATCTTCATTCGATTCCGATACAAACTGAATTTACACAACTATGGGCAAACAAAGTATAAATGTACACTGAAATAGCTGTAATAGAATTTTACAGTGGTCTTTATTGCCGGCCAGTTATATAAAGTTGGAGAAAACTGTAGGATAACAGAAATATTAATAAAAAACCAAAAAAGTAATTTTTTCGTCATTCTTTCTAACGGGTACTCGGCATTGAATACCTGAATGAGCTTAAAACATATGTCTCAAAATAGTCGTAAAAGTCTGTGAGTTCTTTTTCTGAAGCCTCGACTGCCACGACCAACGGCTGACACTCCAACTTTATATAACTGGCCGGTAATAAGGACCACTGTAAAAGCCTATTACAGCTATTTCAGTGTATATAATACTTTATTCGACCATAGTTGTGTAAATTAAGTTTGTATGGAAATCGTACCCCCTTAAACGTTTTTTGCTTACATTGAACATTGTGTTTTGGAATTACAGGTCCAAATCTGTACCGTCATCAAATTCAATTAAAATCAAGAGATTCGAATATTTACATATTAATTAATTAACTTTTTTAAAGTTACTTTTAATTAATTTATTAATTTACATATTTAATCAATTATATTTACATATTTAATTAATTATATTAACATACGTGGTTTCCTTCCTTCACCGGCAAACATCGTGAAACCAATAGCTTATTCAGCTCTGCAAGTATTGACCATGTCTTTCCTGTGGATTAGGCCGACTAAGCTCTCAGGATGGTACCTCTATAGGTGCCGGGTAAGCCTAATTCATCGAAAATCCTGTCCGAGGCACTGTAGCGTCCCCTAACTAGGGCTTGAGTAATCACCAGCTGCTCCTGATATTATAAATCATCTATAATAGATGCAAAGGGTTTACTTTTTTACATACATGTCATATTTTATGTGAAAAATTATAGTTTTAAATACATCACCTACACGTGAAATACAAACATCCTTCCATCCCACAGTCGCTCGATGGTTGAATGCCCATGGACGCATCGCGACCAAGGTTACGCCATCGACCACAGAATAATCATTGTTTCTATGTTAACAGCAGGCAATGTCTAACGTAGAAATTGGAAAGTGACTCGAAATACTACCATTACGAGAGAAATTCAATACTGACAAACAGAGTATACTTATTCAAGTATTTGAGTGTAAATTTTGCAGACAAGTTAGGTATTTGGTAGGTTGGGCTTTTTAGACAAATAGCTGATGGAACAAGTTGACTGAAGTGGTAACCATAGGCATTGCCCTGTATGTCACGCACGTCAGGAACGTGCCCTATGATGCACTGCCCTGTACCTGTACCTTCCATTATGTACCTATCATAATATTAATGATTATTTCAAAGAAATAATGACATGGAAATGTTAGGCCTGTAACTCTATAGAGTGAAACAAACTTGACACAAATCTGGATGCGTCCAAGTTCAAAACTTCTTCTAAATGTTGCTGGTTTAATTGCATTACCTGGTACTCGAAATTAGAAACCGAGGCTGAAAGGGTACCTACTAGTAGTAGACCTCTTCTGGCTGACGATGATGATATTAAACGAATGTGTTTTAAAATGCATTAATTTACTAGTAAGTACACATAAAAATGTGTTTGCAGCTGTGTCAAGAAACTGAGCACGACATAGTTTTATCGATTAAAATTACAAACGTACGTATCCTATACTATACGAGTACATATTTAATATTAGTTTCACGTAATGTTACTTCGCAGGCTACAAACAGAACCACCGTATCATTTAATTTAAATCTTAACCATATAAACAGAAACATTCTTTAACTTGAAAAAGGAAGCGTCACCTCTCTTTCAAAGATGGAAATCCATAATAAATCATTTGAAAACAATTAGAGACAAGAGACTAAAGTGTAAAAAATAAGCTAAATAGGTACCTACCTTTTAAACAATTGTTTGTAATGCATCCTTAAACTTCCTTGTTCCAAACAAAACACATCACAACACAAACACAACACACGTCCAGCGCACGGGAGTTTTACAAAATTGTGACCGTTGGGAATAGGATGCGCGGGCGCAGGTGGGCAGGTACCTGGCACCCTGGGATACAAACTATTGTATTATCTGTTTTACACGCTAGAATACACCCAGTGTGGTAGACAAGTGCAGTGAACAAGTGCCAAAGACGTACTAGCCATACTACCTGTGTAGTACCAGGCTTGGCTGCCTCACAGATTGCTGTAAAGTTACAACGACAGACGGTAGGCATTTTGACTGTTGGTTTTCGGAATTTTAAGTGGAAGGATTACTGTGGCAGAGGAATTTGAGAGTGAAGCTTGTTGAACAGTTTATTTTGGTACGGTGGTTATACTGAGATCATGACTGGTTTAAGATATAACTCACCAGTTCAGTTGTCACTGTCATTTTCTTACACTAAATTGAATTGGCAGTATTACGGTTATAGTTTTTTAAACCTTGTGCTTTGAACATAATTCCAGAATTTTTGGTAAAAAGCCTCAACTCCAACGAACTTTGCGATCTTATTATTTTGATACCGATCTTAGCAAAGGCTACAAGAAAATTACCAGTATCAATGCATCAAAGGTTAACTGGAAGAGAATGCTGTCTAGCATTAAGTTAGCCTATGCACAATACAATTTTTGTTTTAATGCAATAAAGAATTTTCTATCTATCATCATCATGTTATTAATTAGATAAAATCATTGCGTATCTTGAAACTGCACCAGTTAATTTTCCCGTCCACTGGTCGAAGTAACGGTTAGTATTTACTGTGGCATTATAAGAGGATAATAAATAAAATCAAATAAAAATTTTGTTTTGTGTAAAAGATAGACAAACGAGCTTACAGCCCACCTGATGGTAAGCGGTCACCGTCACCCATAGACACTAACAACACCAAGCATTTTTTTACACCAACACTTTGAAACGTCTTAAAGCTAAATGAGTCTAGGTGCTAGTTCCACGCGACCAAGCCTAGAAGAACAGGCAACCAACTACGGTTTGGTTCCAAGTGATTTTAATATGATCCTTTTACGCCTCGCCTGTGTACAGTACTCTTAATTTGTGCAAGAAATAATTTTATATCCATCTATATAATAATATCTTGATAAACACCGATGGTTTAGTAGTAGCAACCCCGCATTGCGATCTCAAGGTCGTGGGTTCGACTGTCGCAGGTGCAATTATTTGTTGTTGGAAATAACTTTTCTTTGAAGTTCGACCATTGTTCCTTTCATTCCATTTTAAACCTTTTCTTATCTCATCGCCATTGCATCTCGTCCGCATCTGTAGGCCTACCACAAGATCTGTCTAGCTCTGTCTCTGGCTCTGGTTTTGAGTCTGTGTGAGTGTTGGCTAAATAAATCCTACGTCGAAACGTCACACACACAGTATTAATACACTGGTGGGCACTTACACAGACTCAAAACCAGAGCCAGAGACAGAGCCAAACAGAGCTTGTGGTAGGCCTTTTTTTATGTAAAAGTTAGACAAACGAGCTTACGGCCCACCTGATGGTAATCGGTCGCCGTCGCCCATAGACACCAACAACACCAAGGGTGCTGTCGTTGCGTTGCCTACCCTGAAGGAATTTTTTAACGTTTTTCTTGAAGCTTTCATGTTGTAATTAAGAGGGAACACCTCTGGTGGTAGCTCATTCCACAGTTTATGGGTATGAGGAAGAAACGATCTCGAGAAGCGAACTGTACGAGAAACCCATGGATCCAAAATGTGTGGATGAGCACGGTTTCTAAGGCCTACTGGGCGATTTCCAAACTTTTGTAACTAATATATTATGATTTTGGCTCATAAACGTACTTTATGAGCTTCGTCACGTTAGGTTCAACCTATACCAATTATTTATATCAAAAACAACGCGTAACTAGTAGGGACGTAATGTAGTATATACCTTCTGACGCCTTCATTAATCCATAGTCAAACCACAGTTAATTATGACTTAAGTCATTTAGTTTTTTCCAACAGTATATATCTCGGACTATTGTAAGCATTTACTTGTTACTTTACTAAAAAGACAAAGAAGTTTTAAACGAATAAATAAAAAAAACGCTTTTTTAACTAATTGAACTAAAAAGATAAAAAGAAAACTGTAATAATCAATTGAAAAATTTATATTATTGTACAAAAAAGCGTTGGGTGTTTTTTATAATAACTTCAGATATTATTCAGATACTATTGATAAAATATTTACAACAATCAAAATCAAGCCCCCCACGCTTTTTGTACAATAATATACATTTTTCAATTGATTATTACAGTTTTATTTTTAACTTTTTAGTTCAATTAGTTTTATAAGCGTTGTTTTAGTTTTTTAAACTATAATTTATTTTTTACTTTTCAGTTTTTTTTTCATATTATTGCATTGTCACCGACCTTTGACAGGTGTGCATAGTTTGAATCAAATCTGATCGATCAAAGTAGGACAAAATCGACATACAGGTACATACATACATACAGGTGAAGCTAATAAAAGCGTTATAAAAAAAACCCCGACCAAGCCGACGAATATACTGAAAACATGGGATTGGATTTAATCAAGCAAGGCTAGTCTAGTAAGGCTGGTCGTGTGGAACTGGCACCTATACTCACTCACCTAGCTTAATGGCGTTTCAAAGTGATCCTTGTGATGCAACTGAATAAAGTCATTTTTAGATTTGATTTTTAATTTGCTATGTAGCAATTCTACCCCTCTTTTCTTTCAGGGATTATAAAATACTAGCAGCGAAGTTCGGTTCGAAGTTTATCATCCGCACGTTATGTGCGGGCAGGTTTTTCCGCAAGTAGGCCGCTTTAGGTTGGTGGGCCCTTTTTGCGTGACCCTTGACACGTGTTGCTCGAACTTATTTAGGTTCTACAACACGCCGGTTTCCTCACGATGTTTGCCTTCACCGTTTTGAGAGTACTGGCATAAAGCACATAAATTTTTCGACAGAAAAACTCATTGGTACGTTTACACGAGTAGATTTGAACCCACGACCTTCACTAGCAGCGAAGCCCGGCATTGCCTGATTAGAGTCTAGTGGAGTGCAGTTGGCGGTGATAAAGAAAATCTTGTAGGTACGTACGTACGTACACTACACTACGGGAACCCTTCCGCTGCCTACTTATGTATTGTTTTAATTTGATCTTCTATCTAACAGATGTAAATAATCCTAATAGGTAATTGTTTCGGCGCAGTGGTGACATGACACCAAAACCAGTTGCTCATGTTACTGAAAGCCTTGTAGTGTCAATAAGGCTTCCTGATGCTTTCTAAAACTGTTTTTATTACTAGTTATTGAAACTACTTAGCTATGACTTTTTTAGCCCGAGCTCTACGTCATCACTTGAATTTGAATATTCACCACTTCCAAACACTAAAATGTGACGAAAGAGGAAGGAAGAATAAAAATTAACATTATTATCCTTGTAATGTGTAACAGATGGGTCATGCTTGTTCTGTCACTTTTCTCATCCTCCACAACTTCCAGATTTCAATAGATCGCTGTAGAAAAAAACAGTTCTCTATTAATTTTAAGTATCTTTCATTTCCCTCGCAGATCACGCACGTCAGAAACGAGCCTTACAATGCACCTGCGTCCATCAACTGAGACATACAGATGTTCAGCCTCATGTGCCAGTAATTTCACCGGCCCACACCCTTTAAACCGAAACACAGTGATGCTGCTTCACGGCAGTAATAGTGCTTCCCCGGTCAAGCCTCTCACAAAGAGGCGTAGTACCTACTACTAAAACTATTACTACTTGTCTCGAAGTAAAACGGCTATGTGTGACCTATTACTTATGACTGATTTATAAGATTTCTACCACTCACCTGTTCTCTCCAGGAACTAATTTATTGTTCTCCACAATCGCCGTCGCCCGAATCCTATGATCTGGCTGTTCTCCAAGCAACTTCTCACTTCTTCCGTTAGTCAAATGCCCGCACACCACACTATAATCAATTTTCACTTCTACACTAGTCACTTCACTACCACTTTTCTCACTTATATCCTTCTTTTCCTCTTCCTCGTCTATCTTTTTGTCTATACCGTTGGCTATGATCGGGGTTGGTTTGGCGGGGAGGGATTTGGGTTGTGATTTGGGGGAGGAAATGGTAGGTTTGCTCTCGATAGCGCCGTTTTCGTTGATGGACGTGACGTAGACGGTCGAATTGGCTATGTAACCGTTTAGTTCGGTTCGGTTCTCGGACGGTGGTCGCTTGCCTTGCCTTATCTGTAAGTATAGAAATATTTTTATAACCAGAGCTATAATACTAAGTATTATTTTTTATGGGCAGTGCTGAAATAGCTGACATTTTTCAGCGTCACATGGGGAGATGAGCAAACAATATTTCACTACATTTATTGTCCTAAAAACTTCACGCAATTCCATTTCATACCTTCACAAATCACTGCGAAACAGCATATCACGCACAGCCATACAAACTATCATCTTACTCTGCGTCTTGGGCATAGAAAGTGCTATTTATCTGTGACGGTCATGGTTCTAATGATAAATCTTGAGAACCTCAATAAAATCTTGCAAAAAACTTCAGTGTGGCAAATGCCATTGAAAGGTCCCTAGCAAATGCCGCAATAGACAGTATTCCAAAACTCTTGATAAAATACAAAATGTTAGTTATTTTATCATTAATAAAGCCTACAGTGCGAGTTTCAGGTAGCCTTCCCAACGGCAAGAGAAGAGACTGTAAGGCATGAAAGACATCTCCTCAGATTTCATGGTACTCAAAACTCTTCAGGATATCTAGGAAACTAGGCAGAGGCACGTTGAACAAACACGTCTTATTTGGCAGTAGGCGTGTTTAATTAAATTTCAAAAATGGCATTCATCATCAACAATTCTACAAAAGAGCACGACATTTTCCCAATTAAAAATGAAATGCCGCTTGCAAAATTGCATTTCAACAACCCACTCGAAAGAAAATTCATGCAATATTGCGAATATCCATCGATTGCAAGCGGACACTCAATGAAAGGCTCTTGAATCTCTCAATGCTAGTCGAGAGCGGCCGAATGAAAGTAACGAATGTCCACGACGAGCTGAACGATGTGGTGAAAGGTGTAGGGAAGAGCGGATACAAGACCATACGTTTTTTATACGTCGAAAACCAGTTTTCTAGCGAGCAAGTCTGAACTGTCAAATTTACATGTATAATAAGGCAATAAATATACTGAATACTGAATTCAAGGATCTAGCAATTGGCAGCCACTTTTGAGGTAATTATCTTGTCTGTAACAATTGCATCACCTCACAGAGAAAGTCCACTGAGGGCCTGCCTTACGTAGTATGGCAATCATCACTCTGAGACGTGTGCTTTTCATTGCACCGACATCATAAGAACACAGCAGAGCGAGCATCACTGCTAGGCAGTAGCAAGTTCCAGGGAAATACTGTGGAACTTCCCCATTTAGCTGGTTTTCAATTCGACGATTCCAATGGATGATTATGATTCGATGAATTTGAATCACGCTTGGAAAAGATTTTTCAGACTGGGTTAGCAAAGGCTACCTTTCTTCCAGGCAAAGCTATGACCAGAAGCTACTAATAAATATCGAATGTCCCGCTTAATAGTAGATTCCATCTCTCGCTTCAGCTTCAGTCTTGTACCGTCAGTGAGCATGAAGAGTCTCGAGCCTGCGTTGAGAGGCGTCGGTGCCTGCAGGATTGCACACTGTCTACAGCGAATCGTGTTACGTGTGGGGAAACTCAGGCTTTAGAGCCAATTGAAGTGCCTGCAACTACGTGACTGACAGAGCTGGAGCTATTCGGAGAATGAAAATCACATACATTCCTCTCGAACATTTGATATTCTTGCGGGCTACAAGCCGCTGAAGGAAAACATTGCAAATACCCGAGGAGTCCCAAAATCACTAGCAAAGCCATGTTTGTCATTGGTTTGTCATTGATATTTGTTTCTGCAGTGGCGATAAAAAAATTACCTTATATTCGTGCATTGCCTGTGCTGATTTACTTCTTTAGAAGTCTTCAAAGTTCTGAGTGTAGATCTACAATACATCTCCAGTTGTATGGTACCACATCTATCGCATCTGCCTCAGTAGTTTGGTGATACCTTGGAGGCTTAATAGTCATAATAATAGTCATAATAGTTAGTCATAATAGCTTATCACCTCATCAGTCTCAACAGACTACTAAATCACGTTTATACCATGGAAGAATCTTACCTCAACAGACAATTTAGACATGTCAACGGGCGTGATGCGTTTGAGCGCTGACAGCCGCTGCAAGCGCTGGCGCGCCTGCTCCTCCACGGCGATGAGGAACGCATCCTGGATGATGTTGTGCCCGATGTCCGATACTGTGGAAAAAAGTTTACATTAGAAACAAAGCGATGAAGCGTGCCGACGCAGACCAACAGTCTAAAGCTTAGGCTATTGGCCTGCCTTTGTAGACAACTGGCTATTGCATTGTAGGGTTTATTTGTTATCATGGGATCTGCTACGAACTAGAGCTCGTTGTATAAGAGTTGGGGATATATCCTGCTCCAACCCTATAGTGCTAAGAGTAAATCTTTATACACTCGTTCGCGTACTGCTGTGGTCGATGTATTACGAGGTACGCTAGATGTTAGAACATCTAATTAAAATAATATTTAGGTGTAAGAACCTCATATCATATCTCACCATCTTGGTAGTACTTTAGAAGCGAGCAGACATCTTATTAAAATGTTATGTAACTGTCTGAGATTTTCACATTCCTATCGTAATAATTAGCATACAAATGTTTATTTTGTAGTGTAGTATTGTATAATTCCAATCCAGAGTAGGTAAGTAATAAAACAAGTTTATCTCAAGAAGCAAGCAATAATTTATTTTCACTCAAATATTATCATTTAAACCACGAAACGCAACGTTAGCGCGATCTACGATCGGTACAAATTTAGGGGCGCCATCTAGTTGTAAAATACGTAAACCTAACTTAAAATAACATTAGACATACCGCCCACCAAGAACGACATTGGTTGTTCTTCACTACCACCCACCATGAACACTGTGAGACAGGTTAACAAAAAACTTATAACAACTAAAGGTACACAATCATAAATAACAATATTCAAACTAAACTTACAAATAAATCAGTACACAAGTTTGAAGTGGGTATCTTGAAGAGAGATTGGCCACACTTTAATGTTACCACATGAGCAATCTGGTCTGCACCAGGATGCCTATAAACCACTCTGCCTAACATCCAACGAGCTGGAGGAAGGTAATCTTCCTTGACTAAAACAATGCTGCCAATAGGTTCTGGAGTCAGTTTTGACCAGTTATACCTCTACAGACACTCGACTAAATACTCGTTGGACCACCTTCGCCAAAGGTCTCACACCATTCCTTGAGTCACCTGCCAACGTCTCACAAGGTTACCTTGTTCAAAGAAACACTCAGGTATGATGACTATCGGTTCGCCAATGAAGAAGTATCCTGGTCTGAAAAATGCAGGTTCATAGTACTTTAAAGGTTTCAGCTTATCCTTTGATTCCAACTGGCCCTGCCTTATACAAGTTTCTACTGCTTTGTTCTTCAAGAATCTTGGCCACTGAGTAGGATCACCGGGTGACTCATCACTATCTACCACGAGATGAACCATGATTTTTCTTTGCTCCCGATCAGTAGAAGACTTCAGTGCCTGGTAAGTAACATCTGACCCTTTCCGCAATTCAAATCCTTCCTTACTTAACTCGTCTGTCTTCTCCTTCGGTGTCTTCTTGCCATTTTCTACAGTATGGTAACCAGTTAGCAAGTCATCACCGTTCAACTCTGCTTTAATACTTTCAGCCACATCCGGGCACTCCATCGCTTCCTCAACTACCACCTGTTGCAAAGTCTTCAAAGATAAGTATGGAGCCGGTGCTGTATTAAATGTCTTTCTTACTAATTCGTGTTTTTCTGTTTCAGATTCCGGATCTTCGGCGACTTCTTCGATGAGGATTTTGCTGTCATCTACATCGGATTCAACTTGCCCACACTTCATCAGCAACTCATCCACACAAGCATGCATGTTTGCCACAACATTATGATGACAGTGCTGATCATCCTCAGCCTCATCAATATGCGTGTTGTGTGTTGAACCTGATATCATCCATCCCAACGCAGTACACTGAGCAATCAGCGTGCCGTTAGGACCTTTCATCAAGCCTTCTTTGATAATTTTTCCATAAACGTCTGCGCCAAGCAAAATATCAATTTTACTAGGCGTGTGGAATTGGGGATCGGCGAGGACTACATCCGCTAACTCTGGCCACTCCACATATTCCACCTTATCTGACGGAAGAAGACTCGTTATCTTACTCAGAACATGTGCACGTACCTGCAGTTGAATGCTGGGATCATGGCGCGACTGAATCTTTACTATGACAATGTGCTTAGAAGCTAAATTGCCTTTATCGCCACCTAGCCCGGATATGGTACTCTTGCTTAAAACTTTCCGGAGTCCCAGCGCTTGTACTGCTGATTCTGTTACGAAGGACGCTTGCGAGCCCTGGTCAACAAGAGCTCTAAGCAGCAGTGAACGATTGTCATCTGCTTGAGCTCCCACTACCGCTGTGGCTAACAGAATCTGATTCTTAGTTCCCGGATTCTGGGAAAAATGTGCCTTAAAACTTATAGACAACTCGTCTTGAGTTGTCTTGACTTGGTCGATAGCTGACTTGACTTCTCCTTCCAACTCTGATTTGGCTAAAGCTGATGATGTCGATGTTGGACTTTGACTTGGGTGGAGCAACGAGTGGTGTTTGCGCTTACATATATGACACCTAGACATAGCTCGACAAATGTAGGCGGAGTGGTTCCTACCTAAACAATTAAAACACAGACTATTTGTCTGGACAAAGTTTTGTCTGTGGTCAAAGCTATTATTTGAAAACTCATCACAATTGGCTAACTTATGCTCTTCCTTTTTGCAGTATGGACAAGTGACCGCAGCATCGGAATCGGTTGACACTGCATGCATAACATTGACCCTTTGGTTCGAAGAATTTGGCTTGGGATCCATAAACTCCAGTGCTCTGAATCGAGATTGCAAAAATTCCCGCAGTTGATCCAAGGTCGGCAATTCATCGGACACGCTTATCTTCAGTTCCCATTCCTTCCGTGTCTCTGAATCCAACTTTGAACAAACTGTGTAAATTATGATTGTATCCCACGAGCTAACAGATACTCCCAAATTCTTCAATCCATTTAAGGTTCCGTTCATCACATCCAACATATCCTTGATTGCACTGCTTGACTCGTTACCGATGCTGGGTTGATTCATAAAACGCTTCAACAGACAGTTGGCCAAATATTTCTTATTATTGTATCTACTATTGAGAGTCGACCAAGCTTCTTCATAACTGGCTGCCGTGATTGGTATATGCCTTAACAGTTGCTCGGCCTCTCCAGACAACTGACTCTTCAAGTAATGCATCTTCTGCACATCGTCAATTGAAGAGTTGTTATGAATCAACGATACATATAAATCCTTAAAGGTTGTCCATTCTGCATAGGACCCGGAAAACGTGGGGATCGAAATTTTGGGCAATCTTACACTTGACTCTATATTTAATGCCGTGTACGAACTAGACTGGGTAGATGACTTTATCGCACTTAAAGCATCTCTCATCTCTGACTTATACTCTATATACATCTCTTCCATAGCCTGAAACACGTCCTCTTTCATGTAAGTGGTTTCGTCAATACCGTCTTGCTCAAGTAACTTTCTATGATTATCTTCAATTACATTCCATTTTGCATCTAATGACTCTATTCGCGTTAACAAATAAGATTCCTTACGAAGTCGTTCCTTTGGTGACTTTTTGAACGTCTCATACGCTTTATCAACTGATGTCATTAAACCTAACTGAGCTTTAGCGAGTGAAGCCAACGACATGATGAAAGTTAATCTAAACCAACCACACAATAAATTTTTCTAAGTAGAAAATATCACAAGTCCAAAACCAAATTACAAAAATTTTACAAGTGTTTGAGATTCGCTCCAAAATCGGGCATAGGTTCCCCGTCACTTCACTTTTTCCTAAATTATTCTAAGTCCTAACTAGCATGCACAATTTCTAAAGTCCAAATTAAATCTTCAAATTTCTTCTAAGTGTCAACTCTTGAACAAAATATCACAAAAAGTACTCACAATTTTTTCACTGGCAAACCACACACTGTCTCGCTGCTGTAGAGCTGGGCTTCCTCTCGGCCAATGGTATCCTCCTTGCGCGCCTTGCCTCCGTCACTCCTCAGACGGCACCGTCACGTGACCTCCCACGTCACAGTTGATTGTGACGTCAATGCTGCCACTCGCCGCGCAAAGGCTCACCCTGCCTTAGCCGTACTCCTCCACTTGCAACTGTGGTCGTCGGGTCACCCGTACGTACCCGTACCCGTACCACACACTGACTCAACTGTCAGTCGACGATCCCTTTCCCTTGTACTGGGAGGGAAGTTTGGTACAAGCACACCCAAAGGATTGCCCTCTGTGGTCCAGTGCGTTTGTAGCAAAACCAAAAAAATCTTCCATCAACATCCGACTCGGAAATGTATAATTCCAATCCAGAGTAGGTAAGTAATAAAACAAGTTTATCTCAAGAAGCAAGCAATAATTTATTTTCACTCAAATATTATCATTTAAACCACGAAACGCAACGTTAGCGCGATCTACGATCGGTACAAATTTAGGGGCGCCATCTAGTTGTAAAATACGTAAACCTAACTTAAAATAACATTAGACAAGTATATTACCCGTAAATTATGTATAATAGCTGATATGAACTCTTTATTACTACAGCATAACTTAATTATCAAAATACTTTTGGCCGCCTACCAGAGCCATATAGGCATGAGCCTTATCTAGGGTTTCGATAGTCTTTATACCTTCTGCATACCACCACTAAGAACAATCGAGTGTAGGATGCGCAGTAAAGTGCAAGCCTATATTTACCGTGCATCTTACGATATGATCAGGTAATTGCGAATGATTAAAACATAGTGCCCGGGCGCAGGCGTCACAATGCGTTGCGCAAGCCTTCATTGAGCGCCTTTGAGTCACGGCCAGGAATGCAGCACAGACAGACGTTTACTGAATGCTAATCCATAAGAACGGCAAGACTGTGAATGGGAAGGCAAGGTTCTGATCTAAAATATTGAGCCTCTTGCTATTTATAGCTGGCAGACCGCCTCCTCGCTATATTGTTCGATACTTTCATAAACTCCATTATAGGCCTAAATTACATATTACTATAATGCCTGGAACCGGTTTTTAGATGAAGTGAGCTTGTCCAGTACGTATTCCATCCTTACAGCTCAGTCCAGTCTTCTCAGCTAATCCTCAGGAAAGACAATAAGGTCAATGCGAAGCTGACTCGCGAAGTCATGGGTTTCTTAGAGAGGCTTTCCTTCGCAGTTTGTAATTAAAAAAACAGTTTATTTCCAAACACCACAGTTGCTTATTCCTCGAAACCTCCTCACTCACCTCGAATTAGAAGGCATCATAATTTCTCCCGTCCAATTTGATCCTCACAGAAACGTTAAAGTTTTCTAATATACTTATCCGGTAAAAATGGATCGTTAGTCATATTTCCGGCCAAGTTACAAGCCTCATGAGACATCTAAACTCTTATTTACCATGCCGCAGGTAAGTAGGCTACTTATTGCGAATTGGGTCGTAAAAATGAATAATAGCCACCTCTAGAGGTTTTGTTTTATTCAGTGCGGTTTGGGTGGAGTGGGTGTAATGGTTGATAATCCCACCGTTGGACTGGAGAGCTTTTAAGCGGGATAATGGTATGTTTGAGGTAGGGATAAGGTGTGTTTTAAACTGTGGAATGCTGTGTGGAAATCTGCCACAAAACACGGCAACAATGCTGCAAAGACTATGAGGCAAACAAACGTACAGTCCACCTAATGTGAAGCAGTTAACTATGCGACAGACTATGTACAACTGTAACATCATAAGTCATAAGCCGCAGGGCCTCCACCCTTTGTTCAAATTTAAAACGCCATTTTTCAGGTGTGTTGGTCATTCTACAACTCCTTGCAGTGGATGATGGACAGCAGCTTAAGATCTCTTGCTCTTCCTAAACACTCAAAATACAAGCGTAAAAAATAAACAGAGACGTTTTTCAACCTACAACTTTTCGCCTTTCTACAGAAAAAGAGTGTTTTAAGTTATTTCATGTACCTGTATGTCCTCTGTAGGGACTACTAGGTACCCAGCTGGTCAAAAAGGTGGCATTCTATTCCGTATTTATAGATAAAAGTGTTTTTGTCATGGATGCTTAATGAACCCTTTGTGACACAATCTTAGCCTTTTCAAAGCTGGTAAATTACAAAATAAGGAATATTAAAAATAAGCCTGGCCCGGAAGATTTCCACAACGTTCATTAATTTTCCTTTGGACTTGGCTAGCAAAGGAACATTAACTACATTGTGTTGGAAAAATATTTAAAAACTATAATAAAAGCGTTCATTAATCCTCGCCGGGCAGGGGAAAAGGAAAACCTACAAGTTGCGGAGTCCATTTCTAGTGGACTGGACTTAAACAGGATTACTGAAGCAATTTTTAATGTCAGTCACTCGAGTGCTGCCCAGCTGTGCATAGAAGAGTATCATATTAATACAAGAAGCAATAGCTATCTATCTCTTCAGACTACGTTCACTCAATCTCTTCAGACTACGTTCACTCATCAGAACTAGCGTGTTATACAGGCAGCCTATAGCCTATAGCAGGGAACCCTCGTTTTTAGGGTTCCGTAGCCAAATGGCAAAAACGGAACCCTTATAGATTCGTCATGTCTGTCTGTCTGTCTGTCTGTCTGTCTGTCCGTCCGTGTCACAGCCATTTTTCTCCGAAACCGTAAAAGCTAGACTGATGAAACTTGGCTAGTAGGTGTATTCTGTAAATCGCATTAAGATTTTTACACAAAAATAGAAAAAAAACTATAAATTTTGGGGGTCCCCATACTTGAAACTGAAACTCAAAAAATTTTTTTTCATCGAACCCATACGTGTGGCGTATTTATGAATAGGTCTTCAAAAATGATGTTGAGGTTTCTAATATCGTTTTTTTCTAAACTGAATAGTTTGCGCGAGAGACACTTCCAAAGTGGAAAAAAGTTGGTCCCCCCCCTCTAACTTCTAAAATAAGAGAATGATAAAACTAAAAAAAATACATGTTGTACATTACTATGCAAACTTTCAACGATATTTGGTTTGAACGAGATCTAGTCAGTAGTTTTTTTTTATACGTCATAAATCGTAAACCGCAATTTACCTTTCGACGAACTACAAAAACCTTTATATTATGTTAATTGATGCTACGGAACCCTTCATGGGCGAGTCCGACTCGCACTTGGCTGCTTTTTTAGAGTGATGGTCGTTTAGAGGTAGTAACCCCGGCCCCGGCGCCCAAAGGCTGGTTCGCCGTCCTAATACACACACAGTACTAGTGCTCTCAAACGGTGTAGGAAACCAGCGTGTGAAGACGTGCGGCTTAGTCAGCTCCGCACATAATTGAGGGCAGGACCCTCCCAGTCGACGCACAATAATCAGTGTTTAAGTAACTACTAGGTATCTCTTACCACTAGGTAATGAACTAATGACTAATAGTGACAGGGCTAACTTTAAGCAATGTCTCACCTTTCCTCTATATTTTACTGTACCTACTCTTTGTTCTTACCTAAGCAAAGCTTGCCAGGCAAATCCTGGCCAGGTGGATCAACAATTGTTATTGCAATAAATTTGGTAGGACAAAGAAACTGTAGGTGTTTCTCAGTGCGCAAGTTAGACCATTGTGCACCGTAGGCCCAAAGGTGGCAAATCCCTCTTCCATTCTTTGCTGAGAAAAATCTGAAGATTTCGAAACAATGTGCTGAAAGAAGGTTCTAGTGCGCTTATGTTCACCCCTTTTGTTCGTGGCAATTTGAAAGTTTCAAACAAGTTTCAGTGGTTTCTTTAAAAGTGCTGTTGTTGGACGGCTAGAGTTTTTGTTGACTGAACATTTGTTACCAACTTAACTGTGGTTAGTTATCTATACTAATATTATAAAGAGAAAAGATTTGTACCTATTTTTGTATGTTTGTAATGAATAGGATCAAAAAGTACTGGGCCGATTTAAAAAAATATTTCACCAATAAAATGCTACAATTCTTCCAATTTTACCATTTTGAAAGAAATTAGGGATCCTTGGTAAAATTTGAACAATGTAACCGAAGGTGTAGAAAAATGAGTCTTAAAATGTCTTTCGTCGAATGCGCTGCCGAAACTATTAGCGATAGAACAAAATAATGTACAACAATATTGTCTACCCCGTGCGAAGCCGGGACGGGCTGCTAGTTATACATAATATCGTTGAAAAGTATAAAGTGGAGGGATTGAGGAACGAAGAAGACATTTCAAAAACCTCTTACCAACGGATAATGGCAATTTTTTAATGGCAATGGGGGTAAAACGACAAGCCACGCACACCCTAAGATCCCAAACCATCAATAAGGCTAGGTACTCGTAGGTACCACTTCCACAACGAAAGTTGATTAACATTTTTAATGATTTAAAAACTTAAAGAACATACCAAGGTAACAAGATAAATACCAAGCGGACAACAAACATTCATGTTCACTACACAAATATTTGTTTTCGGTGGGGATCGAACCCACGCCCTCCAGCTAAAGAGGCAGAGCTACTGCCAACTGAGCTGTAGAGGCTGTCAAGTCCCTGGGAGGCTATCAAGTCCATGGGATGTGATGGAGTAATGGTCACACGCCACACTCACCTCCTTTATCTCGTAAATGATAGAACATAAATTACGAACCTCAAGCAGCTTAAAATAGAAAGTTTACAAATGTAAATGACTCCAGACTCCTGGTCTATTAAGATTACCCTAAAATATCAATTTAATCCTCTAAATCCTTACACACTAAACTTGACCTTAACACTAGATGCATAAAAGCTAAAATTCTCTAGCTTTTGTAAAAGATACATCACCTATCTTGACATCAGAAAGCAACTGACTTCAGCCGTGGTAAAATCTACCTATGATTACATTCTTTTAGAGTTGAGTTTTGCTAGTGCTTATCTAAAATGTTGGTCACAGTACTCTGCTAAGTAGATAACTGGTTTTTATGCATTTCAAAATGGATACATAGAACGGTATACATACATGTAATAACATATGTTTGTCTAGGATGATCCTAGGACTCAGTGGTCATCATAATAACCTAAACATACTACTTTTAAAGGGAAAGTCTTCCTGTCAAGATCTTTTTTTGCAAAGGGTTTCCGCCAAAATTGCCCCAGTCCCGGCGCAAAAGAATTGTATCTCAGATTTTAGATAATCATTAGTAGAAACAATATTAGTTGTCGCTATTTCCTGATTTCGTGGCTAACATGTGTTTTTTACCCAGAGAAGTTTCATAGGCGCTACATGCAAAAATGACACTTTTTAGGAAAAACTTCATGTTACTTTGCTAATTGACATTGAATTGGCAAAAAATGAATAAAACACATAATATAAACACATTATCACATATGTAATATAATGTACCTATACCTATTATGCCAGTTTTTTGAAAAACTTCATTTTACTGCACTATCCTTCAGGGTGTAATTCCTTCAGGGTAGGCAACGCAACGACAGCACCCTTGGTGTTGTTGGTGTCTATGGGCGACGGTGACCGCTTACCATCAGGTGGGCCGTAAGCTCGTTTGTCTATCTTTTACATAAAAAAAAAAAAACTAATTCACTCGTTAACAACATAAACAAGTGGATAATTGCAAAAAATGAATATAATAGGTACATATGCGTACACACTGATATGTATAGCCTGCATCATACTTATATACATTTTGTAGTTATCTTTATTTTATAAGAAAAAGAATACTGCCTTTAGTAATCGGGGTTTAACTTTTCTCTGTTATATTATAAATATTACAATAGGTTTTCATTATCGTTTCTCAGAATTCAATAAGGGCTTGTGACGTGAGTGAGCGCGCTCTCGCTCCCACTCAATTTGTTAAAGGGAGAAACATAGTCACCGCGATTACTAAAGGCAGCTTTTAAAGGCGATTATTTTCCTTATAAAATAAATATAACTACAAAATGTATATAAGTATGATGCAGGCTATACATATCAGTGCGTACGCATTTTTTTTTTTTTTTTTTTTTATAATACGGACAATACATATCTACCTATTATATTCATTTTTTGCAATTATCCACACGTGTGTGTCGTAAATGAGTGAATTAATCAGTAAAATAAAGTTTTTCAAAAAATGAAATAATAGGTATAGGTACATTATATTACATAAGTGATAATGTGTTTATATAATGTGTTTTATTATTTTTTTGCCAATTCAATGTCAACTAGCACAGTTACACGAAGTTTTTCCTAAAAAGTGTCATTTTTGCATGTAGCGTCTATGAAACTTCTCTGGGTAAAAAAAACATGTTAGCCACGAAATCAGGAAATAGCGACACCTGATATTGTTTCTACTAATAATTATCTAAAATCTGAGATACAATTCTTTTGCACTGGGACATTTGGGACTGGGGTTTTTTTCTATGGGATTTGGCGGAAACCCTTTGCTAAATGTGCCTGTAAAAAAATAATTAATTACTTTTTTTTTGTTTATCACGGAAAAGTCAACTTTTATCTAAAGCTCACAATAAAAAAAAATGGCATATAGCCAGGGCAATAAGTTTTCAAGGTTCTATATCTAAGTACCTACATAATTTGTACTTAGGTCTAGGTTAATTTGTGCTTAAATTACTTTCGGATTTCTGAGTGCACGCATGTGCATGTGAAAAGGCACTCAAGCTTTATTTTAAAACCAGTTTCCAATAGATTTGTTTATGCAATAAGCAAGCATTGCACAGTAATTGTAGATAATAGATACACGCAAACGAATTGATTGCAATAGATACTATTATACTATTGAATCATACTGAGTATGATGGTCTGTGGTAGCAAGCGTAGCAACCTCACAAATCCTAAGATTGTAAGTTCGAATCAAAATCAAATCAAAAGATATGCATTCTATGTCACCTAAGAATAGATAATTGTAGGAAGTCTAAAAATAGCACCCGTAACAAACAAGATGAGATTAGTATGGTATAGGCATGTCATGAAAGTTATATTACGACAAAAATTTTAGATAAGTATGGATGTTGATGGATAAACAAGAAGAGGTAGACTAAACTGAAAATGGTTGGACTGTGTCAAAGATCACATGAGCAAAAAAGGAATGAGCACTGAGATAACGAATGATAGAGGTGAGTGGAAGAAGAAATTCCGAAGGAAAATCATCATTTTCCTGCCCTTATCTCACGACAACCTATTGTGCCGGCCCCACTTAGCGTGCGATAAGGGCAGGAAAATGATGATGATGATATGAATAGGATCAAGACGAATCGAACCCACAAATATTATGAGTAAAACTGGCATGTCTTGTGCCAAGTGCACGATCAGAGTCTCTTTGAGGCGCGCTAAAGTCTTTCATTACACTGGCTCGAAGGGACACAAGAAGAAGGCTTTATAGATGTCAGAATTTGTATGTAACAGCCGCAAGACGTGTGTGGAAAGTGAGAGGTCGACACTAGTTGAACCCCATCAGAACTACCAGTACACCTATGCTATGACACAACCAGTTGACCCACAAGTTGACCCCAAGACCACCTAGCTAGAGAGTTCAAATCTTGTGTTGATGATAATCATACGTGCTTTGCTTACGGCTGATGGTAACCCGTCTGCTGCCCATAGACCAACCAATACTAAGGGTGCTGTATTGTGTTGCCTATACCCTGAAAGAACATTTTTATGTTTGTCTTGAATAGCTGAGAGATGTTATAGCTGAGAGAAGAGACCTCTGGTGGTAGCTCATTACACAATTTATGGGTATGGGAGAGAAAAGATCTTGAGAACCAAGCCGTGCGAGAAACCCAAGGATCTGCAATGTGGGGAGCTCGGTCTCGGTGACGAGAAGAGCAGTGGTGGTTGCGTAATATTTGGAAGTTGCTTCATTTACCACTTTTGCCGTGTTTGTAAGTTTTGGATGAGCAGTGAATGAGGATCTGCGGGTCTATCCCTGTAACACAATTCGTTCAGGCGATCGCTGAATCCACAGTGTCTCCAGTGACACAGTGAATGCGGATTGAAGGCCTGCGCACACCTAGACCGCTGGCGTCGGCGATCAGTGAAACGCTGTCAAACTTGACAGCGATATTTGACAGCGTTTCACTGATCGCTACCGCCAGCAAACTAGGTGTGCGCAGGCCTATAGCGATCACCCGAACGAGCCGTGTTGTAGAAGTCGTCCAACAACGTATTTTTTAACGAAAATAAATGAGATTCACGTGACGAACCAAGTCGGAAAATCTAGGGGTTAACCAGATAAATATTTGAAATTGGTAAAAATAAAATAAAATATTGAGAAACAATTTTGACACTGCAATCGTCATATTTTTAGTGATTTTAGTTGTCTAAAGTTGGGATGTTGGGAATTAAATACATTTTGTCTGCAAATCTGGATGCCAAATATTCGTAAATTTATCCATAGAGAGATGGTAGCGAGCGTAGCGTTACAGAGTTAGGTAGATGCGTAACCAGAAAAATATAAAAACCAGGATAGCTCCGACGTGATCGTGAGTATTTTATTTTCAAGTAATTTTACCGAGAATTAGCGTATGAAATGTGCGGGACGTGCGTTCA
This sequence comes from Thera obeliscata, assembly GCA_947578465.1. Taxonomy (NCBI): domain Eukaryota; kingdom Metazoa; phylum Arthropoda; class Insecta; order Lepidoptera; family Geometridae; genus Thera; species Thera obeliscata. The sequence continues at coordinate 25,247,947 of OX387914.1, forward strand.
ACGCGGTGAGATAGAGCCACAGCTTTGTTAGCTGCGCTGGCGCATTGCAACTTTACGTGCTGGTACCGAAAAAATACCAAAATAAAATCGTATGAGTACATTATAATAATATCTCCAATTTCATAGGTTTCATAGGTAACCTAGTACTTTAACAAATTTTTTTAGTTGTAAACAATTACATACATACGTGCAAGTGGAACATGATTCACTAGAAATTTAAAAATAGAACTAGTTTTTTTTTTATAACTTGACAGCTGTTAGTTGAAAACGATTTACTCTGGGGCTGAAAAGTGTTACTTTCAACCCGCTCCTTAGACAACTTTAGACTTACTTTCAAAGTATGAGTAATAAAAATCGGTTTCGGTTTTTTCTCGTCGGAAGGTTTTTCAGGAATTATACGCAACTGCTGTAATATTTCAGGCCAGAACAGGATTACCTTACCGATATGCATATTTAAAGAATATTATGAGAGCGAACGAAGCAAAAGAGGGACGTCAGAACCGTAGCGAGTGAAAACCCGTGATCTCTGCCTACCCCCATTGGAATGAGGCGTGATTTTATGATGATGATCATCATCACCATCAGCCTGAAGAAGTCCTCTGCTGGACATAGGCCTCCTTTTCCAGGAAGAACAATTCGGAGCTCTTTCCATCCACCGACTTCCCGCGATCTTAACAATGTTGTCGGTCCATCACCCTACTTTTCATCTTATATCTTTTCTTTTTTTATATATGTGATATCATAAGTAAACCAGCCGTGTTCAAAGTATGACGGAGTAGAACTAGAAACGCCGCTTGAGTCATTGCGTGTGACGTAACGGTGCAACGTTTCAATCACGATGCCGGCTGCGGTACAGTTAGCACTCCTGCAGCTTCACATCTTACTCCGAAGACATACATACGTACTTAGAGTAACTTATGTAGCGTTCGTTGGTCGTACTGCTTTACATTATATTTTTTTGTTTTCTATTACAGACTTTGCCTATTTCTTTTTTTATTTATTTTATAAGAAATACCTCATGTAATTATTACCCAAAAAATTAAAACCTAAATAGCACTAGGGAACCACTAAAGTTTGTAGGGATAATGCTACTAGACTAGAGAGTCATAAGATGACATGGATAAGAGATGAGATAGAGATAGAGAGATTGATGAGTGCATGCAGAGATGACGGCTGACAGAGGAGAGTGGAGGAGGAAAACATGTTGTGCCGAACCCACATAAAGTGGGATAAGGGCAGTCAGAGGAAGAGTCAAAAGTTGATAGCTTATAAATAAGTACAGAATACTTCTCTTCTTATTAAAGTTCTTCCAACAATAAATATAATTACCAACCTACGTATTACTTTGAAGCTAGTTTGACCAGTTGCATATTTATTGCTATTTATCAATTTGCGAACCCTCTTGTTTTGTTTGTGCTGAAGTAAGCGGAACAAAGAAAAAGACTTGTTACTCCGTCGATGAGGCTGAGATCTCTGTTACCTATCAAATATTTTCGAACAAATTTACTAATTACAATACCTTGTCATGAGATTAGCCTATAGAACGAAAACGACAGTTATCCGCCGCTGGCAGTACAACACTTACGCCAGTTACGCCCACAGACAGCCCTGTAATAATCTCAACTACATCTCGGCCTTTTTCCCAACACTCCACGTATTACTATTGTCATTTCAGATTTTACACGTACACGTACTTAACTGTATCGTACGATGCGTTGTTTTAAAACAATTGTGTTTTAAAATAACTCACGCTATGTTATACTTCCGGGCAGTTTAATAACACGGTGTCTTTTCAATTGCATTCAATGGAATTGGTTTAGGTTTTTTCAATTTCGGTAATGAATATCACTGTCAGAACTTGATTGATTTAATTTAAAATTTTGTGTGCTCTTTCGATTCCACTACTACCGTTTATTTCTTTGTGTATAAGTGTAAAATCTCTACAGTGGTCTTATGGTTTAATGGTAGTAACCCTCCTACAGTCATGCCTCTAGATTTTCTGCTCGAAAAATTTATGTTCACAATGTTATTGCTCTCAAACGGTGATGGAAAATATCGTGAGGAAACCCGCGCCTGAGTCAGCTCCACACGTATTGACCATGTCTTTCCTATGTATTAGGTATTAGACCAACTATAAGCTGTGAGGATGGTATAGGTTCTGGGCAAACCTAGTCCATCTAAAATCCTGTCCCAGGCGCTATAGCATCTCGTAAGTATATAGGGGCATGAGTAAACAGCAGTTGCCCCTGACGTTATATAAATCATCTAGAATAGATGCAAATGCCGGTTTACTTTTACTTACAGTGGAAACAAAGAACTTTATTGACTTCTGTATTTATCCGCTGCATCTACAGAACGTTTATAATGTATGTTAATAGGAATATAGTAAAGCAAATCTGCGTAAAATATCATATAGACAAGTCAAGTTATAATGTTGAGAGCACTAATGAAACAGTGGTCGTGAACATTTCCAGGAAGAACGATTCTGAGTTCTCTCCATCCACCGACTTCTCGCGATCTGTACAAATTCATCGATCCATCGGACGATGCAAAAGACGCCTCCCCCTCCCAGGGCGTCCTACAATGCGTCTTCCGGTTCGTGGAAACCACACGAGAACCTTTAATTTAAACCAGGTTTGCACCAATATGCTTGTAAAGAATGAAATCTAAAGCCTTGCTCACATCTAAGCGTTCTGTGGTGGTGGTCAGTGAAACGCTGTCAAATATGACAGCGGTATTTGACAGCGTTTCACTGACCGCCACCTCCAAACGCTTAGATGTGCGACTTACTTCTGACCGGTATAACTAAGAAATAATAATGCTACGGTCAAAATGACCTTACACATTAATAATACATTAAACATTCCACAGCTACAAGTCCACATCAACCAGCAAGTAACCTCCATGGGTAAGGAATGAATATAAAATGATGATATGTTATGACGCGCGCGGCCATGACTTGGAATCTTCTGCCAAGGTTATCCGGCTTTTTTGCAATGTCCATTGTTTTTTTGAACGTGGCTACACTTGCACGTTAAAATGAAGCGCTTAAGCGAGAATAATAGCTTATAATAGCTTATGCTATCATAATAAGGACACAATAAGTCTGAAAGTAGCGCCGAGGACGGACAAGATGAGGAGTAATAGGTTAGCATGGTATGGGCATGTCATGCGGGGGGTGAAAGTATATAAATGGTCTAAGGATGAAAGACATATTACGAGGAAAATGTTAGATATGAATGTGAATGCTGGTTAAACAAGAAGAGATAGAAAAAAGATGGATAAAGAAAAGAAAAGATGGATGGACTGTGTCAAAGATGACATGAGGAAGAAAGGAGTGAGCACTGAGATGACGAATGATAGAGGGTGAGTGGAGGAAGAAACCCTTTGGTGCATGCCTCCAATTAGTGCGGGATAAGGGAGGAAGATTATGATGAACTTATGCTATCATACAAACAAACAGATTTTTTTCTCAATCAAGTCCATGCTGATTGAAGGGTTTGAGTTTGAGTTGGAAGTCTACCCAAACACAGCTTAAGCAATCTAAGCTGTGTTTGAGTAGACTTAGTCTGAAAAGCGTTAACCTAAAGCCTGCGAAGACCTACCCGTGCAAGCTACAAAAGGATATTGATTACACAAATATGTGCCTTGGTATGCAGGTATTCTAGTAATAACTCGTCAATTACCATTTGCATCACACCTATTACGTTTTTTGCGGTGAATGTGAATGATTCAAGTGTCGATTAGGTTGATTTGTAATTGGTATATTTTGGTCAGGTTATTTTTGGTACTCGACCAAATCGGCTATATTTGATTTTATGTATAGTGGCGGAATGAAAATGTTCGTCGATTTTCAACTTGATTTGTTCAACGTATCACGATTCACGATCACATACTATCTTTTGAAACTGAATAGACAGAATACACCGATAAGTTAACGTCAAAAATTATGTCAAAATGTGTTCATGATCTAGGCACTGACTGGTGCAAGCGAAAACCAACTCTAAGGTGACGAACATTTTCATATCGCGACTGTATCTAAGCAGCATCAATTTTACTGCAAAGAGTAATTAGCCATTATTGGAACCAGTGGAACCGCATGTAGATTTCTTTCGCGTCTTCATTCGACTTTTAACATGGCGATGGTCATCAGTGACGCTGTGTGCAAACATCACTGTCATATTTGACAGCATTTCTCTGATCGCCATTGCCATCACGCACATGTGCGCAAGGCTTTACTACATCTTTTTAGGAATCGAGAATGACTTTTTAGTAGATCCCTAGTCCCAAACAATATACACTACAGGAAGTTCTATTCCAATGACTCTAGTAAAGTTAGAGTTTTATGTATTTCGAATTTCGATTATTAATGCATTCTAAGGTCACATTTTAATAGAATAAAAAACTAGTGTTTATTATTTGTTAAGATATTCTAGGTTTGTATCGTTCTTACGTACATATGCATCGTACGTATTAAAACTGAATAAAAAGTACTAGTAGGTAATTCGTTATATTGTGTTGGCAAGAGTTTCGTTCAAACAATATTACCGGTTCAATATTTCAGTACGTTTCTGATGTAACATACCTACCTAGGTGCCTACATTTGATATCGCTCGAATATAAAATAGGTAGAGCCTACTCTACATTTTTAGCGTCAGGTAAAACTTGTTTCCTAATTTTCTTTTTTTTTAAACATTCGAATTATACCACCAGATAGGGTTGAATCATATCTTTTACTAAATGTATGTGAATCAACAATAAATCCAATGGAACTATGGATAATAAAATACTATGAATCATGCTGTTATTTACCTACTATATACAAAATTAACAATTAAGTATTTTAATGGTACGATTATTGATCGTCAAAAATAATCCGTAAATTTGCGTTCATCGAAAAAAATCCGTGCAAAAAAATTATAGAAATTATCGATGAAAATACCGGTAGAGGTCCATCACTTTCAGCTCCAGACGGAAAGGGCAAGAGCCTTGGCTCTCGTACCAGAAGTTCACTCACCTCAACAAGTTGACCAAACACTTTCTACAACACTACACTGCATCAGATCCCTGCAATGTATCCTCGGAAATGTTTTGAAAACTTGTGGTATTACTTTAAAACACGAGTAAATTGTTGTTGAATTATGTTTAGCCGTGGAAATCGGTGACGAGTACCGTACTGGAGGAACGCGCGATTCAAACCAGTTTTCTGTCTCTCTCTGCACTGAAGCTGGGTTGCCATACGCGCGTTGTATTCTGCCATTATAACCGACTTTAAAACATCGTGAGGAAATCGGTATATCGTAGAACTTATAAGTTTGAAAATGTGTCAAGTGCACGAAAGGAGTCTCTTTGAAGCGCACTTAAAATCCTTTCACCAGACTTGCTTCGAAAGAATCAGTGACACGATAAGAAGAAAAAGACTGATTATAAAGAAAAGGAGCGGTGGAGAAGAGTGGCGGAAAATTGACAAGCGAGCAACTGTTCCGTTATGACGACCACGACCACTCTGTCAAGAGTGAAACGACTGAGAAGAAGCAAGAAAAAGAGGAGGTTCAATCAATAGATTTTTGTTTTGTATGTTAGGTACTTAGGTACTACATAGCTCTGTCATTTTAAACCGTTTCTCCTCCGTTTTCGTTCTGTTTTTACCTTATATAGGTAGTAAAAAGGTACGTACCGGCACAAAATAAAATATTAAAGTTCTCCGTACCGGTTTTAATTTGACAGAGTGCTCAGGTTCAAATGTGAATTTAGAAAAAACACAAATACAACATCAATCGACAAAATAGACTTGCTGTTGTGTTATGGGTTTGGCCCTGGGTTAGTCTTTGACTGCTATAATGCTGCTTCCTTTACTTATTGTCCTCTAAGTCTTCTTTTTCAGTTTCATCCACTTCATCTGAAAATTGGGGTAGTTCTTCCAGCAGACGTAGATGTTCCTAACTTATCATCATCATCATCATCATCAGCCTGAAGAAGATCACTGCTGGACATTATGTCCACTCCTATACATTTCCAGGAAGAATAGTTCTGAGACCTAACTTTCATTATATATTTTCTATTTGGGAGAAGAGTACCAATACTAAACTGTCCCACGCTTCAGGCGTCGGACCCAAATGTATGTATTACCTCATCTAAATTTCAACCAATACCTAGTACTTCTGCTTTTTACTCTAGGTTATAAAAAAGTTATTTTTGGGTATGAGAACCACTTTATTCTTTTAAGAAGTGGCAATAAAGAGTAGGTAGTTCCAACAGGATTCTATTTAGATTCGAACAGTAGGTACACATAGAACTAATAGCACTATTAATGTGAGCTCCCATTTGATAATTTCAAAGAATACGTCAATATTTATTTACACGAAAGAACTTACAATTGGATCAATTGAACTATCTCTAGATCGTTTGTAACGCATGTTGATAGCTCAACTGTTTCTTGTGTACAGTCGCGGTATGAAAATGTTCGTCACCTTAGAGTCGGTTTTCGCTTGCACCAGTTCCTTGATTATGAACACATTTTGACATAATTTGTGACGTTAACTTATCGGTGTATTCTGTCTATTCAGTTTCAAAAGGTAGTATGTGATCGTGATACGTTAAACAAATCAAGTTGAAAATTGACGAACATTTTCATTCCGCCACTATACTCAAAGGTACATTTTGTAAATATTTAAAAAAAAAATTGGCAACTCACATCGAATTCAGCGATCGCTTGAGTGATTTGTGTTGCTAGAATTGCACCCCTGCAGTGAAACGTCAATTATGACAGCGATATTTGACAGCGTTTCACTGACCGCCACCGAAGAAGCTTTGTGTGCGCAAGGCTTTATCAATGTAATGTTGATTAAACTTGCTTGATATCGAAATAGACGAAGTTGAAGTTGAGATTGAAATTGATTGTTATAGGATCGCGGGAAGTCGATGGATGGAAAGGGCTCAGAATCGTTCTTCCTGGAAATGTGTAGGGGAGACCTATGTCCAGCAGTGGACTTCTTCAGGCTGATAATGATGATGATGATGATGATATCGAAATAACTATCCTTTTAGCTGTAATTTCATGAAGATATCGTCTATCAATTTAATAAGAACAACCTGTTTAGGAGATTGTTAGTTAAATACGTACCCTCTAGGGTACACGGGCCGTAAGTAGAGCATTGTGTAATAAAGTATTAATTACTGTAGTGGAAATTACCTACGTTATTAAATAGTAGGTACAGTTGGCTGCACTGGAATATATACAATTCGTAACTTAAAAGATGTTGCGTTGCAATGAACATCACAGATCAAGTCGAAAGAACTAAGTGAACTTGACAAATAAATTCTTGACTTACAAAAAATTTTTGACAGTTAGGTATTTGTATAGATAGTTACATTCTAACGCACCTGACTGTACATACAAACTATGTGCTCACAACTTAATATATATTTAATCATTTTTGATAGAGCAGGCCTTCATATTATTTAATCGATTACACGGGTATTTAGCGCGTATATGTATAACCTTATTTTGTTTATTCTCCCGACAGATTTCTGTAATCTGAATGCCTCAAGTTGATGGACGCAGGGCAGTGCATCGTAGAGCACGTTCCTGATGTGCGTGACCGAGGAGGCGATGGTTACCACTTAACATCAGGCGGGCTTATGCATATTCCATCCAATAATTGTATAAAAAGAAACTCTATTGGGCCTAGTAGGTACCCATGAGAAAGATTGAAAATTTTGATACAGCATCTATACGTATGTACGGTTGTAGGCAATAAATATTGCACATCGGCTTTTCGGCTTTGTAGAGCGCTATCTCTTTCTAATGTACGCTCTATGAAGGCGAAATTAGCCGATGTGCAATATTTATTGCCTAAAAAATTTGACAGTATGTGTCAAGTGCAAGAAAATAGCCTATTTATGGCGCACTTAAAATCCTTTCACCATGAAAAGAAGAATAATTGCCTACAACCGTACAGGTATGCACCAGCAGAATCTCCTACCTTTATACCTCTGCCTACCTTGATAGATAGATATAATCTACAATGCATAAGGTTAGTTAGCAATGCAGGCTGCTGTCAAAGTGAAGGGGGCAATTTTAATCCCCCTTCAACCTTCTCCGAAATGCATTCCGTCCGGCAGTCGCTGTCGTCTTCTGATTAAACTCCGGACAAAGGGAACTTAATTAACATGGTAACACCAAGCAAAATAACCTCAAAGCCTCCACAGTCAAGCGAAAACGTAGCCAGCGCGGGCAAAACCACGAACGTGCATGATAGAACCTTCGGCCGCACGCGACATAGTTCCATAAAGTCAAATAGTTGAACGAGTATGGAACTTTGTCATTTTTATTTTATGGTGACACATTGGTGTTTTTGCAGTGGTAGCGCGATGGAGCAATGTGTTATTGCCAATCGATTCTGGATCGTATGCCTTCGGATTAAGATGGATTGGTGTAGTATGGTAGTGGTTCTCCACTGAAGCCTTAAATTGCATTAGTACAGCAAATTAACAGACAACTACGACAATATGCCTCTTTTTAAAGGGCCTGTTAACAATATGTAAGTAGAGTTATACAGGGCTTAGAAGTAGGTCTTCTTTTATTCCTAGCTAATAGATGTTTGGTCATCTTTATATAATTATAATCTACAGCTATTTCTATATCTATTTTTATGGAACACAAGACTAAGCATACATCATACATAATATACAATTATTTACATTTTATATTTTTTATTGTTATTTTGTAAGAACTGACGAGAAACTAACGCCACATAGCAATTCTATTTATTATTAATGTTAATGTGTCAGCTTTAGTCATCAATAAATAATTTTCATTTCATTATAATTGTAATATAAAGTATGCAAATAAAATATTTCATTTAATTTCATTCATTTCATAATAACATTTAATTCAGACAAAAATAAAATGCACATTATAAAAATGAAGCATTTTAGGTAAATAAATAAAATTAATAAATATCTTGGAGACTAATATACTCACATAAAATAAAAGAGAAATTATTGATTAAATCGTAGTATAAGTTTATATTACTTTGTTCAGTGGAACATGAATACAAAAGAATGTTTAGTGTTATCTTTGTACAACCACGTACTTACCTTCTTTTAATTAAATTAAAAACACCTGAATGATACGAAATTTTCTTTTAAATCGAAGGTTGTTGGATCATTGCACATTCATATTATTCAGAGAGAAAGAACACATTACTTAAGGAGTATAAAGCGATAAACGGCGGTGCGACTTAAAAATTTACACATCAACAGCAAGGGTGCCAGTGTCATCCCTTGAGTTACCCCAATAAATTAGGGAACGAAAAAATTAGCATGGGTATGGTTTTGGTTCCAAGACAAAAAAAAGAATTTGAATGATTCTTCTTCTTCTTATCGTGTACAAGTGTGGTGAAAGGATTTAGGTGCGCCTCAAAGAGGCTATTTCCGTGCACTAGACACTTGTTTTCGAAATTTTTAGGTTTGAAATGGTTTTGTTTCGATAATATTTCTATTAAGCTCTTTTGCTTTTAGCATAAAAACGAAACTATAAGAATGTTGGGTTCCAACAGCATAAAAATACTCATAGTTATTTGATATAACTTGATTTTTATCAGGTAGAGAATTTAAAAAAAGCGAATGAAATATTTTTTCAACCAAAGTATTTTAAATGTTTTTCATAATTTTTGTAAATGCTGTTCTTATCCTATCCCGATTCATCGACAACCCTTTTAAAGCTTTCACCCTTATAAGGACCATCGGGTAGTCTATAATAGTAGGAAAATAGGGGGTTGGTACTCACGCAATTTGCTCTCACTCCTCCGTTTGACGCGGAGTTTGATCATGCAGGAGGAAATGCACTGGAACAAATAACATTATCATCAATTTATTTATTCAGTTCTATCACAAGGATCACTCTGAATCGTCTCAAAGCTAGGTGAGTCTAGGTGCCAGTTCCACGAGGCAGAATAAGAACAGGCAGCAAACTACGGCTTGGTTCCTAGTTTCTACCGTTATTTAAGTGTTTACAATCAATTTTTAAGTGTTTTCAAGATGGCGAGACGAGCTTGATAGTTTCTTCACAGACTGGACAAGCGTAGCCCAGGATCGCGATGTCTGGAGGGAATGTGGGAGGCCTTTGCCCAGCAGTGGGACTCGGAAGGCACATAATAACAATAGTAGAGGCTAAAAATCTAACCATCTTCCCAGATAATTCCCCAGAGTAACTCAATCCAGGAGGATCTTTCATTTTTGTTCTCCGTATTTTATCAATTGCTAAGAAGTTCTCCTCTCTCTTCTAAGTAGGTACATTAAAATTGGAGTAGTGCAGGTTGATTTCTCAACTTTATTTCAGTGTGCATTGTGGGCACCAAGCGACAACATTATTTATTTACAATAAACTTACCTCATGAATATGGCCCAGCACCTCCGTCCGGGTCATATCCTCGAGTTTGGTCTCGTTCACGTCCATGATCTCGTCAGCTACCTCCAAGTTATCCAGGTGGCCTGCTGCCGGGGATCCTGGGATAGCCAAGAAATTTATAATTTGAAAAAGATCTTCGATGTGTTAGATATTTTCTAGTAAAGGTAAATTGAACAAAAACGAAGTTTCTTTCTATGCTTCAGGTAGAATGACTTTGCAGACGCTGAATATCCCAGACAGAATCACGAATAAAGATAAGTGGAATATTTCAGTTTAGTTATAATACCTAAATAGAACACTAAAGTATTTATGCTTAAAAGCTATTGCTATGAAAACTTAACAGGAGTCATGATAAACAATTCACAACTGATTGGCTATTGGAGATAGGTTTGAAGCCGTCTTGCACTTACCATATAGTTTACATTTGTTGTCCTTAGTCTGTACCACAATGATGACATATCCTTCTAAATCAACGGTTTTGTTACTTTTTACTGTTGTCATTTTATCAATGGCATTGATCTGCGTGGTCGGGGCGTTGAACGTATTCATTTTGATAATTCCCTAATTTATTCCTAGTTATAGATGACTGCTAAAATGATTTGTCACTGGGCGTTAGTAGAGTGTTCTTTATAGATTCTGGCCAACGTTTTCGCCAGCACCACTTCAGACAGAGCTGCCCGCAAAAAACATTTCCACAACACATTTTCATTATATTCCTCATAATCTTAACCAGGAGACAACAAATCAGCCATCATCATCTCTCACAAACTAATGAGGCACAGGACGAACATTTAACTCAAATATCACAATGGTTTTCGGTTGTTTTTTAGGTATTATTTCAGTGGAAAGCGTTTTTCAGAATTTATATGGTTTTCTTGGCGATCCCACGGTGACATGTCACGCTTAGAATGTTTAGGGTCGGGTTTTTCACTGTTTTTCTTAGTATATCACATTTTGTTACGGCTGTTTAGTTGCTTTTCGGGTTATTTCGAATTTTTAGGTTGATTTTTGGGTCATTAATATCGTGAGTAAGGGTTTTAAGCGTGTTTTTGAGGTTGCGTGGCGGTCCGACATACGCGGGCTAGGTGGCCGCCGCGAATGGATGCCACTATCCCATTTTCGCACGATCAATAATGCTCCCTACCCAGCATCCCTTCACACTCCCACAGACTAACACTTAAACTCGGCTCGAGATTGAACTGAATACTATATTCGCAGTAAATTCCATTAGCATAAAGTACATTGAATGCATAAAATAATTCGTTTTACGAGGTTAGTAAAATCTAAGCTTGCAGAGTATTATTTTAGACATTTTTTTTGCAAAAAGCTAGAAGGTCCCACCGAGATTTGAACTCGGATCGCTGGATTCAAAGTCCAGAGTGCTAACCATTACACCATGGGACCTGATGCCAGCTGTCTCGAAATAAGTATTAATAAAACGTCTATCCGCTTGTCATGTTTTTAAAGTTTTTGATTTATCTGTAATTCTGTGTTCTTAAAAATCACTTATAGATGGCGCGGCACTGTGATCATGGCACGACCACATCCTACGGTTTGTCACATAAAATAGTAATGGGAGTATGAAACTACTCCCACTCATGCATATACACAATGCCGTATCCAGCCCATCTTTGGTGTACGAATACATACTATCTTAACGTGCACGATACCCACCAAAGGCTTATAAGAGCAACCTGATTACAAATAGTTGGGATAGAGTTGACGCCATCTATTGAAAAACTAAAGAACTTATTGCCAATAGATAGGTAGTTCAAAACCAGGTTCAAAACAAGGAACCTCATTATAAGGTCTTGCCATCTATAAAAATACATTAATTCGGGCATGCGCAAGCTTCCGGAAGCGACGTTTTCTGCTTTTCGGACGCGTTTCGGACGCGTGACGCATTTCCAGGTCCAGCAGTGGGACGTTTGAGTGGCTAACTACAGTACACTACTAACTTGTAAAGCTATGTGTCAAGCCTAAACGTTAATTCTACTTTTTCACGTAGGTAACACGATTTACAAAAGAAGCCCATTCACTAACAATCTCCACTGTGTGTCCACCGTGTGAGTCCACCGTGCAGGCTATATTATGGCAAAGTTTATTAAATTATAGTCACACACGCACACGCACTCTGCTGAGCCTTTTCTCGTCACGTCACGAAGGTATACCTCGGTTCAGTAATTTAGAATGACGGCGAACGACGGAAAATATTTAAGTTGCGACCTGCGTCGCACTGTAGATATGAATCTGAGTGTTGTGCAACCAAGGCGACCGATGAAAAAAGCGTGCATGTGACAGAGATGCGAATTGCGATGGATGTGCGGGATAACACGAACGGTTACAATACGAAACGCCAATGACAAGAAAATGACGGAGAAAATGAAAAGTGATCGGCTTGCTTGGGATGGATTTACTAAGAAAATAAAAGAATGAATACTTATTGTTATTGTATGTGGTGGTGGGCGCAGCCACGCCATGAGCCACGCACACATACATAGCAATATTATTTACAAAAATTATCGATGTCACACTAGGTACGTACAGAAGTTACTGGGAAGAAAGAGGGATTGTTTGAGAGATAATAAGCATTGAAAGCAATGATTACTGAGAATGTTATGAGAGAATAGAGAATAAAGACACGTTATGCCAACCCCATTTAATGGGTTAGGGCCTAGGGGCAGGAAGAAGAAGAACAAGCGACGATGGCAAGGCAGATAGCTAGGCATGTTAAGGTCGATTTACATCAAACGAGCGAATGCTCATTCTATCCCCACTACAGCTAATTCTTCTAGTGTAAACAGGCGTAGAGCATTCCTTCGTTGTTCTTAGTGCGTTCGCAAAGATTCTAGGAATATTCTAAGAATGCTCGCTCGCTTGATGTAAACGGCGCAAGAGCGCGCGAACAGTTGCATAAAGCGTTCTAGCGTGTTCGGACGTGCTCGCGCCCCTGAGCGGTCTCTTCAAAGCGTTCTTATGTTTATTTATTTATTTATTTATTCATTCACTTATAATAACATTACAGATTTAATCCAATGCGTTATCTAAGGCTTAAAACTAATAGATATCTATACAAACTTCTAACTTAGTACTAATATTGCACTGCACACAATAAGTAGGTGTATTTATTTATTACTAAATAGCATTAACATCTAGATATAGCATAGGTAACACATACCTACTTGTGCAATAGAACCTAGTAAAAACTTTAATTTGTATTGAAAAATATTTACAACAATCAAAATAAAAACACAATCTAACACTTACAAAATACTTAAAACTACTTAACTCTATCGTCTATCGACGCTCACAAAACGTCAGACACACTCTTTCAATGATCATGTTCTTGCTCTAGTTCTAGCTCTAGCTCTTTGTTCGTTTGATGTAAACGCTGAATACAAGTTTTCGTTTACACTAAAAGAGCACGAAGGAATGCTCTTGTTCTAGCTCTAGCTCTATGTTCGTTTGATGTAAATCGACCTTTATAGAATGGTCCTTCATAGGACAACTAAAAATAACCTCTATAGTAGAAAATGGTAGGATCTGTAAAGTTTCAGCTTTCTACTTGCAACACTAAACGTCAGTTTGTCACTGACTTCGCTGCGGTGCGGGTGTCATTTCTTTCGTCTATCACCATCGCGGATAGATGAATGGAAAATAATTAACTAAATCGCGGCGAAGAAGTTCCTTCAGCACCTCCATCAAAACTGCCGCGATCAACAGTACCGACGCTCATCGCAAACAGTGCGCCTCCCGTCAACACCGCCATGATCGATGCTAGAAACAAAGATGGCGGAATAATAGGGTGATCGTAGCGCGTCGCATCGTTTATTAGTGTTTCGCGTTATGTCCGGTGGTGGGCGGGCGCCGCAGCAGTGTCGAGGCGCGTGAGCTCGGAGGAGCGGGGCGATGCGCGCGCGGCCGGGCTGATGCCGCCGGCGGGCCGCGCGCCCATGGCGGAGCCTCCGCGCGCGCCGCTGCTGGCCCTCCACACCGCCGTGTACGACTACGCGGCGCAGGGCGAGGACGAGCTCTCGCTGCGCCGCGGGGAGATCGTCGAGGTGCTCTCGCGGGACGCCAACATCTCCGGCGACGAGGGCTGGTGGACGGGCAAGATCGGAGACCGCGTCGGCATCTTCCCGGCCGTGTACGTGACCGAGGAGGACCCGCTGGTGGTGGAGCCCCCGCGCGTCAGCTTCTCCGAGCTCAAGCTGGAGGAGGTGATCGGAGTGGGCGGCTTCGGGAAGGTGTACCGCGGCTACTGGGACGACGAGGTGGTCGCCGTGAAGGCGGCGCGCCAGGACGCTAACGAGGACATCGAAGTGATCAAGGAGAGCGTGCTGCAGGAAGCGAGGTTGTTCTGGGTGCTGCAGCACGAGAATATAGTGTCGTTGAAGGGCGTGTGTCTCGAGGAGCCGAACCTATGTCTGGTGATGGAGTACGCGCGCGGGGGGCCGTTGAACCGCGTGCTGTGCGGCCGCAAGATCCGGCCCGACATCCTGGTGGACTGGGCCGTGCAGGTGGCCAAGGGCATGGCCTACCTGCACGGCGGAGCGCCCATGTCGCTCATACACCGGGACCTGAAGAGCTCTAATGGTGAGTTATTTGTGTTCATTTTAAATGGCTTAGACAATTGGTTGGTTCTTAAAAGCCTAAAGATTAGGCTATCAAAGAAAACAAGAGAATAAACAAACTAATTCAGCCATAGAGTTCTAGGAGGACACAAACCGTTCTTTGTGTAATCGAATGAAACGGTGATCAATCTCGGCATTCAGTTGATTCTCCAAATTCTCCAACTTGGTTTCATTAAACCGATATTTAACCTAAATTTCAAGTCTTGCTCAGAAAATTTCAGCTTAAGTTAATAAACTCACCTATAGATTACAGAGTGATCCTTGAAGCTGGATAGCGAGTGACCAAGGTCATATTCCACTTATTTATCAATCGGAATACACATTCCAATAAATAGTTCTGCCTGATAAGAAAAATTAGTCCGAATAATATCCAAAAACTTATGCAATGTAAACAAAAGATAGCATGAACACTTCAATAGTAATTTCTAAAAAGAAAAAGAGCAGATATCTTTACACAGGCTATAAAAAACATGATCAATGAGCTAGCAAACACTGTTGAAGTCACTCAACACTTACTTTGACGTGGCTTAGTAACCGCTAGCCTTCAAAAAGATCCTTGCTATTCAAATTAACAAAAGATTTTTTACTTAGAAATATCAGCTTGGTATGCCCTCTGAAGCAAAGAAGCTCTCATGTGAATATCTCTAGTGGAGGTCCGACTCAGGACTATCGTGCCCTTTCCAACCTTTTCAGACATCTTAAATATTGTGGACAATCCGCACAACACTATCTAGCCCCAAATTATGGTCTATGAGAACCAGATAGGACAATTCTCACAACGGTACCTAGCTAGCCCCAAATTATGCGGATGCTTGTACTATGGGAACCAGATAGTTTATATTATGCTTAGAATACCATATAACACCCAGACAGAGAACAAACATCTGTTTGCACCACACAAATATTTGTTCTCGGTGGTGGTGGTTTATGTGCGGGCAGGTTTTCAGTATTCAGTATTCAGTATATTTATTGCCTTATTATGTATGTATATATAACAGTGTCAGATCTTAGAACTAATTTTTGAATCAATACATAATTTACCCTGTAAGGGTGTTGCAATACTGGAGAAGCGGGCCGATATGATTATAATCACGCAGATTTGTAAGCAGGTTTAGTATAAAATGTTATAAGGGTTATTTATTATTATAGTTAGTCTTTTTGTTCGTCGTTAAAGAACTCGTCTAGTGTGTAGTAATTTTTTTGTAAAAGCATCTCTTTAATTTTTTTTTCAAAAATGTTGTATTTTTCTAGATGTTTGATGTTTTCCGGAATCTTGTTATATATTTTAACCGCCATAACATTTGGTCCCGAGCTGTGTATCTTTAAATTAGATGTAGGTAGCACTAGGTTATGCTCATACCTACTTTTAAAGCGCCGCGGTTCATCGCTTTTTTTTTAAAGTATTGTGGATACTGCCTCACAAACTTGTAGATTTCTAGGATATATATCGAAATAAGGGTCATAATTTTTAGTTCGCCAAAATACGGTCTACAGCTCTCTGGAGCTTTTATATTACTAAGAATATGTATGCACTTTTTTTGTTTTATAAACAGGTTTTGAGCGTCGACACTGTTGCCCCACAGAATAATTCCGTATCGGATCCAGGAGTAGGCATAAGCGTAGTATTAGTTTTTCCACAAGTAGGCCGCTGGTGGGCCCTTTTTGCGTGACCCTTGACACGTGTTGCTCGAACTTTTAGGTTCTACAACACGCCGGTTTCCTCACGATGATTTCCTTCACCGTTTTGAGAGTACTGGCATAGTGCACATAAATTTTTCGACAGAAAAACTCATTGGTACACGAGTGGATTTGAACCCACGACCTTCGGATCGGAAGGCGGGGCCACTACCACTAGACCACCAGTGCTCTCTCATGACGAATCTATAAGGGTTCCGTTTTTGCCATCAATCAACATAATTATAGGATAACTAACACCAAAATTATGATCTCAAATAGAATTAGTCAATTGCAAGCTCTTGTAAAAAGGCTGTGGGTGGTAAATAACTAACAAATAGTCATGTTGTTGTAGGTGGAACAATATCTAAGCTTGCATAAGGGCCATGATTTAGTTTGTTTCTGCTTAGTGGCACTTTTGTGGCCTAGTTTTGAGAATTATGTTTACTAACAAACACACATACTATTTACAAACGGTATTTCTAGGTAAAGTAGACCAAATAAAGATGGCAGATGGATTGTGTGAAAGATGACATTGGTGAGGGAATACAGAGATGACTGTTGACAGAGGGTATTTAAAATGAGAAATTTCTTCCTAGTTATAGGAGACCTAAGCGACGTGTTAAGCGTCACGCAAAAAGGGCCCGCCAGCGGCCTACTTGCGGATACCTGTCCGCACACCAAGTGCGAATGATGAATTTGACAAAAATTTAAGTATCGAATCTGCACCTTCCGTTGCAAATAGTTAAACCATTACACTTCATGCTGTTGTAAACAAAGTAAAATTTAAATAATAATTGCTCAATAATAGTATAACAGTATGTAAGCCTTTATCAAATGCTTTGTTACACAAAATACCTAACAAGTCTATATTCTATGCCTAGGTTTTAGGTAGGTACATACTTATTGTCGCCATGTTTATCTAGAGTTGGCATTGTAGGCAAAACTTATCCATTTCTTTATTATTGAAACGGTATGTAGGTCACGTCTATTGTCATATTGTAGGGTCTGTGACCTCATTCAATTTACACGTTTCAGCAAACTAGGTACCTACCTTACTTCCTATACCTATAGTTTTGTATTTGCTTTGCTTTTGTTCGGTCAATGCATTGAGTGTAGGTAAATGCACTCCATTGGTGTAGGTTAGGCGTTCATCAACTACATTATTATACTTAACAGAAACTTTTAATGTTACTCTAAAACCCCTCGTCAAGTTCACCTTTGCATTTGATCTTATCTTGGGCTAAAAAACATCGCTAGAAGAAGCATCGATTGAAAATATTGAGAAAACGTCATAAAGTTAGGAATGGGCATTGGGCATCAACCGATTCCATTTGCTGGCGGATCCGGAAGCCGTTAGTGCGCGGATGCGAACGCGCTAATGAGACAATAACATACTAAACAGACTACCTATACGACGATAGTCGATTTTCTGTGTTCACATCACACCGCCTCGCCCCATGGAGTGAATGACTTGAATTCATTTTTATATGCACCCATTTCTTCATACCTCGTGCTGGTCAATGACCTCAATAGGAAAGTCCATTGACGCAGCAATTAAGAACACAAACATCCTTAATTATACGAGACCATAGGTAGATTACGTTATGAGATCAAAAAGTCTGCGATGACATTCAATTCGCTGAATTTTAAGACTTTAATCCAACTTCCTGTGAATGATAGACCGCTACAGAGTTACCGTACATAACGTAAATAAACACCTATCTAATCCTACTTATATTATAAACGCGAAAGTTTTTAAGTATGGATGTTTATTAATCATTCATGTAAAAACTACTGAATGGATTTTAATGAAACTGTACAATAATATAACTTATACATCAGAATAACACATAGGCTACAATTTATAAAGATATTGTAACGGAGAACGGATGTTAGTAACGGGAACGGGGCGAGCGAACCCGCGGGCGGCCGCTAGTAAAACAAAAGGACTAAAAGATCAACTGCTTCAAAAATGCACCCAGTTTCAATTTTACCTTAGTGAAACAGTTCGAGCTTAAAATATTTCGAATTCTTGCACTGCTAAGGTAAATGATAAAGACGTAGTAGTATTGTATCTCCATTCGTTATTCTTCAAGTTCAGCTATCAGAGCACTTTACTATCGACTAAAGCCGGATCTTCTGCCAATTATGTATTTATTTTTCCGGAACACTCCATGAAGTGTATGAAAACATCTTCACAAAATACAAAACAAAACGTGGTCTAAAAGATCACCAAGTTTTGTTTCAGGCTTCACTAATTCTATTGGTGTGGTAACCATCTTTAAATATGACAAACAAAATATGGATGGTTATGGGTGTTTCATATTTTTGTGTACGTTATTTTTAGGTATCCTATAAAAATTTCATGAAAACATTGTTGACAAAAGAACCGCCTTCATACTAGAGTAGCTCGTACCTACTCTGTTCCAAACAACGTTCAATATCTCAAAATTACAGGAAGGTCGTCAAGGAAGCTCTCAGCGGATTGGTTGACGTAAAGGGGTTAGCGCCCCATCCGAAGGGGAAGAAGAAGGTGATTGAAATATTGGAATTTTCATGTCGCGACATTTACATCTTAGGTATTCAAGTTAAGAGTAAAGTTTCTCCTTACGTTTAGACATTTGAGGGCTTTAAAAATGTATTTTCGTAAAGGCTGAATACGACATTATTGAATAAATGGTAGAATCGAATTCAGACTAAGCTTATATAAGAATGGGTCTCTTCCTTCCGCTTACAACTACACTTTCACTGAAGATTTATTAAAACAAAAAAAATACCATTTTTGAGTGACTAAAGATATGCAGTCTGAACTCGACTAAATGGTTGGCAAAGATTTACACTTAGCAGAACTGTCTAGTAGCACACTGCGTTTACCTTCTATTTAGAGACTCTGATTATATTATTGTAATTTAATTTGATCTTTATCCATGCATTCTCAGTTCACTTTGAATTTTCACAACGAAACAAATTCTTCGTCGGCCCGAACACCAATTCAGTTTCAAGACCCTTGAAAATACACTAATGACGATCACATGACTATCTTTTATTTTCCAAGCTCTAATGATCCTGCATTGCACGATTAAAAGTCGATTAATTCTTTTGTTGAAAAAAGTTATTTTCGTTTTATGGACACACCAAGATCAACCACAGAACACAAAGGGCGTATCGGTGTAAAACTCACCAAATCGTCTAAGAATAGAAATATTTTTAGAGGGATCGAAAAATGCAATCTAATTGCATGCCGTGTTCCTACCGACTTATATTTCTTTGATTTTTCATACTGTTGTCTATGCCCGCTGATTAAAAGGCTACGTGGCACTTTACAAATCGTAGCCAGAGATTATTCGCCGATTTATGATGCTACTTTCCTCTGGGCCTTTGTTTGTAGGTCTTGTCCAGAACAAGTTTTTATTCTGTCATTCATTCATCACCAAACCGAAGGTTAAACCAACAACGCGTTTTATAAATCAGTGATCGCCACCATTCTGTGATCGCCGCACGCTGAGGTCGCAGATAGAACGCTTTGGTTTGCCCAGGTCTTTATGGGTAATGGCGCACGTTTTCCTTTTTCATGTAAAGGTAATGATGATGAATGTAGGGTTCAGTTTGTAAATTCAAAAGCTTCTGCGTACGGCCCACGTTCGTCGGTCTTTGCACCCAAACATTCCACGGTACCAAACAAAAACAGGAAAATTATGTCTCGGAAGTGTCTGAATTCCGTAGGTAATGTGCAGTCTGTAGGTACAGACTACCGTTCATGCAGATTCAGACTAAATATCTTTGTTCTAAAATAGACCGTAACATTGTTTTGTTAAGGTTCATTTTCCAATCGGTTAAGGTCTGAGAAGCTTGTTTGCTTATTTATTTGAAATTCCTCTAAGAACTAAGCTTAGGATATGCCGTCCAGTTTCTTTAATTGCCTTATTTGTAAGATGTGTTTGACGGATGAAAACTTGATCGCTGATTGGTTGCTACTTTCGCGACGTGAGAAGTTTAATTTCTTATTTTGTAACTTGTTCTCAGTCACTAACCTAGTCCTTTGAATTACTCGCGTCTACAAAATATAAGAATCAGCCAATATGGTCCTCTGACTTTCCCCTGACACTGACATTTAGTAGTGGTAAAGGTCCTTGCGAAGGGCTCGTCCGGGGAAGTACTACCATCATGCCTATTTCTGCCGTAAAGCAGCATCGCTGTGTTTCGGTTTGAAGGGTGTGGGTGCCGGTGAAATTACTAGCACGTGAGGCTGGGCCTTTGTATGTCTCAGGCTGATGTTGCAGGTCGCAGGGCACGTTCCTGACGTGGGTGACCTACGAAGCAATGTTTTAAGCGATGGTAATCACTAAACATCTGGTCGGCCGTATGCTTATTCCATCAGCTAGGAGAATAAAAAAATGTCACTGGTAAATCTTTCAAGTTCTCAGCAAAGAAAACCAATAAGTAGGTATAATGAGATCTAAGGTGATAGTGCTTTGCCTATTTCATTTTCTACTGCTAATTATCTTTATATTAATCATGGTGAAATATCGATCTGGTAAATTGACATTTCCACACATTTCTGAGCTAAAAGTACCCAATTCATCATCATCATCATCCACAGCCCGACTTCACCCACTGCTGGGTATAGGCCTCCCTTAGTTTGTGCCATCTACCTCGATCCTGTGCCAGTCTAAACCATTGCCGCCCCGCGACCCTGTCTATGTCGTCCGTCCATCTTGCTGCAGGGCGCCCTACGCCAATAAATAGGCGCCCTACCCAATTAATAATAATATATAATATAAGCTTTATTTACCTTCCACATTTCATAGTTTACTAAATTTACTTATTTTTTAACTAAATTAAATACAATTAACTTATACACATTTGTTTTCCTTGTTTCTTGCCTGTGTGAGGTCCGCTATCAGCGGTGAAAGCCTCCTCCAGTATCTTCCATTTCTCCCTATTTCTAGCTACTCTGCTCCATGTCTTGCCTGCGATTTTGATGATATCATCGCTCCATCTTTTGTTAGGTCTGCCTGGTCTGCGCTTTTTGTTGATGGGGTACCAGTTAGTTACTGTTTGGGACCATCTGTCTGCCTTAACTCTTTGTATGTGTCCTGCCCATTTCCATTTTAAGCGCAGTACTTTTTTTACTGCATCTTTCGCTTTGGTTTTGCTTCTAATTTCATCATTTTTTATTCGGTCTTTCAATTTGTGGCCCGTATAGCTTCTTTCTAGACCCCGTTGGCAGACTCTTATTTTTTCAATATTCTTTTCTGTTAGTGCCCAGGTCTGACAAGCGTATGTTAGGCATGGAATTAAACAAATTTCCATTGCTTTGGTTTTTAGTGTCGTTGGTAGGTTATTTTTAAAGATTTCTTTCATAGCCCAGTATTTGTTCCACGTGTTTTGGGTCCTGCGTTCGATTTCCTTATCCGTGCATGCTTTGAATGAGATGAGATGTCCTAGATATATGTAATCATCAACATACTCCAGGTCGGAATTTGTAGCTGAGATTTTAATAGGTATGCGTTGTCTGTTTGTCATTAGCTTCGACTTATTTTGATTTATCTCTAGTCCGACTTTTGCACTCTCGTCGCAGAGTGACTCTATCATTGTTAGCAGTTCTTGTGGACCCTCCGAAAGTAAAACTATATCATCTGCAAATCTAAGATGTGACAGGTATTTTCCATGTATTCTAAGTCCTTTGGTTTCCCAGTCGAGTCTTCTAAAGACTTGCTCGAGTACGGCGATAAAAAGCTTAGGAGATAGAGGGTCTCCCTGTCTTACCCCTCTCTCAATTTTAAAACTGGGTCCTGGTTTTTCAAGGGTTATTCTTGATGTGCTATTTTTGTATATTTCTTTTATTATTTTCACATAGTCATCGTTTACGCCTTGTGTTGTTAAAGCTTGCCATATAGAGTTATGTGATATTGAATCGAAAGCTTTGCAATAATCGATGAAGCATAAGTACAGCGGTTTGTCATATTCATTATATTTTTCCACAACCATTTTTAGAGTGTGTATGTGGTCTACAGTTGAAAAGCTTTTTACAAATCCTGCTTGTTCTATTGGCTGGTTTTCATCTATTACTTTAGTCAGGCGCCGTAGTAGGGTCATGGAGAAAACTTTGTAGATGCAAGACATAAGACTTATGGGTCTATAGTTAGAGATGAGCTTTGCGTCTCCCTTTTTATATAGTAAAACGATGTCGGACGCTGTCCACTGTTCAGGTATTTCTATTTTCTTGAGTATGAGGTTAAAGAGATTTGTAAGTGGTTTCGCTAATATTTCTTTTCCATTTTTCTTTTTTTAAAGTACCCAATTAGGTCGGTAAAACATGCAAATTAGCTGATTATCCGACAAGGAATGCAAACTATTCGATAGTCCTGCTGCCTGCTCGATGTAGTCGACCCCAAGATCGAATAGATAACCTTTTTAAAATAATAAAATTTTCCTGCAGCTGTTGTGTTAGTGTGTTCGTTATCTGTGGTATGCATGGGGCACCCTGTTACGTTGATTCTGACAGCTGATTACATCGATTGTCACGCTATGCCGGGTATAATTTGCAAAGGGTCCAAGCAATTATGTTCTAGATTAATATTACGACAGTGTTTTGCTACCGGGCACCAGTTTTTCTGGGCACCTCTTTATTGACGCCACATAAAAGAAAATGGTTAGATTGGGGCTAGAAAGTGTTGTGTGGATTGCCTAAAATATTTTTTTTATTTTATTTGTCATAAAATAGTGCTTGACAAAAAAAATTGCCGCTCAGCAAAAATGCTATCGCTGATCTTCCGTTCTTCCGTCTCAGACACCATCGTCATCAGATAGACAATCACTTTTTCTCATAAAAAAATTAATAAAATGATATAGGTACATATATTGCGTGTTTAGCTTAAAATTTTGTTAGAGGATAGAAACCGGAAAGTGGTCTAGAACCATAGGACGCCCTGGGGCTCAATTCTAGACCAGTGACTTTTTTGTCACGGTAGATATACATCACAAGAACTGACAGTTTCTTTAGTGAATTTGACAGTTCTTGTGATATAATATATCTACCGTAACAAAAAAGTCACTGGTCTAGAATTGAGACCCTGCAGCAAGATGGATGGGCGACATCGTCAAAGTCACGGGGCGGAAATGGGTTAGACTCACAGGATCGTGGTAGATGGCACAAAATAATGTAGGCCTATACCCAGCAGTGGGTGAAGTCAGGTTTTGGATGATGATGAGTGGTATACGATACTTCCCTCATGAAAGAAAGAATAAAAAGCATTTCTTGGCTCTGCAATGCAGACTTTTCTATGCTGTCGGCATTGGCTGGTGTACGAATGATATTTATTTGTAAATGTAAATACTGTGAACAATCCACACAACACTATCTAGCCCCAAATAAAGCAGAGCTTGTACTATGGGCACCAGATAGCTGATATTTTTTTTGTAAATATACGTATACATACTTTACAATATAACACCCAGACAGAGAACGAATATCTATGTTCATCATACAAAATACATATTTGTTCTCGGTGGGGATCGAACCCACGACCTACGGCGCAGAAAGCAGAGCAACCAACGAGGTCAGTCAAGGTTACTATTTAGGTTTCTATGGCGATGGCAAGGTTGCTCCTATTAATTACCTACATGATCGTTAGAAATGTAAACAAAGTCACGAACTTAGGTAGGCTGCCCGGTTGTTACTTATTTATTGGTCAGGGGCTGGAGGTCATTTATACTCTTGTTACCTGAATGTATTTTTTATTAGGTAACAAAACAAACAGATGCCAGTTTACAGTATAAATTTTTAATCAAGAACACTTTGAAAACTGTGCTGAGCATTATCGTGCTTACAAGTTTCGGGGTACGTATTTAAAACTTCCAGAAATTAGTTTTTAAAGCTATAGCAATATATTTTATAGCCCCTTCCCACCAGTCTGTGATATCGCGCACGGAGGCGGATCAGCTCGCACGACACACCATGGGAACGGTCTCGTGCGCCGAGGTGCGCGGTAGCACAGGAGCCCTTTCTGTGTGCGTCGTCGTGCGCTGTGCGTGATGATCTGCAGAACCACGCGCCGTAGGAAGGCAGCATTAGAGACGTAAAGGAGGTCAAAGCGCTTTAAAACAATATGTTTCTGCACGTGTCCATTTTGTTCAGAAGTTTGTATTGTATACGTATCCGATTGCAAGCTCATCGAGCTGCTAGATTACTAACTGCTTTCCAAACGATGAAAACATCGTTCACATTATTATCGGGTGTTATTTTACCGATCAGACACCTTATGGATCTGAGTAAACATATCAAACGGCGCACGAGTGTTGAGCACGCGCCCAAGTTGACACTACACTGTTATTGTAACTTTGCATGTTGCGATAAAACGGCTCAACTTTCACTACAATCGAAGTTAATAAGTCTGTTGAAAACATGGATCACATTTAATCCACATAACATGAGTGCTGGGTTGACGACATTGTCAACGTCGTGGGCCGCAGATGGATGAGGGTAGTCCAAGATGGTGGTGAATGGCAGGAGCAAAGAGAGGCATATGCCCAGTAGTAGGTTAAGTCGGGTTACGCATGATGATGCCTAGAAAAATTGGCATGAATTTTACGGCTTTCTAAACGCATCGGGAGGCGATATACTATAAATATTTGGTAACTTTGGTAACTGATAATGTACATCATGAATATTGTACACACTGTTATGACGATGCCAGTTAAGCCACATGCACACTGGAGCAATTCAAACATGATCATTTACTTTTTTGTTCTGGCACTGGATACTTATACCTTGTCCTTGATACTTTATTAGGGCGGATCCGACTTAGATAGGTTAGGTTATGTTAGAACATAAAAATTACGCACAAGGCGAGCGAGCAGAGCGATGCTGCGGTAGCGGCCGCCGCAGTGCCAGAGAATGTTTTTTCCCAATAACCTCAAAGGGGCTGCCTGTTTAGTACATCTATTCATCGCTAGATAAAAATAATAATAATCGAAATATTAATCTGCGACAGTGTACATAGGCCTTTACAATTTTCCAGTGGAAAAAAAGTGGCATCGTTTTAACAGTGCGTACATTAACTCGCCGTACATTAACCGGACTCTCTTCGTCGATCGTTCACAATTTATGAAGCGACAAAGCTATGCTGTTATAGGAATTCGTGTGTGGCCTTCGAAAATATCAGCTGATCGGTGACGTAACAGCACGTGGAATTTTTCGTGTTGTTTCCATCGTAAATATTACCTCTACCACTATTTAAATGAATGCTCATCTGGTCTAATTGTGTTGGGGGAATAAGATCTGCACTGACGTCCCGCGATGGGGTGTATTGTGCATTGTCCCCCTGCTAAACCTTACCCCAGCCAGCCCAACTCCTCAAAATAGCGGAGAAGGACTTTGGGTTGGTGGCAGCAATGTTCTAGATTACCCAATGGTGACTCAGATGTGGATGTGGAAGGACAAGACTCAATCAGTTCCCTGAGCCCTGTCTTGCACCTTGCAAAACTTCAAATTAAACTTATGTGGTAATTATTACATCAATTACCTACTTACCTATTTTATTAGCATGAAGTTTGACAGCAATCTTACCAGATGCTGCGATGATGGTTCTAACTCCTTTTTGGTTTCTTGGACAGATAGTTCTCAGTAGTAACCCGTACATAATTATCCTCAAAAATACTTACTAGGATTTTGCAATAATACTCACTAATCAAAAATTGTAGGACAAATACCTTTGTATTCAACAAAGTCGATTGTCTTGCGCAAAGAAAATTTTTTAGTTAAAATGTAATCGATACTTTTTTCGAATACTACGACGAACAGTCTTGAACCGCTGTCATTGATGGGTCAATAGACCGCGCCAATGTCGTTGGCCTAGTATAATTATCGAATGTTGAACGTTGTCAGCCAGCACTGGCACTAGTTATGACCTGGCAGCTGGCACTTAACTTATCGAGGCCTAGCCTATTGGCAAAACGCCAAGCAAAAGCGCTAAGACTCTTCAAGCTAGAATCCTAAATGTAGACTTATACCACTGTAATGTCAAGGTCAGACTTAAATGTCTATTACAAAAAATATAACGCTTTATCTTTTGTCTATACTAGCTAGATTAAGTTGATTGAAATTTTTATCAATATTTGTGCATTTCGTTCCTTAAACTCCTAGAATACCAACAGTCTCATAACCTAAACAACTTTATTATTGTACCAACGACATTGAAACCCAGCATCAAATCTAACAAAGATCAATGGTGTGCTTATCGCTATGACGTAGTCTACTTAGAAATAACAGCTCTATACTCAGAATGGCTGGTTCCCACGGCCCTATGCTAAGATGTTTAATTGCCGGCAGACTCGCAAGCGGTATTTTTCCTTGTTCCGATCAAACGTTTTGTCTGTCAAGTTCAATCAGCCTCCGTGTCCTTAAAAAGCCCTTGGATATTGTATTTACTACGTCTATATCTAAAGGAACACCTAATATTTTATACAGAAACCTCTCTAAACCGCGCGTGCCAATAACGGAACTGATAAAAAATATAGCATGCGCGCTCGTAATGCCGTGCGCTTTGGCGGTCGGATTACATAGCCAGTAATGTATGTTACGCGACAACTATTGTTTAGGATTTATATTAGATACGTGTAGAATCCCAGAGCGACACCTTTTTGCTTGTATTATTCTCCGATGACCATCATCATTGCTTCACAGAGTTTAGCATACCTTTGATACTTCACAGAGCACGTCCACCGACGACATAGTATACTGTGATGCTGATGTGACATCATCCATCACTCTGTGACTTGAATGTGTTAGGTCTTATCAAAATTGCACGTGGTAAGAGATTACAATAGTGGAACCCTGTTTATTTTTGTATTTACCTAATGTTTAGAAACTTTAAACCAAACACCTTATCAGTTGAGCTATCTATAGATCGTTTGTAACGATCTGCAGATAGCTCAACTGTTTCTTGTGTATTTTGTACATTTTGTAAGTATTTTGTTTAATTGTAAGTTTCTTTGTGTAAATAAATAAATACCAAACACCTTATAATTCTGAATCTATCGCGCCCTACATTCTCAGCTCTACTTTTATCTAAGCGGAGCAGCTTTCTGCCGTAAACCTGTGATAACGTTTACCGAAGTGTTCGTAACCGGCTTGTTTACGTTTCGGTTCGGTTAGCGATTAACTGCTCTACGGTAGATCTTGGTGAACTTTGCGTTACTAATTGCGTTTTTAGGACTTTGTAAAGGCTGTTGCAGACTATCGTAGGATTGGACTACGGTATCGACTTATTGAGGTCGGAAATAGAGACATTATGAATCGAGTTTGTATCTGAGAATAAGGAATACCTTCATACAACCAACTGATCCTACTACAGAGAAGTCTAAGCTTTATAGTATGGGGTTTTTCTCTTGAAGCTCAAAACCGCCTTTTAGACTTCTTATCTTTTGGCTTTTGATGTATCTGTATTGACGTGTATTGTGTACCCACCGGAAGTGTAACGTTCTATGCAACTAGGAAGTCAATACCAATCTGCTATCATTATCCGCAGCATAGCTGTATGGATCCACCCACTACACGTCTTCCTGTTATGTAGGCTCATCCCGTGCGTGCTAACTTGCGTTTTGTAATCAACGTTATCTGCCGTCGTTTGTTTGTGACCATCAAAATCGGGTATTTCATTTTGCGTTAAGACTAAACACAAATAAATGGTTACTTTATTTCTGTTTTTAATTTTTAAGAACCCCAACTTTTATGTTGAAACAACGACTTTCGTGAGTAAATTCTACCTTATCAAGTATTTGTCTACCTCGATTGTACGCAATGTTTGTTCTAAATACCTAATCAATGTTCTTCTAAGGCACGCTAGGTGTATTCCATCACCTTGTCCCACTAAAGGCGCTCCCATCCAAACGTTTCCACTTCGGCTAAGTTCTTTTTACAATACTGTGTTGTTAAGGTGCGGCGGCGAATTCATATCGAACCAAACTGTTTGTTTTTCTTGGCCAAGTTTCAAATAAAGAGATATTTCATAGTAAAACTCTCCATCTTCATGTCTTTTCTCTCTTAGCTCTCTTATGCTGACGGTTTTTGGGGCTGAAAAGTCCTTGAACGCATCGGAAAACCCAGTGTAGAACTTCATTCAAAATAAATAGGTCTGAAAAAAAGAGCTGCTCTCTGGGTCAGCAGTGGAGGTCCTCGGCTGAAATTATAATTTTATGTGTTTACCCAATCAAAAGTTTGCCCCATCAAGAATTGACCATCAATTTCAAAATACTCGATGTGGGATTGATAGATTTACAAACTTTCTTTGGACTAAGAAAGCACCAGTGATATGAGAGCAAAGCTGAATAACGTTACTCATGAGCATACCCCGTTAATCTCTTTAGCTGATTAGCGCCGGTCCGTTGCTCAGAAACTGTGACCGTATTTGAAGGTGCGTGTTTATAATTTTTAAACATGCATATCTTCACGCTCGGATCCGCTATGGGGTAGTCAGAGTTAGACAAACTTACCTTAGTAGGCCATATTTCTATCATATCCAGGTTATTCGGGTCTTATTACACTAGCGATTAGGGAACGCGGCAGTTTTTGAATCGCTACACCAAACTCTTGACCAAACTCTGTTGTCAATCATGGTGAATTCTTGTGCACCTGCAACCATCTAAGGAATGTTCATAAATCGATTCACACGTAACGTTGCCTTTCGTTAAACGAATAGAAGGCAAATAAATCAGCCTAAACATCAGAAATGTCTTCGCATTTATCGAAATATTTCGAATGATGATTATGCAGTCAACAGGTAAAACAAGAGAGTTTAAGCAAAGCTAAAATTTACAAATAGGAGAAACCGACTAACTTGGTGCCATATTTTTCAAGTACCCTTATGTCTGCGTTTCTACTTAATTTACGAAGTTTCGCCGTCTACCAAATGCCGCTATCTAATCCCGGATCTACCCACGTATAGCTTTAAGTTTTCTAAACTAAACCCATAAAAAGTAGTTGCAAACCTTGCAACATTAAACGGGACAGCATACGCCTGAGGTCGTTCGATACAAGTTCATTGCGCAAACGGAACGTATCGGTCAAATCCGTTTTGAAATCTGCAGACATGCCGGATGCTGCGGATTGCCGTGTGAGAACACATTCTCCACTCAATTGCAAGGGAAATGTAACAGCAGGATCCTTGCAACTACATTGACATTTGCCGACAGATCTAAAGCCTTGCACACGTCTAAGCGTTCTGCGGTGGCGACCAATGAAAAGCTGTCAAATATGACAGATAGATCACAAGGCTTATGAGATTGAAGAGATGTTTTATTTCTCTGGTAGTCCCTGTCCTATCAGGGCTACTTTTCGGCCTTCATCACGTTTGGTATGCGGATTGGGGGCTTCAGTACCGGCCCTTTACTGTATTTTTCCTGGTGGAGAAATAAGAAATCTTTGAATTTACAAAATTAGTGTCGTTTGAAGACAATGCTCTGCTGTAAAATCACAATAATCACAAGACAAGTAGAATAGCCATTGAGGAATAATGTAGCACTGAAAGAAGCCTCTCAGGAGCACTTAAAATCCTTTCACCACCCTGGTTTGAAAGAGCTAGTGGCACGACAAGAAGAAAAAGTATTGATGAAGCTTTTTCAGCATCGTCACATTTCACGTCATCATCTCCGCCTATTCGCCCTTGCCAACAGGAAAGAAACCCAGTGGAAAGTTCAATACGCTGCGGGTTTCGATATTTGACTTCAGTTCAGGTAGCTACATACTCATATTCCATGGTAAAGGTCGTACGCCGAATGTGGCCGCTGGACCTGAATAAGGAGATGTCATTAACAAATGATCATAAGATAACGTACCTATAAACTCCATCTGCGTTCAGTTGTTTGCGCCCACCTTCAACTGTGGGTAACCGACCGCACCGACGCTGATTGCTAAGTCAACAGACTACTTAATTACTTGGCAATCAACGCTTAATTTGGCGCGATTCGGTTTATAATACAAGATACTTTGAATTCCTTTGTGCCCGATCTGATCGGTCACGTTCTTCGAAAATACTACGCAATAAATGGGCATTTATTGAAAAACGTTTTGTTGAGGCTATCGTTTTTAGGGTTCCGTAGCCAAATGGCAAAAACGGAACCCTTATAGATTCGTCATGTCTGTCTGTCTGTCTGTCTGTCTGTCTGTCCGTCCGTATGTCACAGCCATTTTTCTCCGAAACCGTAAGAGCTAGACTGATGAAACTTGGCGAGTAGATGTATTCTATGAACCGCATTAAGATTTGTACACAAAAATAGAAAAAAAACTTTAAATTTTGGGGGTCCCCATACTTGAAACTGAAACTCAAAAATTTTTTTTTCATCGAACCCATACGTGTGGGGTATCTATGAATAGGTCTTCAAAAATGATGTTGAGGTTTCTAATATTGTTTTTTTCTAAACTTAATAGTTTGCGAGAGAGACACTTCCAAAGTGGAAAAAAGTTGGTCCCCCCCCCCTCTAACTTCTAAAGTAAGAGAATGATAATACTAAAAAAATATATGTTGTACATTACTATGTAAACTTTCAATGATATTTGGTTTGAACGAGATCTATTCAGTATTTTTTTTTTATACGTCATAGATCGTACACTGCAATTTACCTTTCGACGAACTACAAGAACCTTTATATTATGCTTTTTTTTTACTTGTTGCTACGGAACCCTTCATGGGCGAGTCCGACTCGCACTTGGCTGCTTTTTTCTATAACTTAGCAACCAAGAGTCATTCTTGAGATTCCATAAAAATAATCCAATGAAACCAGAAATATAAAGAATGTTAACTATAGAGATTCTCATGCAGTAAGGACTCAGAATGACGAAAGCAATGCAATTAGCTGGTTATTACAATTGGATTATGCCAGGGTCTGCTGCAGCTTCAAGGTAGCACGTATATTATATTTACAAGAAAACGTCGCAAATACGGTAATGAAGGTATTCTCTTCAAACCTGCTGTTTGAAAATTTTTCTTAAAGTGCCAAAAATAAATTATACAACTCCCCCATATAATCCTCAATCTTATATTTATACTGACCTCTAGCTCAGTTGGTAGTAGCTCTGCCTTCTGCGCCATAGGTCGTGGGTTCGATCCCCACCGAGAACAAATATTTGTGTGGTGAACATAAATGTTTGTTCTCTGTCTGGGTGTATATTGTATTCTAAGTATGTATTTACAAAAAAATAAAAATATGTATTCAAGTATTATATCAGCTATCTGGTTCCCATATTACAAGCTCTGCTTAGTTTGGGGCTGGGTAGTGTTGTGTGAATGGTCCACAATATTTATTTATTATTTATTTATACATCTGGAATATCGAAAGTGTCTAGGTAACTAAAACGTAAGGCCGATTTTTTTAATTTCTGGAAGTCGTCATCTCAATTCTTATCCATATTATATTAATGTGTAGCGTACGTGTGTATTGTATTGGTATGGTAACCGGCGGTTATGGGTTTGGGTGAGCTCAGCCTTACAACTCTCGCCTGGATGAATATGTATGAGCAAGCTAGACAGCGGTTATTACGAAAGGGACAAATGAACCGCTCGACGAATATGTAATGGGACAGTTGTGGGAAATAAGTCGCTTATTATTTGTAAACCTTAGTAAAGCAAGTGCATGGTCGTTCGTGTGTGGTCTTGCAAGTCTGCCAAGCTACGCAGAGGAGTGGTAAGAAGAATAGACTGGGGAGAAACTGAGATACCTTTTTAGGCTTGACCTAGATAAAGGTACAACAGCAAAGAGACAACCCAGAATTGTCTTCTAAAGAAGAGAGATAATCTCATCAAATCTGAGAGATCCCATGATGGGATACGTAGTTTTAGTTTCTAGAAAACAGTTCGTTTTTTATGGCAATAGTGAAGAAAATTATAATGATTTTGACAACAGGTAAAAATTTTATGTAGTACCTGCTGCTGTGACTAGATCTAATAAAGTATTTTCTGGTCACTTTAAACTGACCGGTTCTATGAGTCACGCAGAAAGTGACATGAATCAGCGGAAGAAATCACTTTCGTCATGACAAAAACGGAGCCTACGTGTTTATACTACTAGCACGTCTTATGTCATCATTCATCATACACACAGTTCATAGATGGTTAGCGTGGAGCACTGATGAAGGTCGTCAATAATTGATAATCAGATATGAACAGTATATGACAGTGCTGAAGGGAAAAGGGATACTTGTATGAAAAACCTGACCGCTATCAGTGGACTTTAAAAAATTATAAGATCATTTTTTAAATCATGACCAATTGCATCCATTCGCGAAAACATGCTGTCCAATTTCTTTCTTGAAATTGAGTGACAAGTAATTTTGGTCAATGATATTCTCATTTCTGTTAAAACGACGAGCGACGTTGTGAAGACCTTGAGTTGCAAAACTCTCAGACAAGTGAAAGACAGCATTATTAATTAATTAAACTATTTAAGCATACGAATGTAATACTAATACTTCAATGCAAGCAAGTTTTCTAAACTTGCTTGCTAAAATAAAAATTACAACCTACTTCTTTGTGTAAAAAATCGTTGGCTTTAGATACCTACTAGTTTTAAGTCGTGATCGCAATCACGTAAAGTGAAGGATGTTCTTGATCCTAAAATAGTCAAATTGGTCTCGCATTCTTTCCAAAGTGCTTTACCTTGCGAATTGCGAACTATCTTATCGGCTTGTTTCGTTAATCACCCAGCGACCAGTACCAATATTTATGCTTTTTGTCTGTATATCTCTGTATTCTATTCTGCTAACTTCTTTGTTTATTAATTATAGCCTGGATCAAAAAACAACCACCCTACAGTGGGACGATCCAGGCTGCTGACTTAGTAGAATTTTTGTATGATTAGCATGTTTACTTCTTGGGAGTTTTACTCCCAGCAGACTAATATAGGTTGATGATATCTAGGCAGTTCTTAAGAATACAATCTTAGCATAACACTTGTACATTTATCCAGGTTCCAGATAAAATAAGCTTGCTTGAATTTGCTAAAAGTTAAATTTCGCTGTCGTTCGTATTCTCGGGAATTCACAAGATAAGAGCCATTGAAATGCTTGAAGAGAGAGAGGCCTTTTATTGAAGAGGTCTTGTTCAGGAACGAACTGCTCACCGCAAAGTTGGTTAAACTCAAAATAATAATAGCTGTGACCACATAATGCGATATTACTTTTTACCTAAAATCACAAGGATAACATAGAAACAGGTCTGTGCCACTTTTACGCGACTAAATCTAGAAGAATCCCAAAAGGATAGGTCCTGCTATACAAAATATAATATTTACATGAGCTTTAGATTTCTGATCTGTATATTCGGTGTTTCTATTTGAGCAGCAGAGTTTAAAGTGGTAACAATGACCCCAAACAAACACAAATTGGATGTTTGTTTTCGTACAGCCTTCTGCACAAAAATCGCTAGCCCTGACGACATCGGTGACTAGGTGCGAAAACACCGCATCACGCTGACTCGGGTTACGTGACACCGATTATGGTCATTGGCCTAGCCTCCGAAACAGTTAGCTTATCATCAATCACTGCTATCAGCTCGTGTTCATCTGTCCCATAAATTACATTAGGCATTCCTATGGGATCTCCTTTCGGCACTAATTTTTTTTCAGCCAAGTTAAAATTGTATAGCTGTCTCGTTTACACAAATAGTTCGTAAAGCTTAAAACGGCGCATTTTATGAATACAATGTTATGTCGCCAGCAGGTTATGGGCCCACAATGAAATTTCGGTATTGTCATTCACGCACGAAGTTGATTGCGAATCGGGTTATTGTTGTTGCATACTAAAATAAACTGTGGCATTCTAAGGACATTTCAACTAGTAATGAAATGATATTTATGTGTGACCTATCCGTTAAAAGTCATTGACCTTCCATGAAATTTCCAAATACCTATTTAGGTATCTTGATCAAACCGTAACCGATGTGTTGATGTTTAACTGCATAAAGTTGCTTATTTGCTTTTAGTTAATTTAGGTATTTATTTGATAGCTTTACACGTGCCCATTCGGCTGGCGTGGTGAGGCGGTAACCTTGGCCGTCGGTACCACGCGCAAGCAGGCACTGCGCAAATGTCACTAGGACTCACGCAGGGACTTGCTTGGGGCGCATGCTATTCATTTGTTCTCTGAAAGCTAATAAACTCTATTGCATTGCAGATACAAGCAAGTATGTGTGCTAAGAAAACTGGACCACCTTATCCGTAGCCTATGTTGTTTTATTAAACTGTCAACCTTCGTCGTCTCAGGGCTGCGCAGGTCCATAACTCACTATCTCTACTATACTTTTACCGTTAAAGATATTGGTTTTCCTAATGTGCTTTTGTTTTGTTCCAGGTAAGATAAGACACGTCTCACAAATTCAGCCCGCGTGAGTTGCCTTGCTTGTAAGAAAACAATTATCGGAACCAGAATAGGAGTCCGTAAATTCAAACAAGTTCGATAAGGAGCAACCGCTATTGTGTTCCAAATTAACAGAACAATATCCACAAATGCTTTCAACCAGTTGCTGGACTGGACTGCACGTTGCATAAGCTGTTTTAATGCAGCTGTTGCTGTTGACCAACCGAACCTTGCCCTACTAATTAGCCTCCAATTCTCTAAGATATAATTTCTCCTGCCATCGCCAGGATCGTTTGGAATGCGTGTATTTCGTCATCTCATATCTCGTGATCTTCAACTTTATCGCTCAGTTATAAGATAAAAAATCGTGTGCCAGCTGACTTTGTTTACGTGAAACCTGACGAAACGTTTGAGTGCCGCATAAGGTATGTGGGAAACCGAGACACTTGGCTTTATGTATTAAGAATTTGTAGACACGCCTCGTTGAATGCCTCATTGACTTTTAACCTTTGTGTGTTTTCTCCTCATAATTTAGCACTAATTGTGCGTTAACGACTAGCTTATGCAAGCATGTTGACATTTTTATTTATCTCCTTCCAATTTATCTTCCAGTTCTGACGTCAGTAGTCTCAATCTGACCATTACGTTGAATTCTGCTTCCATTCTTCTTGGTGTCTCAGTTATGTTGTAGATTTGTGGTAGATTTAGACTAAAGATAGATTAGAAGTCATTTGAACGATTTATAGCCTGAGCGCTCAATTAAATTGTGCACTAAGTAAGGGTCTAATAGGAGCCAACCATCTACTTTCCTTCAATTTACTGTGACTGATCCAAACAATTAAACAATTATTGGTACCTTTGTGGGAACAGTCCCGGGAAACTATACTTTTATAGAAATCGATGGCCGACGAAGGTCTTGCGACTCAATAATCGGTTTCAACAGACAACATTTACCACTTTTGGGTGCTTTATGGCCACTTAAGCCAACGTTGTCAACTGTACTATCCGCGTCGTAAACTGTTATCGCTTCGGCCGCTCTGTGAGTGAATTGTAGAATTATGGGAAAGGTCTGATCTATGAGTTGGCTTATGATGTTTTAATGGCGTTTCGGTAGTGAGCTTAGATAAGACTATAATTTATAATTTAAAAATACTCTTTATATTTACGCCCAAGATCAATTATTTTTGTACCTCGTAACAATTATAAGCCACCAAGAGTCAGAGTGAAATTACCTTGCGATGTCCTGTGCGTAGCACATACCTAGATATCCTGGCTTTTTTCGTGAAATTCTGGTGGATGTATTATTGGAAAGCTGTAATAAATTCGAAACTTCTCTTGGGAGCATCGACTTAGACTTGTTGAATTATTGCGAAGTCTCAATGCTCAATCTCTAAATGAAGGCTAGATTTCCTATTTTAGCCATGAAAGTGTCCATATCTGTTGAATTATCCCATGAATAATGAAGGGCCCGACCACCGCCATAAGTAACAACTGACTAGACCGGCATTCAGTGACCGGTGTCGTGGGTTACTGAACAGTCACTATGACTAGACTTGCTAGTTGGTACTCGGCGGCTTATTTATCTGTCGACGAGGCGCCATGTATTAATCAGCCATTATGCGAGAATGAATTATTTGGTCATTGTGTTATTATGGTTTGTTACGAAATTGAATTGACCAGTAAATTGTACAGCAGGTGTTGATTCATTACATTAAATACCTAATTTGAGAGATGACAAGATATTCTTCCGAAGTCAAGTCGCTGTTGACTATTTCTCTCAGCATTGAGCTTGAATGTGGTCAGTTATCCACTTTACTTCGTTGACATGTAATGTATGGAAAACGCCCCAACTGTGTTTCCATTTGGTGATTTCTCTCCTATAATGAGCTATATGAGGTCTTGACGGGGTCCTCCTCGTATTTTTTTTATGGTCTTCTGCATCAGATGTCTTTTTGTTTGGGTGAATTTCTAGACGTTTTGCGTACTATTTGGTTTTTATTTTTATCTCGTGTTCGACTGTTGGAACTGGTCTGATTATGTAGCAAGTCGATCATGAGTCGAGTCACCTAACGATGCAACTTATTCATGAATTGTTTATTTTTACATTCATATCATTTGATTTTCCTGCTTGTTTTGTCCTTCCATTGCTACTATAAATGACCTCTTCTCTGATTAAACTAGTTTCTATATTAAAGTATATTTCGCCGGACAAAAAAGGTAAGTTTTATATTATCATCTTAGCATTGTCCGGGCGAGCAGCCTAGATCATCAATCTATCTTAAAACCTTTTTCGGACAGCTAATTATACCAAGACACGTAAATCTATAAATAATGGATCTAGAGCTATATGATTTGTTCGCTACAAAAACATTCAACATGAATATTCGTTGTGCCATAACAGTTAAAAAGTCTAGAGTCACTAGGCTCATGATAGAACAGGAATTAACTGTAAAAATCATAACACTATGAATGAATTGCATATTGCATCACACATGCGTTCACGCGTACTCTCTTATCAAGGAGCGCGTCGTACTTACGTCAGTGGAGTGGTGGAGACGAACACTTCATATTCAGCTCGTCGGGTAGGTACTAGCTAGTACTTAGCTTCTATTCGAACTTCATTTGAGCAGTTGACGTAAGCTTTATGCGTACGTAGATATTGTACCATAGGAACTGGCGCACTCAGAAATGGCTTTGTTTCTTTTTCGTTTTGTTCAAGGCCTCTGTAGCGTTGCCGTGATGGATGCATAGAAAACTAAATTTTCAGCAAGAATGAAAAGCACCACGACAGTACGCGTGAATGTTTGCATCTACCACCAATATATAATGCCTACAACCGTACGCTACAAGGTGTCCTAGGTAAAAACAAGTAAGACTATCAACATGATATCTATAGTTTTTATTTATTTATTTATTTATTTTATTTATTTATTTATTTAGACAAAGCAGTTTGGGCTAACAGCTAGCGCCAAAGCGCCCAAACGCAAAATACACATTACAATAAATAGAAGTCAGTCTAAACAATACAATACAATTACAATATAATACAGTTTTAACATGCATGGTCAAAATAACAAAATAGCAAAATGTCAAGATTACAAATAATAATAATAATATATAATTTCCCAGTATAAATAAAAAAAAAAAAACAAATGAAACATGTCAAAAAGATGATAAGAATTAAGTACCTATGTCAACAGAGTCAAAATCAAGTTCGATAAATTATATTTAGAAATAATGTCATCAAATAATATAATTTAGAGGCACTATCAAAAAATAAGTCGGCATCTGTCTGCAGAATAAATTCGTTGAGTGTAGCAAGCGCCCTCGCAGTAGGAGCGTTAGCTCCGGCAACCGTCCGCACCCCGGGCAGTGGAGAGAATAGTGCACGGCGGCGTCGCGGGCCTTCCGCGCCGCCGCCATGCCAAGCATGTGCCGCCGTGGCACTGCAAGCCCCATCTGCTGCAGTGTCACCGGATTATCCACCTTTCCGCACAACATCATGTAATAATGTGTCATCAGTAGTAATCCACGCCTTAACTGCAGTGTGTTCAGCCCAACCATACCGGACACAAACACAGATGGAAACAGGTACGGATAGTAACCGTATTGCCTTTTGTAGACATATCGAGCAAACTTTCGCTGCACTCTCAAGGAGCACCGTGTATTTGTCCTCGTGGGGGTCCCAGACAACAGCACCAAACTCTAAGCGACTGCGAATATACGCTTTGTAGAGCGTAAGCGCGACCCGCGTGTCCGGAAAATCCCACGTGGCTCTCATTACAAAACCCAGTGTCTTGGAGGCTCGCTTGCATATTGCTGAGATATGGGCATTGAAGTCTAGCCTGGAGTCCATCATCAAGCCTAGGTCTCTTATTGAATCAACGCGCTCCAGTGGTGAGCCAGCCATGCAATAGGTGTGTATAATCGGAAAGCGTCGGCGGGAGAAAGTGATCGTCTTACACTTTGAGACGTTAAAGTGGAGACGATTAGCAGCACTCCATCCCACCACCCGGTCGATATCTCGCTGATGTCCCAAACAGTCACCAGCCACGTTGTCTTTTTTTGTCCGTTTTAAAAAGTCAACTTTTACTCAATTAAATTACGAATTAATACATAAGGACACGGATAAGGAATGAAAGCTTTCTGTGCATCTCTAGTTCGATAATAATACACCTTCTAATTATGCTACTTTGCAAGGGCTGGAAATGTTGAAGAGCTCTTCTTACCCGCAGACGTGTCGTTGACTGCACGCGTACTTATAATTAAAAAGCCTGCCACCCCACTGCGCTTGTTTATGTTCTCTCGAAACTCCCCTCTCGTTACCACTATGTTTACTCTTTAGCTGTGTAATTGTTGTAACTTATGCTCCATTACCGCTTTTTAGTGTTGATCCTATGGTTTCGTTTTCTT
Organism: Thera obeliscata; assembly: GCA_947578465.1. NCBI lineage: Eukaryota > Metazoa > Arthropoda > Insecta > Lepidoptera > Geometridae > Thera > Thera obeliscata. The sequence goes on from OX387914.1 coordinate 25,287,434, forward strand.
TGAGACATCTTTAACTAATAATAGTCTCGTCTGTCATATTATTATGTTTCCTCAAAAAACCTCGCCTAAATCCAGAATGGTTCAAAGACTTTTGTTACTTTTTGTTTTGTGGGTGACGGTCAACAAAAATGTATTGAAGCCCGTCCAAAAGTTATTCCTACTTTATTGAACCTCCAAAAAAGATGAATGAACCCGAGATGAGAAAAATGAAATTGCTTTTCTTTATTAAATTATTTTTCTTCCTTCCTCGAAGAAAAACACGTCCAAAGTGGAGGTAACTCGCAAATAAACGTGTAATATCGTAAATTCAGGTATTTCACGTACGAATTGCCTGTAAAAATATTCAAATAAACGTCTGGAGTTGGCAGGTCTCATGCTCATAAAGTTACCGCGCGAACTTCGCAATGAGGATTTGAACGAGAATATGGAGATCGGGGAAGTTAGACGACGAATGGATAACTTGGCAACGAGTGGAGTTTTTTTGCGTTGCTTTCATCACATTGATGTAAGTCTTTAAGCTTTTGGCTTTTGTATGATCTTGCGTGTGTATTGTATTCTATAACTAGTGACACGCGCCGACTTCGCACGGGTGCAATACTGATACTAAGTTTACTACAGAATGTCTTTTACAACGTTTTTAGAGTTTAGAGCTTTTGTGTCATTAGCCAATACAAACATTTTTTCTTTAGGGGTTACTCCTGAAAGTGCGACATAGATCGGTTCCATAGACATTTTTATGTCCTTGCATTTTAAATAAGTCTAGTAAAATACCACTTTCATCCCCAAGCAAACTTGGCAGTGGCAGTGACTGTTCATCTAGAACAGGGATTCCCAAACTATTTTGGACAAGTGACCCCTTTTCCAAAATGAACAGTTACTTCAGACCCCCATGGCCAAATTGCCTACTTTTAAGATCAACCCCCTTATTCGCAATGGTCCGCTAACTTAAAACAGCTGCCACAGAGTGTTATTTTTCATAGGTCTCTCTCGATTTGGGTCAATAGAAGAAGACAGAGTGAGAATTAGCAATGCTTTAAGTTAGCAGACTATTATGAATAAGGGGGCTTATCTTTAGTTTTTTTCCTATTGATACAAAATACCTAGGTACTAAGGTACCAATTGGAAAACTTTGCACTTGGTTAGGTGATTAAAGTTGACTTCATTTTATCATCAAAATTATCAAAATAAACGTACGTTGTACGCACTTGAGACTTTACATTACTAAAACAATGCTATTTCCTACAAAATATTAATTATTTTTAGTGCACGTAACACAATACAGTACCAAACTTTCAAGTTAGGTAGGTAAACTTGAAAGTTTGAAATAAGAACTTGTGTTAATTTAATAGGGGTCGATTTTTAGACCTCGTCGACCCCCAAAATTAGTTTTCGTTTATGTCGACCCCTAGGAAACCAATATCGACCCCAAGGGGTCGATATCGACCACTTTGGGAATCCCTGATCTAGAAAGACAGCCAGACAAAACTTGCCATCCCTCCCTACTTTTTAATGAAATTCCCGCAAAATATCTTCGCTCGATTCGACTGGCATACAGACGGATAACCGCACCACTTTCCATATCTACCCTTCCGCCGCATAATATTCTCTTGCACAATAAACAAGATAACGGTATACCGACAACCCCCGCCCTCGTATTCTATGTCCCGGATCGAAATAACTGTCTGCTCTTTTAATTTCACCCTTAGGGTTTCGGGAGTTATTTTGGTCCATCTGCGGTCTTATAGGGGAAGTTATGTTACGACTGGAAGGTATTTCAATAGTGAAGGTTTTATGTTTTGGAGCTTTGTTTTTTTAGTATGTTTTTAACATCGACAATGTTTGAGAAACTGTTAGATCTTTAATTGAAGAGTACTAGTTGTCTTTGTAGCATCTGGACATTTTAACACCTAGAACATTCTAACCTTTGGGCCATACGTAAGGTAGAGACTTATTTTTATCAGGCGGATACCGTTTGTCAGAGATCGTAAAACAGGCACTTATGGCAGTTTTACACAGGGTCAGTAAAGAAATATCCTCGACTACTGACGCGTCTAAATAGCACGACTCAGTTTTTGGCGTGAGCACTAACGACAGTTACTGTCCCTGTGTAAAACTGCCTTTTAGTGACGGAGTTTATTCATGAATTTCTATGTTTAATTTTCTCAAAATATGTTGCTATTCGAAACAAGTTTGCAATTACGCATATCATGCAACAATAGAATGTAAATTAACCGAGAACAAGTTTCTGTCATCTACATTTACCACGGTCTCGAAAGCCTTCGTGGAATCATAGATGGTCGGGTATTATTTTTTTGTCGTTAGGCTGATTAGGTATTCAACAAGGAGACGTGTACTTTGTATTCTATGCGTCCGGTCAATCGTTGTCTTGCGCCTGTAATAATAGTGGGTACGTAGCTAGGTTCTTAACTTCTCATACATAAACACCGAGTAAGGGTACGACCACATCTAGGCGATCTGCGATGGTTCACTGATCGCCATCGCCGTCGCATAGATGTGTGCAAGCCTTTAAAGGGATAAAATGACGACGACTGTATATTATCTTATTCGCGTTCAATGTGAAGGGAACTTGGAACAAGCAGATGGATAATCTGATGCGGAACGAAGCGTACTCTAAGAGCATTTCCGCCAAAATGATGCTTTTTGTTGCATTCCACTGCCGCCATCACTCTGATAACATAAAAAGGTAAAACTCTAGACACATCAATGCTGCTTGCATTGTTTGGTGGTACAAATTGGGACAATAGTAATTAGTACACAGATAAAACTCTTTCACAAAGACCATCTCCCACTATTAGTGCCAAATCGTCAAAGGCGGTCAAGGATCATAAAGTTTAACAGTTCTTTGGCATCACAGTCCCATAGAACAAATGAGAATTACCGACAAAGCTTCGTCAACAAAGCTTTGTTAGACTATTTTGATCAGTCATAAGTTTCGTACACCAGTACATTGAATCATACGATTTCTTGAAAATATGATGGGAAGATTGCACTGCCAAGTTTTCTATACTACACATCAGAATCCAAATACAACTCGTACAAATCAAACCCAAAGAGTAGATAACGGTTTTACCCAAACCTCATCCGACCCTGAGTCAGGTTGAAGAGCCTGATGTCATCGATCAGTTCTCAGGAATCAATTCCAGCGTTCCAGCCAATTGGCTTTCACCATGGAGTATGGAACAGTTTGTACGGTGCGGTGGTGGCGCACGCGTCTGTTTTGGCGCGCGACATGAATTATTCAACACGCATGATTATGCGTACAGGAACCAACAGGATATAGATCCGGTTTGTACTGAAGAGCAACGATATATTCTTATTATTGAAGATTTATTCAAGGATGGAGAGATCCCGGGAGGTTACTGCGGTCGAGCGTAGATCCTTACTAAAGTAGACACATTTTCAGTGTGAAATATCTTATAATAATAATGGGACACCGCCAAAGGATAAGTGGATAGGTTTAGGGCAGCATTGGGAAGAAAAAGAGTAGGAAAAAATAAATTTTACTTAATGCATTCTTTATAGTGCTATGCTCCATGCTATGACAGAGCTCTCAAACAGTGGAGAGATGGTTTGCTTCTGTTTAATATCAGATATAGCATATGAATACATGATGAAATCAGAGAGAGGATATCAGTTATAGATCTTTTACATCAGTTTACAGAATCTTTGTAAAAATATGAAATTAACCTCAAGCTATTATGTGCAAAGGGTGTTTATTTCATAAAGTAATAAAGCTAAGTCAAGCATGCATCCGGTGACCTTTCTTTACTGCTAGCTAGAACAAAGAAACATTAATAAACACGCAAGCTTTGCAGCCAATAAAAATATAGTGTACAGTCACACAGAGATGGCATGCCGGCCACTTCATAACATACTCAATTATTTTGTAATTAAATCTGGTAGATCTGACGTGGAAACAAAAGCAAAGATTATCCCCCTATAATGCCAGACACTTTTTAGCAGCTTGCAAAAAGTCTCTGTCACTTTCATGCCAACAAATAGAGATGGCAACAGATTTATCGGTCCGCTAAACTAAATGACTGCTAACAGACCAATAAGAATATTACTATTACTACTAGCCCGTAGTGTCCCACTGCTGGGCAAAGGCCTCCCCCCCCATTTTCGCCAGTCACGTACGATCTTCTGCTTTAAGTTGCCAGTCCCGCTCATAAGCATCCAGCTCGTCCCTCCATCTCATGCGAGGCCTGCCGCGACGCCGCCTCACTATGTTAGGGCACTACTCGGAATAAATATAGTCCCATATAAATTTCATCAAAATCGGTTCAACAGTTTAGCCATGAAGTCTGTTTGTCAAGTTTTTTAAACATGTTATTTGAAGTCGGAGAAAAGATTACCTACGCATAACATTCTTGTCCAAAATGCCACCTCATACTTCAAGCCATGTATAATCCATCAAAATCACGCTATTTAGACCTCATTAAGCTTCCCTGACGAATTACAATCCGTTCCACAGTAACGTACAAACTAAGTACCGCAACATTCACGTACTAGAGCTTTGTAGACATGGCCAGGCAGTTACACTTGTATAAGGCTTCCACTGCTACACCCACGTTTATCCCTAGAATTCTGCTAAGAAAGACCCCTCTCTAGCCTATATCCATAGTCTTCTTCATTAATCGACTTTCACCACGTATGTGTCAATTGTAAACCAGACATGATAAAGTTGAAACACCGTATCATTGGTACTCCGTCGTGTCTCGGCAGCCGTCACAAACTTGTCCCATTGTGTTGCGGTGATCGACACATGAATGGCTCGCCTGGACTCCTCGTCTCGAATGTGAAGCGATTGTGTTGTTCGAGAGATGCTGTTACAGGGAAGTCTAAATTGTCATCTGGATTCCGTTGTTCCATCAGCTTCGGAGGCTTTACTTTCTACATTTAAATTCCTTTTAAGGAGGAACGAATTGCTAGTAGTAGTTATGGCAGTGGTATATTTGCGTAACTGAGTATTCTATTGAATGTTTTATTATTTTAGCAAATATTTAATTTGTGATCAAGGTTACATAATTTTCTTCTTCCTGCCCCACTTACCCACTTCATCCCACTTTATGTGGGGTCGGCACACCATGTCTTCCTCCTACGTTCCCCTCTGTCAGCCGTCATCTCTGCATTCACTCCTCTCTTATCCATGTTATCTTTCACACAGTTCATCCATGTTTTCTTTGGTCTAACTCTGCTCACATATCCATCCACATCCATACTTATTACTCTCCTAGTCACATGACTTTATTTGATATTTTATCAGTCTTGTTGCATCTTTTTTGAAGTTGTCTGGCGTTACTAACTCTTTGACTTTTCTGTGGCCTTTCTTCATAAATCTTGAAAGGAAAACTAATAAGAGATTGAGAATTAAGGCGCGGAGAAATCTAGTCAACAACCACAACCAGTTCCAAGATGGGGTCCATTGATTACAGAGATAATATCGCAATGGGGACAGTGAGAGATCACTGTGGGTATCGATAAATGCCATTAAGGTGAGCGCTTAATAATTAAATTGCGATGCAATAAGCTGATGCACCAGCTGAGTCAAGAACGGCCGGGACACTTGAATGCGTTAACGAACCATCCCACAACGTACTTGTGACAAGTACAAATGAAGAATCATTGATTTTTACGTTACTTTTCGGTATACATAAATGGTAGAAAATAAAAAAGAAAGAAGAAGGAGGCCTATCAATCCTGGTAGGTGATACCGGGCTGAATGATCACCTTCATCGTCATAAATACCTTGGAGACTAACATTAATAAAAGCAAACAACAAATAACACAAATAAAAGAGAAATTATTTATTAATTCTTAGGGACTTTTTTTCGTAAGCGTACCCCTAAAGCGACGATAGACGAAGCTAAGCTCTTTCTAAGCTTTTAGCTCTAAGTTTCTTTCAAGAATAAGTTACTTTACATTTTAGTGCTGCAAGCGGTTTCATATTTTATGGTGCAAATTTTTTGGTACTTGCGACAATCTACATAGTAGGCACCAACTTTCATGATAGACTGGAGAGTTTCTCTAAATGTTTTCTAGTGTAAATTGCAAGATAGAAAATAGGTACATATTGTAAAACAGCCATACCATTTTCGACTGTGAAGTCAGTTGTTATGAAATGCAGTTAAAATGTAATTTTGATCAGGCTACGTTCGGGAACTGAGGCGTGTCTCGTCTCGTCATAATGAAAGCTGTATTTCATGACGAGCTCTGATGGCATTTCCTTCTTCCATCACGAACAGGTTCTATGGTGGTAGTTCATTGGCTTAGATTTGCCTTAGTGTTTTTAATATCACTTTTTCCAATCCTCGGCTTTAGTAAACAAAAACAGTTCAACGAACTAATTATTAAAAATTTTCACTTCATCTTCCATACATTTTACAAGCAATGAACAGTTTATTACGTCCACTTAATTTCTGGACGATAAAACTAAGCTACTCGACCTATTCCATTTTATGTGGCCTGAAATTTTCAATGTGCAGAACCACGAGTTGTATCGTAAACATGTTTATGTGGTCAGGTCACGTTATATTTGAAGTGAGGAGTGGGAAATACGTTGCGGCTACAGCGAAGGTCGCTTCCAACTCCTCAAGTATTCAGGTTAATGTAGACCGGGTTATGGGTTACGGTGTATCATTTACTTGTCTTTGCTTTTTTCTTTATGGTGGTCATCATACGTGTAGACTAATAAATATTCAAATGATTCTATGTTGTTTTGGCATCTTGTCCGTTCCAAGCAGTTAATTTTGGTGGCCTTTATAAGTACACCATTACCACGTGAACTTTAGAAGTAAGGGCGGTCGTCTATATTTAGGTTCATTTCACTGAAAGTAGTCGTTTCACTGAAAGTTGACCCCAATAAGAAAATCGATTTGGAACCTTTCACATCGATGGTTTGGCGAACTTGGCAGAATTCGGAGAATCGTGAATCTTCACGTTTAATTTTCTTCCGATTCCCTTTCCTAATGGGTTTCCCATTCTGATTGGTTATCCATTTTAATGGAAAATTGAAACGAGCAATGTTCTTGTGGTTATTTTGGTTGCCCGTTAGAAGTTCTACAAAATGTGAAAGTAAATATTATAGTATCGGGTTCGAAGTCATGTTTGGTAAATTCATCAGCTCGCGAGTACATTTTAAACACGCGATCGGTAAGTAGCGCCAGTGACAGAAAAACTGAAGAGCAATAGGTTGGCGTGGTATGGGCATGTCATGAGGAGGGATGAAAGTCATGTGACTAGGAGAATGATGAGTATGGATGTGGATGGATATGTGAGCAGAGGTAGACCAACGAAAACATGGATGAACTGTGTGAAAAATGACATGGAAAGGAGAGGAGTGAATGCAGAGATGACGGCTGACAGAGGGGAATGGAGGAAGAAGACATGTTGTGCCGACCCCACATAAAGTGGGATAAGGGCAGGAAGAAGAAGAAGAAGAAGAAGATCGGTAAGTTTCATGCAAAGCGTTATCCGGAGTTTGATTATAGCACCATGCTACCATACGCACGGAAGCTTATTCAAACTCGACATAAATGTCTACCTCCACGTTGCCATACCCTATGCAGGGTCCATGTGATGCCTACTTACCTTAGAACGATGTATGAAGCTGTCAACTGAACTATGTGAAAGCAATAATTTTTTTTGGGAAATAATATTGAGTTACTCGAAATAAAGTCCTACAAAAACCAAAGAGCCTGAGAACATTTGTTTTTTAAATCTCATCTTTATTTCTATTCCAGTTCTGCTCAGCGAAGCCATTCTCTCCGATGATACGTTAGAGAACAAAACGCTCAAGATCACCGACTTTGGCCTGGCGCGGGAGGTGTACAAGACCACCAGGATGTCTGCTGCGGGAACCTACGCGTGGATGCCACCAGAAGTAAGCATAGCATCCACTTCAAAAGTCTAGCAGTTCATATGAGCTAATGAGTCCTCTCTGGTGAAGAAGTGTTGAAGCCTTCGTCATGGCATGGCTTAACGACTGCTTGAGCCGGCAGCTGACTGACGAGACAACGCTTGTTTTCGGTAATGCTGAAGCCTTTAGTAGACTTGTTGATTTTGTTGTGCCACATCACGATCTTTCAAGTTTTGAGACGTGTTGATTTTATTTGCTGCTGTTCGAGCCATTGACAACCTCTTATACAAATGTCTAAGCTAAGCAGATGTAGTACTAAGTGCTAAATCTGTGAATAGTAGCCATTAAAAAACAATAGCTCCAACATGCAAATAAGTAGATAAATGCTTAACGACCGACAGCCATTTTTGTCTCAATTTTCGACATTTAATAGCTACTAGGCTGTTTATTGACTGTTTAATGACCGTTTGAGTGATGGCCGACCGCCGCTGCCGTCCAGTATGCTAATCGTGATTTAGTTCACGGCCGGTTGTGGCCACTTTTGTTATTCAGGTGTGAGACACGTGTGATATGCAAAAAACTTGTGCTTTGTACATACGTCAATCTGTTTATGAGAGGGAATCAAAACGAACTATCACGGACTCAAACTCAATAAAATTTTATTCAATACGATGCAAGAATCACTTTGAAACGTCTTAAAGCTAGGTGAGTCTAGGTGCCAGTTCCACGCGACCAAGCCTAGAAGAACAGGCAAAAAGCTACGGCTCGGTTCCTACCGTTTTTTTATGTGATCCTTTTACAAATCAAAAATAGTCTAAAGTCTAAGACTAAAGTGGTGGTGACAGCATCTGGTATAAAAAAGTTTCTACAATTGCTGGGCAAAATTTATCCTTAATTATATCCAACCATTTTTGTCTTTCGTTGTCTTCTACCATCGTCTCTATCTGAAAACACTTTCATTCCAGACCTTGTTATTGGTTCACTAGCTCCCTAGATCCTCTTGCTTCAATAAAACCAATACCAACTGAACATGGGTTTTTATTGCAAACATTTTATTTTAGTATCCCCACATCGATTCGGCTCAGTTGTTTTAGCTAGAACATTTTGCTGAGTTCGACTAAGGGGCGAACTTGGGCCATTTAGCAATAACTTATTCAAGCTAAGCTGCACCTGCATTCTAAACCTGAATGTTGCATGCGATCGATGCCCTAACTGCTTTGTCGAAGACATCGAATGCTTTTGTGCACTTTTCTTATAAATAATACTTTGCTGGTATGTTTATTGAAACCAGCGTTGGGGAATAAAGGTTCTCGAATGGCGACCACGAACCGGAAGACGAAACGTAGGGCGCCCACCCACCAGATGGACCCACGACATTGTTAAGATCGCGGGAAGTCGGTGGATGGAAAGAGCTGAGAATCGTTCTGCCTGGAAATGTGTAGGGGAGGCCTATGTTCAGCAGTGGACTTCTTCAGGCTGATGATGATGATGATGATGATATTTATTGGTACAATATTTATACGAGAGCGATTAATTTTTAAATCGCTCGTAGAACAAGAATATGGCTCAAATATTGGTTGACCTTTTTGATGCTTTTATTACACCAATCATGTTCAAGTACAGTTTTTTAAATAAAACAGGCTTTGGACTTTCATGTCGTTTCATTCGTTATTTAGAAACTAGAGTGGGAAAAAGATTGTAATACCCAGACACGGTGACACTCTCAGTTCTCTTGGCAAAAAATATGAGTAAATTAAAGGAAATGGGGAGAGCAGGTCTCATCCCGCAGTTACTTAGCCTGTTTGTCAAATTATTATCGCTATTTTTAAGTATCAGCTTATTTTAGTATCATGAAGAAACCAGTAGGATTCAGAAAAACCCAAACACATCGGGACTCGGGCTGTATTAACTTTTGCCCCAGATCCTTTAGTTAGGCAGTAGTGATGTGAACACTCCAATTAACGTACCATTGCTTCATTTTCCAGGTGATAAAACATTCCACCTTCTCCCATGCCTCGGACGTGTGGTCCTACGGAGTACTCCTATGGGAACTGCTCACAGGAGAGACTCCGTACAAGGGGATCGACGCGCTGGCTGTCGCTTATGGCGTGGCCGTCAACAAGCTCACTCTTCCCATACCTAGCACCTGTCCTGAGCCCTGGAGAGTGCTGATGGAAGGTGGGTTCTATGATACATGAGTTTAAGGTAGCGTTTTCTTTAGCTTGTGATTGTATGACGGGCAGTTCTGAAGCTCAACCTTATCATACCAAGAAACTGTATGAAGAATAGACTTTATGCTGTATTGGTGAGTTCGTGTCCGCATTTCATTGCGTTGGGTCGCTAAGGATGAGGTTTTTTCACCATGTCTAGCAATTGCCGCTTTTCGCTCTCCAATGGAGATGGTACGTAAAGTAGAAACTGATATTTTGGGATGATTTTAAGACATTTTCTAAAGCGCTTTTCGTAAAAAATTATGGACCATTTCTTAGGAAAAAAATTTATGTCATCCTGGAAAAATTCACTGCCAGACAGAGCCTCCTCTATACAATTATTGATAGGTAGATTAGTGGGAACATTAGGATATCTGTTTCCTTTTATAATTTGGAAGTCACCAATAGCACAAATTGTGTAGGTTAGGCTATCTGATCCAGTTAAATTTTCTCTTTCTTCTTATCCTATCACTGGTTTTTTTTACCAAGTGTAGTGAAAGGATTTAAGTGCGCCTCAAAGAGTCTTTCATGCACTTGACACATGTTTTCGAACCATTTGTGGTGAAATTTTCTCTTAAAAATGACTTCTCATAATTTCCAGCATGCTGGCACTCGAACCCTCGCGAGCGGCCGCTCTTCCCCGCAATCCTGGAGCAGCTGGACCGGATAGGACAGTCGGAGTTCACCCGAGCCCCGCACGAGTCCTTTCACACCATGCAGGACGGCTGGCGGCTGGAAATCGAGGAGGTGCTGCGAGATCTCAGGAGGAAGGAAAAGGTATAGTCTAAATCTGTGACTGCTTTCGCAGCTCATTTGGTAGTATATCTGCCTTTTGCGCTGGAGGGCGTGGGTTTGATCCCCAACGATAACAAATAAATAAATAAATAATGCGGACAATTCACACAACACTATCTAGCCCCAAACTAAGCAGAGCTTGTACTATGGGAACCAGATAGCTGATACAATATACTTGTATACATTTTTTTTGTAAATACATACTTATAATACAATATAACACCCAGACAGAACAAACACCTGTGTTCACCACACAAATATTTGTTCTCGGTGGGGATCGAACCCAGGACCTACGGCGCAGAAGACAGAGCTACTACCAACTGAGCTGAGAGGCCAGTCAAATATTTGTGTGGTGAACATAGATGTTTGTTTTCTGTCTGGGATGGACCTTTACACGCCTGATTTAGTACGACACGATGCTGATATAACGTAGGAAAAAATATTTGGTCAAAGAAAACAAAAAACGTAGCTTCTTTTCATGGTTTTTGGTCGATGGGTCACTTCCGAAAAATAGCACTGTATTCAATTATAGATAGTGCAATTCACGAAGACGCGCCCCTCGCGGGGTGCGGGGAGTTTGCTCCGAGCGGCAGTCGCGAACCGTAGTCTATTCATTGTAGTGTGCGTGGGCACTCATAGGTAATTAGTGTGTACCGATAGCACTCAAACATTGACGGAAGCTTGCACACATAATATACTATAAACGGTTAGGAGGAATAGTGGGGCGCGCCTTCGTGGATTGCACTATCTATACTCTTAGTATCTCTTGTATCATCTTCATTCTATAGCAAGATAACATTGTCAAATTACGACATCAAAAATTCAATTATCATTTGATACATATCATTAAACATCCATCCTCTTTGATATTATTATCACGTCAGCTTGTAAAGACAGCGTAATGCTTACTTAAGGGAGGGCCGTATCGTAAAATGAAACGGTGCGACTATAAGAGTTTATGAATAGTATATTTCATTACAAGTGCGGGAAGGCTGTCATTGCAAAGAGTTCCGACAAATGTCTACCCGAGCCGAAGGCGAGGGTTGACAGTCGGAACAAGTTGCAATGACGGTTCCGCACGTGTACTGAACGACTATTTTTAATACAGTTGCGAAAAAATTAAGCAATTTAATAAAATAATAAAAATACCATTTGCTTTTTTCTCTTCTCTCCACGCAATAAGTTCGTCGTATGTATGCATGTAGCGACTTTTTGACTTTTCCGGTAAAATGTTCTCCGAAGCATTTTGTGCAATTACACTGAGTTCCGGTGGTGTTAATTCAAAAAAACTAGGGTCGAAATTACTCATTTTGTGCAACAAACAAAACAACTCGCAAAGAAAATTTCTGAAAAATGGCGCCAAGTGCCAACCGTAAAATATAAGCAGGGATTTTTTTTTTCTTCACCCATTCTGGAAGGCAAAGGGAACTATACCCATACAGCCAAGTCTTCAGTAGATTTTTTTTATTGTTATGAATTGAAAATGAAATTTAATGAGATGAAATGAAATGAAACCTAACATAACTCATTCAATCAAATCATTAAATCTGTTAATGAAACAAATTAGTAGCTTCTTTTTAGAAATAATACGTATTTGCATGAATCATAAAAACTTCGATGAATTTTTTTAGTAAAAACTTCATGGTTGGTTTTTCTTTTTAGACATTATTTTGACAGTTGGGAAAGAAAAAGCACTAGTGCGGGAATGGTAAAAAAAAAGCACGCGTGTGTAATAGCCCACATCCCGAACGCTATACGTCCCTGCAATACGCCACTTTTTGAGCAACTGTATTAAAAAAGTATTTTAGGCCTAACGCCCGCTGCTGGATTGGTAATGCTTTTACCAACAAATTGTATTAAACTGAATTTTTACACGATTTTTGTTCGTAACTTGAGCAGTTAGTAGGAAAAGTACACCTTCAATAGACTGCCTGTTTGATTTTTGAGTAAACGCTATCCTTCAGATAAAAATATATCCGTCTACTATAAACTCGATTTGGAATTATTTTCTATCCGATGTACGGTTGTAGGCAAAAATATTGCACATCAGCTTTTCGGCTTTGTAGAGCGCTATCTCTTTCTGACGCACACTACGCCCTATGAAGCCGAAATTAGCCGTTGTGCAATATTTGTACTAAATGATAGCTTTTCTCAAAGATTATGAAGTCATAGTCAAATATATGTACCTATATTTATTCAGTAGTATCACAAGGATCACTTTGAAACGTCTTAAAGCTAGGTGAGTCTAGGTGCCAGTTCCACGCGACCAAGCCTAGAAACTGGCACTTACTCGCATTGTACTGTCAATGACTTTTCTCTTAATTCTTACTATATCTTCTTATTCTGTCGTTCTTATTTTGGTACAACATTGGCTTTCCAATTTTATCTGTCACCAGTTTATAGTAATACCCTTTAAGTAGTTACTAATAAGGGGTATTTTTGTTTAATGCTTCTTACGGATAGGAATACCGAAGTATTGAGGAGGTTAGTGGGATTGATGTTGTCGCTTTCGTTATTTTTCTTTGCATATCCATTAGCGTTCAGTTAAGGCAGTATCCAACCTTACTGCTAGACGCTGTCTGATAGAACCTACGCTTTTTGTTTCTTGGTTCATGCAATTTTAGCTTTTTTGCGAACGTCAGCTGTATCGTAATAGTGTGGAATACTCACAGATGTAGCAAATACTTTTTCTGATCGATTAGAGAAATTTAAGTCCACGGCGCAGTTGGTTTTGTAACACTAACGTCGAACTTGCAAAATTGGGTTCCTGTCTCATAGAGAGTTCGGTGTTGTTCTTTTCAACGATTGTTTACATGTACAGTGGACATGAATTAAAATTTACAATACAGTGCGGAAACCACGACACACGAGCTTACTTGCTCTTGTACGTCTTTCACTCTGAGGCTTATATCTTAAATCCCACCACACGGTTTAAAATAACTCTTGAAACAGACATTTCGTCTACGAAATGTTGTTTTCGTGTGAGCACGTGTCTCTCTCTTTTGTATGGAAAATGGATGAGACAACAACTCGTTTCGATCGTTTCTACGTAACCTATTTTTGCTGTCTCATCTTTTCTTTATACAATAGGGAGAGAGAGACAAATAGGCGAATCGAAATGTTGAAACTATTACTATTAGCCCATCCCAATTTTGGGCAAAGGCAGATGTTGAAACTGATCGAGTAAAACTGCAATTTGCCCTTCTGGTTCTAAAGAACTATTGACATGACACGAAGTTTCACCTCCAAATTTCGGCAAATTTTTATCATTCGCACTTGATGTGCGGCTGGTTTTTCCGCAAGTTGGCCGCTGGCGGGCCCTATTTGCGCGACCCTTGACACGTGTTGATCGAACTTTTTTAGGTTCTACGACACGCCGGTTTCCTCACGATGTTTTCCTTCACCGTTTTGAGAGTACTGGCATAGTGCACATAAACTTTTCGACAGAAAAACTCATTGGTACACCTCCACCACAAGTTTCACCTCCTGTCACGTATCTTTCCAGGAGCTCCGCTGCAGGGAAGAAGAGCTGACCCGAGCGCAGCTGCAGCAGCGGCTGGTGGAACAGAACCTGCTGCAGAAGGAGCGAGAGCTGGAGATGCGCGAGTTCGAGCTGGTGGCGCGCGAGCTGCATATCCTCATCTTCGCGAGCAACATGTCGCACAACCAGCCGCCGGCGCCTAACAAACGGAAAGGTACCTCACTAACAAATACTTCCTTTTTTAGGGTTCCGTAGCCAAATGGCAAAAACGGAACCCTTATAGATTCGTCATGTCTGTCTGTCCGTCCGTGTCACAGCCATTTAACTCCGAAACCATAAAAGCTAGACAGATGAAACTTGGCGAGTAGATGTATTCTGTGAACCGCATTAAGATTTTGACACAAAAATAGAAAAAAAACTATAAATTTTGGAGGTACCCACCCATACTTGAAAATGAAACTCAAAAAAAATTTTTCATCAAACCCATACGTGTGGGGTATTTATGAATAGGTCTTCAAAAATGGTTGAGGTTTCTAATATCGTTTCGTTTTTTCTAAACTGAATAGTTTGCGCGAGAGACACTTCCAAAGTGGAAAAAAGTTGGTCCCCCTCCCTCTAACTTCTAAAATATAGGAGAATGATAAAACTAAAAAAAAAATATGTTGTACTTACTTACTATACAAACTTTCAACGATATTTGGTTTGAACGAGATCTAGCCCGTAGTTTTTTTTTTATACGTCATAAATCGTAAACCGCAATTTACCTTTCGACGAACTACAAGAACCTTTATATTATGTTACTTGATGCTACGGAACCCTTCATGGGCGAGTCCGACTCGCACTTGGCTGCTTTTTTCTATTCTCATCTACGATTAGTCTTCAGACTATGAGCAGGTTCAAAATGAAATCAAATATCAAGTATTTTATTTGGAAACAAGGACAAAAGTTATACAAATGCTGGAACAATACTGACTGCAGAAGTTTAAAACTATGTCGCAGCCAGTAACGGCCTCCTCTTGGCAGGTGACATCCAATTTAAAACATAGTACCTACTATGTTTTAAGATGATAGATTGATAGAAATATTTAAAGTTTAACACAAGGAAATAAGAATATACCTACCTATAAAATGCAAAAATTCTTTTCAAAAGGGAACAGTGTATTTATTAGTTGTGGATTGTGTAGTGGTGTGGTGTGTGAGTGAGGTTGTGAGTATGAATGAGCCGTAACTGTAGAGAGCACTGGTGGTCTAGTGGTAGTGGCCCCGCCTTCTGATCCGAAGGTCGTGGGTTCAAATCCAGTCGTGTACCAAGGAGTTTTTCTGTCGAAAAAAAATATGTGCACTATGCCAGTACTCTAAAAACAGTGAAGGAAAACATCGTGTGGAAACCGGCGTGTCGTAGAACCTAAAAAAGTTCGAACAACACGTGTCAAGGGTCACGCAAAAAGGGCCCACCAGCGGCCTACTTGCGGAAAAAACCTGCCCGCACATCAAGTGCGGATAATAAAATTTGCCAACGCTGTTCCAGCTAACACTTTCCGTGTCTAGATTTCAACTGACGTGCAGAGCTAATTAGCAAGCTTCTTGACTAACCTCAATTGTTACTTGCAGGCAAATTCAGTAAGATAAAGCTCCTGAAGAAAGACACGATCTCGTCTCCAGTGGACTTCCGGCACACGCTGACGGTGCGTAAGACGGAAGACGACGCCAGCGTGAAGCAACTTGTCGCCGTTGCCAAGGATACACCGCCTGGCTCGCCCGCTATATGCAGGGCCATCGCACGTTAGTATACCTTACCCCTGTTTAGGGATGTCCTGTTCCTAGGTTTCCGTATCCAAATGGCAAAGAAACGGAACCCTTATGGATTCGTCATTTCTATTTTGTTTTTCTGTGTTACAGCCACTTTTTTTCGAAACTATAAGAACTATACTGATGAAAGTTGGTTAATATGTAGATGTATTCTGTGAACTGTATTAAGATTTTCAGAGAAAGATTAGCAAAAAAACAAAAAAATTACCCCTATACTACATACTTTAAAACTGATACACAATTTTTTTTTTCATCAAACCTATACGTATCTATGGATAACTCTTCAAATATGATATTGAGGTTTCTAATATTTTTTTTTCTTAACTGTATATTTTGCGCAAGAGGTACCAAAGTGGTAATAATGTGTCCTAATATTAGTCAAGCATGTTGAATTATCCCTCCGTTCCAGTGCCAGCAGACGGCGTGAAAGGCAAGACATGGGGTCCATCGACTGTGCATCAGCGCTCTCGCTCGCACCTGCCGCTGCCGCCGCCGCTGGCTCCCCGCGCGCGCGCCCGCCACGCCGCGTCCGCGCCCGACATCCCTCCCGCCGCCCGACGCTCAGGTACCGCGCCGCCGTCCCGTCCCAGACAGAGCAAGTCCCAGCCGCGCCCTCCGCCTCCGCCCGACCTGCAGACCAAACCGGACTTCGCGAGGAAGCGCAGCGGCAGCCACGACGACCTCTTAGACCCGGCGGAACCGCGGCGGAATCGCTTCCTCTGCCCGTTCTCGTCCACCGCGCACGTCAACGTTCATCATTACGGAACGGTGTACGATGAGCCGGGTAAAAAGGGCAAGAAGCCCACGTTCTTTCGCAGCATCCGATCCACTAGTTTGACGGGATTGTTTGTTGGCAGCGGCCTCAGCACTGAGACCACGGGGCTGTTGAGAGACGAGTGATGTGCGGGGAGCGTGGTAGCGATCGGAGGCTCTGTAGGTCGGAAGGCGTCGAAAATGGTGCCCTCTTTTCCACAGCCAAGAAAGTCGCGGCATTTTCAGAACTAGGTTTGATTCAGTGTAGTGGGTTCAACAATAAGCCTGAATCGTTTTACCGCTCTTGTTCTTTGGAATGTTTGCGAATTTCAAGGGAACTATAACCTGAGACGGTCACTGTCCTCTTGTACTCGGTACCAGTTAAATGCCCCTTAAAGTTCGGCCTTTAACATTCCTCAGTGCTCAAGCAAAATCTTATAGTACACCTTTTTGACGCCCCGCTTACCATAATAAACTCTCTATTTTATATTCCTAGTTCGTCTCGAAAATACTTTCAGTATGTAAAATACAATTTAGTTCAAATAAGTAAACTAAAACAAAGTTCCTCGTACAGTCCCAAGTTATATGCAGTTTGAGTAGTACACGGTGTTGCCATATAGAATACATATCAATTTCTACTAACACATTCCTATCAATGTGCATTTTGTTCTTTTGAAACTGCTAATAAACGGCCAAGTTAAACCCAAACTACGTCTAGCTATCTATTCTATTATTTACTGAATAGAAAGATGCTAGCATCTTTACCGATTCAGAAGAGATGTTGCCAGCCCACAGAATTTTAGCAGACCTATCTCGATCTACAGAACGATCTAAGTTTCTAGAAAATAGGTCAATTTTAAACCAGAGTTAGGTCAGACCCGAAAATTAGCAATTCTCGAAATTTCCGAAACTCGAGCATGAACGAGACGAAATAAGACCGAATTCGAATTCATAAGCGTAACTGTAAATAACGTAAATACTTCCCATGGATTTGATTAAAATAAGTTAGACTGTAATGAATTTAAAAGACTTATTTTTAGATTTTAATTTTAGTATTAATTTTAAATACCAGTGTCCAGTGTTTTTTCGATCAGTTGCGCTGTTTATAACGTTTTCTTTTGGCCATTAGTTGTTCTGAATTCAGTATCTTTGGTCTTCAAATCAATAAAAATATTACCCACATGGTAAATAATCCGAAAATAAGCATTTAAATTAGTTAATATATAGATAAGGACACGTTAGTTATAAACTTAGTATTTTAGTTAATTGTGTGTATCAAAGAAGACTTTGAATATCTTTACCGACTGACGAATCATTAAGATCTTGCCAAATTATATTGGATTTACAATAATAAGTCTAAATTGTAAGACCGTAAGATATAAAATCCAAAAAAATGTTTTACTCTTGGACTTATTTTTGTAAAGTTTTTTTTTATGATTTGAGCCACATTTTTTATTTGAATTATTTTTTCATTGCTGCTCTAAAGGAACTTCACAGGACAGCTTACTTTACCCTTGTGAGTATACTCTTTTTAAACTCGTTCTGTTAAAGAACACAAGACATTCTTCACGATAGGGTACCGCTTTTCATCAGGCGGTGTTTGTCCCCAAGGGGTTCTTCGGAAAGTTCTTATAGTAAAAAAACACTATACTAGATATTTGGTGGCCAGAAGTGAATCAGAAGGGCAAGTCCCAGTGCATTTACAACATTTCGTCTACCAAATGTTGTTTTCGTGTGAGCACGTGTCTTTTTCTTTTATATGGAAAATTGATGAGACAACAACTCATTTCGATCGTTTGATGTGGGTATTTGACCTTCAGTAACAATCGAAGATTCCTATGGAACACCAAGGTTTTTAAGAAATCTTCTAAAATCATTTTCGTTCCTAGGAACACACACAGAGGAAGATTGCCGTCACAAAAATTTCAACATCTCAAATATTTTATCTGTGGCAGGATAGAAAACTTTTAGCTAGGCTAGTAGCTAGTAGAATGTTAAAGTATGGAATTGACTTGTAAAAAGTAAAAAAAAAGTGTTTTATCGTGTGATACTCATGAATATGTGTGTTATTTTTATTTTTTAGTTAGCTTTTTTTAAATTGTATTTTATTCAGTAATTTAGTATCCGTTTGACATTTTGTTTTTTTTTATTTTCGTTTGTAAATTGTAAGCATTTGTTTGCTTCCAGCCAGAGTTTAAATAAGTTAAACTTAAGAGCTATGCATGCTTAGCAGTTCATATACGCTATATACGATTCCGTTTTAAGTCATATATTATATGTATTTTGTTGTACTTACTTATTTGTTAGTTTGTATGATATCTGCTTGTTTTCACTATGTCATTTTGGCACGCTTTCAAATGTTTACAATAATACTATCGGTCGTATAGTAACGTGTATTTGGAAGTCTATGTGGTACACATTAAACCTGCTTTGCAATCACTAATTCAAACAAAAATATCTCTTATTTCAGGCGCAGGTGAGTTTACTTTTCGAATATTAATCCTTTTATTACTTGAGATGGTTTAAGCATAACCCAGGTTTGAATATGGAACCTAATTCCACATTGAAGCTGTGATTTAAATTACCAGTTGAGCGCTCGCCTAAGTTTACACCGATTTAGGATTCTTTCTCTTTCTATTGTAGACAAAAAAAGAGAGAGAGAACTAAGGTTAAGCAGTGTCGAAGCTAAACTAGACTTTTAGAATTGCAGGGCCTGAGATTTAGTTTACAAAAAAAAATAGTTTACTAGCAGCTTAGTTTATCATAAAACTTAGTTTAACCTTAACTTGGTCTAACATAAACTTGGTATACCAAAAACGAGTCTCACGTAATAAGACGGTTCTCATTCTGAACATAGGCTTCCAAACTTAAGTTTCATGTAGTAGAAGTTGTATAGTACAAATACCGTAAAACTCGCTGTGACCGGCCGTAACATGATCGTGAATGGTGGTGGAGTAGTAATACAGAACTATATTAAACAGAGGCTCAGATGACAAAGTATTTAAAAGAGCATTAACGCTCGAAATTTGTTAAAAACGGTGAACTGGTTCTTAATTAAATGATCCTTTTTATATATCAAATAAACCTTTTCCATAAAATCGAAATTGGTGTATTTTTTTAACATGGGATTACTAATATTTAGTTACTAACCGACCCCTCTTAACATAGAGATGTCAGAGCCATAGACTATAGAGTAGGATCCAAGAAGGTGAAGGTTAAAACGATTCGCTTTTCGCTTTCTTTCATGCTGCTTTTACACGTTGCCAGTACGTAGCTAGAAGAGGGCATTTTAGTGTTCATCTTTTCGTTGTTTGTCTACGGTTTATTTTGGGAAGTACTCTAAAGTTTGCGGCCTATAATTATAGCTTTTTTTTTAATGAAGTAAGATGTAACAGGAATATAAAGGAGAAAAAATAGCTCGGTATCAACTAAATTCGCGTGAAATTTAATCATTTTCTTTCAAAATGTGACTTGAGATCTTCCAGTCAAATTTGTCAAAACGTTTCCGAAAAGATGAAATGGAAAGGATAATATATTTAGCTATTTTAAAGTAAGTGGCTGATGAAATTACTGGCACGTGAGGCTGAATATCTGTATGCCTCAAGTTGGATAGGGCAGGGCATCGTAGGGCACGTTCCTGACGTACGTGACCTACGTTGTATAAAAAAGTAGGCTATTATTGATACTGGCTTTGTGTAAAGTAGCGTCACTAGGCTCTAATTGGGAAAGGCGAAAACGATTTAACAAATTGACACACGGAAAAGTGATATGAAGCTATATTATTTGCACATGTAAGTATTAGTTTTATTATTATTTTAATACACTTTTGTTAACGCTTCTTTAAGAATGAACTGTTTGGCATGTGTAGTTGTTTTTGTGAGTTTTTTTTGCAGTTTGCATGTATGTATTTGACAAGAGAAATATGTATGTTTCAATGTCTGTTCATATTTTAGGAATTAATTATTTATACGACAGAATAATATAGAAATAGTTAGCTAGAAAAAATACATTGCATTATTTGTACAGTTTAATGTTTTCGGACACGTCATAAAAATTCATGTAACTTTTGATTAAGATTCTTGTCCCTGTAACCTCTAAGATATCATTCGCTTTGTCATACAAGGTGTAAAAAGACGGCTCGCAATCTTCGGTCAACTTCAGCCTTCAAACCATGAGAAAATGGGATGAATTTGACTTACCAAACCCAATATTTTACTTACTTTGTTTAAACTCAAAATTAAAAAAGCCAACTGATTGGTTTACCTTTTTGTACTGATACACATTTTTTAAATAGAAACGGCTTGATTTTAGAATAATCAAAGTTATGTTCCTAAATGTTCATTTAATAAATTCAAATTACATCAATTTTGAATAGAAAGATGATAACTCTTGATAACTCTTTAGTCTTTCACGACACAGAAAAAGACTAAGTACAACTTACTTAGTCTTTTTCTGTGTCATGAAAGACTATGAAGATTCTTTGACAAAAAATTGAAAATTTCTATGTAATAACAATTTATATTATGTCATTTACTTTTTTTTTGTGAATCATCTTTTTTCTTCTATCAATTTATTGGTTTGCGTTTTGCTGTTAAGTGATGATCTTTATTGATGAATTTGCAATTGTTCTAACCGTCTTTTTTACACCTTGTTTTAAAAACTGTAAATAATACTGTTGACACATCAACCACACGCAGTACACACTAACGCGTATGTTTTCCATTCAATAGGTTGTTTTCTTCCTTACACAGACTTCAGCCCTGACGAGTGGGGACCGGAATTTCCACTGAGTACCGCCTCTAGGTACATACCTATGCCTACGCTATTTAATACTGAAGGTAAAACCACTTTTATTATACTCGCCTAGTTTATTATTATTTCTCTAACCTATACTGGCCCACTGCTGGGCAAAGGTCTCTCCCAAGATTTTCAAATCCCTCGATCTTCGGTCCGCTCCACCCTAACCTAACTTATAGCCAGGTGCTTATAAGGTATTTAATGATTTTCCTGGATAGAGATTTAACGAGTTTGATTTAATTTCATTTTGACAATAAAAACTGGAAATCTTTGGAGAAGACGGTATACCACAATGATAATATTTATGTATATTTTTTTTTTATTGAAGCAATATCAAAGTAAGCGATCTTTTATTCACACTTTTGTAGATTTCATTTAATTTTATTAATCGACATTTACTTTGGGTCATTGAATTGGATAAGTATCCCATATTGACCAAACAGCAGTATATTCAGTGATAATGTTTGTATTTTTTAATATAAAAATACGTTTTTAGGGTACAAATTCAAGAAACCGAGCATAATAGAATTGGTTTTGTATAACATGGCGGCGCTGTTAGGAGGCGTGGCGGCCGGATATGACGTCAGAGTGTCCAACGTGAGCCCCGTGCATCCCACGCTGCAGCCTCACAGGTATACATTATTACTCTACTCTTGTTAAATTTAAGAGCTTAGATTTTTTTATAATTAATAATAATTTTATTGCGAACATAGGTGTAGATACAGATTTCAGGGTTTTGTGTAAGATCTTCCATATTCAACTAATAAATAACATGCAATAACTGTAGGTACACTTAAATAACATGGAATGTCAAAAAAAATAAAAATTAAAAGTCAATATCTACAGATTCATAAAATAATACAGAATGTCTACTTATAAAAATTAAAAAGTCCAAGTACCTACAATAAAAATTAAGAATACAAATAACAAGCAAAAAATAAGGATTTTTCTAAATTGTCACAAAGTTAATCTTTGACACTGTAGTATGCCTTTTCATAAAGCAATATTTTCACATTGATTTTGACGCAGTTTTCTGCAATTAAATCTTTCGAATGCGGCCTCTTTGACTTACTTATTCTTGGCCTGCATGATGGGAGTTGCCATGAAAGAGTCCTTATCCTAGTCCCTATCTTGCCATTCTCATTAGAAATACAAGAAATCTATGTACTTATCAGGATTTTATGTTTACAGATCTGAGCCAGAAATAGAGCCTCTAAATTCAGCTGTGTACGAAGGATTTGGCAGTTTCGGCCACAACACCTATCACGGTCCGCCGAGGCATTTGAGAGCGCCGCTCAACGCTATCACTGGTCCGGTGAGTATACTTTCTTGAATTATTTACTACCATTACCCGCCCCGGTATAATAAACAACAATAAAATTAATAAATTCCTTCTGTGAAAAATTGTCTAACTAATGGTTAAAACCACATCAAAATCCGCTGCCCGGTGGAGTTAGTGTAAATACAGGCAGATTCGAAAAGCGACTGCATTTTGTAATGGTGGTATGTGCCAGAATAAAAAGAAGTCTGTTAACCCAAGTAATCTATACTATTTTAACTCACGATAAGGGCTTTGAGAGGATCACCAGAATTGAGGCCATTTGAAAACCAGATATTCAATTTTGAGCTTCATCCAATTGATACGGCATGAGTGAACCACAAACGTGACTCTACTACTCTATGCGTTGCCTGACACAACACTAACGATAATATCCTCATTTAATTTCAGATAACTAGTCTACAAACCGAAGAACAAAAACCAATCCGCTTCACCGACTCTCCCACTCACTACGCGCATCCATCGTCGTCATCAGGCTACGGGCACTCCGCCCAACCTCTCTCCGGCACGTCTGGACTTGGCACTAACTACACTTCCACCCAGCCTACCCCTTCGCCGCGACGGACGTCATCCACCACGTCCGACCATCTGGCAGATCTTTATCACAACTATAGAGAGAACTTTCAACCTTCCCCATCGCAGGATAACTACTTCTACAGGAACGAACCATACGCGTACGAACGTACCGCGGACTATGTGGTAAAACATCCGTACTACGGATACGACGAATGCACTTATAACAGCGAGTTTAGAGAACCCACGGATTACAGACCTCAGTACATGGCCCACCGACGAACGCCATCCAATTCCTCCGCTACAAATTCCCATCACGAGGAGTTCTCACCTTCGAGACAGTACCGAAGTAAGGATAAACAAGAGTACAGAGGAAAGACGGAATTCCCAAGAAAGTCGAGCGACTACTCGCTCCCAAGAGATTTCTACAGACAAGAATCGCAGGAAAAGGAGATCGAGCGACCCGGGAACTTAGGCTTAGAACACACTAAACTCCGTTCCAGTCTGAAGAGATACAACAAGAAGTCGAGCGCTTCCGGGGGCAGTTCCGGAGGGGGTACTCCGACTAACCCGACACCCCCCGACAGCCTGACGAGCGAGACCGATAGCTCGTACGTGTCAGCGCGGGATGCCTCCAGCGGGTCGCAGTCGCGGGTGCGCTTCAGCCCGGAGACCATGGAGGGAAACCTGGAGCGGAGGCCCTCGAGGCACACGTAGCGAAGGCTGAAGAAGTTCCACGACTACCTCGTTTGAGTGGCGTAGGTTGCATTGCTGGGCGTGTACGTTCTTATCGACTACTTCACTAAAATCCCTCATACATTTGGTACCAATTAAATAATAAGTCGCCGAATTTAAAAACAACAAAATGTATAACTGTTTATCTGAAAAAGTAATCATACTTCACACTACAGTCTAAACCGCAAACGTTATGATTATCACGACAATAATTTTAGAATAGACAGAAAGTACACCTCCCTCGCTCGCACCTAACAAATGTGGGCGTATAATTAATAGAAAGAAAGAGACATAAAAACGTATACGTCTTGCATGTGATCACGTGTGCTGTGCGCTCTGTACAAAGCTTGCGGGTAGTGGTGAACGCTTCGGCTTGGACTTTCTTTGATATTAGTGACCAAGGCAGCATTGTGTTCATTTAGGCGATTATTTTACTTCACGCTATAGTAGTAAGGTCCATTATTCCAGAATACGAGCTTAGGCAATACCTCAGGATAAAATTTATAAAACAACTTGTCATCATAGTTTCTTGAGCTTATAAGTAATGCTCATGGTTGTGTGTGTGTGCTGAATAATCACTTGCTCCATTCTCCATTTAAAGTGTAGGTGAAAAACTCTGATCAGTTGAATTTTATGTGCTAAATGGAGTACAGCCTCAGTCAGATGATAGGCGATATAAGCATGGCTATACCAAAAATGGTTTAGCGGCTTTTAATTTGGTAACATTTCTTTATATAAAAGTATATTTTTGTCGACTAATTTCGCCATGAAAAAGCTTAAGTTTAACTCTGGAATACGGACGTAGTTATGGCAGTAAAATATAGACTCACCTTCTCCATTACTTGGTAACGTATTTTTTTTAATACTCACTTTTAGATTACTTAAGCCCTTATGTAGTGTCTTCCATCTGGAAATCTCTCTCTCTCTATCTCTTGTTTATGACTCGTTTCGACGGACCATTTTGCCAGTTTCAAGAAATACAACTGTTTTCTTCAAGAATCGCTTTTGTTAAAATCGGGAGAGATCCCCTTTCAATGTACCCTCTTACTTACAAGTGTTACTTAGATTGGCTTAAAGTTATCCCTGTCACTGTTAGTCATTACTTAGAGGTAAGAGACGGCAGTTGCTTATACACTTATCTTTTGAGAAACCTTTCCAAATGAGGGTAGTTTTTGTTAGAATACCACTGAAATTACACAGCAGAATTTTAAATAACGGTAGGAATTATACCCCACTTGGCATTGGCAACATAATAGTCTGTCTCCTTTTCTCTAAAAAATCGGTTGTCTGTAAAGTCTTTACTGACGATAGTTGAACGTGACAACGTCATACAGCTGTCCACGCGAACGCATCGCTCACTCAAGTAAGAGAGAGATGTCGAACGCTGCCGAACGCGGAGGCCGATTGTGCCTCTTTGTCGCTCGTTCCGCGCTCTCGCTTGCACTTCAAGCCTTAAATGGAACGCCTCACAGCGAGGTAACGCCGCATGCGTCATGTTTTTTTGACTGTGCAGCCGGCTCCATCGAATTATAAGACGTTGTCACGTCAAAACTAACAGGGCGTTATCAAGTTATGAATAAGGTGAAAAGTATTTACTCTTTGTTTATCGCGGTTTTATCTAAAAATGTTTGGGTTTAAGTTGTCTTGGGCTTGCAATAAGCTGCTGTAAAATAGCGACTGTGTTCATTATTTACTGTAATATTAGGAGTTGTACATTATGTATTATACGTAGGTGAAGTATTTAACATATGTATTTATGTACTCGGTGACGTTTGTAACTTAACGGATGTGCCTTTGGAGTTTTGTTTCTCAATCAATGTTGTCATTTCGAAATATTTACTGAGCGTTTTATAAAATGGAGGTTACGACTATTTTTATCTACCAATACTTATTTCTAACAAATAACGCATATTGTGGTTTGTAAATAAGAATTGACATTACAGAATGTGAAGTAGCATTTTTAAATACCAGTATTACAGGCCGTAGCAGAACTATTTATTTAGTATTGGCATGGGCCTCCTTGTCACAGGTATTAGACGTCATGAAATCTGAGTAGAAGTTTTACCGTGATTTCTGTCGTGCTAGAAATAAGTATTGGTTGGTGGAAATGAGTTTTAGTCCCTGAAAATATCCTGTACAAATTGTAAATATTCCAGATTAATATAATGTTGAATCCGGCATTTATTTATGTTGTAAGCAACTGAAAACGCGATTATTTCGTTTAAATTTTAAATAGTACAAATGTAACTTTAAGAATGACGGCGACCACTCGCGCAGATAGAGTAGATACAAAATGTTTTAAACTTTACTTAATAATGTATATTTTGAACTAACAATGTATCGAATATTTAAATGTACTCCATACGAGTTATTCGTTTTGTACAAAGAGATGAATTAGATATTTTTTACTAAAAATATCAGTAAAGTTAGTAAAGTAGTGTGAACAGCTTTTGTATCCCACAATGTAAATTAGGTAAAAACTAGTCGGAGGTTTGCGTAAGGATCTAAATTATTGCATATCCAGCGAATGATATTGTATTGATATTATATGCTTTCTTACTAAACACTGGATTATACGAGGAACAGTTGGATCACATTTGTAATTGATTAGATAAAAATAGTATTTTGTACGGAAAAAAGGGCGCGGAGATATTCTGGCATATTAGATACTAGGGCACGTATTCTGAAACAATTCGATCCTCGAACCCGATTCTAGCCAAATACGATTTTTGTCAAGATATATTCCAGAAACTGAAACTATCAGGGTGTTATTAATAATCCTGGCGCAACGCTGGAGTAGTTAAATCGTGTTTTGTCACATTTGTTGACAATTGCATGTCAATGCAAGAGACAAAACACGGATCAACCAGTCCAACGCTACGCTAGGATTATTAATAAGACCCTCAGAGTCAATAGAAGTGACAAAAAGTCGATTGCGACCCGCCTGAATTGAAATTCAGGCATCGATTGAAGAAGTATCAAAGTATAGGTTTGATCCCTTCAGTCTTAAAGGAAGTTTAGTTTTGGAATACGAGCCTCAATTAGAAATCAAGGTTTTGTTCAAACGACGGCCTACAACCTGAAAAAGCTTGAAATTATCAAATAAATTAGCAAGTAAATTATATTGTAAGGTGTTATATTGAAATTAGCTTTGATATTATTAGCCCGACCCAGTGCCTAAAGGAAGCAGTAACGGTTATTGAGATTAAGCCATGGAAATGAATGAAGCATTGCTTCGGCCTCATCTGTAGCATGATCACGAATATTTGTCCGTAATCTTATTCTTTTTTTCTTCATTTAGCTACAAAATACTTGAATTTCTTTAACCTAGTGGATTTTTTTGAGACTAGGTACCTTATATATCATTTTGTTCTTTATTATGTGCATAAGCCTTTAGATTATACTGTGAATGCGGTTCAAATATGTGTGGCGATGGCCACAGATGAGGCTTTTGCATTGTTAGACGGCCAGTAAAGATTGTAATTTTATTTTGTTTTCATATTTTATTTTTTTATTTCTCATGTGCAATATGTGAAATTATTTTGCGTCCATGTTTAATTTTATTATTTTTATTTATATAAAATCGTCGTGAATTGTAGCAGTATTGTATGCAGTATTCTTTGAATTGTACCTACATTCGGAAATATCATTGTATGGTTGTATAT
This sequence comes from Thera obeliscata, assembly GCA_947578465.1. NCBI lineage: Eukaryota > Metazoa > Arthropoda > Insecta > Lepidoptera > Geometridae > Thera > Thera obeliscata. The sequence goes on from OX387914.1 coordinate 25,315,410, forward strand.
TTACGTAGTTCATTAGTTTTGAGTCAGTGCCAATGTCGTCCAGTGTTTTAGTTTTTTCTTTCCTAAACTAAATAATATTATTTATTTAGTACTTAAAAAATCTATTTTTAGTTTCTTCAGTAGCTGGTCTGCTCTCGAATATTTTCTATGCTTGAATGTTTTTAAATTGTTAATTATTTATGCTCGAAAATCCGGCAAGTCACAAATTTTAAGTCAACGATTTATTTTAATATGATGTAAATAACCGAAATTCACGGCGCGATACTTAAAATCTCTAGTCCTGATTTTTATTTTAATATTAATATCTGGTTAGGTCACGATCGACTGGCGATTATGTACTCCGATTGTTTTGAAAACGAATTTTGTAATAATTTGGGCATTCCAATGTATTTTGAAACATTCCATTATTTCTGAAGTGATAGATACTGAATGAAGGTTTGTGTGCCAATAACAGAAGGTGGGAGAATGCCTTAAGTATATGTTAAAATCGACAAATAAAACTAGATTAAGCTTTTTATGAAGTTTTTTATATATTCCTTCTTACCCTTTATGGTCAAGTAGTGTAACTTAGGTGAGTGAGTCTTTATTATACCTACTTACCTAAAACACTCTTTAGCTACGAAGAATCTGCAGACCATTGCAAACGATCTAGAGATAGCTCAACTGGTGTAAAAATATATTATTTTGTGAGAATCCTGCCTGGACCTAACTTATTGAATACTATTTAGAGATCAAACACCTATTATAGGTACGAAATGGGTACGAAGCGTCATCAGGGCACTTTTTTGTGGCTCGCTCCCAGCCAATGAACCTTGGCCACGAGACTAGCGCATATAATTTATTTTAGGCATATATGCAACCGTTGTGGTGTGCATCTGTACTACATCCGTTGTCGTTTTTCCTTATTACGAGTAGGTATTTGATGGTCATGGAGTGTATATGGCTGGTAGCAGAGGATACAGTGTCCTCGATGGAACCAGAACTAAAAAACTTTGACTTTTCTGTGATCGCCAGGTTTATAGGTCAATACTTTATAGGTATTGCAATGGATATTTATTGTTGTCCTCTTGACTATGTGGCCTATATATATTGGGCTAATACCTACTTAGGTACTCAAAAAATTACTGAACTATCATCAACTGATTTCATGATCTTCCGAGGTTTTTTTCTGCAACACTGACAATGGACAAATGACGAGTGAATAAGTACTAGAGCACTAGCTTAGTTATGTAGTGTTATTATTCGCCTGCAGGACGGGTCCGAAAGATTCCACCATCCATGCCATAAAAACAGTCGTAAAGAAACTAGAAAGAAACACCGTGACCTTGCAAATAAACGCGTCTAGTTCATCTTCGTCCATTCTACGTTAATAGCTTCGTGTGAACTTTTTAAGAACCTTCATTTTATGTTAATTTACTTTTTTAGCTGCTGTTATTATATTTTTAGGCTACGTCACGCGCTGTTGCTGCAAATCGTGAAACAGTGGCATCGTAAATCTATGACTCCATCTTCATTGGATGCTATACTTAGTAGTACTTAGTACTTACACTTCTAAGGTGATCCTGATCTCTGCTTTCAAGGAACGGGATTCCGCGCTAACCATAGATGGAAATCTGCATTCTCGAAACAGCTAGGGGTATTTTCTTCAAAGGAGGTAGGTACCTGTACTTACAAGTACGCCTCTTGAATAGGTGTACCAAGGCACTCAAATCATGTCTTTTTTATGAGGAAATATGACGGAACAAGAAGATAACGTAGATGTTGAGCTGATTGATACCTCTGCATTACTTACTACTCTGCACGTCATCCGAGGACTTCCTACGTCCACTAGTAGAGGATCAAAAATCGGCAATGAGAGCATCAATGTCTGTAGAAGGTAGGTACTTCCCCTGAACACTTTTACAAAGAGCTACCGACTTCAGTAACAATGCGCGACTGGTAAATTCAATATAAGGCCGATTGGCTCAGACCATTTATACGATTGGTGACAGAAGTCGGCATAAAACATAGGTACTTATTCTACCTTCTTCGCTCCAGCAAGAGTTCTTGATCTATAAACAATGTAGGTACCTACATAGTTAGATGCAAGAGACAATGAAACCTACAGTTTACTTTCATTCCCTATCAGCCATCAGCGCACATACCACTAATAAGATGGCACTGAGCCAAATTACACTCTTTAGTAAATCTTGTGTAGCTTTTGTTTATGTTGTTACTTAGAAATATTTGGTAAGAATTTTCTGATGGCTAGAACGGGGGCTCGAAATCGTTCTTCCAAGCAATTGCTTACTCATGGCTTGGTTTCCAAAGTGTGGGAGATTTAAAAAAAAAAATTGAAATTGACATAACAAGCTAGGTAGGTCATGGTACTCAAGTGCCCTTCATGGGAAGCGCTGAGAGCTAGTTATTTACCAAAGTTAGTTGGTTTGAGCTACCTATGTAAAATAGTCACTAGGCAAAATCATGAATTCTAAATCTACTTCCTGTTTTGGCACTGCATGCAGTTGACTAAACTACGAAAACAAGGAAGGAAGAACTATTTAGTACCTATCGCTAGTGAGTACCTACATAATATTCTTTCCATGGTTTTTATCTGGGTTTTGCGTCTGACCATAACCATGTTTATGAGGTCAATAATAAATAATAATTTCGTTCATTAGCAGGCTTCTACCTGCCTCCTAAAGGGAGACCTTTAACTTGCAAAAAAAAAACAACTCTATGATTGAGTTGTAGCTCCCACGAAAACATACACAATGCTTTGAGGCTAGGCAATCTACATAATAGATAATATCTTATCTTACATTGGCATCGCATTTAAACTCATCCTCTTTCGTGTAGCAACCTTGCAAATTTTATTTCATTTTCATCATTAGCTGGACACAGACTTTCCCTAAACATTTCCAGGAAGAACAATTCGTAGCTTTCTACATTCATCGTCATCGACATCCCACGATCTTAATACCTAATGTTATCGGTCCATCGGGTGGATCCTACCTTTCATCTTCCGGTTCCTGGTAGCCATTGGAGAACCTTTATTCCTCAACGGCTGCCCGTTCTTTGGTACTCTCTAAGATAAAGATTTTAATGCTTTTAGTTAAAATCTAATCTAATCTGGACCATTAGTAAGATATCAGTAAAAATCAGTAAGGTATTTATTCAATTAATATGTACCTATTTCTGTTAGATTCCTGTCTGTTTACAATACATTCTATTGTAAACTGATGTACCAACTGAAAAGATATTGTACGTAGCTATGGTTAGGTACAGCTTTGACCAGCTATTTGAAAACATGTACCTAGGTTATGAAACACGAAAGGAGCCTCTCTGAGTCGCACTTAAAATCCTTTCACCACACTAATTCGAAAGAACTAGGGACACGACAAGAAGCTGCAAACACTGGACGAGAAGAGCCGCAACTCTAATTATTTTTTATTTTATTACTTACTACAGATGTTAAATTCAAAAGAAGATAAGTTAGAATCTTTAAAAGTAGGTAAGTACATAATCGTATGCAAAACTTAACTTATTTTTATTTGAATCAGACTGGTTTTAAAACACCTTACCTAACTACCTACTGTAGCTTTGGTCACGGCTAATTTTAGTTACAATAAAATACCTAGCTTCGCCAAACCTAAACCTAATAATCATCTCAGTCCCGTATCACCTACTGCTGGGTCTTCCTTCATTTTCTGCCAGCCTCCTCTGTCCTGTGCGTCTTTTGTCCAGGTGTTTCCTGCAACCTTCACCTTTACGATATCGTCGGTTACAAATAGGAAGGACAATATGCAACTTCACGTCGCTTGACCTCGAATGAGATTGCAAACTGTTACACTATGAAAAACTAAAGTACCTACTCACATCTATAAATTATCCTTTGACCCGAAATTTAGGTCTAATTAATGTGCCTAAACTGAAGATTAATAAAAACACGACATTCGTATGGTTCAGAGCCGTTATGTTTTGCCAGTCATGTAAACAGCTAGTAGTGAAGTCTAACAATATCTTGTTTAAGTGTACATTTTCGCACAGACGCTCATTAGTATGCACCCCTTGCTGACTGAACAACTGGAACTCAAGGTAAAAAAACTTGATAGGTAGGTTAGGTGCGGAATTAAGCCACAATTTGCATTATCTTATTGACATTTGGGCAACTGTATCCACAATTTATATTCATCGTCTATGTTAGTTATTATCTTCAACATTTTAGAATGTACCTATCTAGAAACATTAATAAAGCTCCTCAATATGTATTAACAAAGCTCCTCTAGATGACGAAAAAACAAACAATAGATTTTATATTATTTTTTGACTGAGAAAGTCGGTGGAAGTATGAGCAGAGGTCCCAAAGATCATCGCCAAGAACGTTTCAAATTCACTACTTAGGTAAGTATATTTTTTGTTAAAATTAAAAAAAAAAGTTCATGAAAAAATTCTATAACACTATGAAGATGCGACTCAAGATTGGGAGGCAGATTTTTGTAGCGACTATCCTATCAATCAATAGTTTTTGTGAAGCAACGATGCGACGCCTGTTCAAATTATTTTTAGATGGAGAGGGCGACGCGCCGGCCGTCGAGACAGGTAAACGAACCATGCATGCACAAGGGCTCTTTTAGCATAACCATATTTCATTTACCGAAGTTAGGGATCCAGAGACGAAACCATAACGGTAGGTGGTATCGCAATATTCATGTTCGCCTCATAACACATCTCTCCTCAGTAATATTTAAAAATAAATGGACAAAGAGCCAAGTATTGTTTGAAGAAACTTATTTTTTTAATTTGTAAAGTATTACATGGATAAAAGACGCACATCCTGTACACATTATAGTACAGAGTCTAAAGTGGGTGACAGACGTACGAGCAAGTACGCGTACTTATGGCTCGCCGACCTTTTTCGCTTGTGTGTCACCGTAAGTACGCGTACTTTAAAACCGCCGAGCAAAATCGTCGGCGATCCAACCGGTCTGAAATCTTGCTCGTAGCTCGTCATGGCTCGAACGTGTGGCAGCATTGCGAGCCGCGAGCCGCGATTTTGTTTCGCCAGTTCGTGGATGCGCACGCTTGTCGTGTTAATTTTTGCAATTTTTGTTAATTTTAATTCAGAAATTTCAAAATGAGTGATTTCTGAACTTATTCGCATGAACTGCTAACCGAATTCATAGAAGCTTTCCTCATAGAACGATTACAAAGACAAAAATATGAAGCTTCAAGCTTATGTACAATAATTTATTAGAAATTATACGTAAGGTGGAAAGAGATGCTACGATTGAGAACGTCAAAAAAAAATTCATTAAGAGCTGGGTACCGTAAAGAACATAAAAAAGTGCAAGATAGCAAGTTTTTAAAATGTAATACGATATTATTCCTAAATAACACAAAGCTTCTTCAGTCGACGACATCGCAATACAGAGTGAGTAAGCTTCACGTGTGTCACCAACGTCGAGCCGAGTAAGTTCGCGATCTTAAAAACCGCGTACTTTAAGTTCGTACGTCTATCACCCACTTTAGACACAGTTGTGGTATTGTTAAAACTAACATTTTGGAAAAGGCGTGTGCGTGTTTATTGGAGAGAATAGCCTTCTCAGAAATTGAAAATGGTAACTGATTTACAATATGATACTTACCTACATAATTTTGGGTTTCTTTTGCTAGATGTTAAACATTCTGTGTTCAATAAAAAAAAGAGTGAGCCTTCGTGGTCCGCACTTGTTTAACGAGGGGAGGCAGCCAACCGGATATTAATGAACGTTGTGCCTTCCAATAGTAGATTGTTATACAAGGGCAGTAAGTGAGCTTTTGCAGAACAAGATCCTTTTTGGCGCCCGTGCGAGCGCAGCTCGCAAAGGGCGCTAATGGATCGAGTGTACCCGAGATATTTAGATGCCCGAGCGAGCAAAGCGAGCGAGGGCAAATATAGTTCGAGGGTGCAATAGCTACTTATGCCCGAGGTAAGCATTCTACTTTACATCATTCATGCGAGGTAAATTTTTAACTAGCTGATGGAACAAACATGTGGCCCACCTGATGTTAAGTGGTAACCATTGCCTATAGCAAAGCATTGCCTCGTAGGTCAAGCACGTCAGGAACGTGCCCTACAATGCACTGCCCTACGACCATCAACTTGAAGCATACGGATGTTCAGCCTCACGTGTCAGTGATTTCACCGGCACCCATACCCTTCAACTCGAAACACAGCAATGCTGCTTTTCTGCAGAAATAGGCTTACAATACAACAATAACACAACATTTATACGGGTATGACGAAATGTAATTTTAATTTGAGAAAAATAAAATTACAATAATAATATAAGTATTATTATAATTATACTATTAATTTTATTAAAATTAATAGTAAAATATTTGTACCAGTAGGTATCTGCTAAAACAGTCGTAGACGCACACTTATGCACACATCTGTGAGCTACTATATCTTTTCAGTAAAAAGTTTTCATATCATTTTGTAAGAAAAGAGATTGTTTCACCAAGGAGGTTTGCATAGCTCTTGAACTGTAATGAACCATCACCAAGGAGGTTTGCATAGCTCTTGAACTTTAATGAACCATTACGTATCAAGCATAGTGTGACGGTAACAGTGATTTGAAAATGGAACGCATTTACAATGCACTGGGCTGCACACGCCTACTTTCACAGCCTCTTTGTGCTAAAGTAAATCCTATTTACTGAGCATGTATGATGTAAATAATATGTATACCTATTGAAATGGCCAAGCCTACCAATATTACTTTGATATAATTCCTTGCCCTACACACTAAATGCAGATGTAGTAGCACCATTTTGCTTAGGAGTTTGGTCAAAAATATGACACGTCCTATTATAACGAGTTATATTTTACATAATTCATGAGTTTTTAAGATGCCTATGATGGTCCTATGCACCTAAAATATCGTAGTTACGATATATTTTTTAGTTTTAAGGAAATCATTATAATAACAAATTAAATAACGAACTATGTAGGTAAAAATGTACATATTAAGTTGTTGTAAGTCCACACGGCTCTGGGAAGGTCAGTATAAATATATTTACCCTATGCCTCGAAGAATACCTAACTCTACCAATTAGCAACATGTTATTTCAGGTACCATGTTTAAATTTGAATGAATTTATAACTGAAATCTCTATGAGAATTCTACCTTTTTAATAGCAAAATTTTGTTAAAGGTATAGTAAAATTATTTCGAAAGATAGATCTTGGTGCTAGACCGACGTCAGACGTAGAGGTCGTTGATACCAAGTGCAAGTACCTACCTACCACGCAATATTTATAGGCATCGCCCTTGCGAAGGACGCCGCGACCTAAAGTGTTTGACCGATCTATTTGTTGGATAAATATGCGTCATATTCTTTGAGAATGAAACCGTACTAATATTCACGATCAATACTAAAATACTTTGCAGAACTAGCATATTTTCTTTGTTATTCCATATTCTAACAAGACATTTTTAGGTAATTTGTATCTTAATTAGGACTTGCTTATTGCAAATAGGTGCAAAATCAAATAATTCCCTATAAGACATAAGGCTGTACCGTATTCTGTGTGATGTGATAAAGCATACGTTTGGTGGTTGAGTTACATTAGTCATCGGTATCTCTAACCTAGCAATATTATGTATAATCGATTATATCACTGAACCATGTTATCATGAGCCTACATTAATATCCATAAATAACATAGTAAGTGTACATCTGCACTATTAGATAGACAATGGAGTAAGTGAGAATAAAGGTCTAAGAACATACGTTACAAAACATAACTTTCGTAATATGTGCCTCTAGACATTATACTTTTTAATAAAACACTAGTAAGAATACCAGGATCAAAAACAAGTGTTTATACCTAATCTTTAATCGTGCATTGACTTGTGTTGATGACTGTACGAAATGTACAAATGCAGTTTTGATCACACACAACCAGTGTTTCTGTATTGAACTTATCGCATAAGTTTACGGCTTTTCAATTATTCTTTCCTGATAACGAGATTGTAAAAAAATACCATTTAACTCCACTTCACGTAGTATCAAATACTTTATTTACAACTTCCTTTCTTCTACAGACTAGAATATGACTTAGAACTAAATAAATTACAAGTCTAAAAAAGATCGTCAAAAAAATTATAGCTTTACTCACCATCCAGGTTTCATGATGAACTGGCTAGTTTCCCTTGCATGAGCGTGGATGTCCCAGTGGCACAATTTTATTTAATCACATATCTACCTGCCCTTATACCACAGAATGAGCTTTGCTATATTATTTGTGGCAGTACTGGGTTGGACCACTTTGTAGTCCTATCTTATCAACTTCCCATGTCCCATGGACACAAGTACCTACCTCATTATCATTACTGTACAACAGTACAATCCCACCAAGTTCCACCTACATAACGTAGGTACTATTCTAATGGACTTGAAACCTTAAAAATGTAGAGATTAAAGCTCACGACTCGTCCATGACGGTCAAATAAATAGGTTTTCAGTTATGCGCGATATTTGATTAGCAGGCCTGACTTGCCAAAAATAACATTGAATAATTAATTCCAGGAAAAAACAATAACTAGAGCATTAAACGTCGAGGCAACATAAACAAATAAACTTATTTTCAGTCTCACTACACAACATGCAATACTGAAGCACTTCCACGACGACCTGCCGCAGCGGACCATACACAATATTATAAGTAAACACTACTGCCACAAAAAATACTATATTATTATGTATAATACTTAGATAAGGATAACGACAGGGTGGGGGGCGAGCATATAGAAAATAAAAAATAGAGAATATACCATAAATTCAATTTAAACATGAAATTTATTAAAGATTAAAAAACATACAGAGGTTTTGTTTACACAAAATAAAAATATATCTGGAGGGTTTTGGAGAGCCGGCGCTTTGGGCTAAGGCGGCGCCGGCCCAGGGCATACATATGCGACAGGTCCATACATAGTCCAATATATAGGTAATACCATATCATACGATAACATCGGGTACACATATATGATACTGTCAAGCCAACTAAACTCACAAAATATAGTCATGTCGCTCTCTCGCGAATATATAAAACTATGTTAAATCTTACAAAAATACTTAAGTGACTAATCTGAAATGCACAAACGAGCAGGACCACCTCCTCGACTACAAAAATATTGAGATTGGAATGAAATCTTTAAGCTTTCGGGCCGGATCACAAGACGGCGTTCATAACGTCCGCACTGGCGCTAGCCGCTCCGCTTCTGCGTCTTAAAGCTAACCGATAGAACCTGTCCATTGAGCGCGTATCCATTCAGAGCCTGGATCGCCATCGCCGCTTCGTCGTACTCACGCATGTTCACAAACGCGAACCCCTTGTTCTTCTTGGTCTCGGGGTCCTTGATCACCTTGATGGAGTCTATCGCACCGTACGGCCCGAACAGCTGCCACAGAGCCAGCTCCTCCGTCTCCTCACCGATGTTGTACACGTACACCGTGGTCTGGTGCGCCGCGCCCGCGCCCAGCATCGGCACCGGGCTGGAAGGCGCGCCCAGCAGCGGCAGCGGGGAGTGGTTGGACGCCGCCATCGGGTTGTACCGCTGCTGGCCCTTCGTGATGAAGGGCAGTGCCTTGCCGGGCGAAGGCAGCAGCGGCGGCGGCGACGCCTGCGGGTAGCCCGGCCCGAAGGGCGTGGGCCGCGCGCCGAACGCCGCTGATAGCGCGTGCGTGCCGTTGAACGCGGCGGGTGGCGCGCCGTTGAACACGGCGGCTCCGTTGTAGGCGAGCGGCGCCGCAGGGCCGAGTCGCGCCGAAGGTCGCGGCGCGTTCTTGTTGCAGTTAGGCTTGTTGGCGAACTTGACGACGATGGGCCCGGCGGCCGGCAGCGGCGTCTGTCCGTTCATGTGCGCGATAGCCTCCTCGGCCATGGCGCGCGTCTCGTAGCACACGAAGCCAATGCCCTGCGACACGCGGCTGTTGGTGATCGCGCCGAACTGGCCGAAGAGTGCGTTGAGCCGCTCCAGCGTCATGTCGGGCGGCAGGTTGCTGATGTAGAGGTTGCTGTCGGTGTCGGGCTTGTGGCTCACCTTGTGCTCGGGGTTGAGCAGCGCGAAGCTCACTTTGAGCGTCTTTCCCTGCATGAGCAGACCGTTGAAGGCGGCGCGAGCCTTGTCCGCGTCCTCGTGCTGTTCGTACTCCACGAAGCCGTAGCCGCGGTTGGCGATGAGCTTGCAGCTCTCGATCTTGCCCATCGCCGAGAACAGCGCATACATCATGTCCCGCGTCATCAGCTCGGGGATGTAGTTGACCATGAGTTTGGTCGGTGACACATTGTTGATGGCGTCGCCGCCGCCATTCTCCATCTCGTTATCTAGCATTAAATCCATCCGTCGGAAACTACACTACGTTAAACGGAATACTTTGGTACGCGCACTATCCGCGGTCGTTTACTTCATTTGGCCAGTGAAAAAGAACAAAGAACGAACACAAAAAGTTAAAAGTCACACGAAAATGCCAACAACGCCGCCGGTTCACAAGTTCATCGCTTCGACTCGACGACAGGTTTTGTTTGGTTTGTCGCGGAAGCGGAAATGTTACCAGGATTCGCTGTCGCCTTTTTTGTTTTGGCGGCTGCGAATAAACTCTACACTAGCTGTTGGGATAGCTTTAATGTATTTATTTACATTGCACAATTTCACACCATCTAGTTTCGTTTAAATAAATTAGTACATTTTATTTTTGCACGTGTGTCGATGCAGCTGTCAAATTGAAATTAATAATTTTCCAATACTTTTTTTTTGGAGCGGGCGTGTGCGTGGCATATTTTGTGCATTGTCTATGGTCTAAATTGATCTCGGATCGCATGGATGTTTTCTTTTTAGAAATTTATCAAAAAGCTGTTTGTAAAAGTTCTAGAGATAGTAGATTTTGTTAAGTATAAAAATTACCGGAACATTTAATCGGTAGTAAAAATCTCAGGACACCTTGCTTAGGGTACGGTCAACACTAGCAAGAAAAGTAAAAAGTCAATGTCTTCTTTTTCTTCTTCTTCTTAATGAATGGCATCTGTCCTTTTCGGATCAATTTTGCCAGTGTCGAGTAGTTTAATAAGAATGATGATATTATATTACATAGATAAAATACTTTTCCGTCAAATCGTCAGTCGTCTGTCAGGTCGGCCCTAACCTAATTGTCTTTGGAAGAAAGATGACCGTTTCTTCCAAATCCATCTGAAACATTTTCGATCAAATCAGAATATCACTTAATACACTTTAATTCCAATTGCTAACACTTTGAGCTAAGACCCTAAGTAATGTTGGTTAAAATACCACCGACATTACACAACAGAACTCAAAATAACACCAGAAAAACAATTAAAATCAAAAAGCTATGTTCCTTCCCGAAATGACAGAAAACGAATCCCAAAAGTCAATGTCAGCAAACAGCTGATTTCAGCTCCAGCTGATTGTCATAATGTCAAATGTCAATACTACAACATTAGTGCTGCCAACTTAGCATTATTATAGCTAAATTTGGCATATTTTTAAGTGATTCAGTGAGTCTAAAATACTAATTAATATAAGTAGCATGATTTCATATTTTACAGCATTTTCCCTGGTTTGTATAAAAAACATAGTCTCAATTTGATATTATGATTTTTATGGCACCTAGACTCACATAACTGTAAGACGTTACAAATTTATTTATTTATTTATTTATTTATTATTACTTACTACAGATGTTATCTTAACAGCTAGCCAAAACGATAACACTATCACAAATTTTAAAAAATCAATATTTCACTCTGCTACTACACTAACAATAATACTATTACTTACTCAATATACACATTACAAGACAAACCACACCAACATTAGGTACTATTACATAATAAACACACTACAAGACAGTCAGGTTGGTGCCTTTATTTTACCCTACTGAAAACAACAATATTATAGATGAGCCTGAATATCCCCCTCACAGTACTTCAAAGCAATTATACTTAACTGCCTTAAATTATCCGCGAAAGCGTCAGCGTCGGGATTCACATGTATGAGTGCGTTTAAATGAAATTGCGCGCGGAAAAGTGGTGACTCTTGCCGCGCGGATGTACGTGCTGGACTTGGCGCGAACAGCTGGACACGCCCAAGGCGGAACCTGGCCCGTTGCTCGGGCACGCTGAGCCTACTTGCTTCATACAAGAGCTCCGGGCAGTCAAGAACCCCATGTAGGATGCGGCAGATAGTCATAATTTGTTCACAGATCCTACGTGTTTCTAGGGAGTTGTACCCTAGCGTGCCTTGCAAATATTTTGTCGGGTACATGAACGGGTGATAGCCAAACCTTTTTTTGTACATATAACGCAAGAAGCGTTTTTGAACTTTTTCTATCATTAGTGTATATGACGTCTCGTGCGGATTCCAGACGCACGAGCCGTTCTCTATTTTCGATGGTATAAGAGAGGTATAAAGGAGTTTAATGGCATTTACATTTGTGAAATCTCGGCAATTCCGCGTGACAAACCCAAGGCGCTTGAAGCATTCTGTTGTTATCTTTCTAATATGGTCATGAAAATTTGAAACAGGGTCAAACATAATGCCAAGGTCTTTTACCAACAGGCACCTGGTAATATTCTGCTCCTTAATTGTGTACTGCCCAATAATGCCTTTCGCAGAACGTGTGTAACTCATAACCTGACATTTTTGAATATTCAAATAAAGTTGGTTTCGTTCACTCCATTCCTGAATAGCATGAAGATCTTGTTGAAGTAGTGCACAGTCACTATACGATTGAATACTTTTAAACACCTTCAAATCGTCCGCATACAGTAGGGATTTACTAGATCTTAGGCAATCCGGAACGTCGTTGACCATGATAGAGAACAGAAGTGGTCCCAAAGACGAACCTTGGCTAACACCCGAGCGCGTGTGATAAGATAATGAGTCATAACACATAACAACCTAGTCGGACAAATTGGTTGCGGTCTTTCAGGTAGTCAGCAAAGAATTCGATAAGCTTTGGTACAAGTCCCATAGAGCTAAGTTTTCCAAGTAGCACATCATTATTCACATGGTCAAACGCTTTTCTAAAATCTAGATAGACAACATCCACTTGGACATTTTCATCCATCTTCCTAGAGATATGGTCAACCAGGGTGAGCAGGTTAGTGTTCACTGAACGTTTCTGACGAAAAGCATGCTGGGCGTTAGTAAGATATGGCTCTACCTGCTTATAGATCTTGGAGTGTAATATACTTTCAAATAGTTTAGCAAAACAGGATAAAATTGCTATTGGTCTATAATTTTCTACTTTAGTCTTGTCACAAACACAAAGTGTTGACAAAGTGATCCTTGCAATCCTACTGATTAAATACACTTCTGATTTGATTATAAACATCAAGTCGTGTGTTGTTTTTTGATGCTTATCTGAACAAGTCTGCTTTTTTATATGCTTGTTGTATAAACGCACATAGCGAGTTGGTAGCACCTAACCTACTTTCATAGAAAAATTGCAAAATTGTTCCGAGTTGTTTTGATTAGAAATAAAATAGAATAATGTTTATCACTAACGTTTTGCTGAAAAAAGTTAAAAGCAAGTAAGAATAATCGCAGAACTTGATTATCATTATCAAGTAGACACTTGCATGCATCTAAAGCATATTTTTCTCCCTTTTGCAGGAGTATTATGGTTCTGATGGAGAGTGTAGTGTCAGGGCACCAACGCACGAGGATAAGAGAGCGACTGGCGGATAAGTTGGAGCTGAAAATATTTGATCCTTTCAGTGAGTAACTACTTTTGTATATAACTTGGTTACTTGCTGATGGGAAAAGTAAATAATAGCCTTCCTGTTGCTAGTGCCCTATGTCTGTGTCTATCAACTGCATTTTATCTTGCAATTGGCATATTTCAATGGCACCCATAGGTACCCTCCCAAACGAAACAGCAAGCATCATACCTATATCTGCTCCTCAGCAGATATAGGTATGATGGAAGTCCTTCCCTGGAGGAGCCACCTAATAAATGATATTGGTAGAGCGATACCGAGGCCCAGCTATTTTGTGGATGTTAAGCAATGAGAAACGTTCGAATGTTTAAGTAATGAGGAAAAATGTTTCCTAATCTTTTCTAGATGGTTTAAAATGCATTACGTACCGGTGTTCCTACCAATGATATTGCATCATCATCATTCATCAGATCATTAAATAGTGGATTTTACTAGTTGGCTACCACTAACCAGAAGACGAAGCGTAGGGCGCCCACCCACCAGATGGACCGACGACATTTGTTAACATTGCGGGAAGTTGGTGGATGGAAAGGGCTCAGGTCTTCCTGGAAATGTATAGGGGAGGCCTATGTCTAGTAGTGGACTTCAGGCTAATGATGATGATGCTAGTTGACTATGACACATAAGCTGTCATTCTTTAAAGGAATGTTCTTAATTAGAAAAACACCAGTGTTCTGAGGCCAATGAAATACAGATGGTTAAAGCTAATCTTTTGTTTCAGTTCAACATGAAAGTCTTTACAAGGAAAGAAAAAAGATTCGCAGCATGAAATCAAAGTAAATATAATATTATGTTATTCTGTAGATAAAATAGGGTAAAATAATACACACCATTATGTTTTAATTGATATAATTTAGTTACTGTAATTAAACAATAAACAAATCTTTGGATATAAGGTTTTTATTACATCCTATAGGACAATGGTCAATTAGATAATTTAAATAAAATGATCTAGAGATTTAATTATCAAAATAAATTGAAACTTAAAAATATAGTTTAGGGTAACAACTCAACCTTTTGTATTTTCTAATTTGATTCCATTTGATTATAATAATAAAACTTTAATTATAATATAATAATGATAAACAATCTGTAAATAATCAATTCAATCATGATTAATAGTAATTATTTATAAATTATATAATAAGTTTAATTTTTTCTAGGGGTCTGAATGAGTTGATCATCTTATGAGACCACTGTCCTTCCCATAATTAAGTACCGATTATTTTATTACTTTTGCTACATAGTTCTTCAGAACAACGTGTCTAAATAATTTTCATACAATGAGTTTAGAATATATGCTTTACTTTATTCCCAATCCACATTCTTAAACTAGACTGTTATAACTGTACGTAATAAATTCAAAACGGAGTATACAAGGTGTATCTAAATATGTGTACTATGCGAAGGTGGGGGGTTTCAGACCACAATGGTGATCAGTTGTGGAGGGGAGATAATTAAAAATTCCTATTTTCAGTTTCATCATACAAAAATATTTAATTTCATAATGCCTAAATAAATTGACAACCCTATCCTTGTAACCCCTTGACCCCTTGACCTACTACCTCTGTAGGTCTACTACTACTACCTATTACCTCTGTAGCTGAGTTTAGGGTTGTCACTTTGTATAAAGTCAGCTATTAATGTTGAAACTTCGTTGCAGTTTTTTTCAGAGATACCAATCGAAGTTCGAAAAGTCGTTGAACAAAAGTTGTTCCCCGGGGGGTGGAAATTCACCCCCCTTCAGGATAGTACACATATTTTGATACACGTTGTATTTTGCCATGAAAAGTGCCATAGTAATTCAGAAACAATGTGCCAAGTGCAATAGAAAAATGAAGAGTTGGTTACACAATGCAAACTACCTTTTAAAAATTCCAACACAATTCTAACTACATTACAATATTCGTATAATATAAATATAGAAAGGGACCATCTAATAGGCCAATTCAAGATAATAATCGTATCACATTCCAAAGATAATATATAATTTCGTTATAATTTTCAACTTAGATTATTATACCTACTTAGCAAGTTGGTGAAAATATAATTGAATAATTTAATTATTCCACATTTAAATTTAAAGTGCAATTCCAATAACATTAATAATTTAACTGATTTATATTATGATCTAGACAAATAATATGCTTATGATTAGATAATCCTAAAACATATAGATATATGTATAGACCTTAATTTTATTCTCACTATATATTTATCAATTAGTTTTAAGATCAAAAATTTGAAAAAAATTACAGCTTTTAGACAGTGTTTTTTTCCAAATAATTGTATGAAATTGAAAGTATATTCCTAGACTCGATAAATACTATATTATCTAAATAGTTATAGATAAGATAGGTACTTTGATTTGAAGGAAGATGATTATATTCCTTCAATGCAGGTTGTCAATCAATAATTACTGAAACCCTAGAGTCACCCACAAATTGTAAAACTATATTATTATAAATGAAACATCACACCATTAACTTTCTAAGTGACATTAATTTCGAAGTTGATACAATATTCGAGGTTTTACACATAATTTCCGATTGGAAGTTTCTTATTTTCCTAAATAATGCCCCTTAATACTGAATAACATTTGATGAATAAATCATTTGAATTAAATTGACTAGAATGCAATCCACCTATTAATAAAATTCGAGTAACTTAATCTAATATAAATGATATTCTTTAATAATGAATTACATAATTCATGCTGTGTCTAAACCTATAATTACTACGTAGGGGCTATGTAAAATTAACCATTTTAGTGATATCCCAATTAAATTATATTTTTTATGAAATTATTTTTATTCTAGAAGTCAAGTGTAGATCATGCATTAAAATGTATACAATTTTCAAAATGATGTCATGATGTTGACATAAATATAATCGTTTTAAAAAAAGTGCTGGCAACTGTGCCTAAAGAAAAAATGAATGAATTTATTGTTTTCCGGTATATATTGTCTAGGTGTGCATAAATAAGAGAATTGGTCCACTACAATATAAAGTATAAATATTACTTGATGCACAAACAAACGCGGAATGATTCAAAGTGTATAAATAGACAAAGAAGTCATCAAAACTGTATACAAACCTTGTAAACCTACCAGTATACCTACGATAAAACTTAATCTTACAATAAATATACTTTATGCTGTTAATATTAAAAAAAAAAAATTGGTGACAACAATTATTTGAAACTACTTATCTATGAAATAAGACACGCCGTGTGTAGATTAGATTTACAGTATTTAATATATTTTTATGTGTAGTTTAGCTATTTAAATGTATACAAAAATAATCAGTTTACTTACAATAACTACGCTAATTAATACGTTTAAAAATGAGTTGCGTGTTATGTATGAAATAATAATTATTTACGCAGTTGGTAACACATGCCGTATCAAAGGGAAGGTTGTGTGTGGGTTAAAATACCACTCGGCTCATAACTTTTGGGACAATAAAACATCTTTATGTATGTATTTTGTTAGTTCTAAATAATAATATTGATCGTTCAAATACTTTTAGTACATAGTAATTTCAACTAAAATCATATTCGAAATCATTAGCAGGTAATTATTGAAAACAAAAACAAAAAAAGAAAAAACCTACACTTTTAAACACCCGTATAAACAAAATAAAGCTCGTGCTACAAAATAAGGCTACCAAAAATTACTTTTTCTTGAATTACATGAATTAAGTTTAAATTCAATTTTTGGCAACTTTTTAAAGACGTGGTTTATAAACACGGGTAAACTATTAATATTTAATGATGCAGTTCTAGGTTTTGGCCCATTATCATTAGTTTTACTTATTCTACTTTTTTGGTACATTTTCATCAAGTTTTTGGTAGTAATGTACATTTCATTATAACTAGATATTTATACACCTAAACATAGGGACTGTTAAGGGGCCGGCGGAGGGCGAATTTTCATACAAACGTAATACCAAAATGATTACTAATTTAAGCAGATTTTCACTATATTATTGTTATAAATGTCTCTGTACCTCTATAGTATTTATCTAGGTTCCTGAACAGTTTTTATTTTAAATTACTTACCTAAAATGAAATTAACGCCCATCACATTTTGCGATGAAAAAAATGTGTAAAATGCGATTGGTGTTTATTTCATTTTGAGGTACTTAAGTAATTTAAAATAAAAACTGTTCAGGAACCTAGATAAATACTATACAAAAACAGTTATTACAATAATATAGTAAAAATCTGCTTAAATTAGTAATCATTTTGGTATTACGTTTGTATGAAAATTCGCTCTTCGCCGGCCCCTTAACACGGCCCTAAGGCGGCCATATTCCCCAGGTTCCATATTATTTCATCTTGTTAGCAGTCCCTAAGTGTTAAAATAGTCAAGTGTGATTAGGCTCCGATGGCGCAGTTGGTCAGCGGAGAAGGTCGTGAGTTCATATCCCTCATAAATCTAATCTATAAGATTTTCCGTATGTGTTTAGTTTTTATTATTGTGTAGCTAACACTAATAAACAAATGTTTTTTTTTATTCAATTTTTTAAAAAGGTTTTCGGTACTATTTTAACATTAATACATTTAATATAGAAAGACACATTAACATCAGTAGAGTAAAAGTTACTGAATACACAATTAATTGGTTAAGTTACCTATTTAGATAAAACTATACTACCTACTTATAATTAATTAGTCAATGTAAATGTATAATAACTACATTTAAAATTCTGGTTAACTTTACATAGCCCCAAACGAGAAAGTTACTATATTTTAATAGTAAGACAATAGTGTATAGTGGCGGAATGAAAATGTTCGTCGATTTTCAACTTGATTTGTTCAACTACTAGTATAGTATTATCTTATCTGTGGTTCAACGTATCACGATCACATATTACCTACCTTTTGAAACTGAATAGACAGAATACACCGATAAGTTAACGTCACAAATTATCTCAAAATGTGTTCATGATCAAGGCACTGGTGCAAGCGAAAACCGACTCTAAGGTGACGAACATTTTCATACCGGGACTGTACATAAAAAAACGGAATTATAAGAAATAATTAATATTTTCTAATATAACTAGCGGGTATTAACATCTTTTATTATAATATTATACTTATAATAAATTAGGTACCTAAATCAAATAGGTACTTTTATTTATACTAAGTCATCACCCCTATGTTCTTAGATTGTCTTCGTGCAAAATACCAACTTGAAAGAACAAGAAAGTTTGTACCTAAATGACACAAATACAGATTTTCTTATACCAAATTATTTACGAGTTATAGACATTTTGCTATCTGCCAAGACAAAGAGACATAGAAATGGTGAGACTATTGTACTAAGGCCAGTCAAAGACAAGCTATGAAGAAGTCTATGTTTGAAGGTTCTCTGAAGGGTCCATTCCGAAACGAGGTTATCCGACAGAGGACCAAGAGAGCTGAAATAGGATTAGATAGCAAAAATGGTAGTGAGAGTAGACATTACTTTACTTTATTAGGAGTATAAGTAGTGGCACGTAACTTTAGCGCTGACCGTTATTGCGCAGATGTCAAAATTAAGGTACCTGAGGGCTGAGGGGGGCTAGCGGGATGAAGGGCTGGCGTGCGTAGCGCCGATTGGCTCTCCGGCTGAATTCCTCTCCCCGCACCGATACCACACCCCGCGCAGATCCAGTAAAACCTTCTCAATTGTATTGTTATTGACAGATAATATTTTCTTTTTCTACTCCCCATAAACTTGTTAAAGATTATGTCGTAAGCACCTATAAATCTTTGGGCATTACTATTTGGCATTACATTAAAATAATGTCACTATCGTTATTTAGCTAATAATTAATTCAAGTTATAATTGAATTGCGTGCGTGACAGTGCACATGCGCAGCTATCCCCTCCGCGTATCGCTCAGCACTAGACTTACGTGCCGCTAGTTATAACAAACGTTTTGCAATGAATAATGTGGGTAGATGATAATAAAACATTAATATATCTTTTGCTTTATCTTTGACTGGCTTCACTTATATTATCTTACACTAGGAGATCACTACACTTTCTCAACTCACTGTCAAGTCAATTGCTCCAGCAGAGGAGCAATGTCGGGGTACTTTCATGCAAAGAACTCCGCTTTACTCGTCATCTCGAACTCTGTCTCCTCCATTTTGTACATCTCGATCAGCTGAAAGTCATTAATTTTGTTATCAAAATTAAGGTTTAGCCATTTAACTCCCAAGAATCCTAAACACCATAAATGTTCCTGCCTTTTGTTTGTTTCAACAAAATTCATTTATTAAAAAAGTTCATCATGTAAGTCATATAAATATTGCATGAAATCAGGGGCCTAATTCTCGGGTCGATGTTGATCATTTTGCAATTTTATTTTATTGCTTCTTTTCGACTTTTTTGCACTTTTTCTACGTTTTCTGTATATCGTAGATCGGACTCAAGGAAATCATCCATTCTCTCTTCGAAAACAAGCAATAAAATAAAATTGCAAAATGATCGAGATCGGCCCGCGAATTAGGCCCCAGTGAAAAAAATATTCTCTAACTAGGATTTAAATCGTGGGCAAAAAAACCTGTATCACAACAGGTACAGTTTTTTTTAGGTAGTAGAAGTAATATAAGTAATATACATACATTGTCGACGTCTTTCGAGAGTTCCTCCATCTGCTTGTCGTGGGACACCTTCAGCTTTTCCTTTTCGCGATTATGCTTGATGGTTTGGGTCTGCAAGGATATTACATGGTATTGTTTTAAATACAAATAAAAAGACAAATAGGTGCTCTGCAAATATTTTGGAACCGCAGATAGTTTTAGAGATTTTGTAAGTACCTACTCTATTTTGTGATCTAGGATAAAAGGGCTAGCTAGTAAAACCAACCACTGCTAGAGAGTAAAAGTAAAGGTCAAAAATTGTATATTCAGTTGTATCACAAGGCTCACTTTGAAGCGTCTTACAGCTAGGTGAGAATCTGCCAGTTCCACGCGACCAAGCCTAGAAGAACCAGGCAACAAATTAAGGCTTGGTTCCTACCGTATTTTTGTTGGAAGGTAATACTACTTCTTATGCATTGTGTACACAAGGATACGCATCAGACTATACACTGCTAGCTCTTGTCTTTGCAGTAAGCGTCATTTTTAACCGACTTCCAATCAAAAAGGAGGAGGTTCTCAATTCGGTTGTAGGTTTTTTTTTTTTTTTTTTTTTTTTTTTTTTAATGTTTGTTACCGCATAACTTCGTCATTTGTGAGCCGATTTGAAAAATTATTTTTTTATCTGAAAGTTACTGCTTCCAGATTGGTCCCATTTTAATTTTATTAAAATCGGTGTTGCCATTTTTTTTAAATAATTTTTTTAATGTTTGTAACTGCATGCCTCCGTCATTTATGAACCGATTTAGAAAATTATTTTTTTTATTTGGTTATTCTTACGTCCAGATTGTCCCAAACAAATTTGATTAAAATCGGTTTAGCCGTTTGACAATGAAGTCGGTTTCTCAAGTTTTTTAAACTTATAATTTTTCTTTGTTTTTAGGTAACTTGAGCTGTATTCCACTGTACCTTGCGCTCGTCCATGAATTTCTTGGTGTTATTCTGTTTCTTCTCCCGAAGCCTGCGGTCCTTCTCCTGCTTGGTCTTCAGGGTCTTATCGTTTGCCACCTCCTTGCTGGTCTCGAGCGAGATCTTCGTCTGACGCGCATTCATCTCTTTTAGCTCCCTGGAAATTATAAAAAATCAATTAAGGACGCTATTACATTTTTCCCTGTCTCAAATTCGGCTTTCTGCGCCAGCACACAACAGCAAAGTGACCACGAACACATTCAAGCCCATTTACGCTCCATTTTCTGCATTATTCAAATAATCTTGATACTTGATGGTTAGGTAGGCAATTAATTGAAATTACTTTTTTTAATATAAGTCGAATGTGTCTTTAAGCTATTGTTTTACTCACAAATCAAATCAAAACAAAATCATTTTTTTTTTCAGGAATACAAAAATACAAAATTTTGTTTAGGCGACCGATCGAAGCGACGCGTGACTCAGACGCCAGCGTCTTGGGGACGCTTCCGTCTGGCACTGATTTGGATCAGTTGAGCTATCTCTATATCGTTTGTAATGGTCTGCAGATAGCTCAACTGTTTCTTGTGTATTTTGTACATTTTGTAAATACCTACATGTATTAATTGAAAGTTTTTTGTGTAAATAAATACTTTATTAAATACTAAATAAAATGAAAAAAACACACCAAAACCAAGCAAAAGGTTGATGGATTACATTAATGGGGAACTGAGTACGCTCCTACAATAAACTTCCAAAAATGCAACTAAGCTACATAAGCGGAAGTCCTACTTCCTACTATCCTACTATATTATAAGTTTGTAATATATATATATATAGTTTGTAAGTATGGATGGATGTTTGTTACTCTTTCACGTAAAAACTACTGGACAGATTTGGATGAAATTTGAAATGAATACAGTTAATAACCTGGATTGGAATATAGGTTACTTTTTATCCCAAAAAAATAACAGGAACGGGTTAATCATAACTACCACGCGGGCGAAGCCGCTGGCAGCCACTAGTCCTAAATATAATTATTACGACTTGCTATTTGCATTTTTTTCTGTTAATATTGTTTAGCTTGTGTGTGAGCTATGATCT
The DNA here is from genome assembly GCA_947578465.1 of Thera obeliscata. NCBI lineage: Eukaryota > Metazoa > Arthropoda > Insecta > Lepidoptera > Geometridae > Thera > Thera obeliscata. The sequence goes on from OX387914.1 coordinate 25,337,826, forward strand.
CTAAGATCCATTGACCTCACATAACGAGGGTCAACAAGTTCAAGAAGCAAACAGTTATTGTAGAATTTTACTAAATGCCCCTCCATGTTTTCCTTCCAGAACCGGTCGTCTCTTTTTACGAATTCATATTTAATTTTGCCGTCTCCAGTCCAAACGGCAAATACATACATATATTGGTCAGTAACTCGTAATTGGCCCTGAATCTGGTAGAACCACTTGCTTTTTTTATTCACTGCGTAAACATCAGATTTATAATAACATCAGATTAAAATTGACTTTTGGTTGTCCAAAAGTCAATTTTCTTCTAATTGATTGCTTTTTCGGGCTCTAAATTGTAAGCTGATGATGGGCATTTCACTTCTACAATGCCATGTATGCATTTGCCGTCCGGAGTAGCTCCCAGAAATGGAACTTCTTTGTCAATGTGCAATCCTCATTCTTGAATAATAATAATAATAATAATAATATATTTTTATTTCAGGCATTAAAAAACCCATAAATTACATTAAAACAAAAAAGATTACAAATATATTAACGAATATTAACGTTTAACGTCTTTTCTAAATCCGGAAGCACTATAAGTTATCGAAATATGACCATTTTCAGTTTGACAGCTGTCATTAAAAATGCAGGTCTTAGTCATACCTATCATTTGGGATTGGAACGAGGAGTCCAGGACGACTACCCAAGTAGCACAAAATTGCTTTATAATGGATGGATAACAGAATTAGCATAATATTAAAGCTTTGTAAGAAGTCTATAATAAGGCATTATAAACCGCTGTACAGCTCTTGTAATGCTAGTTTGGGCCCCAAATTATACAGACTTAAGTATTATAAGGGCATTTTAGGAGCTTTATATTGGTTGTCTACCGGAATGATAAACGCAATAAAATGGACTGGAAAACAGGTTAAAGCAGCGCGCATATCTTAAATGCATCTCTTATACAGCTTGTACCATTAAAAAGGCAAAATAAAAACATTTTATAATGTTATTTTGAATTTCTGTTAAAATCTTGTGTAAAAAAGAACTTACTGTGTGAATTCAACAAAACATAAAATAAAAAAATAAATAAATAAATAAATATTGTGGACAATTCACACAACACTACCCAGCCCCAAACTAAGCAGAGCTTGTAATATGGGAACCAGATAGCTGATATAATACTTGAATACATTTTTTTTTGTAAATACATACTTAGAATACAATATAACACCCAGACAGAGAACAAACATTTATGTTCACCACACAAATATTTGTTCTCGGTATTAATCATTTAATTATGAGTGCGGAGTTACTTACCCCACACTTATTAATTAAACTCATGTTTTATGTTCTGTATGAATGAACTAAGGTGGCGAGTATCAGTTTACTGTGAAAGTATATGTATATTTGCGTCAAATATTTCATGCGCCTTCGAATTAAAGAGTTATTTAATAAAAAAAATTCTATAATCATATGTGGAATTCTACAAAAAAATATGCTCTTGCAAGAATTTTTTATTTTTAAGCCATTATGATACCTATTTTGTACCAGTCAGTCAATACCATAGGTCGAAGTTGTTTTTAAAGTAATAATAACCATAAAAATAAATTTCATATTATTATCGTAATATAACGCAAAATGGCGTACAAACCATTAAAAACTTTAGGCATTTGCTACATTCCTTGTATTTCTTTTGGCTTGGTAAAAGAATTAAAAAGGGTTTAAAACTAGTTTCAGGCTGTAATAGAGCTTGATTAAAGTACAAGAGTACATGAACTGTAAACAGCTGGTTACTGGCCGAATTTGCTGCCAATATAGGGCCCATTGCTTGTTAAACTCTTCTCAGTATACGTTTGTATAGCTAAAGGCTGTACAATAGAAGAATTAAATGCTTATAAACAGCTGGCATTACAACAGCACCAATTAACACCGATAAACAGTTGTGACGCGTGCGAAAGGTCGTTATAAAACATGGAGCAGTTTTAAAGAATTTTAAAATGCTTTTTATTAGCCTAAGCCGTAATTAATGCTTACATACGGCTTACACTTTTGTATAATGCTGACAGCTGTATTAGAAGCTGTAAAGACGCAAAAATGATATCTAAAATAAAACCTATAGCTGCATAAAAGATTGAACAAGAAGATTATATAGCTTTAGGAACTGCAAAGTTAATAATATGCTGCTATACAGAAGCAAGACATTGCTAAAACCCTTTTCATTCTCTAATGAAGCTAAAAGAAATATTCTGGTCACCACTTTTTCCATTATATCGATTTTGTGTTACTTGGGTAGTTTCCGAGATATGACCGTTTCAAGTTTGACAGCTGTCATTAAAAATGCAGGTCTTGGTAATACCTATCATTTGGGATTAGAACGAGGAGTCCGGGACGAGTAGTTTTCGAGATATGACCATTTCAAGTTTGACAGCTGTCATTAAAAAGGCAGGTCTTGGTCATACCTATCATTTGGGATTAGAGCGAGGAGTCCAGGACGAGTAGTTTCCGAGATATGACCGTTTCAAGTTTGACAGCTGTCATTAAAAAGGCAGGTCTTGGTCATACCTATCATTTGGGATTGGAACGAGGAGTCCAGGACGAGTAGTTTCCGAGATATGACCGTTTCAAGTTTGACAGCTGTCATTAAAAATGCAGGTTTTGGTCATACCTATCATTTGGGATTAGAACGAAAAGCCCGGGACGAGTAGTTTCCGAGATATGACCATTTTAAGTTTGACAGCTGTCATTAAAAATGAAGGTCTTGGTCATACCTATCATTTGGGATTGGAACGAGGAGTCCAGGACGAGTAGTTTTCGAGATATGACCATTTCAAGTTTGACAGCTGTCATTAAAAAGGCAGGTCTTGGTCATACCTATCATTTGGGATTAGAACGAGAAGATCGGGTCGAGTAGTTTCCGAGATATGACAGTTTCAAGTTTGACAGCTGTCATAAATGAAGGTCTTGGTCATACCTATCATTTGGGATTGGAACGAGGAGTCCGGGACGAATAGCTTTCGAGATATGACCATTTTAAGATTGACAACCGTCATTTTAAAATGCAGGTCTTGAAACCTTTAATTGGCTGTTTTGAATTTGACCGCTGTCATTAACAGGTAGGTATATAGGTAATATCATCCTCATCAGCCTGGAAAAGTTCACTGCTGGACATAGGCCTCCCCTATACATTTCCAGGAAAAAAATGTAAATTTATATACATAATCAATGTATAAACATTTTCATTTTCCTTTCCGAGCCAATGCCATGACGTACTTGAAGGTTCGTTCCATGACTTCTTCTGGCTGATAATGATGACTTTTATTATGGTCCAAGAAAGTATCAACTTTATCCAGGCACAGTACACACACGCACGGCGCATCTTGTGTACTGATGAGAACGACAAGGTTCTTCAAGCAGGCGCCGCAGTGCTTTCTTTAGAACCTTGTCGTATTCATCCTAATTATTTGCAAAAATGTGTGACACCCGTCCTTCCAGGACCGCGTCTGAGCGCGGAATGGCGAACGAAATGTAATGAAGTCTACCTACTATCTACCTACCCTTGGAAAAATGTATGGAGAAATTTTAGTGCGTTTTAAAATTGTCTATTCTTTCAAAGTAATTTATTTGGGTACAAAATAATAACGAAGACGAATAGAAGACTCTGTATGCCACAATTTCGTTTTATTTTCAAGTTATAATATTCAGCGGATTTAGCTATTTATGTACCTATCCAGACCCCATTTTTAGCGATTTTTGCTATGGTAAAAACGTATTCATGTGAAAATGTTGTATAGGACTGCCCATTTTTTATTGGCTATCACTATAGATGAACATATCATCTTTAATTTTATACCATGTTGTATCTACAGTTATGATTCCTGGTTCCATAAATGGTACCCAAAAACCGCTGGTATTCGTAATTCCCCCCTTAATTTTATCAAATTGAATAGGTACGACATAATCAATCCAATCTTTGAACATAATCTTGACACACTAGGGGCCGTATGCAAAAACAGCGCTTTTGAGTCTGAGTTGAGTCACTTTCTCGTACTTGGCTTTAGCTTTAGCTGCAAAGTTGAGTTGAGTTTCTTGCTATGCCATGCGTAGTCTCGTAAGCTACTTCACTCACTTGCTCTCTGCCTGCAGAATACTTGCCGCCTTCATCTAAGCTGCACATTACCAGCATGAGTTGCTTTCCTCTTGAAGGCTTTTGCCTTGCTCACCTGCAGGAATGTTGTCTCTTACCTCTCATGCTTGGCCTCGAGCTGCTTGAACTGTCTCTGTAAGTTACCTTTCATGCTTGGCATCGAGCAGTCGAACTTGACGACCTAACGGCTTCCAAAGACTAAGCAATAAGCTGCCTCTCTAGCTTATTTTCTTCAGCAGGTTACATCTGTTTCGTGGTTTTGCCTTGCCCACCTGCAGGGATGTTGTCTTTTACCTCTCATGCTTGGCCTCGAGCTGCTTGAACTGCGTCTGCTGTGTGGTCTCCATCATCTAGTTTATGATTAGTCTCGCAAGCTACTTCAGTCACTTGCTCCCTACCTGCAGGATACTTGCTGCCTTTATCTTAGCTGCACTTTACCAGCATGCGATGCTTTCTACCTGAAGGATGGTTGTCGCGTTCGTCTCTGCAAGTTACCTCACATGCTAGGCCTCGAGCTGTCGAGCTTGTCGCCTTTATCTAAGCTGCACATTACCAGCATGAGATGCTTTCCAACTAAAGGATGGTTGTCGCGTTCGTCCCTGCAAGTTACCTCTCATGCTTGGCCTCGAGCTGCTTGAACTGCGCCTGCTGCGTGGTCTCCATCATCTTCTTGAGCAGGTCTCTCTGCTCGTGCAGGCGCGAGCGCGCGCTGGCCCACGACTCGGCGCGGTGCTTGCTGACCAGCTCGCTCCACGCGGTGGATTGCTCGGCTACTAGCTTGCGGAATGCCGCGTCGTTGCTTAGCTGCTCTTTGCTGGAATATATAATGGCGTGTGTTCAAATCACGTCGGGGTCACCAATTTAGGAGGATTTAGGGGATATGCTACCCCTAACTTTATAATCTAACTTTCTTGAGGATGATGCAACAACAAACTCATACCTAACCCTAAATACCTTTTACTCGAATGTACCCTCAAAGAATCTTGAGTGGGTACTTGAGACTTGACTTACTAAGAGATCTGGGGGGATATCTACTGAACCTAGGAATTAATGTCATCGTTAAAGACTTTGGTGGCATGGGTGGCTTTAGGCGTTGAAAAGATACTTGTAATCTATGTATTTAAGCGTCCTCTATTTTATTGTTGTTTTGGAAAAACTATTGCAATCTATATTTCATTTCTTTATCACATCGATATTAGTTGCAAACTCTGAACTATAAAATATAATCAATTTCACTTTAAAATTACATACTTTTTCCCCTTGACCGCCTTCTCCAACGAAGATGTCTGTGACTTCTGCAGCGCCGCTCTTTCCTTCGCCTGTCGTTTCTTCATGGTCTCCAGTTCCTTCTGCTGCTTCCTGCCAGTCTTCACGAAGCCTTTCTCTAGCCGAAGAGACTCTACTGTGATGGGCTCGAACACCAACGGCTCTGCGAGAAAAATATAAAGTCTGTTTTAAGAATTTGTGAGCCTTCGCAGCGTTCGCGGCAGACCTTGCATGACATGGTGGGATGAGCTGGATGCTTATGAGTAAGACTGACGACTAAAGAAGATCGTAGTCACTGACAGGAATACTCATTTTCATCAGTGACTTTGCCCAACAATGGTACACAACGGTCTAATAGTAAATGAAAGAATGGAAAAGGAAATATATAAAGATTGTGTTAGAGATGACAGGGGTAAGAAAGAAGCGACTACTGAAATGACGGCTGATAGAGAACATTGGAGAGAAAAAGACTATTGTATCCACCCCACTAGAAGTAGGCCAAGGGCAAGAGGATAATAAAATCAATATAGACAGTACAACAAACATGTTTTTAGAGGCTGATTGTTCCATCGAAGTAACACTATTCGAATAAAAACTTACAGTCCTTTTATTTGACAGCCTAAAGAAGAGAAGGATATATTTTTATCTGACGGCTAGCAATCTGTAGATTAAAAATCAGCCATAAATAAAATTTAAGACTTAGTGAAACTAAATACCGTGCAAATTCACAGCGGAATAAAACATTGTAAACTGAACTGGAACTGTAAAGCACAAATAACTGCACAACCTAGTCGGCTTCAGCCTGAGAACTGGAAAGATGCTAATTTATCTTTGGAGCGTCTCAATCTGAGATAGTTATGAAGCGTATTAGGGAAACATGTGGTCTAAGCTATAGGCGAATTGAGAAAAAGGTTTTGCTTGATTTTGTTTTGTTGTTTGACTCTTCCTAAGCGTTTGACTTAAGTTCTACCTCCCTGTTATTGTGCTCGTCGAATTTTAAATCTTTTGCACCAAAAAACAATATTTAGTAGTAGCAGATAAGTACAGTAACAGTTTGCGTCTTCTCATTTAGTTTGAGCCTTTTAACTGTCAAGACATTTCAGTAAACTTATACAAATGTGACTTTGAGACTGAGACTGCCAAGCGGATTACGGCAACCTAAATATTAGGGGAGGTCCATGTTCAGCAGTGGTCTTATTCAGACTGATTATTAGGAGTACCTCAGGGAAGTGTTACGGGCCCTGTGTTGTACCTCATTTACACGTTTGATCTTCCTACTCTGGATGACGTTCTTGCGATCGAATGTGACCTTTGCGGACACAGCCTTAATCGCCTCACATGCTAACCCATCAGTAACCAAAAAAATTCAGACTGATAATAACGATATCTTTAAGAAGTCATAACAGTCAGACACAATAAATAAACCTCACGACCCTGATATAAATTAGATTGAATTCTGCCATGACTTGTACCACTGCTATACTTCCAAAAATACCTTCAAACAGATAAACATTCCCGTAGCGGCGGCTATTCGCGGCACCAAGGTGTGTTGGATTCTCATATTTATTTGCGCTGAGATGATTTAGTGCACTGACGTCGATCACCATTAAGTATTAATAGATCGGAGAAAGAAACTGGATTAATTTTGGTCATCCTGGCGTAAACGCAATAGCTGGGTTAAATGATAGCCTTGAAAATAACCTTGCTGATAAACTTTGGATACTGGGAGAAAATAACTACTAAAACGGCTACTATTAAAACTCCTACTTACAACGCAATCTAAATACTAACTATAGTATTTAATAAGACAAACAAAATTAGGCAACATTAAGAAGCATAACATGTTTTAATAACACCTAAACAAAATAAAAGTAACATTAAAATGCAAAGCATTTTTTGTTGTCTAATTTAAACTTGTCTAATAGAAACAATAGAAAATGTTTGGATAGTCTGGGATCGCCGAATTCAAGCACTTTTTTCCGTCACATGCACTTTTTTCGAAATTTCAAAATTGTTCCATTGTGTGATGTACTTATTGAGAACTGGAGAGCTATTGGGCTTCATAAGTGTTGCCGCAGAATCTTTCACAAGCTCAAAGTTACCATATGTCTTCTAATGTCTTGGATAGTGTGTATTAACTATATCAAATTTACCTTCTTTCTTCTCCTCAACCTTTTCCTTCTTCTCGTTGCCGCTTTCTTCGATGCCGAGCTTGTTCATGTTGTCGGTTCTTTCTTTGGCAGCGCCCATGAACGCACGTGGGTCGGATAGGGCCGCCATGAAATCTGCGAAAACAGATTCAAATTTGTATTATTTTGCTAAATGTTTATGGAGAGGAGATGATGTTTTATTTTCTATGTTCTACAAAACAACTTCTAAATGTTTTGGTCATTTTTGCATCGTAGGCCCGTATTCAAAAACAGTGCTTGAATCTGAGGCGAGCCTCAAGCACTCTCAAGCATAGATATTTTGACAGTTCTCTATTGACAAATGTTAAAAATCTATGCTTGGAGCTCGACTCACTTTTTATTTTTCGCACTTTTTTTAAATAGGTGCGAGCCATTACTTTGTGGCTTCAAACCGATCTTGTACTAAACAGACTGTTGACTTTTGTTGTTACCCAATTTCCTATCATAATGTCTTAATGAAACAGCTTCACGACTTAGATCCTCAGCCATACCCTCAGAGGGTCTACTCTTGAACGCGATTCCGATCCCAATTTAAAGTTTTGATCGAATTTTGACAGAAATCCTATGGATTTTCTGTCAGAATTCAGTCAAAACTTAAAATTGCGATCGGAATCCCGTTCAAGAGTAGACCGGCTGATCTCTTAGCATAAAGTACCAAAAGTTTGAGGATGACTCATCCCATTTTCAGCGCTTATTAAACAAAGCTACGACTTAGCCGTGTATGGACCATAATTCCCAGACCTAACTCCTCAAAAGTGTATTTAATCAGTAGAATCGCAAGGATCACTTTGAAACGTCTTAAAGCTAGGTGAGTCTAGGTGCCAGTTCCACGCACCAAGCCTAGAAGAACAGCCAACAAACTATAGCTTGGTTCCTTCCTCACCTTCAAAGCCATCAGGCACGTAAATCTTCAGCTCAATGTTACAGAACAGCATAGGCAGTGACATGGGGAAGTTGGCTTCGGTCCTGAGAGAGATGTGCCGGTAGCCAGCTTGTAAGCCGTCAAGAGGCAGAATCCTCTGGCCGAGGAGTTTGCCGCTCTCATCATATACGCCGAAACGAAGCACCGCCAAGTCTGGGAGTACCACCTGGAGACAGAAATTGGCTTATGGTTGTCATTCCAATACATTCTTAGATATTTTGAGACTGAAGATCAAATGAAATCTGATGACTTTGGTAAACGGACGAATTGTTTCGTCAATTTCCAGCTCCGATTGTAGTATATACCTAGCTAGGTAGAAAACGAACTCGTTTCCTTAAATGGTTAGTAACGGGACGGCTATACATATAAATAAAGAAGAAATATATAGAAATTGTCATGAAACAGGTCCCCGATGAGTGAGATGATGATAGAGTGTTAGGAGTTTTTTATAGGTAACTCTAACACTCTCATCATCATAGGTTTCAGTTTTAGCTTCGAAATTGTTTTTTAAATTCAAATAATGTCTTCTTTCAGTAAAATGTTGCAACTGTAATATTCAAGGTACTTTCACTTCATTTGGCATATCAGTGGGACGCCCGGTATATCTGCCAGTTTTTTTCCAACCTAGGTATTACTACGCGCTAAACAGGTTACCTATTACCTATAACTTTAGCGCTGAGCGATACGCGGAGGGGATAGCTGCGCATGCGTCGTAGTCTGCTTACATCCACACTGGATGTGTGGTTGTGTGCAAGCGTCCTATTGGTACAGAGAGCGGAGTGCGACTGGAGAACCAATCAGCGCTACGCATGCCCGCCCTTCATTCCGCGAGCCCCCCTCGGGTACCTTATTTTTGACCTCTGCGCAATAACGGTCAGCGCTAAAGTTATGTGCCGCTACATAGACCTGCTTTTAAGTGATTTGATGAACAGACCTTTCGGAAGAGGAATGGTTCTTCGTTGTAGACGGGGTTCAGTCCGTTGGCGGGCACCATCCGCGTGCGGAACTCCTTGCGGATGGTGTCGGTGGGCAGCCCGTACATGTCCACTTCTACATACGTGCCCACCTTCTTGTCTGATAAGAACTGCCCGGCTATCACCTGGGGGTGGGAAATATATGAATTAGTGGCCAACCTTGGCTGGTACAGTAGCCGCCGATAGTTTGAACCGGACTTGAAATGAAACATTAACATAAGCCTAGAAGAACAGGCCACACACAACGACTTGGTTCTTTTACCCTACACAGGGTCCATGTGATACTAACTTACACATAAGAACTATGTATGTACCTAAACTAAACCATGTGTATGCAATAAATATTGATTATTGTTTGTCTTTTAATTTTTCATTAATATTGTGTACAATCCACACAACACTATCTAGCATCAAATTAAACAGAGCTTGTACAATGGGAATCAGACAACTGATATCTTACTTATATCAGTATGTTTTTGGTAAATAATTAGTAAATACTTAGAATATAACACCGAAAAAGATAACAAACACCTGTGCTTACGAAACTAATATTTGTTCTCCGTGGGGATGGAATCCGCGACCTACGGCGCAGAAGGTAGATCAAGTTAGGAAGTTAATTAAGTGATTATACTCATTGTTTTTTCTACACCATCGTCCTCTATCGTTCTTTTCAAATCTAGTCAAGGATGTCTGGAAGAGGTGGCTTTTAGTGATAAAACCGCCCATTATATTCCACTTTGATGTTTTTCTGTATTCCCTTGTTAGTTTTATGTGGTGTGCAATAAAGTATTTTCAATTCTATTCTATTCTAGTCAGTTATACCCCCTGCTCTTTTCTTGAGTCGCTGGAAGTCTCACCTGGACAGAACATTGGGCAGCAATCACGCCATCTACCGGCGCATCAGCGAATGGATCGAAGGATCTATCAGCTCGCCTCATGAAGTCCGGCTTGAGAAGGTACCCGCAGTTCCCGTTGTACTCGAACTTGCCCTGGTTCAGCTGCATCGGCAGGTCGGACGTTTGGAAGTTAAGGGATACCATTTGACAGCCTGCGTTCCAGAACACCTGGGGAGTAAGGAAACGAAGGAAGATGTATTTAATTGAGTAGGTTAAAAGTTATAGGATGAGACAGATCAAAAGAAAAATGACGCTTACTTCAAGGTTCTTCTAAGACACCTAAGAATGCTGCCATTTATCAAGTCAGTGTGTTGATTATTGGGAAAAAGACCATAAAATTGTTCACCTTTTTAGTTTTTTTATAAATTGGCCACTATGCGATCTTGTCTACTTAGGTTCATTATCATCACCTCAAGATAAATAAAATTGGTCCAGAGCCCTGAGTGATACCCTATTATAAATAATATTATATTCAAAGTTCCTGTAAGGATTCATATTTTACTAGTTGAATACTACTTGCCCGAAAGGAAATGATCCTTAGAGAATAATTTTAAATGCAAATCTTCATTTTGGAGTCATTTAAAAGCCTTAGTGAGCAGGCTACCTCTATATAAACAATAAATAAAATCGGTCCAAAAATAGATCCTTGAGGTACACCCAAATTCAAAGGTATGACGAGTGGCGAAAAATCGTTATACAACAGTAACTTTGCAATCATGATCACTTTATCAAGAGAGCTACGAAGAAGAAGAGAAGTAGGTATAGGTAACCTGGGGCATGTAATTGGAGGAATCAGCTCTGGTGCCTTTGGGGTAGATCCTGGACATCTGCCGCTTGTTATAGTTGACGAAGTCGATGGCTTGCTGCTTCAGGTAGTTCATGCCGGTGGTCTCCGCGAACGAAGACATGTTGTGGTAGATGTTCTTTTCTGTAAAGGGAAAAAACATTAAGCAACTATGCTGGTATAGTGAACTTTTATTTGCCTTTTTATCCTACTTGTTTATCATACTTGTTCTTTTTCCTCCAATCGATGTGAAACATGTGAACATGTGAAAATCGGGAAGTCGGTTGATTGAGAAAGGACGTTATTACTAATTATTCAGGAAGGCCTATGTCCAGCATCAGTTTTTTCAGGCTAAAGGTGATTCTGTGATTCTGAGAATCATGATTCATCTGTTGTGTCTAGAATCGCTGCATTTTGCAGTTTAAATAGGTAAGTGAATTGTAAATAATTAAAGCACTCAGGCCCGTATTCAAAAGGACCTCACTCAAGCAATATTTTTTTTTCCTTTTTATATGGAGAACTGTCAAAAAATCTATGCTTGAGAATGCTTGAGGCTCGACTCAGACTCAAGCACTGTTTTTGAATACGGGCCTTAGGAAGTAAAGAAAAATAGAAGGAAGAATAGCATAAAATGAAGAACATAACCCAATAGTGGGTTATAGCTAAGGCTGGGATAAAGAAGTGATGTTAACTAACTCTCAGCTTCCTCGAAGCCCTGGAACTTGATGGGCTGCGCGTAGTTGACCATGGAGGAGAGCCAGGGATGCACGTTGGTGGTGGAGCCGGTGTACGCCACGGGCGGCGGCGCGTCGTCCCCGGCCGACGCCGCCTCCGCCACTATCTCCTCGGGCTGGACAGATAAACCGGGAGACGATAATGTACATCATGTTATTGTACACACTGTTATTACGATGCCAGTTGAGCCACATGCACACTGGACCAATTCAAACATGATAATTTGCTTTTTTTGTTCTGGAACTGGATACTTATGCCTTGTCCTTGATACTTTATAGAGCGGATCCGACTTGGATAGGTTAGGTTATGTTAGAACATAAAAATTACGCACAAGGCGAGCGAGCAGAGCGAGCGTGCCGCGGCAGCGGCCGCCGGCGCCGCAGTGCCAGAAAATGATTTTTTCCCAATACCCTCAAAGGGGCTGTCTCGTTTAATACAATTAATCCATCGCTAGATAAAAATAATAATAATCGAAATATTAATCTGCGACAGTGTACATAGGCCTTTGCAATTTCCCAGTGGAAAAAAGTGGCATCGTTTTAACAGTGCGTACATTAACTAGCCGTACATTAACCGGACCCGATAAACCAGTCTAAAAATGCACGCCCCTCCACCACGAATTCTTGAAGTTGGCTCACAGCAAAGTACTTCAAAATGATCTTTGTGATGTATGTGATAAAGAACAATTTACTTTGACTGACTGAAGTAGTGGGACGTGCAGTTTAAGATTGGACGATCTCTACCACCAACTCATTATAGAAGCTCAACAGCATAGATGGTCAAGGGATAACAATAATTATATGATGATAAGAATGTACGAACAAGATAACATCAAATCTGTGGGAATTTCCCTGGGTCTCTACTCTACTCGTCCCCAACACAAAAGAAGTTGAAAGAAAGTAATGATTAAATCCTCTAGTATAATCCTTTAGTATGGAAGGCTCCCAAAATATCCTCAAGATTCTAGACGGTATTTAAGGGTAAGCCCTATAATTCTGACGTTTTCAAAAAAAGAGTGAGTAGGTATCTTCTAGGTGAGCGCGCTACACCGTCGACCGCATCATCATTCAACATCAGGTGAGATTGCGGTCAAACGTTAGCCTATAAATTGTAAAAAAAAGTCAGATGTCATCTAAAGATTTCTTTGCTCATGCCCTCATTTTTACCGGACATTTTTAATATTTTGCAACATCATCATCTTCATCATCATCATCATCAGCCTGAAGAAGTCCACTGCTGGACATAGGCCTCCCCTACACATTTCCAGGAAGAACGATTCTGAGCCCTTTCCATCCATCGACTTCCCGCGATCTTAACAATGTCGTCGGTCCATCTGGTGGGTGGGCGCCCTACGCTTCGTCTTCCGGTTCGTGGTCGCCATTCGAGAACCTTTATTCCCCAACGGTTGTCGGACAACCGTTGGTTATTTTGCAACAGTTGCAAGGAAATCGATGCTGCAAACTGGCATTATAACATTAAATAAATGTTGGTTATTGATATAAGTGGTACCTTCTTGTCCGGAATAGCAACCGCCGTAGCATCTTCTTTCACCTCGTCTTCAATAACGAACTGTCCCTGGCGGAACAGCTCCAACTCCTGGCGCTCCACCTCAGGCTTCAGCCGCTTGTTCTTTATGAGGATCTTGCGCTTCAGGGCTGATGGTGGAGGCAGGGGTACTCCGGGCTCCAACTGGAAAGACCACATTATGGAGCCACTTCTTATGACCAGTTAAGCAGAGATCCCTCGCGTCTACATACAAGTTCTTACTTATTTAGCGAGGAGTCAACGTCATAGACTATTACAAAGGTTTAATTGCAAAGTACCTACTTACAAATTAAATGTGCACCTAGTTTACATTAAGTTTTAACTAAAAAAATAGAAACAGCACACTTTGGTTCCCTAATAGGTTTTACTACAAAGGTAAGTACGCAACTGATTAACACTCTTACGTATAAGCCTTTGAACGTGGGAAAATCCTAAGAATTTCCTCTGTGACCTAGAGCAGAAGTGGAAGGAGTGTCCACTGTCCACCCTAGATTGAATATAAGAAAAGGTAGACGGAAAGGTATTGCCTCATCGACAACTCAAAACAGAGCGTTCTGCACAGAAGTACAGAAACCCAACCCCAGATGAAACATAGAGGACAGAAGAAGGAGAGGTCAGAAGAGGTAAACTTACCGGATGCTCAGGAAGTTGTTGCGTCAGCAGCAAATCTCCCAGGATATCATCACAGTACTTCGCCAGTTTATACTGCTGCGCCTTACAGCAATGGTTCTCAAACGACAGGATCACAGGACAGTCTGAGGTCACGAAGGCAGTGTCTCGGAGTGCGTAAATGACGTCTTTGAAGAGGATGTCAGTGCACATTGCCATGCCGTGAGTTATTATGGGTTCCTCGTCTTCTCCTTTGCCGTCCCAGCAGTCAAGTTCTACGCATCTATGGGATGAAGATGAATTGCTTAGTAAAATATATTTATACATACGTATTCATTAAATTGCACCTCTTTTTCCTAGGGGTAGGCAGAGACCATGGATTTCCACTTGCTACGATCCTGACGTACAGATTATCTATTTTCAGAATCTTATCATTTTACAGCAGGGAGGTTACTTTTTAGAATAAAATGTCCGCTAACCAAATTAGCGGACATTTTATTAAGGCAATTTTTTTGCTGATAGTTCAAGTGTAATGGAGATCAAGTTTCATTGCTAAACTAAAAAGAACTAAAAAAAAAACGGTTGCTGCTAGACTAAAAAACCGGTGAAACAAGCAGCGCATTCTCATTCCAGGGTGTGATAAAAGAGAGGTTGAAAGGAATAACTGGATAGCTCTTTCCAGTATTTGCTTACACTTGACTGAAATCATCAGGTATTCTATTTCAATAGTCTGGTTCTCAAAGAAAAAGCTTTGCTTAGTTTGTTCATTACACGCAACACTATAAAGCACCGTACTAAGCAAATATTGTTCTTTGTGCCCTTATGCGCCTTGGACCGCTTTCTGGTGTACAATAAAGTGCTATCTACCTATCTCTAAGAACCAGCTTGTCCCTTAAAAATGTGTTCTATGTGCCCTTATGGCACCGCCTGTACAATAAAGTGTTATCTACCTATCTACAAGAACCAACTAGTCCCTCCACATTTATTATACCTGCATCCAGCCAGAAGCACCTGGCGATACATTTCCACGGAGCTCTTCCCTCCGAACTGTCGGCCCGACAGATACGTGTTGTGTGAAGAGTTGATGTAGTAGTGGGCGAGGGGCTGGTCCATCTCCATGTACTGGTCCAGCCGGTCCAGGAACACGGGTGCGTTCTCGTCCGACATCAGGTAACGGATCAGACCGTCTTTTGTCATGCATTCTGGTAGGAAGAGGTGAGGTTTTGCTATATTTGTTGCTATTTCAGCAGTTTTCGCTGGTGCCATGGTGATATCAAAGTTCAGATTAAGAAATGCGCTATATTATTATTGTCCGTAGCTAGTTGATGAGCTTGCCTTTATAAGCATCGACAGAGTTGGAAGAGACCACATATTCAAAGAGCGTGTTCAGTTAAGGTCGTTAGATTTCCATACAAATTGATTTTACCATTTTATGGGCGATGAGTTCACCCATTATGGTCTATCACCATTACATAGGTTAGGTATTGTGGGGGCTAGGACTACCATGTAATCTGTGGCGATCGACGACTGTAGGTTTGCAAAGGTTTGCACTTTTTGAGTAGCGTCGATCGCAAGTCCGAGCCTGGCCCGCCAGTCGTCGCCGCAACCGTGTAATGAATGGTTCATACAATAAACGTGGAAAACATTAATATCGGATTTTCTCTTGGCACGTGGCACACCTGCCACACCCAGATAGAGACCCCATCCGACTAGTGTTTCTCCCCAAGTATATCTCAACAGTGATCACGTCAGGAGTTACCAACAAGTGGTGACCCCTGTGAAAGTGAATAAACAGTATAACAAAGCGGTGTAAAAAAAGTGGCGGCGATTCCCTCTTGACACACGTCCGGTTTCGAGAGGTAGTATAAAAGGATACGTATCAAGGTCAAAAGTGACTATAAGGTGTAAAAGTGCGCAGACATGTTCGCGCAAACAGCAGTTCCCCTACCGGCAGTGAGCGGAGAAAATAAGAAAAGTGAAGAGAAAGACATGGCGAGTACGTCCGAGCTGGCGGCCATAACCGTGTCGGCGAGAATTCCAGACTTCTGGAACGACATGCCTCGTTTATGGTTCGCGCAAATGGAGAGCGTCGTGGCATCGCAAAAACAAGGAGACACCGTAAAATTCAACCTTGTAGTATCGAAATTGGGACGAGATGCTCTACAACAGGTCAGTGATATTGTATTCGCTCCACCAGAAAATGATAAATATAAGACATTGAAAGACAGACTTTTACAAGTATATGAAGAGAGTGCTGAAAGGCAGTTCCAAAAATTAGTGGGAGAGATGGAACTAGGCTCCCAGAAACCATCGCAATTATTAAGACGAATGAGAGATTTGGGAAGAAATGCGCAAATATCCGAAAATACACTGCACAACCTGTGGATAAGTAGATTACCATCATCAATAAGAGCAGTACTCACAGTAAGTCAAGATCAGGATTTGGAAAATTTGGCAAAAATCGCAGATAAAATCAATGAGAATTTGCGAGCAGGAGAGATTGCGGAAGTGAGTACATCCAGCGACAAACTACCAATGGGCGAAATAGTAACACAGATACATAAGATGAATTTGGAAATAGCAGCACTACGAGAAGAAGTCAGAGGACAGCAAGAACATCGGCGAAGCGCGTTTAGAGGGCGTAACAACAACGGATACAGAGGCAGGTCGCAGCAGAGATCGCAAAGTAGAACACCACAAGACCCGAATTGGCTCTGCCGATTCCATTTTAGATATAAGAATAGAGCATGGTCTTGTGAAAAGCCCTGTGCGTGGAAGGTGACTACAGCGCCGTCGGGGAGTCGTCCTGCTACGCCGGAAAACTAGATGCGGTACAGTCGGCGGCGGGAGGCTTCGTACCGAGTGGCAATCACCGTCTAAGTGTATCTGATAAGAAAAACGGCATAACCTTCTTAATTGACACCGGTGCAAACGTTTCTGTGTTACCCGTAAGTAAAGTGCATGCAACGCAGCGTCGCGAGTGTAAATACAGACTTTTCGCGGCAAATAACACCGAAATTAAAACATACGGAACTACAGTGCTAGAATTAAATTTAGGTTTGAGAAGAGCGTTTAAGTGGACATTTATTATTAGTGATGTGAAACAAGCCATTATTGGAGCAGACTTTTTAAAGACTCATAAGTTAGTTGTAGACTTACATAATAAGAAACTTATAGATTCAGTTACATCGTTACAAAGTAATGGGACCGTCAGTAGGTATGATGAAGCGTCTATCACGAGCATACAGGTAAATAATCCTTATCGCGATATATTGGAAAGATATCCGGAAGTTACTAAGCCTATAAATTTTAAAAAGAAGCCGTTGCACTCTATTTACCATCACATAGAGACAACAGGCCCACCCGTTTTTGCCAAGGCACGTCCGTTGCAACCTGATAGGTATAAAAAAGTTAAAGAGGAGTTTAGCCTCATGCAGGAGTTAGGGATTTGCAGGCCTTCCAAGAGCCCGTGGGCGAGTCCGCTGCATGTGGTGCCCAAGAAGGACGGAGCCATAAGACCTTGTGGAGACTACAGACAGCTGAATGCAATCACCAAGCCCGATAGGTACCCGGTTCCGCGGCTACAAGATTTCACCTATGGATTGGCAGGTAAAAAAGTTTTTAGTAGGATAGATATAAATAGAGCTTATCATTTGATACCTGTGCACCCTGATGATGCAGAGAAGACAGCCATCATTTGCCCTTTTGGTCTGTTCGAATTTGAAAAGATGGGATTTGGGCTGAGGAACTCAGCACAGACGTTCCAAAGATTCATGAATAGTACAGTGTTAAAAGGTATTGAGTACATGAAGGAAAATGAAGAAGAATCGTATTTGTTTTGTTACATAGATGACGTCATTATTGCATCAGATTCAGAGAGTATAAGCAGAAAACACGTGACCGAGCTGGTTAAGCGATTTGATGAAGTTGGTGTGACCATAAATTTGAGTAAATGTTTATTCGGTCAAACTGAAATTGATTTTCTCGGTTTCAGGGTAACGGCGGAAGGAATTCAGCCACTGGAGGACAAGGTGAGAGCTATCAGCGAGTACCCCAAACCGGAAACCGTTGAGCAGCTAAGGCGTTTTCTCGGTATGTTAAATTTTTATAGATCGCATGTAGTAAATGCAGCTCATATTCAGGCAGAACTAAACAAGTTTTTACATAATTCTAAGAAGAGAGATAAAACGAAAATTGTATGGACATCGGAAGCAGAGACAGCATTTGAGCAATGCAAACTTAGCCTACAAAGCGCAGTTACGTTGTCACACCCTGTCTCTAACGCACCTTTATCACTCATGACAGACGCATCGAATACAGGTGTAGGTGCGGTATTACAGCAGAAAATAGGAGAGAATTGGAAACCATTAGGATATTTTTCTAAGAAACTGACAGACGCACAAAAAAAGTATAGTACGTATGACATAGAGTTACTAGCAATATATTTGGCATTAATACATTTTCGTAATATGGTAGAAGGTAGGCAGTTGACAATTTTGACAGACCATAAACCATTAACATTCGCGTTTACAAAAGTAGGTACGGATAAAGAAACACCTAGAAGAACCCGTCAGTTATTGTACGTAAGCGAATTCACAAGCGACATACAGTACGTGGGTGGTGAGGCAAACCAAGTTGCTGACGCGTTATCACGTGTCGAATTCATAGAATGCCCAACCGTTGTTGATTATAAAGAGTTAGCTGAGGCACAGGAAACGGATACTCAAATTACACTCATGCAAAGCGATTGTAATAACAAGTTTCAATTTAAAAGAATGACATTGCCAAGTAGTAGTGACCTAATTTATTGTGAAATCTCAACGGAAAATGCCAGACCATATCTTACAGAACAGTTCAGGAAAGTAGCTTTTGATTCAGTACATAATATTAGTCATCCAGGTAAAAGAAGTTCAAGGAAGATGATGACTCAACGATTTTTTTGGCCAGGAATGAATAAGGATGTGAACAATTGGGTGAAAACGTGCACTCAATGTCAAAAAGTTAAAGTTAATCGGCATACAGTATCTAATTTAGAAAGTTTTCCAGATAGTGATCGTTTTGAGCATATTCATATTGATTTGGTAGGACCACTGAGTCCGTCTCAGCAAGGGTATCAGTATTGTCTAACTATGATAGACCGTTTCACTCGTTGGCCGGAAGCCATTCCTGTTGCGGATATAACGTCCGATACAGTAGCTAAAGCCTTTTACGAGAATTGGATTTGTAGATTTGGATGCCCGCTTAGGATAACAACTGATCAAGGAAGACAATTTGAGAGTGAACTATTCAACAGATTAATGAAAATGTTAGGAATTAATAGGATACATACTACGAGCTATCATCCGAGCTCGAACGGAAAAATAGAGAGGTGGCATAGGTCCATGAAGGTGGCATTGACTTGTCGTCTGACTGGTAATACCTCATGGGTCGATGAGTTACCATCGGTATTGTATGGGCTGAGAGCAGCATGTAGAAGCGACAGTGGCATAAGTGCAGCAGAAATGACACTTGGTCATTCATTGAGACTACCAGGAGATTTTTACAGTAAGGTAAGTCTAGCAATAAGTGATAATTATAACTTTGTCGACCGACTGCGTAGTATTATTAGTAATCTAAAACCGCAGCCTCGACCAGTTAGTAATAGTAGGAAAATATTTGTTCATGAAGATTTAAAAGATTGTTCGCACGTTTTTGTTAGAAATGACATGCTTAAAAAGTCTTTTCATCCTACGTACGATGGCCCATACCGCGTGTTATCTAGGAAAAATAAGGTATTTGAGATTCAATATCCAAATAGGAAATCATACGTGTCTATTGATAGATTAAAACCAGCATATTTGTTAGATGCTGATAAGTTAGTAGAAAGTACGGAAAAAGTTATAGAAGAAAGTGTAAAAAATCACGAGAGTGTGGGAATCGAACCCGCACCTCGAGCAGAAGCAACGCACCGCCAAACCAGCAGCGGTCGTGTGGTGAAGCTACCTGTTAGGTTTAGAGTTTAGGTTACGCGTCCATAGTGAGCTGAGCGATGCGATAGCGATACGCTCATAGTACTTTAGTAGAGCTTTCAAGCAAATAGGAATATAGTGCGGCATCGCAACGCATCGCGCTGCTAGCTGTGGGACAATAGGTTTAGAATAATTTTTGCAACTCATAACTTAGAATGTTCATTTATTTTATTTTGCTTTGAAAACATTTTACTGTACTAGTAATATAATTTTGCCAATAATGTAGTTTTGTGACCCAATAAAAAGTAATAATGCAACTTAATGATAGAATATTAGAATAAAAATTGCACTATATAGTTATGTTTTATGAATGTTCTAGTTTTAGGGTTCAATAGTTTTAAAGGTTTAATTTTTTTTGTATAAAAAAATTTTTTTTAGAAGGGGATGACTGTGGGGGCTAGGACTACCATGTAATCTGTGGCGATCGACGACTGTAGGTTTGCAAAGGTTTGCACTTTTTGAGTAGCGTCGATCGCAAGTCCGAGCCTGGCCCGCCAGTCGTCGCCGCAACCGTGTAATGAATGGTTCATACAATAAACGTGGAAAACATTAATATCGGATTTTCTCTTGGCACGTGGCACACCTGCCACACCCAGATAGAGACCCCATCCGACTAGTGTTTCTCCCCAAGTATATCTCAACAGTGGTGACGTCAAGTTACCAACAGGTATCACTAGTATCACAAATCAAAACATACATTGTTGAGGAGTACAGACAGATATATCTTAATTTCTCTAATTATCATCAAAAGGTAGCAATCTTTAAACACTGCTAGAACTATAATTTTACAACCGCTCTTCTCGTCACCGAGACCGAACTCATCTACACACTGTCGATCCCTGGGTTTCTCGCACTAGCGTCTCGAGATCGTTTCTCCCCCATAGCCATAAATTGTGGAATGAGCTACCACCAGAGGTCTATCCCCTCAGCTATAACACGAATTGGTTCAAGAAAAATGAAAATAAGTTCCTTCAGGGTAGATAACGAAACGACAGCATCTTGGTGTTGTTGGTGCCTATGGGCGAAGGTGACCACTTACCATAATTTACATTAAAAAAAAAATAGAACTAGATACTCACTAGCATTCCTGGCCTCTTCATCCTGCTCATAGGTGGTGATGATCTCCGACGCGCGCTTGTCCTCATACAACGGGTAGAGGATCTCGTTCAGCCGAGGATCGCGCTGTTTGTCATTCATGAAGTTCACGAACTGTTCTAGGTTTATTTTGTCCGACTTGCCTTGGGTGCTGGAAAATAACAGTCTCCTAGTAAAATAGGAGTCTTGACAGAGTTTTATTTGTCATGACTTGCAGGGAAAAACACTATAGTAATATAACAAGCATTGCCTCGTAGGTTAACCACGTCAGCAACGTGTCTTTCGATGCGGCATCAACTTGGGCCATGCAGATGTTTCTCATGCGGGTATTATAAGTGTTGGCTTTACTCAGGGGATTCTGCAGCATTCTTCTAGTCTTTTAAAACCATTTTCTAAATAACTTCCTCTCAATTTTAGAGGTTCAAATACTTACATGGATCTAAACAGCTCTTCAATATCATTTCTCGGACAGATCTTATGGTACAGCGCGTAGAACTTGTCAAACGTAAAGGCATCTTTCTCCATCGCCTCATTCTTCCCCGCAGGAAGACCAAGCTCTGATAGACATTGGTAGACCAGTTTCTCTGTCTTTCCTGACGCGAAGGTTCTGGCTACGACCTTCACTGGGACTTTTCCTCGAGGGTCTGTGAGGAAACAGAGTCGCATCCAACTGGAAAGAAGGTGAGTGATTTAGAGTTTACAGTTAGACCTGTACATACGTGGATGCTTCCGATAAAAAAGCTAGCTTTATCATATCATACTCGTTTGCAGGTTGGCCAAAACTGTAAATTTGCCTGGTTTCAAAAAGTTCATAAACCAGGCAAATTATGGTTTTTGGGTGTTAAAGCAGTAAGCCACCCGCTTGCAAAAGTTCTTGGTTAGTAATTGCGAAGAAACCGTAGAAAACTCAGTAATAAAATCGCTTTATTAATTTTGATGAACAAGCATGGTTTGATTGAAGGCCCAAAATCTAATCATGTATCAAATAATCAGCATGGCTTCGTTAAATATGTATCTTCAATCAATTTTCAATGGAAACATCGATCAATATTATAGGTAAGTACCTAGTCTCCTAGGTAGAGACCTATAGTGCGGGGTGGTCGAACTCGGTTCCTAGTTCATACAAGATGCATAGCAGATAATGAATAATTGAACATTGAATTTATTCGATCGATGTTCGATAATGTATTTATGTTTAGTAGAGGTATCGATCGATGTTTGATAAATTATGTATCGAAGTTTATCTAAGTTAGACGCTGTAAGCTCTTAGCTTACTTATTTTTTTTATAGATCTCAATCTATCGTGCGATGTAAAGTTTTCTCAAAGACCTCCCTAAAAACTCGGTAGAAATCTCTTAAAAAATAATTTTGGTTTTGCATATTCATAATTTCAAATGTCAAATTATGTTTAACATAATAATATTATAGCACCCTAGAAGGAACGCCTTTATAGGTGGCTAATGGACCAAGACTCCTTATAATCATATTTCGAATAAAGCTACGATGAAACTGACGCCATTGCTCTGTAAAGCGGTAGCGTCAATCGTGCTGTATTTTTCTGATTACTTACATCAGAAGAGGGAAGCGTATTACCCGATTATAGCTTTACGAGAACCTAATGTGTCCTTAAACTATGATGAAACAATTTTACTATACCTATTTCAGGCAAACTTAGTAGATAATGTTGGGGAAGGATTCCCCTGTCTTTGAAAAACCAAAATTATAAGTAAAAGCGACGCATGACGCTACGGAAAATGTTTGACTCCCGCAGACGCTTTATCGCATCGGTTGGACTTAGCTTAGTGAAATGAGGTGACGCCACCTAATTTAATCGTGCAATATAATTTGCACGTTGAGTCGAGATTTTAAGCAATATTTCGGGAAGGTAAGGGATATTAATGTTAGTAAGTGTTCATTTATGTAGCATTAAATTATTTTTCTTCTTTTAGGCTTGGTCGCGTGGAACTGGCACCTATATAGACGCACCTAGCTTTATGGCCATTCAAAGTGATCCTCGTGACCATTGAATAAAGAAATATTTGATTTTGATTTTGAATTAAAATCCAACCAACTTCTGGTTTCTAGGCTTATTATTTGAAGTACCTGTAGGTGACTTTGCCACACATTCATTTTATCTCACATATTAGATACACAGGTTCACAACATAAATTCAGAATATTATTTTTACGTATATTTATCGACACTACCCCATCCCTAGTGCCGCGCGAGCACATAGCTATTATGTACTGCGCTCGGTGCGCATACGCAGCGTCAGTGCCGCGCTGCGGTCAAATCAGTCACAGCTTAACCACGACGCGGGACGCTCGTCCCTTTGCTCCGCTAATCAGTTGTCGCGAACCGTGTGCTTGCTTATTTACATAAGCTTCTGCTTTCGCCTTATATACCTTCCGTACTATCGCTTTAGAACGTTATACTGGTGCTTGTGCTTGCGTCTTTTATAATCCTCTGTGCCTTCTGAATCTTGTGGACGATATTATAACCTCATAAACAGTGAGTGGATTTTATTTATATACTCCCGAGGCAGTACCCACATGACCATACTGGTGACCCCATAAACGAGCATGGAAAAGGAATTTAGAGATGCAGTCGTCGACCCATGTACATTGTCTGAAAATAGTGATGGGACAACGTCGATGAATCAAGGACATGTTTTTAAAGTTGGCGTTAGAGTGCCACCGTTCTGGGCTGAAGAACCGGAGATATGGTTTGCTCAGGTCGAGGGCCAATTTGCGATGTCTGGAATTTCGAGCGACTCCACGAAATTTAATTACGTAATTGCCCACCTCGACAACCAGCACTCCCGGGAAGTCAAAGACATCATAGTCAACCCTCCCGCTACACAGAAGTATGAAAAGCTCAAGACCGAGCTTATCAAGAGACTCAGCGCGTCGAATGAGAATAAGATCAAGCAGCTGTTGATGCACGAGGAGCTCGGAGATCGTAAACCTTCTCAGTTTCTCCGCCACCTCAAAGGACTCGCAGGCACGGGAGTACCCGAAGATTTTCTTAAAACCATTTGGACCAGTCGACTCCCGCACGGTGTTCAAGCCGTTCTCGCCGGTCAGCCAATCACAACTTCACTGGATGACCTAGCTGACCTGGCCGACAGAGTGAACGATCTTGCTTCTCCATCGCCGAAAGTAGCCTCCGTGAGTAACGTCCCGGCCTCCCTGCTGAGCGACCTGACTAAGGAAGTAGCTGAGCTTCGCAAGCAGTTCCAGAACTTGGCGGCGAACAGGAACAGCCGATCCCAGTCCCGTTCATCCCGAGGCAGAAGAACCACTCCATCAAGGCAGCGCCAGCGATCGCAATCCAACTACCGCAAGTTTCCGCTGTGTTGGTACCACGGCAAGTACGGAGAACAGGCCAGCAATTGCGTGCGCCCATGTGACTTCGAGTCGGTAAACTCAAAGGGCAGTCGCTAATGGCGGCTGACGATTGCCCTTCGCCATCTACTGGTCGCCTGTTTGTCACCGACCGATCTACGAAGACGCAGTTCCTGGTCGATACTGGAAGCGACCTCTGTGTCTACCCCCGGTCGGCGTTACCTTTTTGTCGTGCGCGAACGAACTATAGTTTAAGTGCAGCTAATGGCTCTGATATTGCTACTTACGGTTACCTTAATTTAGATTTAGATTTTGGCTTACGTAGGTCTTTTATATGGCGTTTCGTAGTAGCCGATGTAACTAAGCCAATTATAGGCGTAGATTTTCTGAATTTTTATAACCTAATTGTAGATTGCCGCAATAAGCGCTTAATAGATAATTTAACTTCTATTTCATCTATTGCCACCGTAGCCATTTGTGAAAACGTGTCATCTGTAAAAGTTGTGACTGGTGAGACCCGCTATCATAAAATTCTTGATGAGTTTCCCGATATAACACGACCAGCTGGTAGACATAACACTGCACCACACAACACAGTTCAT